>JADLZN010001519.1:35331-710473 GCA_018155175.1 Sinocyclocheilus anophthalmus | reverse complement strand
GAAGCAAGGAAGATGCCTCTCCTCCATTCTCCTTCTATGTGTGTGTGTGTGTGTGAATAGTGGGGTTAACCCTGAATGCAGCCGGGCTGTATTGTGTCTCGTTACAGAGAGTGGTTCCCTATAGCAGGTTCAGAGGCTGAAAGACAAAAGGCCAGAGAAACACTCGCCAACATCTGAATATCTAAGACCAATAAGTCTGTTTGTGTGCATGTGGTTTGTTTTGGGGGATTTGAAACTTGAAAGTTGGTTAAACGTGATGCTGGTATGTTTGTTTAAATTTGGTGAAAAATAGCTTTATTGGCGACCTCTCTTCTTTCTGTCTCTCTTTTGGCTCTGATATGGCTGAGTGGGCTTCCAGATCCGTCCGAAATTGCATTTGCTGACAGTGTGAAAGAGTTACACGCATAACACACACATGAATAGTCACAGATAAACATGTATCTGTGTAATAATAACGACTGAAAAAATCCATAACATTGTTCTGACATTCAATGGCTATGTTTTCACAAGTTAAATTGATTCCAGAAGGATATGGATGTTTGAAGACATCTGAAGCAGCAGCAGTTTAAGTGGAAATTTAGTGACTGTACAGTACGTTGTTATGGTACAGTCGCATTTACTTGTGTTAAGCGAAGGGTGAAAGATGCCCATATGCAGATTCATATGATCAAACTTGTGGAATTCAAGCCAACTTGAGTGCTGCTGTCTGAAAGAAAAGGGGGACAACCAATTACAAAGAAATTCTGAATTTCATGTAAATTACATTTTTAAGCTGATAACATAATTTGTCATAAAACAAATGTCGTGTTCAATTGGAAAAATGCAAAATAAATGCATTTTCACTCATGGTCTCAGGTGTTTTGGCCCCTACTGATGCATAAATAAACAACCATGCACACAAACACTGCAGAGAGTGGCAGTTTACAAACTGACATTTTTTTTTTATAACCTAGGTATGTGCACTGATGCACACTTTCAGACATCTTTTGTGTGTGTGTATGTGTGTGTGCATCAGGGACCGTAATTGAGAAGAGTGGAAAGCAATAAATGCTGAAATGGTGCCATCTCACAGACATGATTGATCAATTGAATTCTATCAGACACACTGACCGCTGGATTAAGAGGGGTCAAGACACTGGAGAATCATACATGTGTCTCTGTGGTGTGTACTGTGCTTGTGTGTGGGTGTGTGAGACGAGAGGAGCGGTTAGCTCTGTGTTGAGGTCCAGATGGTGTGCGGGTAGTTAAAGACACATTGAGACCTGCACGCCTCACGCGGTCAGAGACTAGCAGATCTTTCTTTTAAATAACCGCAGACGGCAGTAAACTGGATCTGAATTCACATTCAAATGGATCGGAATTTCTGGTTAACAGTGAACGGAGAGAAAAGGGCATGTTGGAAGCGCTGTCTGCTGTCATTGTACCTTCTATCCCTCACATCTCTCTTTTCAGCTCTCTCGTCTTGGGGATGCTCTGGACTTGACTGTTAAATTCCGTAGGTAACCTCTCAGAGAACAATGACGGAATGGCTCTGAATATAGGGAGATTTTCGGTTCTTTTCGTCTTTGTTTCATGATCTCTATCTCTCTCTCTCTCTTTTTCTCTCCCAGTAATCATTTGAGGGCTGTAGCTTTCTCAGCTCTTATAATTGTCTCTTCAGAAACTCAACAGCCCAGTAATAACTGACTCACGCGTTGCCTTAACACTCACTCAGAGAGGAGGATGCAAGTCCAGGAATCTGTGTTTGTGTGCTTGAGTCTCTGTATGTTAGTTTCCAGAAAAGTAAGAGTACCCAACCTTACGATCATGATGACAAAGAGAAATAAATCACTATTATTTTTATTTTTTTGTGGCAGGAAAGCGACTGATGCTGTAGGTCATGTGACAATGCTAACTTGGAGAATGTAGTACTTTTTTTAATGATTGCGAAGTAATTTCTGCTCAGAGTGTATGCCATTTTGGATGCTGCTATAGAGTTTCAGATACCTAAAAATATGTTGTAACAAATGAGATTGAAGTGGGTGACTTTATTTAAAGCAACAGTTAATAAGAGGGTCGCTCACCCATAGGCCATAATTTATTTAAAAAATGTTTAAAAAAATCCACTTTTGTTTAGATCATTATAGCTCTAAAAATATTTTTTATGCTGATTGTTTTTTAAGGTTATATTTTAATATTGAAACTCTGGGCCAAGGGAAAGAGAGTCCAGACAATAATTTTGAATATAAACGTTGATAAAAAAAAAACATCATGCCGTGCCTGGGACAGTTAAACGTGCCAAGTGTGTATCAAGTTGAAGAAGCACCCATATGTTAACTACCATGAACTAACAATAAACCTGATGAATTTACCATTTCTGGTCAAAATTTTGGGGGCGAAATAGTCACTCCAATTGGAATCCATGCCATCAGGAGTTTCTCGTGAGGGCGCAAAAAGTTCCTCATGTGGATTTTACTCATTTTCAAGTTGGTCACATGACATTGTCGCACTTGGTTTGAAACTGACTTCTGTGTGAGATGAGGGCGCTATAGAGTTGCTACATGACTGACATCAGATAAAGCAGACCCTTGTGCCTGACAAAATCAAGTAAAGAGTTATGTTATAGGTTATTTTCACTACATCTAAAACTCAAGCTTGTGCGTAATAAGCACTCTCATTCTTAAATGTCCTACAAGTTACATTGTACTTTATTGCTTCTTTTTGAAATCTGTTTGAATCTCTCTCCAGCTCTACAGGATTCTCCATTGGCGAATGGCCACGCCCATTCAGGGAGGGACTTCTTGCGGAAGCAGATGCGAGGAGAACTCTTTACACCGCAGCAGCTCGAGGTATTGGACCATGTCTTTGATCGACAGCCCTATCCCGACATTTACCCCGTCTCTGACAGCAGCAGCTACAAGCCTGCCCAGGTAAGGGGCTGGGGGGTAGGGGTGTGTATCCTGCCACGCTGGTTGTGCGCACCTCCTCTGAAAGCTCACGCTTGCCCTTGCCTGGCTGCCAATATTGCTGGACCCTGTCCCAACCCTGCTGTTGACCTATGCGCCCCCACACTGAAGCTAACGCTGACCTTTCACCTCTCTGAGCTTATGCTGGGGCTTTGACCCCGCTGGTGCTGATGTCCACTCTATAGAGTTTTTGGCTGAGGTTAAGTCCCAGCACTGCATAGAGGTTTAGGGTTAAGTAGCAAACACTTGTTCGTTAGTTGTTCTAAGTACGTTACCAAGAGTATGCCTGGGATAAAGTGTGTATGGTCGTAAGTGACACGCATAAGCCTTCAGCTAGTGCATTATTAAAAAAATTACAAAAAAAAAAAAAGTTTAAAATGCATTGATGAGGCTATGTTATAAAAGTTCAATTTCTGTGTATATTCTAGTGAGCTTTTGGGCTTATCAGTCACTCTTCTTTTAACTGCTTAAAATAAATACAATTAGAATTGAATAGAATAGAAATTAATACTTTTATTCAGCAGAGATGCATTTTCAATGATACAAGATCTAGTAAGCATTAGTATAGTTTTTAAATAAATGCGTTGTCTTTGAGAACTTCTTTTCATCAAAGATAAATCATGAAAAGAGGGGTTCATGGTTCACCTACACAAAAAATAGTTAAGCACACGGCCGCAAAACTGTGTATCAACCTCGATAGAACATGGTTTTCTTGTCGCAAAAAACTATATATTAGGATATGTTTGGAAGGTCAGTTTATGACCTGCTGAGGAGATGTGGACGTAACTGGCGGGTGCTGTCCGAGCCAGAACCTAGTAATAAATTTCAAAAACTATATTAACATACAAGGAACAGTCATATTTGAATACCTATTCAGATATAGGTTTTCCGTATTATTTGATCAACTGCCATCAACGCCAGGCCTTGGTGAGCAGGCGAGTCTTCCTTTACCGTTTAAAAAGACTTATCGCGTTCTCAGCAGAAAACTTTTAACCAGTAGTGTATAATTGCATCTAAACTGAACAGATACTGCATGTTCATTAAATGAAAAATAGCAGATTTTACAGTCTGATAACAATGAAATTTTGCGTTCGATAAGAAAAAAGTCACCAAAGTTTAGAGTGATGTAAAGGAGGGTACACGACGTCAACATTTTTAGTTTAAAGCAAATGATCTGCGACTCGACTGGGCTGGCCGAACCGTGATGGAATATTTCTGCTTCAGCGTTTTTAATAAATCTCTTTGGTTTCCTCCATTCTGGTCAAAGCTAGGTTTGTGTTTGCAGTATGACTGCAGTATGGCTAGACATGCTGACATATAACAGATAACATGTAAAAGTACAGCTGTATGCACATATAGACGCATAATGTGTGGTGCATAAAAATTGATCACAAGAAAAGGCAGTCAAAGACGTCACTCAAAAGTCAAATGCTATGACCCCCACATCCATTCAGGCACACATACAAGGCCAGTGTCAGAGTTCTATAGACTTGTCTGAAAGACCCCATAATTCCTCTGTCCATTTCACCACTGAGCGCTGAGGCTGGCAAGGTCAAAGGCTACTGAGCAGGGCATTAACCTTAGGGTCAATCCACATCCCTTGGGTGTGTGTGAGTCAGGTTTGTTGTGGCACAAATGATCAGACAAATTGAGAGCCGGGAATTTTGAGCTGTCTGTTTTTTAGAAACGAGGGTGTGCGAGAGAAGCATATGCTAAGTGGTCTTGTGTGATTGACTGACAGGTTGTTTTCCCTCCACTGACAGTGTGAATGCTGCTGAAGGAGAGAGAAATGATGGAGAGCTCAACTCTGTTCGAGTGTGTTTGTGTCTCCTAGGGCAGGAAATGAACTTGGGACTTGATTTTGTTCTTTTCTCTGTAGCTGCTGATTAGATTAAGAGTCATAAGGGCTCAATTATATACAGTGGGTATAGAAAAGAATCACCCCCCCTTTAAAATAATCACATTTTGTTGCTTTGCAGCCTGAAATGAAGACGGACACAGTTTTTCTTTTATTCAGCTGTGTTTACTCAGTGCATTTTAAAGGGGGGTGATTCTTTTCTATACCCACTGTATATAAAAAATGCAGTGTGATTATGTCATTCAAATTTATGGGTAAAAAACAAAAAAAAAAAAGTAACATCAAAATGATTGACTACTATTTAATAACAAAACAAACTGTTTACAGTAAATTACACCAGTGAAAGTAACTTTAAAGTGCCAAATTAGTTGCCTTAATGCAATAGCACAGTTTCACTTTTTAGTATTGAAAACAAAACCAATAACAATCTGAAAATAGATGACAACATGTACAATAATGCTTTTTTTCAGCACCTCTCATTTTAAAATGTTAAATCATTAAATCGTACACTTCCCTGCTCTTTTAAAATAAAAGAGTTAGATGTACTATGAAAATACACTGTGACATTCAGTCATAAGTACGGTGGCTGAGAGGTGCAGAACAAATCACAATTCTGAAAAAAAAAAAAATTACAAACACAAATGCAGGTCTAAAAAACTAAATAACAATTCAGAAAACACAACAACAATTCAGAAAACATTATAACAAGTCAGAAAACACAACGACAAATCAGACAAACCGGAAAAAGTAGGTATAGTTTGAGACAGCGCCATTGGTTTGGGATTACTCACCGCTGACTGGATGAGACATCTGTCAATCAATGTTTACAGGAAGAACCAGCCGAAGAACAGCAGAGTCGTTGTAGAAAGTTCGGAGATGGTATTAAAGTACCTCAGTTTAAATGTATTGTATGAATTGCCCTTACCATGGAATAAAAAATCTGGGGTGTCTATTTAGATTTAGTTAAAAATGGCTGTGACTCATCAGCTCCAGTGGTGCAGATGGTTAAGCGCTTGACTTTGGCTTTTTGACAGGTTCGATCCCGCCTTTTGTGGAACTTTTTTTTCCTCCCTTTTCACTCTGTATTAGCAATGTTCTATTTACACTCAGTTAAAAAGCAGTATATTTTACAATATGCTATTTACACTAAGTGCAAATACCTATTTACACTATGTTAAAATAGCAGGATTTCTACTATCAAGTATGCTACTTGTTGCAAATAGTGGCAATTATCTGCACTTCAGTATTGTAGTACATTATAAAACAGTATGCAATAATAACGTATTGAGTGTAAATTATCATTTAAATTATTAAATGGATGCCACCTTATTGGTACAATAAAGCCCTCCCTACACCTACCTTAACCTTACCCGATACTTTATTTTCAACTTTTTTTGATTATTTCCTTAATTTTTATTTAAAATAAATGCTTTTATGATGTGATACGAGATTTGAAAAGTTCGGTAAAAAGGTGGGATCGAACCCCTGATCGATCGCGTCAAAAAGGCAAGTGCACACGCTTAACCATCTGCACCACTGGAGCTGATGTGTTACAGCCACTTTTAACTAGGCAATAGTTAGACAATTACTAGACACCCCGTATTTTTTATTCCATAGTAAGGGCAATTCATACAATACATTTAAACTGAGCTACTTTAATACCATCTCCGAACTTTCTACCACGACTCTGCTGTTCTTCGGCTGGTTCTTCTCTGTATACGTTGATTGACGGATGTCTCGTCCAGTCAGCGGTGAGTAATCCCAACCCAATGGCGCTGTCTCAAACTATACCTGCCTTTTCCAGTTTGTCTGATTTGTCATTGTGTTTTCTGACTTGTTCATTTGTTTTTGGATTTGTCGTTGTGTTTTCTGACTTGTTATAATGTTTTCTGAATTGTTGTTGTGCTTTCTGAATTGTTATTTTGTTTTGTAGACTTGCATTTGCGTTTGTAATTTGTTATTTTGTTTTCAGAATTGTGATTTGTTCTGCACTTCTCGGCCACCGTACATCAGGTAGTATGTGAACTTCTGCACTTTCTTCGTCAGAAATTCAACACGTTAACTCCTAATGGTAGACTCTGTAACTACAACTCATGTGCACAAAGCATCTTTAGACTATTTAGAAGTAGCAGTATAATTTGGAAAGATAAAATCTGCAGGGATGACATATTTTTGTAGGTCTACCCATTAGCATCGACAAAAAGCAGGATTTTCCCATTGGCTTTTGGATTCTTGCAGAAAATGTGCTCTGTGACCAACAAAAGTTCATTTTACGCATTTTGTGTACAACTTAATTTTATGAATTTTGAATCCCAAATACATTCAGCTTCTGTAAAATCGTTCACTCTTTATTTAAAATCTACATGTTGGAACGTTTAAGTTGGCACGAGTAAAAACACAATGTGAGTGATGTTGTAATTACAATTTAAGAGGACATTCATGTCCAATTTTCCACTAGGAAACTTGTATTTTCAAATAATTCCATTAGTAGAGGTGAGGATACTCAAAGATCAAACTCTTTATGTATAGAAGTCTTACATACAAAGCAAGAATCTCTCTCTCTCGATAGATATATAGATAGATAGAGAGAGAGATCTGCTAATGTATATACTGTGCATACAAGTCACTGTGGTAAGAAAGCATCTGCTATGATGGTAAACATAAAATGTAAATTTATTTCTTTTTCTCTCCACCCATAAATTTACTGTCAAGCTATATCTATTAGATAGTGATGGAATTTCTTTTTTCATCTTTCATCCTCCCCTCCTGCACCCTTTCTCCGCCTCGTTTACATTTCTTTCCACTTCTCCTCTCATTTGCTCTCTCCATCTCTCAGTTTGTGGTGCTGGAAGGACCATTAAGCACTGGCAGATCTATTAATTAGTGTCCTGCACTTCAAGGGGGAGCATATAAAACAGCGCACGCTCGTGAGAGTCATTTCATTTGAATTTTCCTCTTTCCATCTCCTTACATTACGCCAGAGATACATCAACAGCCCAACAACCCTTACACTGAACTAATTACTCAACCAGACCAAGAGACGCACAGAGAGAGAGAGAGAGAGCGAGAGTGAGAGCAAGCGAGTGATAAAGGCACTTTCCAGGGAAACTTCCAGTCATTCTTAAAGTGAATATGATTTTATTTTATAATAAAATTTAGAGGTAAATATTAATATAGAGATCAGAGTAAAATTGAATGCAGTTGTTTGACTCAAGCCAAAGCATTTAAGGTAGGGATGAGATGGGGGAGTGGGATCGAGATATGACCAGGTCAGCCTTGAACCAACACCTCATTGTCATCTTTGGGAAACTCCAAAAATGTGCCTATAATCAATCACTGCTTTTTAGCTGAAATGAACACTAGTGGCAGTAAAACACTATAACCAGCTCCATATGTATGGCTTTTCTGACATGGTAAACTTGCTCAGTAGTGCACCTGGTACAGCACTTGGTACAGCACCGCTTTAGCAAATCCTGACACTAGTTTATTAACGGCAGAAGAGGGTTTGCACTGGCGCAAACTGTTAGTAAATCTGGCCCATTTATTTTGTGGTGTGTATGCATGCATGAGTTGTCCTGGTCTTGTTATCCCTATAATTTCCCATCCTCTTTCTACTGTAATGGAAGAAAAAAGAAAATTGCATTAAGTTTATACCAAAATTTATACCAAAAAACTTTATTTTAAGACCAATTCTCACTATTATCTAGTTGCTTATTAGCATGCATATTACTAGCATATTGGCTGTTTATTAGTACTTATAAAGCACATATTAATGCCTTATTGTGCATGACCGTATTTTAGATCCCTTAATCCACCCTATACCTAAACTTAACAACTACCTTACTAACTATTAATAAGCAGTCCAATTAATTTGTTTCCGGGAAAACTCTTAGTTATAGTGGAAGGTGTTGGTCCCTACCCAAATTGTTACATACAATGCCAGACTTGGTAACAGTTTGTTTCATTTACATTTTTCATATAAGAGCTGTTGCAAATTGTTTAACGGTACAGTTCACCCTAAAATGGAAATTCTGTCATCATTTATTCATGTCTTACTTGCACTGTCCTGTTCTCCCTAATTTCCTGTAATCTTTTTACTGTAATTAAAAATAAGATGTGTTTATATCAAGTTTGTTACATAAAATGACACACTTTTAACACTTGTATAGCATATCTATCACAACTTAAAGGGATGGTTCACCCAAAAAATGAAAATTCTGTGAACATTGTTGGTAACCAGCCAGCTACTGGTTGCCATTGACTCCATAGTATTTTTTTCCATACTCATACAGGTTTGAAACAACTTGAGGGTGAGGAAATGATGACAGCATTTTCATTTGCTCATGTCTTTCCAAAGAATGACTACTTCTTATGCGAAACATAAAAGAAGATTTGTGTGTGTATGCATGTCCATACAGTGAAAGTCAGTGTCTTTTTTTTTTTGGACCCCACTTTGATTTTATGGACAAAAACAGCAGAAACATTCTTCAAAATTTTCTTTTGTGTTCCGCAAAAGTCATACAGCTTTGGAAAGAGGTTATAATGATAGAATCTTCATTTTTTGTGTAAAACTATGCTGTAAAACTATGCCCCCTATATATAAGATTTCAGAAAAAAAGCACAGAAACAATGTGGTCTCAAATAAAGCATTTAGAATGGTGAGTGTGTGTGTTACACATGCTGAGAGCCGCGGCACCAATAAATGTCTCCCTGCCAGTCAGGCTCATTTAATACTGCATGCACTGCTAAATACCTCCCTCACTCTTTCTCAGTCCCACACACACATAGTGTCTTCTAAGAGACAATACGTACAAGCTGAGGGAAAAATAGAGGAAGGGAGATAGAGGGAACGAAAGAGAGAAAGAGCGTCTGAGGAAATACTATTATGTAAATGCGGCTGCGGGTTGGGGTGAAATTATTTTGGTGTTGGGCGATTAGGGGCCTCATCTGTTATTGATGTGCGCAGAGAGGAGAGCCATTACAGAGAGGCTGTGTCAAAAATGACCCCCGATAAACTGGAACCCCGAGAGAATTGAGAGCCAGGATACCGTTGAAATGGCAATCCGTAAGTTCAGACATTGGTTACTTAGTCAAAAGCAATGAGGTTTTTTTTTTTTTAAGTGTTCCTTTTTCCCTCTTTTACTCTGATTTTCGCCCATCCGCCATTTCTTTAACACACCTTTCTCGATCACTATTTCTCGCTCTCATCCTCTCAACGTCTGGCTCTCTCCAATCTTTTTCCCCAACTGGGTGTGTGTGTGTGTGTGTGCTGCGTCTATATGTGAGATGTGTGTGTGTGTTTGTGCATCATGGGCGCTGATGGGTTGCATAGCTTCAGAATTGACAACATTTACAGGCTAAAATGAGAATCATCCATCTTCACTAGGCTGCTGTCAGAGGCACGGCCAAACTTCATAATCCCCAATTACTAGCGCTAACCTCCCCATCTACATACACACATGATGAGGGGGCGGGTGCGAGCCGTATAAATAGAGAGGAAATGCCTCTCAGACTGAATGACTGAAACAGAGAAATAGACAGTGGAAAGGAGTCAGGGATGGAGAGAGAGGAAGTGGACGGCGTGAGCTGTGATTGGTAAAGTCACAGTCTACTGCCCTCGCGCTGGTGATGAGCACTGAGGTGTTTAAGGGGTCACTGGGATACATACATACATTCACACACAAACACTAACAAACACTCTGCTTACCTTGTGTATTAGATAGGGATTTAAAAGTTGTAATTCTAGTGAAGACTTACAGTTTTATTAACAATTTCAACATACATACATACATACCTACATACTTAAATAAATAGACTTTAATCACACTATTGTTCAAAAGTTTAGGGTTAGTAAGATTATAATTGTTTTTCTGTTTTTTGGGAAATAAGTGTCTTATGCTCCCTTATGTTAAAGCATATATCGCATATAAACACTGATATAGTGTGATTAAAAATACAGTAAATGGAAATATATTGGAAATATTACATCAAAAAACATTTTTTTAAATGTTTCCTGTGATCCCAGCGATTTCAGCATCATTAACTCCAGTCTTCAGTGTCACATGAGCGTCAGAAATCAGTATAATATGCTGATCAGTGTTGGTGATCATAATTTCTTATGTTAAATATTGATGAAAATAGTTGAAAACAGTTGTGCATATCAGTATATAGATATTATATAATATATATATATTGGGAATTCTTTGTTGATAGAAGATTTCCAAAATTTTTGTAGCAATGTTTCCAGTCGGAAATTTAGGTTGTATTATCTTTATTATTCCCATTGTGAGTACAGAGATGTATAAACTTAACAACCAAAAAAGTTTTATATAAATATTAAAAGCACAATTCATATTAATACTGACATGACATTTTCCCCACCCCCCCCCCCCCCCCCCCTCATGAAATTTTCCATGGACCCTCTTGCCACCCTTATTTTGCTGGCTGTTGTTCCGTGAAGAATCACTTTGACTGATTCAATAGTTTGAGAGGCGACTCCATTTGACCATTTCCCTGAGAGAATCTGCAAATTTTCAATGTGTAGCTTTTGGAGTACAAATACAGATGTGCAGACATGGATAATCCACAAGAGGATCGTATCCCCAGTAAAAAGCACACGCTTACTTGCAGCATTAAATGTATTTACAGGATGTTAAATGGATGGTAGGCTGTTCTGACGCAACTTACATACAGCAGGGGAAGGTGTTAGCCTCACAGGGCTCGCAAAATCGCTAGCCCGACATCCCAGGGCTATTGCATCTTCCAGATGTGCAACCAAAATGCATCACCAACCTGCCAGATGGGCCATCTTGAATAGTGATATAAAATCCCTTCCTTGATTAGCATTGTTCACTCACTTGTAGGGATGAAACGGATCCTAGTTGATCATGTGCACATGTTGCCAATTTAAACATTCAAGCATTTTAAACCACTGAAGCACATGAAGAGGCGAAGGAGAACTCAATTCGGTACTCGTTTTCTGTGTGCACTCACTCAAACCATGCACACAGAGAGCCACGTTTCATACAACGTGCGGATACAGAATTGATTCCTCTTTTGCATCTTCTTGAGCTTGAACATAAACACAAAATTCTCTCAAAATAGCTGTCTCAGCAAATATTCTCGTAAACACAGACGGTTATGTCTTACGTGAGCGTAAACAATGGAGAAAGAAATCGCATGTGTATAGAAATGAAATCCGTGCAATCGTTCTTAAAGGGACAGAAGCCTATAAAAACCTGCTGCTGTCTGTGTCACTAATGTTAATCAAACAACAAAACACAACTTTCAATAAAGATTAACCTATATCTAATTTATACAGTGATAAAATGTCTGTACCTGAAAAAACTTTTTTTTTCTATGCTTGAAATTTGTTTGTTTGTTCTTCTTTGTATTTTATTACTGACAGTTCACTTGTCTTTAAAAATGTTAGACTTTTATTAGTTATGATACTAGTTTTTGCTGTGGTATCGAAGAAGTACTTAAAGTGTTCTTTAGATAATAAGTGTTCTTTAAATAATAAAGAAACATTTTTTGCTCATCCAAAAAAATGACCCAATCTGTTACTCAAAATCCATAATACGATCTGAAACATGAGTTGTGTCATCCGTTGCAGCCCTACTCCCTTGACTTGTTATTTGAAGGAAAAATACCAATCACCCAAGTTTTTGTTCATGCTGATTTGTCCGGACGGAAGTTCAGCTGTCTCTTTTATTCGGGCTAGTTAAATTTATTCTGGGCTACCAAAATCTTAAGAATGCCTGCCCGAAGGTCTACCAGGGATTTAGAAATTTTGTGAGCCCTGCATCAGGATTTTGTTGGGGTTTAATTCCCTCCTAATCAGGGTTATTAATAACCTCCTCCCGGACTAAAACAGAAGCGACATCCACTTCCCAAACTCTGCCATCAAACCACATCCACACCTGAGTGACAAACCCCATTACCGCCAATGGAGATGAATCACTGTGGGTGTGGGGTGGGACAGAGATCATTGTAAGTAATTGATCATGAAAGCGCACAAGCGGGGTCAGTCTGAGGCCGGCCACATATATCACCTGGATGTACGCCACCACTACTCATTACTGTTGTCTACGTACCTGTGTGCATTCACAAATTGTGAAGCGCAAACACAAAGATGAGTGTTAACATACAAAGTAATTTCATGGAGTTGACTTTCTTCCATTGTAGCCATCTAATGAAATCTCTCTCCATAGACATCCGATTACTCGGCTATGGCGTCTTTGGCTGGCGGATTGGAGGAGATGAAGAACAGCTTGGCCAATCATACGGGAGCAGAGCTGGGTTCCACCATTGCAGGACCTCAATCGTATCCACTTGTGTCTGGTAAGCAAACTATATGGGGGAAAAAAACGATGTAGTTTTTACTTTCACTATGTAGTTTTCACAGTAGTTTTCCCAGATGTTTGCTTATCAAAGCGATCAATTCCAAGCCAGCACATGATGACATTCAATGCTGAAATGTGTTTGAAATAATATCAGCTGTTGTTTCGACACTAAAAAAAGGTTAATGTACTTATAAATCAATGCTGAAATTTGAAGACTAAGATTTTAAGTCAGTATTGTAAAATGTTGACTCGCAATTGTGAGATATAAACTCGCAACTCTGAAAAGAAAAATCTAAATTGTGAAAGAAAATGTAAAATTAGTAAAATGAGAAAATTACCTTTTTATTTTTTTATTCCATGGCAGAAGACTTCAAAGAAAAAAAAATCTGAATAATAAAACAAACTCATAATTGCGAGAAAAAATTCAGAATTGTGAGATAAATAAAGTTATTATTTTATTATTTATTATTCCTGGCGAACACTCGTTTGTTTTTAGTGGATAAAAAACAAAAAAGCTAATAAAAACTACAAGCAAAAAATGTAAGGCTTAAACTAGTCAAATCTCACGGAAATGGAAATGACTATGGCAGAATTTTTGACATTTTGGAACTAAAATGCATAGGCTTTTTGTCTTCTTTTGCCATTTCATAGCTAGCACTTAATGTATTCAAAATAAACACAATGAAATTAACACATCATGCATAATTTGATTTCTATGTCAAATTAATTTGAAAGTAGAAAAAAAAGTCTAAAGTATGGTAATATGTTTCCAAAGCAGTGTTAATGTGACCTTCTTATAGAAAAGAGAGAGAGAGAGAGAAAAATAAAATAAAAATCAATCTCTGATGCAGATATCAGATGCATACTAGATTCTTTCCGGTCTGCTACCAACTGAAGTGCTGATCTGAGATCTGCTAGGCTCTCTCTGTATTATAGCTGTGCTGAACATGAATTAGAACCACCTGATTGTAGATCAGCTTGCTGTGGGCAGCTCAGAGGTGAGATGAGAGTGTTATCAGACGTGTTAAACAGCGCTCAGTGATTCAGATTCAGACTCTATATCCTAAGGGACAGAGGGAGTGGATGGAGACCTGTAATTACTATATACACGTCTCCTCCTCTCCCTTACTCACTCACTCCATTTGGGAGTAAGGGAGCGCTAATTAAGAGCTGCTTGGACAGGAGCCCTAACGAGGGAATCATGGAATTGGGATTTGTGCACCATCTGACAAGGTAGAGCGAAACCTGTACGTCTCGACTGTGTGTGTGTGTGTGTGTGTGTGGAAAGAGAGAAAGCCAGAATGAATTACAAACAGAGCTCGTCTTATAATGGACTGTGTGAAAAGAGTATGGAACTGGTACCTCATGTTTGCATAATGGCGCCCCCTATTGGCAAATCACAAATTAACATTTTATACTTTACATTTACGATGACTATCAATTTTTATCAATTAACAAATGATAGCATGCAAATCATGAATGCAGAAATGATTAAAAAAAAATATATATAAAGAGAAATATTTTTTTTTGTAAAAAACATTATTTTGGGCAGTCTCTTTTGTTTAGTTTATAGAAAAGGAAATGCGATCGGGAAGTGACACAAGCATCTGCTACACATACACCTTTTTTTCCCCCAATGATCTTATCTCTTTTTTTGAGCAAAATCTTTTCCTGTCTACCCTCTTTCATTCTTTTCTCTTCTGACAACGTCTCTCAGAGGACTAGGCCTTGTCTGTTCTTTCTCTGAAGAGTCCATCTCTCTCTCTGTCCCTCGCTGTTGCTCTGTCCACTGACCCAGAGTGGATTAGTATCCAGTCTTCACTAATGTCTTTCTGTCACCTAACATGGACAACCCCCTAACATGGCAACCAGCAGAACAGAGAGTCTGAGACTGTGTGTGTAACTGCGTCAGGTCCGGGCAAGGTACATTTTCATTGGGGCAAGTGATCATATATGATGTTTTTTTTAAATTGTATGTTACTTTTTATATTTTTGCTGCTTCATGCATTGTCCATTGCTACCATATTGCTGAAATGTTTAATGTTTAAAGGTAAATTCAAATGTGACAACTTGCCCCAATGCTTGTGACAGCATGCCCCTTTTTGTATATTAAGCAATATCACTGCATTTTGGCTGAAGGCATTGTATTCGAAAAATGGCATGATTGCGAGTATGACATTGCTTTCATACAACAGTTCAATGAACAAGGTTAATATTCAATAACTTGAATTTTAGAGTATAGAGTAGACATGATGTACTTTGTCTGTTGTTCCTCCACAAAGTAAAATAGTTCCAATCAGCATCAAAGCAGAACTAACCATTGTGTGTGTCTGAACAACTTACATAAGTGATGCTTAATTTTTGAAAGAATCAATGTTTATGAGAGCAATGGTGGCTGGATTCATGAAAAATCTGCTTTAGAGAGAAATTAAGAAATTTCTTAAAAATAATTTCTAAAAACTTTGCAAGAATGTTCTCAAAAAAGTTTTTCTCTTAATAAATAAATGACTTTGGTGTTATCTGATTGTATGGCGGTTCTTGCCAAAGACTCTCTGAAAAAGGCCTTCTTCTTAAGAAATGTTTTTGGGAATGCAAAATATTCTATAACTTTATTCTAAAACTAGCAGTTAAGAAGAATTGTATTTTAACGAATCCAGCCCTAGCTGAGTGAATGATTCAATGACTTATTCAGACACGTTGCACATTCCATTTGGTCCTGCCTCGACATGAATTAGCACCCCAGTATGAGTATACATCTGTTGACTCACTCAAAGACTCAAAGGTTGTCTGTGTATATATTCATAATATGCATTATAATATGAGTCTTCTTGACTGATATATGACCTATGAACACACATCTCATTCAATTTATACCTGCAAACATAGAATCTGCAAACTGCGAATAACTGTGTTATCCAAGTACTACAGTACTTATGTTGCACAACAACTAATGGGTAAATGTTCCTTTCCACTCTTTTCCTCTGTTCCAATCCAACCTCCTGTTGACCCATCATGCGTATTCGGCAACCTGCCTCAGTCTCTTATACCTTCTCTCATCTTCTCTATCGCCCTTTTAATCTCTGATACAGTATTCAAGTTTCACTCCCTCCCCCTCACACAGAACCCTACGGACGCGCCTTCTAAGCGCGTGGCGGTGTTTTGAATGCAGGTTGGCACTGCTAAACTGAGGGTGAGGTTGTTTATTAGGAGGAATGGCGATGCAGTCTACCCCCAATCATCACCATGTCGGACGCCCCCAGAGCCCTGATCACCTGGACAGCCATGTCATGTAGCCTAATACAGTTATACATCCAAACAAAAGAGAGAGAGAGAGAGAGAGGAGAGATAAAACGAGAGAGAATTAAATTTAGAAACTGCCCAGATCATTGTGAAATGGACGAGTTAAATCTCTCATTAATATTATTATTAATCCATATTTGTTTTTAATTAACTCTAAATCAACAGTCTAAAAGGTATTGACATGCAGATCAGTTACCTGTGACTAAAGAGCTACATTTTTTGAACTTTCAATTTCACTGACCTGATTTTCTTTTCAGTTCCTCTGAATTTGCCCCTTTCTTTAGTGAATCAGGCCTGAGGGAGACAGGGGCATGTACGTTGTGTGCTAACAGTAGAGACAACCAGATCCTGTCATACATCAGTGCATAATTATACCAGAGGCCCTCTTACCGGGGCAAAGGCAGATTTGTGATCTGACATAAAGCGAGATGGCTGTATTAATCGGGATGGTTAAACAGGATGTCGCTAGTTTACCAAGCTCATAAGATGTCACTTATCTGATTTAATAAGCTACAGCATAGATCCATGCTTCGTTCACTTTGCAATCTGAACTATTTCTGTGTTAGTTTTCAAAATACACTAGTCTTTAATTGAAAATTTGTTAGTAAGGGTCATAAATGTATGCACAATTTTTTTAAAACCGTTGAGCTTTAGCTATCAAAACCAGAAATGAACATTCCCAGAACATTCTGGGAACCATACAAATTGTAAGCTAAGTTACTTTTGTTGGAAACTGTATTCATTTGCATTGATTCATTCTGTATTGAATTGGAGGCAGTCGTGGCCTAATGGTTAGCGAGTCTGACTTGTAACCCGAAGGTTGTGGGTTCGAGTCTAAGGTTCCGCCAGGTGGGGGGAGTGAATAACCCATGCTATCTCACATCAATAAAGGACTGAGGGCGAGACCTTCACTAGGCACCAAACCCCCAACTGCTCCCTGGGCGCCGCAGCAAATTGGCTGCCCACTGCTCCGGGTGTGTGTGTTTTCACTACTGTGTGTGTGCACTTGGATGGGTTAAATTCAGAGTATGGGTCACATGCCACTTTAATTTTCTTTAATTGATAGAAAACCCACATGACATGACCGCTGACATCTTATCAGGGAAAAAGATTCTCAGGTCTCAGGTTTAAACTCCATTGTAAGTCAGTGATATTAGTAATAGTTTAAAGTATCAGTAATAGTTTACTGGGACACAGTGGTATTTCAGTAAATGCCCCTAGTGGTAAAAGGTGAATCCCTTTATAAGTCATTCATTAAACGATTCATTATAATTGATTCATTTAAACAACTGATTTATAAGGAACAAACAGATTTTATGAGTAATCATTGAATCATTCAGTCTACCGATTTATTCAAAAACTCAAATTCATTCATGAACGGCATTAATTCACGTTGCTTGGAGACGAACAATGGCCAATTATCTTTTGGCTTTCTTTGGGACTTTTTTTCATATGTGGAACAAAAAATACACAAAACAAATGGTAATACTCTGTATGAATTGCAAATAGGATGTTTAGGATGTTTATCAGAATCCAGTTGTTAAATCTGAAGTCAGTTTCCGGATCCAAACACTCTATCAGATCCCAAAAACAAACAACAAATCAGTGCTAATATACACTCACAAAGTGCTGTAATATTACCAAAAATCCTAACCTTTATCACCTTAGCAAAATCTTAGTTGGCCATACAGTGATTAATTTTTTTAAAACATAAAAATATTGGTATCTGAGATACAGTGCACATAAGCTTAGCTTAAAGGGATTGTTCACCCAAAAATGAAAGACAGTGCACATAAGCTTAGCTAAAAGGGATTGTTCACCCAAAAATGAAAATTACCCCATGATTTACTCACCCTCAAGCCATCCTAGATGTATATGACATTCTTCTTTCAGACGAATATAATCAGAGTTATATTTAAAAAATGTACTGGCTCTTGCAAGCTTTATAATGGCAGTGAATGGCTGTTGAGATTTTGTAGCAAAATAAAGTGCATCTGTCCATCATAAAAAGTGGTCCACACGGCTCCGGGGGGTTAATAAAGACCTTCTGAAGCGAAGCAATGCGTTTGTGTAAGAAAAAAAAAATCCATATTTAAAACTTTATAAACCATAATCTCTAGCTTCTGCTAACTGTCGTACTCACTTTGATGACGTATAGGACGTAGGCGTAGCGTAAGCTCCGGTGAGAATATGCTAGTTTCGTGATAACCAAGTTTTGTTTACAGCAAAGGAAAACCAGTCTCCTCTTGGCTTATATCGAAATCCTCTGACATTTTTCATTACAAATCCTTGTTTCGTGCTTCTAATTGATTCGGTGTTCTGTTTTGCTCTCTCCTCTGTGCTTGCACGTTCATCACTTCTCACCAAGCTTACGCTATGCATACGTCATACGATGGAACGCCCCTCTCTCCGAACTTACGTCCGACAGTTTATAAACTTTATTTCTAAAGTTTTTATATATGGATTATTTGTACCCAAACACATCACTTCACTTCAGAAGGCCTTTGAGCACTTTTTATGATGGATGCACTTTATTTTGTTTCAAAATCTCAACAGCCATTCACTTCCATTATAAAGCTCGGAAGAGCCAGGACATTTTTAAATATAACTCTGATTGTATTCGTCTGAAAGAAGAAAGTCATATACACCTAGGATGGCTTGAGGGTGAGTAAATCATGGGGTAATTTTCATTTTTGGGTGAACTATCCCTTTAAGGTTGTGTTATAAATGAACAGTGCACATAAACGGCTGTTGAGATCTTGGAATAAAGGTTTGGACCTGTTAGCGTTACGTCACAACTTAACAAGCGGATAAAAGGTTAAAGCCTAGTTTACTGAACAATTATGGATGAAATTGCTTCATAAGGGGTTGTGGTGATTGGAATGAGTCACTGAGAAGTCAGATCAATAAATTCTTCCCAACGGACTTGATTCTATTCATGCTAGAAATGCTCTTTTTATCTTTACAGGTCGTGACTTGGCCAGTACCACGCTCCCTGGTTACCCTCCTCATGTTCCTCCAACTGGACAGGGTAGCTACTCCACACCCTCCCTCACAGGAATGGTACCTGGTGAGTCTCACTTGCATACATGCCTGTCATTCAGTTTTCAACTCCATCTACACAAACTTCACATACACAGAGACAGCAGTTTTAAGTTCCTATCACAGTTGAGTTCTTTAGATTTTTTGGCATATTTCTGAAGAAAGGAGTGATGATGAAAATAATAGGCTAATTTTCATACATGTGGCACCCTCATTCTTCCTCTCTCACCCTCTCGCTCGTCCTGTGGTAGTCACTCTTCCAATACCCCCGTTTCACCTCTGCTTTATTTCAGTTGAGGTCCCAGTGGGAGGGGGTCTTGTCTTTGCCACTTCCTGTCTCCCCCATCTGCCAGGTTGACAGCACTCCCAGGGGGTTATGGGATGGGGAAGGGTGGGGGGGGGGGGGGTGTTGGGTGTTGCAGATTGCGTGTGTTGTTTGTGGTGTGGGGGGGGGGGGGCTGTGGACTGGTGGGCTTTGAGTCTGCGCAGGAGTATCTGGACTATTAGACCCCAGTCACACAGCTGTCCCTTCTCAACATCAGTAATTTGTTTTTAATGAGAATCATCGCTGACCCCTGACTAATTCATTCATTCTCCTGCAGACTCCCTAGGCCTCCTTTCTTTTAGCTATTTTTTAATCCATAAGCCACTTCAGAATCACCAAAAAATACACATGAATTCTCACCAAGATATTCATATTCACAAACACAATAGCATGTAAATGGCTTCCCAGGAATACTGTTCACATAGATACATATGTGACTTTAATAATACAACCTGACTTTTAATCCAACATCATTTTAAATGAACTGAAAAACACTTATATTTCTTATTAAAATAAAAACAGTTAAGGGGAGGTTTGCCGGGTCTGTGGGTTTCTCGCGGAATTTAATTATTTTTAAACTGTTGCTGCGGGTTGATTTTTTTATGCGGGTTAAAGCATAACGTTTTCCATAAATTATATTTGACTAACATACCTGCACTGAAGTATTTTATCAATTTTTTTTTCATCAACTTATATAAATATAATAACATTATTATTTATGGTCCTGCTTTCTATACTAGAGACTTGAAACAAGCGGACTAATTGTATTCCAACTTTTGACACCCTGCGTATTTCATGCCTTGAATACGTGTTTATTTATTTGTGAAATGTGATTTGTAAAGTGTTTTGTAAATGTGGCTAACAATGGGTTATAATTGGAGTTTAATTGATTTAAAAAGTATATTTATTAGAATGCTGTCTGAAACTAGATAAGCACAATATAATTCACAATGCAAAAAAAGTAAATACCAGTATACCATCCTCAATCTGGTAGCCGAATATATGATATTTTAATATTATTATTATTTTTTTATATTTATGCTATTTTTTTATTAGCAGTATTGTCCACTAAATGATGGTTTAAATCTTTTAAAAACAGGTTTATTTAATACTTATATAGACTGAATATTTAAGATGAATGTCTAACTTACTTAAAGGGACATTATATATCATAGCAAAATTTAACCCTTTAAAACAACCCTCTCTTGAAGAGTGCCTTCCCTTTAAGAACACAAACATTTCCTGATAATTTACTCACCAACATGTCATCCAAGATGTTCATGTCTTTCTTCTTCAGTCGAAAAGAAATTAAGGATTTTGATGAAAACATTCCAGGAGGTTTCTCCATAGAATGACCGGCAATGGGGACCACGGCTGAGTCCATTGCAGTTTCAGTGACGCTTCTAAGGGCTCGACACGATCCCGCCACGGAATAGTGTCTTATCAAGTGAAACGATGTATTTTCTTAAAAAGAAATGTCTACTTTTTAACCACAAATGCTCATCTTGCCCAAGCTCGATTACGTAGTCATGTTGGAAAGGTCACGCTTGACGTAGGCGGAAGTAGCGACCCATGGTTACAATCGAATGCAAGAAACCGATTGTCCTTTACAAAAAAGGTAAAACAACCAAGTTGTAGGAGAAAATGAGATTTTCGCCCTACCATACCTTCGGAACCGGAGTACCCAACAAGAACTACCGCGCATACCTTCCAACGGATTAATAATGTCATTTTGCAGATGCGCATCGCGGACCTAGTGCATGATGTGCATTTGTGGTTAAAAAGTATATACATTTTATTTATTTTTTAGAAAATGACCGATGGTTTCGCTAGATAAGACCCTCATTCCTCGGCTGGGATCGTGTAGAGCTCTTTGAAGCGGCACTGAAACTGCATTTTGGACCTTCAGCCCGTTGGTCCCCATTGAAGTCCATTATATGGAGAAAAATTCTGGAACGTTTTCCTCAAAAACCTTAATTTCTTTGCGACTGAAGACAACACATGAACATCTTGGATGACATGGGGGTGAGCAAATTATGAGGAAATTTATCAGAAAATAAAATGATCAGAAATGTTGTTGTGCACAGCAGAGCATTTCAGAGTCTGCTTTTTGCATTAAAAATAAGCTAAATGCTTAATTCTTGATAAACGTTCTGCAACCTGTATTACTGTTACTTTATTAATGATAATGGTACTAAATTAACTTTATTATGTTTTAGTGTGTTCACTTTTTTTAAAACAAAGTAGTGTAAATTATATTGCCACATCAAATCAGCTAGAATTTTAATATTGTTGCATCCCTGATTATAAAATAAGTGTAAAAACTCTACTGTACGCTGTAAGAAAGAAAAAACCCCCCGAAAAATGGAAAATGTACTGGTCATTTTCTGCCAGGATATTATCTGTTAAGTTTATAGACATTTAATTTAACCATAAAACACAAAACAATGCAATGTGTAATTCAAAAATTGGGGAAAATGCATTATTCAAATCACTTTGAAAAAATTCTTCATATTAATATTACATTGCATTCTGTTTTTATATACTTTTCTTAGGAGTTTAAAATGTGAAAGAATGAACGCAGTCTAATCAACTAATATTCTCTTGTTAAATGTGGCTTAACCAACTAGCTAAATAACTATGAAGAAAAAAAAAGCTACTTGGTAATTTCTCAATGTCTCATTAAAGTGTAGGGAACAAATGTGTGCTTGCTTAGCTTCAATATCAAGTGCAAGGTAACAAGTGGAAACTCTAGTGTAACAAGACAAATAGAGAGGTATAAAAAAAGCAAGAACTCTGGGATGAAGGACTGTTCACCAACCCTTGTATCGACTCCCTGAGCACTGCAAAACAAACCCGAGCCAAAACAACAACAACATGTCTTTTGTCGTGTCTTCAGTCTGTCACGCTGGTGTCTCTCCCCGGTTGCCACAGTGACTCGTAGGGTCTTGTCGGGTCCCCTCTCTTCAGAGCAAGATCCGTAACCTTGTCTCGTATTTCCCTCCGACTGAATCCCCCATGTTTCCCCCACTTCTGACAAGCATTTATGACCTTGTAACCCATCTCTCTTTTGCTGGGGAGACCCCATCCCTCTTCTCTTCTCCATCCATAAGTCATTCCCCTCGCTTTCACCAGCATCTTCCCTAAACAACCTGACACGCGGTAGTCGCTGTGGCGTAGAGGAGAGGTAACCATGCCAACGATCCCATCTAAGAGCATGCTGAAGGTTAAGGGTAGGAACAAAGCTTCAGACGTGCACTTCAGATTATCCCACTTTATTTACCCAATGCCAATTCTACACTTCTGGGGGCCCTACTCAAAACTGTTATGAAAGTTATGAAGTTAATGAAACGCATTTGTCCGGGTTAATTCAGTCTTGAATCGCACTCACGGAAAGCGCTTGAGAAAGTGTCTCTTCCGCGGCTCGGTAAGCTTTCGACTCATTTATTTAATTTTTTTGTCTCGAGCAAGAGACTCTATGACATTCACGTTACATGATTTGACAGATTTTTACATTGAAAGGGCGACAGAGCACCACATTAAAAGAAATTAACATTCATGTTTTCATAACCGCTGGCCAAATTCAAAAACATTAAATCATCTTTGAGAGCAAGGGGGCCCCCTGGTGTTTCGAGGGGCCTACGCAGCTTGCGTACTTTGCGTAGAGGGAGGATTGGCTCTGCATTTACCTTCTACTATTTATTTAAATTTTCTGTGTTCATGAAGATACATTGGAATTGATTAAATTCATAACAAAATTTTTAAATGAAAAACACTTAACTTTACTTTGACAGCAACAATCGTATGAATCATTTTGCATTCATCACTATTCTTTCATATAATATACAGTATGTGTGAACCTTTTTATATCCATGTACACATCTCATTTTCTGTAAAATTATATATTGTATATGAAATTACATATAAAGTCCTAACACAAAGCTAAAAGTAAAGCTAAAGCTAAAAGTAAGCACTACTGATCAAAAGGTTTGAGTTAGTTTTTTTTTAATTTTGGAAGACACTTATGCACAATTATTTGATCAAAAGTAAACAGTAAAATTGTAATATTGTGGAATATAATTACAACTTAAAATAACCATTTTCTATTTGAATATGTTAAATGTTATTTATTTTTGTGATCAAAGCTGAATTTTCAGCTCCCATCACTCCAGTCTTCAGTGTCATATGATCTTTCAGAAATTAGTGCTGATTTGGTGCTCAAGAAACATTTCTTATCATCATCAATGCTGAAAACAGTTGTGATGTTTAGTATTTTTGTGGAGACATGCATTTTTCACATAGTTTTGTACTTTTGTCATTTATTCAGCATGAAATTGCATTAAATTGACAAAAAAGTATTCATTATTAAAAAAAAAAAAATACTGATTGTGTAGCCTCACACACACGATGATTGGTCCCTAAAATCGGTCCCATTCTGCAGTTTATATATCACATACTATATGCTCTGAATTGCTGTCATTTTTCCATATTGTGCTTACAGTGTGAACAGTCCAATTAGAATTTTGGAAACCATGTTTTGTGTAACTCTCATTTTGTGCAGTTTTGTGATTACATTTGTTGCTTGCTGAGAAATCCACTTTTTTCATTTCTTTTTCTATTTTTCCTTTCCCTTCATTCTCTGTACAAACAATCAGTACAAACAAAGTCTAAATGAGATAAGATTATCTTCTGCTATATAACTAGCTAGCTATTTTAACCTATATATAAGAATAATACATATGATGTTGTTGCTTTAGTTAAAAGAAACTGTTGCTTTATTTTCTTGTAATTGAAAATCCCTCACAGTGTGACATTTCTGTACTCCCGATATGCTCTTGTTAGCTTGCTTACAATCAAGCTAGCATTTTGAACAGCTTGTATTTAAACAGTTTCTTTGAGTGCATTCAGATTATTTTCTTTGAATGATAAGTACAAAGAAAGATGATAAAGTTATAGGTTGACCTGCCAAGCTAAAAGAAATGCCTCAACTGCTTGTTTACAGCTCTCAGATATGATGGATTTATATATTTCACTGCCACTTTTATGAAAAATTGATTAGTAGTGCTTTTTCGTTTTTCCCTATATCTCCTGGATCCTCTTCCTTCGCTTTATCCCTGAGTGTATTGCTTATTTCTCCACTCCTTTTCTGTGGTTCTGTTGCTTTCTCTCTTTCAGCAGGGGGCTGACACACAGGGGAGGGGGCACAAAACCAGCCAGGCAGAACCGACAGAGCGAGAGATGGAGGGAAAGAGAGAGAGAGAGAGAGAGAGAGAGAGAGCGAGAGAGAGCTGGGGCCTCTGATTTTGTGACAGCCAGCAAAGGCAAAGTGTTCCCCAGGGAATGGGAGAACGAGGGAAAAGAGGGAGAGAAAGAGAAAGAGAGAGGGAGATAAGGGGAAAACTACACTGAAGCAATGGAGGAGAAAAACTGTCACAAATCGACACTTCCACCTAGCCAATTGGACCTTGTAGGCTCCTACACAGTATAGGATGTACAATCCACTTGCAATTGGAAGAGTTTGTGCAATTCTACATGCATATCTAACACTTCTATTGTCTTTCCTTGAATTTCAGGAGGAGATTTCTCTGGCAGTCCTTATTCCCATCCGCAGTATTCAACATACAACGAGCCTTGGAGATTTGCAAACCCCAGTCTACTAGGTAAAAGCTTAAGCACAAACATATGGACAGTGATGCAGAACATTTGCTCTCTTAATGCTTTTAAAGGGGTCATATGATGCTGCTAAAAAGAACATTATTTTGTGTATTTGGTGTAATGAAAAGTGTTTATGCGGTTTAAGGTTCAAAAACACTTTTGTTCCCACATAATGTACATTATTTGTTATTATTATTCCACATACGGTAAATTATTTAGTTTCTCCTCTATGCCCCGCCTTTCTGAAATGTGTCAATTTTTACAAAGCTCACCGGTCTAAAAAGCGAGGTGTGCTCTGATTGGCCAGCTATCCAGTGCGTTGTGATTGGCCGAATACCTCAAGCGTGTGATGGAAATGTTACGCCCCTTACCATATTGTGATGCTGTGTTCCGGCCGGAGCAACGAGACAAAAACATTCAAACTTAAACTAAAAATTCAACTTTATAGAAACAGACACCGGCATTGTAGGCTACTCGCACAGGAAACAGTCCTCATCCTCCATAAAATGCGCTGCACACATCTGAAGATTTGAGTTTTTTAACTGTTCTGGAACAGTGTTGTAAATACAACTTAACCACTGATTTCTAGTCGTGTCCTCTTTTGGAAGACCAAACAAAGTAGTTTCGTTTTCACAATGAAACACACAGCGTCTTCACGACATGGTGGCGGCAACAACAATACTACAGCGAGAATAAAATTTACACCTTCTTTCTTTGCGTGAACATTTGGCGGCGTTATGCAAATCTTCCCACATAGTGAGTTAGATATGTGGGGGTGTGTTAGAACGAGCAGTTTTAGGGGGGTGTGGCAGAGTTTTAACTTTGATAAAGAATATCTTTTTTTTTGAGACTTTAGTCTTTGCAACTTACAGATCTTCTTTATGCACCAATGAGAGTTGTACAGCTCCAAAGAGAAAGGAAAAATTGAATTTGCATCATATGACCCCTTTAAATTACAATAAAGTATTTTGTTTTTTTTATAATAATGTCCTTTAAAAAGAATAATTCAACCAAAATGAAAATTGTCATTATTTAAAATTTCAGCATCAGAATAAAAAATAAAACGCTAATTGTTTGATAAACGCTTTATCTCCCAATTACAACGTTACATCTCTTCATACGTTAGATATGTTTGTGGTCAGTAATTTTTTACAGTAATTGTTTAACATTTTCTAAACAGTAAAGTCTTTTTTTTTCTTCTTTTCTTTTTTAAAGAAACAAATTATTCAGCAATGATGCATTATATTGATCAAAAGTGACACTAAAAACATTTATAATGTTACTTTTTTAAATAAATACTGTTCCTTTAAACTTTTTATTTAACAAAGAATCCTGAAAAAAATGTATCAAAGTTTCCACAAAAAAATATTAAGCAGAAAAAACTGTTTTCAACATTGGTAATAATAAGAAATATCTTCTTATTGAGCATCAGCATATTAGAATGATTTCTGAAGGATCATGTGACACTGAAGACTGAAGAAATTATGCAGAAAATTTTGATTTGCATCACAGAAATAAATGACATTTTAAACAAATATTCTAATAAAATATAATAGTTCACAATATTAATGTTTTTATTGTTTTTAATGAAGTAAAAGCACTTTTCACTCATACATCTTCCAAATGTGTTTTTTTTCTGAGTGATGCCACAGAATAACCATTTTGGGTTCCCCAAAGAACCTTGCATGTTTTTCTTAGTGTGAAGAACATTTTAATAAATCGAAAGAACATTTTATATAATGGAAAGTTTCCATGGATGTTAAAATTTCTTCATGGAACCATCAATGCCAATAAAGAACCTTTATTTTTAAGAGTGTTAGGCTTCTTTCAAAAACATGGAAAAGGTGGATTGGATGTACATGTGGGGAACATAATAGAATTTTCAATTTCTGTGTTAACTACTCCTTTAAGTGTAAAATAAAATGCATTGGTTTAGAGTGCTAGGTTCAATTTATAGTCTCATTTCTAAAAGACCATCATTTGCTGTGAACTATAAACTTACTGATGTTAAGTTGTTGTATGTGTGTGTGCATTTTGCTCTTGTCAGTGTTCCAGCAGGAGTACGGTTCTTTACTGGGCTCAGAGAGAGCAGCTTCATCGGGTCTATTCCCTGGCCAAACCCCACAACCTACAGGTACAGAACACCCATGCCATTAGAGAAACGTTGACATTTGAAACATTGTCGGGTTAGCTTGCCATATGTGTATGTATGCATGGTGCACAGAATGAGCTGTTCAGAAGAACCTGCCCCGTTCTGCAAACCTCAGACTGACACATCAGTCCAGAGCAAGGTGAAGGGGCAGTGGCTTAAAAACAGTTATGTGTGTGTAAGTTAGAGCCACAAAGCTGACCTTAATATTCCCAATGGAGAAGGGATTCCTTGGAGATTTCATGAGCTTTTTGCTTTGTGTGTCAAGAAAGAGACCCTGATTTGACAGAAGTTTGACAGTGTTTGTGTGAAGCGCTCGAAGGCAAAGTGTCTATTAGGGCTACATAGCCCAGTATATGCTTTGAAATGGATTAAAACATTCTCAAATGCAATTTTCACTGTAGCCAAATATAAGTCATAGTAGTAATTCATTTTTACCTACATACAATTAATTGCTGATTCAGAGTGTTAACCTGATTTAGTTAATCAGAACTGGTTCACAAAAAATTGAAGATCAAATCATAAATGCTTTTGAAATTTTGAGACAAGGATGGATTGAGAAACTAGTCTAAGTAAGCTCACTGGGCACATAAAAAGCTAATAAATCTTTGCAATATTCACAATATTGCTTAATTTTACATTACCAGCAAAATAATTGTGAATATACATTATATTGTGTTCTAGTCATTTTGACCCGGAGATGATTTTCTTTTTCCTGAAAATGCTAGTTAATGTTTTCACATTGGGCTAAAAACCACAGGGTAAAAAAAAAAAAGATGATTTTTATACTTTCTTGGGATTTTTTCCCCAAGTTTGTCACACTTGTGGTGTTCCCAGTCAAAAATCACCAGCCAACAAAAAATTGCTTTAAAATTTTCATTATGCAATATTATTACCAAATATTGGACTCAATCTTTTTGTTAAATTGTTTTCTTTCAATTAGCACAGGCTTTGTTGTTTTGTTTTTCTGGAACTGACTGGCCTCATTGATTTGAGCTTATGCTCCTCGGTTTTTAAGTGAACACTGACAAAACTATAAACAAATAAGGATTTTTCACTCAAAATCAGTGACATCTTGATATACTTCACACTCTCAAACTCTGTTTTTACAGCAACACAAAAGCTACTTTATCACACTCATATAATCTTCATTTCCAGTGAAGACAAACACACACATCCACCACATTTCTCACAATTTCAAAATCTTTACCTCCAGCAACAAAGACTAAGCCATCCACTTCATTATAGCCCTCACTCATGCCCGCTGTCTCGGTGTAATAAAGAAAAATATTTCTTGCTAAAACTAACGATGATACTAAAGACATTTCCTCTTTGAGGGGTCCATCAGCACTTAATGCCAACACATACTGATCAAGATGGATCATGTGTCTTATAGAGCAGAAATGGTCTTTTCCCAGCAAAAACTGAGCTGATGATGGTGGTGTCATTTCAAATAAGAGGAAGGGTGACATGATTGTCCAGATACATCAAAACTCTGGGCTGTACATCCATCATTCTGTAATCAGATTTATTCTCAGTAATGAATTCATTGCTTCTTGTTTAGCATTTATCTTAATGTGATTTGAGAGCAACAGGAGTTCAAGGTATTATAAAATAAATAGTGCCACAAATATGTTGAAATGTAAAAAAAAAAAAAAAAATATATATAAATATTATATATATATATATATATATATATATATATATATCTATTATATAATAATGCAAGCATTACATTTATTAAAAGTGACAGTAAAGACATTCAAAATGTTACAAAAGATTTCTATTTCAATAGTCTGTTTTTGTTTACTGCCTTCATCAAGACTCTAAAATTGTATCCATTTCCACAAATCAGCAGCAAAACTATAATCATAATAATGTGTTTTGAGCTCAAATCTTTGAATGATTGCTGCAGGATCATGTGACTCGCTGCTGCCATCACAAATAAATTACTTTTAAAATATTAAATAGAAAACAGTTTATTTTAATTTTACTACTAATAATAATAATAATAATTTCACAATTACAGGTTTTATTTGTATTTCATAAAATAAATGCAGCCTTGGTGAGCAGAAGAGACTTCTTCTAAAAACTTTTAAAATTAATCGGTGGTCAGTGTTGCCAAGTCCGCGGTTTTCCCGCAGAATTGGGCTACTTTAACACTGTTGCCGTGGGTTGTTTTCCATGTGCGCGAGTTGAAACGACCCCAATAACGTGATATTTAGCGCCTGGAATGCAAATTTTACCAGGGGAACCCCACCAAAACCTGTATTTTATCCTCGGAACGCGATTTTTAACAGGGACCCCCGTTTTTGTTTTTTGACATCCCATGTAGGATCTCCATACTATTATAGCGCAGCCACACGGGGAGCAGGAACTGCTGCCACAGCGCCTGCCACCGCCTATGACCGCCACTGACCAGCCCGACAGAGGAGAGGAGGAACGAAAAGAAAGAGGAGTGAGAATGAATTGATAGCACCCACACAAGACTGCCTACATAAGAAAGAAAAGAAGTGTAGGAGGAGCAGGAAGGAGAAAGAAGAAAGAAAGAAGAGGTGACAATGTTTTCCTGCCAATTACAATCAATGGTCCAATCAGTAGCTTCAGCCTAAGTGTCTAATTTCTGTTCATTAGTGGAAAGTACACACCCATTCACCTGCATTCCTGTGGTCTCAGCTCACACTAAATCTGTTATTGCTTTGATTTATCTTCTGTCATTAAAGCCTTGCTTATCCTATCGTCTTTGCATCTCTATGCAGTCTGTTCTTGGAGATGATCAGGTGTTGGGAGTTGGTACCAGACAATCTACTAGTGGCAGCTTGAGATGCTTTGAATTCATTTTTGAGTAATTTTATTAACTGTGTGAATGTGGCATCATAGTCTGTGGCAGACTAAAACCATGAATTGTTTTGGACAGAACCTAACGTATCAAGTGAACGGAGATTTAATAGAGTCGGACAGATAACTCAGGTCGGAATATTGGCATTATTTACATTCAAATTAGCCAGCTTGAAGGACAGACCCATTTTGCTATCGATCATGGGACGCTTCCACTTGAAAATGTAGCGTAATTACGGTAGAGATTTTACTGGAAGATGCCGAAATCTGCCCTGATGAGAAGCACAAGAATATTTGAGCCCTCAGTTCTAATCTAGGAGCCATTTAGACGTAACAGACTCCTTATAAACCGAATTACATGCAAGTTTAGCATTAGCTGCGAAGCGACAGCTAAACAACGGGACTGTTGTGCGATTCAGTCATTGTGTAATATGTTGGAAAATAGCAGCATGATTTAAATATTTAAGCACTGTCGTCATGAATGAGAGCATCAGTATTTTAAAGACTCCTCTCCTTCCTCTATGTAGATAAATATTATTTACGTATGTACAGAATACCCTTATTCAACTGTACATTAGTAAGATTTATAGCTATTTATGATGGAGAGTAATATATATAATTGTGTGTAAAAGTTTACTGCGGACAAATGCTACTGCTAGCTAAAGATGTTGCCGTGGAATACCTAGCCGGTTCTCTTTTTAAACCCCTGATGTTTCATTCCAAACACAAATCAGTTGCAATCAAGAGAGATTGCTGACATTGAAGCACCGACAAACTTTTGTAAAGTCGCTCCATTTTAGAAATGGCTAGAAAAGCTAATTCTTCCCTTACAGGAAGTGATGTCATACTGTCTGTCCCTTCAAATGGTCTCCTTAGCCTCCCCAAAGATGCTCTTCAGTAGTGCAAATAGATGCTCTTAAAAGCACAGTGACAAATCTGTTATCCAGAAATGGCTTTTTTATTTTTTGTTCACGCTCGTTCTCTCGGAGCGCATTTGTTTTTATTCCCTTCATCCATCAAGACAATGCATGAGACCAAGGTGGAGGCCTTACCAAACTCTCTATGTAGCAACATCATGCTGTACATCATTCCTGTTTGTCTGTCTGAGATATCCTGTAGATCTATCACTTACAATGACAAGAGCTTTTGATATCATTATTGACCGATATATTGCTATCTAAATTTAGATTCTAGTAGACGAGAAAAGACAAAAAGTGTGCTTTATTTAGCTATTGTCTGTGATGAGTGTTCCCAGTTTTTGATTTTCTTGCTTTTTATTTCGATACACTGTGCATTGCTGAGTAGCTTTCGAAAAAAGGAGAACACTGTAGTTTTAGTAGTGAGACACAAGCACCAAAACTTTGATGTGAAATAAGAAAAAAATGACAAACCTATGAATATATATATATATAGAAGTTGATAGTTTTTATGTTGTTGCTCTGGATTGTAAAATAGTAATAGGATTACATTTGTTTGTGGATCATAAGTTGCACGTTATGCAACTCTAAAGAAACCCTTGATGCCGTTCACCACTAATGACTACTGGTGAACTTTGACCTTTTAAACTTTTAGTCAGAGGCATTATGAACCTGAAGTACACCAGCTGAAATCAAGGACAGTGCCTTTATTTTTCTACCGAGTCATCCAGAATGACCACGCGTCACTAAATTGCAAAATTGCCTGCATTTCATAATGAGATCACAGCTTGACCGACCAATCAACGAACCGATGCCACTACCCATCATTTTAACAGCATTTTTTACATGCTAGTAATTTTACAATCTTATTAAAACTCAGCAAGTAAACTACAAGCGAAATATGAAATCAATTTAACATCAAATATAAAACACTGACCTACTATATACACAATATTGAAATAGAAGATTATGCTATAAACTGATTTAATATGATTCAATAAAAGATTTAGTCGACTAATTGCAAATTTATTAGCAAAATTCACATTCTGAGACCCAACATTTTTTTTCCCCCTCCAATGATATGACACGGTACTGTAATCTCCCGAGGGTAGCATTAATTCCATTCTCTTAAAGGAAATGTTCACCCAAATATGAAAATTTTACTCATCCTTTACTCGCCCTCATGTCGTTTCAAATAATTTCATTGGACCACTCTGACTTTCATTGTATATAGACAATAAAAAAGGTACTATCAATTTTTCAAAATGTCCTCTTTTGTTCCACAGAAGAAAGAAATGTATACAGGTTTTGAAATGACATGAGGGTGATTTTGGGTGAACTATCCTTTTAAGTACTGAGAATGAATATTAGATTAACTGTGAAGGGATTGACTTCCCAGAGAGACACAAATGAACCACACACTCGCAGTCCTTTTGTCCTTCGTCAGGTCGCGAATATGCCACACCTCTTCATTGACATGATCAAAACCTGCTGCACCAGCAAAATCGAACACCCCTTTCTCTTTTCCCATCCCCTCTTATTTCAATTTCTCATTTCCACCCCCACCACCATTGAACTCTATTTGCCTCACTGGTGCACCTTTAATCTCATCAGATCTTCCTAACCCCTTCCTCCAATGCCATCCGGATTAGAAATTCTACAAGTTGGCCGTTGATCACCTTTGTGAAAATCCTTTATTTTCTTTGAGAAGGTTGTGTAATTAAAAATTCATTTAATTGCACATTTTAAGTTATAAACAGCTTGCATAAAACAAGTTCAGACAAGTTTAATTAATTAGTCCTATTTTTTCTCATTCACTCTCATTCACAAAAAAAGTGGCAAAATAAATACCTGGCTTCCAATAATAGTTTCAAACAAAGTAGTTTACGCTCTAAATATGGTTTAGTAATGATTCCATATTTAAAATATTTCCAAAGTAAAGACTGTGCGTCATAAATGAAACATTCATCCACTGAACAACCCTCAATTAGTTGTTAGCTGTTTTCCTCACTTCAAATCAAAATATCAGAATATGTGAGTAAAATGCTATTTGACAAATAAGCAAAATTTGGTTTACCATTCTAAAACGGGAATATTCGTTAATGTATTGATTCTAAAAGTGGTACATCCACATCAACATTACAGGTTTCCCAACGAGAAAAGCAGACTTTAAAAAGAACAGAGGACTTGGTTATCACCTTATTGTGGCCTTCTGTGTACAATCGGAAGCTCCTTCTGTAGTTTCTTTCCCAAGGGGTTCATAAGTATCTTTTTACTCCGTTTTTGAAGTAAAGATTGAAGATTTTAAGAACGTTTGAAACATTTTGATGAATTTGAGAACAGCAATCAGTTCAATTCAAAGAAAAAAAAAGAAAGAAAAACAAATCAGGCCAATGACACATCTGTAGCATCCACCTAAAGTTAGAGATGCCCGGTTTGAAAGTATTCTGTGGTGATCATTGCAAAAATACTCAAATTATGAAATAACCAACATGACAGAAAGATGAAGGCAATAGATATTTGCAACGAGTAAATGAATGAACTGCTTCTTTAAGAAATGTGTATGTTTTTTATTGAATTTTCTAGTAGTAAAAAAATCTTGGTGTTTTTCTCTGCGTGTCGTGTGTTGTCTTAATATTTGAATGTATTTACTGCGGAACAAACTTTGCCAAAGATATCATGCCGCTTGATTTAAAATCTGTTTGGTTCTACATGACTTATTTCTTCATTTGATTAAAATCTGTCCACAAGCTGGAAATAAGTGTGATTTGATTTTGATTTTCTAATGGAATTATATTGTTATTGTTATATTATTATTGTTATCATTTCTTTTTATTATGCTGATGATTTTTGTTCGTTTGTTTTACTGTTGTTCAGGGTTATTCAATTTTCTGGCATTCCTCCTAATTCCTGATACAGGGTCATAGGCTACTCTGTGTATGTGCATATGAGTGAATGTTGTTTGTGAATTATCAATTTACGTATGTTGTAATGTGAAACTAAGAAGTAATTATTTGTAAATATTGGCCATAATTTTATTGGTTCATCAGAATAAAAGTAATTTTTTAAGTTCACAGGTTGTATTAGTATTGATCAAAAAAGCTCGACTGTCATCATATGGGTCTTTCCCCAGTTTATATTGTCATTTAACACATAGAGGGTTTATATAACTTGGGGATCAATTCTCACTATTAACTAACTGTTGACTACGAATTTTGCTTTAATAAACACCTTATTTGCTGCTTATTAATATTTAGTAAGTTAGAAAGGTAATAAGGTTTAGGTATGTGGTAGGATCAGGGCCGTCCTTGGGGGGGGGTGCAACTGTTGCAGCAGCACTGGGCCCCGCGGCGAACGGACCGAGGGGGAACAAGCAGAAGTTTTTATTCTGGAAGTGAACTAATCCTTTAACATGGGGTGATAATGGACCACAAGCTGCAATACAACAGCAGTACCCCCCCACACACACGAAAAACAGCTTCAGCCCAGCTGGATACACACTCAGCTCCAGCTGGGATTTGGTCACGTGCCAGTTTACCATGTCGCGCACACACATTCAGTAACGGTCTTGGGTCACTGCCCGAATACCTAGTTTGCCAGGTTGGCACTTGTGATATTTCGGATCTTGGGTGCATTCCCAGATTAGGAGAACAGTGGCAAACTGTGATTTCTGCAGTGCTTGAGTTTCAGCCAGATAACATGATGAATGAGCACTTCAAAGCAGAGGAGTTCCTCAGGTGTGTACATTTGTGACTTTGGATACAGTGGATCATTCTCTCCTAGCAGCACTTTCAAAAGCTCATTATCATCTGGAAATTACTTGCCTAAATATGCAGTTGTGTCCCACAAAACCTTATACATAACTCCCAATTTTTTTCTCCAAACCGAGCCAACATATCTTTTATGATTTCTTACAGATATTCACTCAGGGATTACTTAAAATATAATGGGCAATTACCAAAGCAATGTAGTAAAGCAATGTGTTGTGAATGCTGTTCTCCAGTCCCCATCAGGATGAATAAATGACAAATGAATTCTAATTGGTCAAAACAAGCTCGTAAAGACATGATTACTTTATACAATTGATCGTATCAAGTATCGTAAACTAAAATTGGAATTCACGAAATTTGTTTCTGTGTTTCACGACTGAGATTCTGTTGACCATATTTGATTAGCTCTATGTGCACTGATCAATGTTTACATATGCCTAAACTAAACCTGCTCATTAAACCGCTTCATTGAAATGGATTACTTTTATGATGTCTTTATGTACTTTTTGAAGCTTGAACATTTTGGTTGCTTGTGATATTGTTTACACAACTGCTCAATAAACAAGAAATTAATATTGGTCATTACATTTTTAGACAGTTACGTGCTCTGTCAACTAAAATAATTTTAAACAAAGCAAAAGCGGATCACACCACAGTAGTGATGCATTGTTCCTGAATGAATCAGTGTTTTAAATGAAAAGGTTGAGTAAATGATTCAATGACTCAATCACTTGTTGCCCCATATTTACGTAATGTAACCTGCAGAGTCCCTAAAATGCACCGACAGTCATTTGCACAAACAGTGAAAAATCCGAATAATGTTGGACTGTATACAAGCATATTTGGAATGACACTCGGCCACCCAAATTCGACAACTGGAACTGTTGTATAATGCTGCTAAAAGTGTATTGTTTCAGTAGACAGCTTTTTCAGGAACGGTTAAAATTTTCATTATGCAGTTAATCATTGTATCACAGTTCCTCAAATAACATGTGCATTTAAAGTGCCCGGCGTGCTTTAGTAAATATGGATGGGGGGAAACCATATATGTCCACATTCTTTAATTACATCCACCCCACACAAGCCGTAAGACGCAGGAAGCTGTAATTGAGAGCATACACCAAGCATGAAGATAAATATAATTCAGAACTGAACTTTAGTCTACAGACTAAAATGAATCATCTGTGTTGGACAAATTTTCTTTCCCTTTATTAGACTAGCTCCTTCAAGCCTGATTAAATAAATAATCATGACATTTTTATTTTTCCTGTCTATTTTATTTGCTCTTGCTCTGCGAGAAGAGCGTGAGTGGGAGAGATAGCCATTAGAGGGCCAAGAAGCCATGCAAATTAACGTCACTCACAGAGCAGCTACTTCTGCGTGTGTGTGAGTGGAAATGGAGGGTGCTGGTAAGCTAATTGCAAGAGTCTTATTAAGACAGAGGAGTGTAAAGCTGACGTGCAAGGGAAGACACACATAGACATACACACACGCTTACACGAGGACACACATGTTCTCTCTCCCTCATACACAAGCAAACACACAAACACGCTTGAAGAATCAGTGGCACTTGATCACTATGAGCTTTCCCCTCACATTCACATGCTGACGGTCATAAGTGGGCCTTAGGGGAGGCTAAGAGGTGAACAGTCATTTCCAGCAAAGTGAACTCCCTACAGTAATTAGTTTAGTGAAGAACTAGCTCTTATTTAAAACTTTTTATATGGCTCAAGAAGTTAGTTGGTATTAAAGGTCTTTCCATATATTCTGCAATTGTACGATAAAGAAATTCTCCGGTAAATTAGAAAGGATTTGTGTTGAGGGCAAATGATGGTGTTTCTGTAATGTGTTTGCAACATCAAGATTGTGGGTTTGATTCCCAGGGAGTGCATGTGCTGATAAAAAAAAAAGCATAACTTGAATGCACTGTAGGTTTCGGAAGCCCGTTTCTACATCTGCATAAATAAAATAAGTAAATTAAAATAAAAAAAAATCAAATTCTTTCAACATTTCTAAAAAAAAACAAAAAACTTTTTTTTGTGGCCACAAAAGTAGTCATACAGTGTTGGAATGACATTATGCTAAACAAATTAAGTGATTCCAATAAAAAAATATACTATATTAACTACTATTTTAACTATACTAAATCTATGTAATGCGCTCAGGCAACTATTTCCAGTCATGCAAGTATAGGTAATATCTACATAAGAAGCATAATTTACTGATTAATATGTGGATGTGGATGTACTGTATATGCTTTGTGATTTCTCCTCCTGAAAAGACTGGCAGAAAAATAAAATACTATCTTTTGCATGCATGCACATTAATGCACATTAAAGGGTTAAAACAAATGTTGATCTAATCGTCTAACTAATGCTCCAGTTAGTTGTACAATTTCCTCGTCTTATCCTATGCCTGTAAAACTGACACTCATGACGAGTTGGGAAAAAGAAAGGGGGGGGGGGAGAGGAGAGAAGTAAGCTGACAGGCAAAAGACCCTCTCATCCAGCTGTCTGACCCCCCTCCTTGCTCTCTCTCTCTCCGTCTCTCCCAGAGGGTTTGTCCTTCTGGTCTCGTCCATGATGAATGGACCTGTCGAAAGAAACTCATCCTAGACCCAATTAGAGACAGAGAGAGAAAGAGAGACAGAGACAGAGAGCTGGGGGAGAATGAGCGAGAGTGACAGCGAGAGAGAAAGAATCCCAAACACAAGTAAGCTATGCAGGCAAAAGCTGTATTATTTTAGTCTATACTCACTTTCAGGGTTTTTAAAGTGTTTCATACACTGCACTAGACTGCTGGTCTGAATTCACTCACACACACATGCACAGACAGATATACCCCGAACAGACATATATCATACAATAATGTAACAGCAACCATAGTTTCTGACAAAATACTGTACTACAGCTACTACAGCAGGGTGTTCAAACTTCTTGATGCCAAGGACTGCTAAAATCTGATGATCTACAGGTGATTCCACACCAAAAATATAAAGACCATCATATTTTTTTTCACGCAAAATTTCCTTAATGACATAATTAAGCCAGTTACGCAATTTAGAAAACAATTGCATGAAAATATAATGTATAACTTAAAAAATTTTTTGGAGGGAGATCGCAGTGAGATCATCATGTTTTGTGAGTTTATGCTGTTTATTTATACTGTAATGAAACTAAAGCAAATTGTCATCGTATCTGCACACTGTTTGTGTAATGTTGGATATATAAACCTGGAAAATAATTACATTTAAATATAAAAATGTTTCACAATAAATGTTTTATTATTGTTACCAGTCTTTGGAAGGTAAAACACAACAAAAATAAAAGTAGGACATCAAATTCTGTAAATGAACCGTAATAAATAAAAAATAATAATTAAAAAACTTAATAATTAATCATATCCTTAAAGGGTTCATAGGATGCCCATTTTCCACAAGTTCTTTAGGGTCTTAATGAGAAGTCTGTTACATAGTTTGGCTAAAATTTCTCAATGGTAGTGTCAAACACAGCTCTTTTCAGATCAATCCGTTTTTGTAGCATTTTCCTTTAAATTTTAATGAGCTCTGCTGACCCCGCCCCTTTTCTGCTCTCAGAGAGACTGTTTACTTTTGCATTCATCGTGATACTTGCTAATTAACACATTATTAGGAAAGGCTATTTGCAAAGATTCATTACAAAACATTATATTCACTTCTTCTGTAGGTGAGGCTGGATCATGAATGATTTGCGTGAATATAGATGCATTTATGTAGATCGGGGGAGTATTCCCTTCAGAAACAATGTAATCCACTTCACGTGTTTTCAGCGGCTCAGATGTCAGGAGTAAATGACGACTTCTATGTTCATTATAACATCCAACAACAAAAAATCCTCAATCGCTATTTTAGTCTTCTTGTCTACATCTGCTCCAATCTGAAAGATGGCGACTGATGACAGCTCCTCAGTGCGGAGCTAAGGTTAGACCCAGTCCGTCTGTGCTGAAAACCGCCTACTGTCAAAAACTACGTGGGAGGCCTGTTTTTTGTGACATCACACAGACAGCATCTTGATATCGGCTTCGATTTAGAAGGGGTAAAGAGTTTGAGATAGAAAATAACCACTGGGTGGATTTTTTATCATTTTAGGGTGGTTGTGAACACACACTGCCACACACATTTCAGTTTGAAACAACTTGCAAAAGTGCATGCAGCATCCTATGACTCCTTTAAGGTGAAACTTTGACAGTCCTAAAATACAGCTTTTTAAAGGGTTAGTTCACCCAAAAAACCCCGTAAGACCTTCGTTCTTTGGAACATCTTTGGAACAAAAATTAAGATATTTTTGATGGAATCTTAGAGCTGTCTGACCCTGCATAGACAGCAAAGCAACTGAAATGCCCAATTCCAGAGACGTAGCAAGGAGATCTGTAAAATAATCAATGTGACATCAGGGGTTCAACCGTAATTTTACGAAGCTACGAGATACTTTTTGTGCGCAAAGAAAACAAAAAAAACTTTATTCAAAAATTCGTCTCCTCCGCATCACCCTAGTGCCATTTTGGAGAATATCAGCTGAACGTAAACAGAGTATGCTTGTTCTGTGTCAGCTTCATCACGCCGGATCTGTTTCCTATGTGGTTGTGATTTGATTGAACGAAAACAGCGTATCTGTGTGGCACAGCTGACACAGAACAGCATACGCCGTTTACGTCCAGCGGATACTCTCCACAATGGCGCTACAGGGTGACGCGGAGGAGACAAATTGTTGAAAATAGTCTTTTTTTTTTTTTCTTTGTGCACAAAAATTATTCTCGTAGCTTCGTAATATTACGGTTGAACCCCTGATGTCACATGGATTCTTATACAGATCTCCTTGCTACGTCTCTGGACTTAGGAACGTTTCAGTTGTTTTGCTGTCTATGCAGGGTCAGACAGCTCTCGATTCCATCAAAAATATCTTCATTTGTGTTCGGAAGAGAACGAAGGTCTTACGGGTTTGAAACAATGAAAAACATGAGGGTGAGTAATTAATGACAGATTTTCATTTTTGGGTGAACAATCCCTTACAAAAACATTCTATTTTACTTCTCAAGTTTTCTAGCACTAGCACCACATTGGGACCCCCAGATGATCACGGACCCGTTTGTATTTTTTTCTACTGCATTTTTAGCTATTTAAATTAAATATTAAATAAAACATTTAATTGATATATTTTTACTTTTACCTTTAAGATGTCCAAGAGGGAGGTTTTGTCCGACCGAGCCAACCTATTAGAACAATTTCCCCAAAGTATGGCTAAATAAAGCCACACACACACACACACACAAACCGGGCACCTGAAAAGCCACCGGGCGCATTTGTGCAGCAGTGAATAGAGGAGTTTTCCTTGATTCTTCTCAATTTCCTCTGGGCTTTTGTTGTTTTGGTGTGTTTGTTTCCTGCTTACAAGCGGAGACTGTGTGAGTGTGTGTGTGAGTATTCGTGTTCTGTAGCTCAAAGGCACACCCAAACACACACAGCTCTGAAAGAGGTCTTAGGGCTTTAACCTTGTCGGTAAGCTCAATGTACTGAAAGGACAGACAGAATTGTGGTGTGTGTGTGTGTGTGCGCGCGTGAGAGAGAGAGACAGACAGAAAAAAAGAAAGAAACAGAGAGAATATGACCCAAAGAATTGGAGGGGATTAAAAGATTCGTCCTTTTTAACACATCCAAAATGATTCCCAACTAAAGGGATGAATATACTTGTAAAATCCCTTAATACTGTACATTTATGCTTAAAAAAATGGTGAAAGGTATAAATTTCACAATACTTAACTGTATGCATATTATTGTACTGTATAGTAATAATATTTAATAGGTGATTCATACAGTTTTTTTAATAATATAAATGCCAGAATATTTATTTATATTATATATATATAGATATGTATACACAAACACCCACACACTCATGAGACCGTGTACTATAAAGGAGGGGAAAATGAGGGAAGGTAAGACAGAAAGCCATTCAATGGATAGAGATATAAAGAGGGGGCGTAAAGAGAGAGAAAGATGAGAGAAATGGAAAACAGACCAAGAAGAGATGGAGGAAAATGCATGTGGAAGGTAAAATTAAAGATAAGCAGTCCAGAGGAAGTGATCAGACAAAACAGACAGGAAGAGAGGGTGAGAATGAGAGTTGGAGGGGGTCAGAGACAAGGAGGGAGAGAAAGAGAGAAGAAAGAGAGGATGACAGCACAATTAGGGATTTTAATTCTCTGCTTGACTGAGTAAGTCCAGTCTACATGATAATGAGCAGTTTCAATGTAATAAATCTTTATGATACACTGACACACACACACACACTGCATGGCACCCACCAAGTTTACATTGATCATTTCTCTTTTCACAAATATTCTGTGCAACAAGTAAAAAGACTTGTTAAAACTTGTTGTAAGTTTCACGGTCATCAAATTTCCTGGTCATATCAAACAAATAAATGTATACATTTTTTTGTCTTATATAATGTGTCAATTTCCACCTTCTCTCCGACCCCTGAAATTCAATGGAACATTTCTATGCAAGTGTTCTTTAGTTATTTGTGAGCTGCGGGTTTGACGTGGGTGCTACCCCATCCAAAAAAGAAAGTGCGGTCGTCATTACCCTCATGTTGTTCCAACTTGTATGACTGACTTTCATTCTTCAGAAGACTGTCCTGTGCGCTATCCAGCGCTTCACACTCCAGTCCAGTAGGTGGCAGAAATCTTTCTATGCACCAACATGAAAGGGGCAATCACTGACACAATAGTTTTTTTTATTTGTATTTATTTTTTATTTAGCATTGAAATGTACAGGCCTACTATATATATCAATGTTTTCACCCAGATATTTATTAAATTATCTCGTTTTTGTTCTGTCATAGAGAGTCATACAGGTTTGGAACAACATGAAGACAGAATCAGTCAATAAAAACAATTTTCCATTTTAGTTTGAGTAACTCTATACGGTTGGATCAGGGATCTTTCTTAAAAATAAACTTTCCTGATGCTGGTGCTACAGATGGATTGACAGACTTTCCCAGTTATTACTCTTATATTATTCCCAAACTATAGAAAAGCATCTACCTTGTGAAAAAGTAATGCTCTTAACTGTATTAAATGTGCATTAGTAGTAGCAGCAAGTAGTATTTAAAAAAAATCCCAGATAATATGAATAAATAAAATGGTGTTATTAAAGAGAGTACAATTTCTTGACTGTTTCTAACACAAAGTACACTTTTTTTTTTAAAGTGCTTTAATTGTCAAATTAAGACTTTAAAGTACTGTAAAATGTTTTAATCTTTTGGCATGCTTTCAAAAGTACACTTGAAATTACACTATGAAAATAAACATTAAGATGTATTAAGTCCAATTTACAGTAAAAAAAAAAAGCACTGGAAAAAAAACATTTTCATTTATTTGCAATTAACACAATTAAGTGTTTAAAAACATTACATTCAATTCACACTTAAGTATATTATTTTAAAGTATATCATTTCTGTAATAAGTACTCTTTTTACAAGTATGCTAAAGTGTACTTTTTTTTTCAAAAGGGTATCCTACCTCTAAACTCAATGTGCCAGAAAAGGTGTCATTGATGTGTGAATATTATTTGTTCATGCATTCATCTATTTGCTGTTAGAAGCTACAGTCTTTGCCTGTTTATAGAGTTAATAGCCCTTAGTCAAGTAAGCAATAAAGAAGTCTGACGTTCAAATCTTGCTCTAACAGTTGTTTTTTAAATGGACAAAGAGCATGTCATTGTCCTGCACTGCTGGCATATTTGTCAATAGTTTCCTCAGGCTGAAAAGACATTTCGGCATGAGAATCAAACTCTTCATTTGTTCTTCAACCACTGGAACCAGTCGTCCGTAAACAAAACAACACAGCAAGTAATTCTTCCCATCGGAGACATCACACGCCGCCCATTAGCTCCGGGTCTCTGCGTGTGTGTGATGGAAACCCACATCTCTGGAATACGAAGTCCCCTAATGAACAGGCATCTGACTGCAAGAGCCATCAGTGAAAAGCAAAATTTGTTAAAACTGAAGGAGGTAATTGGAAAGTGAGCTGTCACAGTGCAGGTGCCTTCTGAATCTGCCAGCTTCGTAATGAAGAGAAACATCACTGCCTTCGTTGACCCAAGAAAACACACAAAGACAAGCAGAGGAAGGGACAAACACATGTTCAGCTCATTACGTTTAGCTCCGCAATGGTGTGTTAGTGAGAGTAATGCTGGAAAAGACCCGAGGTCACGTGTTAGCACACTCTTTAGGGTTGTACACACACTGATATAAAACCAAATTCAGCTTTTCTCATTTAAAGCCCATTTAAGACAGGTTACATTAAGTTACAAAGTAATTAATAAATATACAATTTTAGCATTATTTTTATACTATTATAGTTTAGCAAACAGCATTTCAGTTTTCATTTTAATTTTAGTAAAAGTTTTAGTAATTTTAGTTTGTTTTTGTCATTTTTATTAGTTTTTGCTTTAGTAAATTTTAAAAATGGAATTTGTATTTATTTCTGGTATAAACAATTATATAATATATATATATATATATATATATATCTATCTATATATATATAGCGCAATACACCTGAGTATGTGAATCGAGCCTTTGATACTCGAGTGATATCACACGGCTACCGTTTTGACATGTTAGTGTAATACTACCTTCCTTCCCAACCCGTTTTTTTTTTAAAAAGATGATCAATACCTACAGAGTGAGTATTAAAATCATAATAATTTCGATTTTCTTAATGAAAATCATCATAGGCACAGATATGTATAGCACCAAGAGCTTAGGTTAAATTTCATAAAGAGATAGCGTGGGGAATGAGACAGCTTAAGGCATGTGGGTCAGATGACAGCGAGCGTCTGTTCCTGAGCTGACCCCCCCCCATAAAACAACAGCAGGATCATTGTAAGTTTGTGTTGTTGTGGGTGGGGGGGGGGGGGGGGGGTTGTTCTATCCCCATATTACCACCTTGGCCCCACCCCATTAACCATCCACCTCTCCAGCAGCACACACACTTCATCTGATGTTAACCATGTAAGCACTCATATCTGTCACACTAATAGCTATTGTTATGCTGATACGCACAGTAGGACTGACACACAGGTTGCTCCCACTTCAATCATAGCAGAACACTTAAAGCAAGTTAAAACATGATCTTACCAGCATGTGACATATTGGTTTTACAGACCTACACATACCATAAAATGGTGGGAGGGAGGGGTTTACAACAAATTTGAGCTACTCAACTTTATAAAATTAATATTACACAGTCAGTTTGACAGACTGAAGGGAGGTTTTTCTTCTCAAGGGCTACAGTTTTTGTCTTATTCACGTGTACTGGTTTGAGTGAAACGGTCTGGGATCAGTTCACTTCCAGAATAAAAATGTCCTGATAATTTACTCATCCCCATGTCATCCAAGACGTTCATGTATTTCAGTCGCAAAGAAATTAAGTTTTTTGAGGAAAACAATCCAGGATTTTTGGCCTACGGGCTGAAGGGCCAAATTGCAGTTTCAGTGCAGCTTTAAAGGGCTCTACACGATCCCAGCCGAGGAATAAGGGTCTTATCTAGCGAAACCATCGGTCATTTTCTTAAAAAACTAAACAAAAAAATACGATACTTTTTAACCACAAATGCACGTCTTGCACTAGCTCTGCGATGCGCGTCCACAAATTCACACATTACGCGCGGTTAGCTCTTCATCTGTGTACCCCGGTTCAAAAAGGTAGGGTATTTTCATTTTCTCCTCCACCTTCAAATCGTCCTACATCGTTGTTTTAAAACCTTTTTTTTTTGAAAAAAATAAGGGGCCTTTTGACTTTCTTTGCCAACGTTCGCTTGAAACACTGGGTCGGTGCGTCCGTATACGTCACTCGTGACCTTTCCAACGTGATGATGTAACGCGTGAAGTCCAGCTAGTGCAAGCCGAGCATTTGTGGTTAAAAAGTATATAGATTACATTTTTTTTTTTTTAGAAAATGCCTGATCGTTTCAATAGATAAGACCCTTATTCCTCGGCTGGAATTGTGTAGCGCTCTTTGAAGCTGCAATTTGGACCTTCAACCCGTTGGTCCCCATTGAAGTCCATTATATGGAGAACAATCCTGGAATGTTTTCCTCAAAAACCTTCATTTCTTTGTGACTTAAGAAAGATTATGAACATCTTGGATGACATGGGGTGAGTAAAATATCAGGAATTTTTTATTCTGGAAGTGAACTAATCCTTTTAAGATATAAAACTGCACAAACCTTGCGGAAGAACATTTTTGTGGTTGTGCTTCGGCACTGCTATTCTGCGTGGATGAATGTAGCTCCTGGCACACGGAAATCCAAAAATTATGTTGACTGAAAATATTTATGTTTTTAAATTGTGATAAGACGTTACGCGAGTTTACATGTTGTCATTTCGGTGAATTAAATGAGACCAAAACACAGACTCAAGATAACCAGTGAGGATAGAAAGAGTCGCAAGCTGACTAATTAGACAGCTGAAACATTAATTTGGCATCCAATATTTGTATCATTGAAAATAAAAATCCAGCACTACAACAGCCCATAACGAAATTACACAATTCAGCTAACGCTATATAATGAACTCACACTACTGTTAAAGTTACATTGCGGTCTATTAGTTATATAAAATATCTTACCCATTGAGTAAGGAAGCTGGGGCTTTCAAATCTCGGAGATCTCATCACAACCAAAGACTGCAATGTTGATTCTGGTTTTATTCCGGACTTCATCTCTTTCGACTTGTAGACTGTGCTCTTTTTGGAGTTTCTTTGTTTTTTACAACCAGTTCCCCTGTGGTTTACAGTTTCATGTGGTTCATGCTCAATATTTGTGGCTCGTTCATTGTCACAACTAACTTTGAGCTTCAGCTAGTCGTACACTAGCCACACCCAGAAGCTAATTTGATCGGTTTACGGATATGACGTGACACGCACAGGCAAAATCAAGTTTCCTGCGTGTGTGAAGTTTCCCGCGAAATCAGACCTGACAGCTCTCGATTAGGCTTACAATAGTGATTATTCAGGCTAAAGCAAAAAGACAGGTTGGAAGAAGGACTTATCATTTAGTGCTCATAATATTGAAATTTAGTTCATTTCAAACCATTCATTGAATGATCCATTGAAACAGATGTTAAAAAGATTTATTTAATTACGAGTCAGACTGACATGATCACAAATAGAAACATGAACAAAATGACAAACATTTTGAAAAGGGTAACAGATTAGAAACTTTACACATGAAAACAAATAAAAACAACATTGACACTATATCATGGAGACAGACATAAAAACAAGACAAATAAGATGCAATCGCTGCCATAATGCTATACGAGTACTGCTTATTATAAAGTGCAGTACAGTATAAAGTCACAAAAATATTTGCATTTCTATCTAGGGCAGAACATGACAAAATAATACTGTACCACCTCCTGCACATGCCAAAGAATAATGGACATGGTCAAATGAAATAAAGTAGAACTGGAGGTTATTCTGTAATGGACATCAAACAGACTCCATCTACCCCATTAAACTCAGGTGGGCAAACAAGAGCGACATCAGATGCTGGAGGTGGAGAGGATGTCCTCTACCAGGTGTTTATACACCCAGGCGTCACCTTTGAGCCGCTGTCGACGGATCCCGACCACCTCAGGCTTCTGCAGGACACAAACCTCCAGCTCGAACTGCATGGTCACCTTTCCAAAGTCTGACTGTGTGTGGCACTTCAGAGTATAGCTAACAGAAAAAGAGGACCTTATGATACCATATAACAATTTAACCAAGTTAACAAGTAATTTGTTTAGAGCGGTGGTTCTCAACCTTTCTGACTCAAAGGCCCCGTTTTCCAAAACAATATTTGAAGGGCACCCCCTTCAAGTTACATTCTATATTCTAGAACTAGTGCTTCAAAAAAAAAAAAGTGATTGAGGGAAAATAAAATAATACTGATATAAGACGTAAAATTGTATTTTGATTGTATAAATTTTTTTTTTGCATTTTAATTTAGATTTATATATTAAGAATAATAGTATTACAATACTTTCATCCAGCTGACGTTGCTGAGGTCCCCCGTCCCCTTGGTTTGAGATCCACTGGTTTTAGGCAGAAACACTCATTTGAATTGCCATTTCAGGAACCGCCTTAATGTAATAGTTTTAACTTACCCCTTCTGAACGAAGTCTACATTCTTCTCTGGTAGGATGCTGAGAATCTGATTGAGCACTTGGTCAGCATTAGTCTGACTGGTGAGTGTCACGTTGTATTGAGCCTAAAAAAACAGAAGGTTATGTGTATATATATATATTAGATATATATATATCACTGCCAAACATCTACATGTGCCTTATGGAGATTACCTGAAATGACAAGAAATATGACCTGAGCCAAATTGTAATGGGATGTTAAATAAAAAATACTATGGAAGTCAATTGCTACCAGCAACTGTTTGGTAACCCATATTCTTCACAATATGTTCTTTTGTGTTCACCAGAAGAAAGTAACACATACAGGTTTGGAACAACTTGAGAGTGAGTAAATGATGACAGAATTTTCAGTTTTTTTGGGGTGAAATGTCCCTTGAGTGACAAACATGCCAAATCATAATTCTAAATAATTGGAATATGGAAAACCAAGGACATTTTAGGCAATTCAAGAGAACAACAGACAAACATTACAATCTTAAAGACTTAGCACAAAAGTAAAAACGAGACGAATGATACCTTAATTCTGCGTGGTCCATCTCGAGGTCCTCTCTTTTTGCTGGGTGTGAGCATTGTAATGACTTTATCCAGGCCTCTCTCCAGACTGCCAAACACTTTACCTCCCTTCCGCTTCTGCCCACTGTCCACCTGACAGCCAGCCAGGTCCAGAGATCGAGACCTGGACATGTGGGAAATGCGGTTTAGAATATAATTGCACATTTCTATAACTGCAATTCTACCACAATGCGGCACAGGCTTTGCCAAGATCATATTACTGAAGAATAGGGTTAGTTAAAATTATAAATGACTCAACAGCAATCTGCAAGAGTAAGTGCAGCAAGTGCTGCATCTCATTTCAAATGCAAAGAAGGTTTTGACATCAGGTCATACAGATCAAGCAAAAAATGGCCTGTTAACTAAAATAAAAATAATTACACACTTGTTCAAAAATTTTAGGTCAATAAGATGATTTTTAACAAAAATTACACTTTATTTAGCAATGACAATTGATCAAAAGTGACAGTAAAGACTTTACATAATAATTAGAAATATATATAGACTATATATAATACAGTGTTACGGAAAGTATTCAGACCCCCTTAATTTTTCACTCTTTGTTATATTGCAGCCTTTTGCTAAAATCATTTGTTAATTTTTTTAACTTTTTTTAACAGCACCCCATATTGACAGAAAAAACCAGAATTGTTGACATTTTTGCAGATTTATTTAAAAAAGAAAAACTGAAATATCACAGGGTCCTAAGTATTCAGACCCTTTGCTCAGTTTTTAGTAGAAGCACCCTTTTGATCTAATAAGGCCATGAGTCTTTTTGGGAAAGATGCAACACACAATGTTTTTCACACCTGGATTTGGGGATCATCTGCCATTCCTCCTTGCAGATCCTCACCAGTTCTGTCAGGTTGGATGGTAAACTTTTGGTGGGAGGGGCAGCGATGTTTTTAGGTGGGCTCTGGGGGGCGCAGAGATTCGGTCAGATTGGGTTTAAGTCAGGGCTCTGTCTGTGCCATTCAAGAACAGTCACAGAGTTGTTGTGAAGCACTCCTTCGTTATTTTAGCTGTGTGCTTACGGTCATTGTCTTGTTGGAAGGTAAACCTTCGCCCAGTCTGATGTCCTGAGCACTCTGGATTAAAGGTTTCGTCCAGGATATCCCTGTACTTGAATGCATTCATTTTTCCCTCGATTGCAACCAGTCATCCAGAACCTGCAGCTGAAAAACACCCCCACAGCAAGATGCTGCCACCACCATGCTTCACTGATGGGACTGTATTGGACAGGTGATAAGCAGTGCCTAGTTTTCTCCACACATACCACTTAGAACTAAGGCCAAAAAGTTCTATCTTGGCCTCAACCGACCAGAGAATCTTATTTCTCACCATCTTGGAGTCCTTCAGGTGTTTTTTAGTAAACTCCATGCGGGCTTTCATGTGTCTTGCACTGAGGAGAGGCTTCCGTACTCTGCCATAAAGCCCCGACTGGTGTAGGGCTGCAGTGATGGTTGACTTTCTACAACTTTCTCCCATCTCCCAACTGCATCTCTGGAGCTCCTTTTTTACCCTCTGTCCCAAGGCTCTTCTCCTCCGATAGCTCAGTTTGGCCGTACGGCCAGCTCTAGTAAGGGTTCTGGTCGTCCCAAACGTCTTCGATTTATGGATTATGGAGGCCACTGTGCTCTTAGTGAACCTTAAGTGCAGCAGAAATTTTTTTGTCACCTTGGCCAGACCTGTGCCTTGCCACAATTATGTCTCTGAGCTCTTCAGGCAGTTCCTTTGACCTCATGCTTCTCATTTGCTCTGACATGCACTGTTAGCTGTAAGGTCTTATATAGACAGGTTTGTGGCTTTCCTAATCAAGGCCAATCAGTATAATCAAACACAGCTGGGACTCAAATGAAGGTGTAGAACCCTCTCAAGGATGATCAGAAGAAATGGACATCACCTGAGTTAAATATATGAGAGTCACAGCAAAGGGTCTGAATACTTAAAACCATGTGATATTTCAGTTTCTTTTTTAATAAATCTGCAAAAAATGTCAACACTTCTGGTGTTTTTCTGTAAATATGGTGCGTGTGTACTTATGAGGAATAAAAATTTTTACTTAAATGATTTTTAGCAAATGGCTGCAATATAACAGCGTGAAAAATTTAAGGGGGTCTGACTACTTTCCGTACCCACTGTGTGTGTGTGTGTGTATATATATATAAATATATATATCTAGATAATATTAAAGATAGAATATATATATATATATATTATATATATATATATATATATATAGATATATATTATATACACACACACACACACAACATACACACAACACACACTATATATAAATAGGAAATAATGCTTTTTGTATTCACAAAAAAATTATTGTGGTTTCCACAAAGTATCAACTGTTTCTGTATTCATTATTACATGTGAAAATTGACGAGCACGAAATATATAAAAATAGAAACAGTTATTTTTAAATTGTAATAATATTCCACAAAATAATACTGTTTTTTACTGTATTTATGATCAAATAAAATACAGCCTTCTGAGCATAAGAAAAAAATAAACATAAAACATATATATTTAAAATCTCTAAAAAAAATAACTTTTTAAAGTTAATGATATTTGAGGTCCTGTCCTAAAAATTAGTTGACCTCAGTGAAAAAAAAAAATTTTTACCAGGTGCGTGTCCAATGGTGTATAGAAACTTTTAAAACCAAAAAAAAAAACAGTACAAAAAAAAAAAAAAAAACAAACCTTTGCTCATGGTTCAGAATTACCACTTTCATTTTTTAAAGGGGTCCTATTATGCTCTTTTACCAAGTCTTGATTTTGTTTTGGGGGTGTACTTGAACATGCTCTCATACTAGGTTGTTCAAAAAAACTTATTTTTCACATATTTTACATTATTACCACACCTCTCTCCCCAGTCTGGCATGAACGACTCGAATAGTTCCTGTATCAAATGAAGGCCCGCCTTCTGAAATACGAAATGTGCTGTGATTGGTTAGCTGGGCCAGTGTGTGTTGTGACTGGCAGCACTCGGCGCCTGGTCGGGAAATGTCATGCCCCTTACTATAGCTGCCTGCCAGCTTCAGTGTAATTATTGCGTCAAAATCAAATCAATTTGCGATTTAAACCCGGATGATTGTAAACCACTCTAAGTTCGTCTGCCTTGGGACAGCTACGTGTCTTCGATATAGTGATAACACTCGTTGCCTTCTCTAGTGCAGCTCAACCAGGTTTCGTCCCATTTGTCGATATTTGTGATATCACAAATGCCGGAAAATATGTGTTGTAGTCCAAACGAGTCATTCATTGTTGTTTTTGAAAAATGATTTCTGTTAAATAAAATATCTCCTTTTGAAGTGGACTTTGAACTTTGCAGATCTTTTTTATGCCCAAACATACAAAATACACACTGACTAAAATTCAAAAAGTAAAAAAAGCATAATAGGACCCCTTTAAAGCCCACAGTCCCTACTCTCTACTCCCTTCTTTCTCTCAAATACAGAATTTTCGCATTAAGACCTTCATCTCTGGCTTTAAAATCAGTATAGCTCCAGTTCGCCTCCTTGTGGCCCATCTCTCTCCTGCAGGATTACTTCTTTAGTGCCCTGCGCGCCTGCACACACACGGATAAACATCGTGTCACTACATGCGCCCTCGCACCTGGGACCAGCGCCGCGTACACCGTCCAGTATGTGCTTTCCTGGAGTTTGGCTCGGACACTGCGCATGCATCTACACACCACCGCCCTCTGTTCCCCCAGTGTGCACCCTGTCCCTCGGTCCATGTGCAGGTAGGTTGTGGGGTGTGACAAAAAATGAGGTGCGACACAGTGCATGTTTTGGACATGAAGACTTTTTTCCCCAGACACAGTCCCCATATTAGTAGACACATACTCAGATCTTTGCCCAACTAACTCTCAAACTCGTAGATGCTAGATGACAATGTAGGAAACACACACCAAAAAACTCTTTATACGGTATATAACTCCATCTGCACTTATCAGGGCTGAACGACTTCAAAACATCAGTGTTTGCCAGAAATCCCGCTTTGACGTGTATAGTTGAGTAAATGAATGCGCGTTACGCAGGTACACCGATAACATGGTATCACGTCAGGCAGTTTGAGACTCCCCTCGATTCTCCCTGCCACTATAATCCATCACGTTCTTTTGTCAGCTCTTCAGCGGTTCATTTTCTCTTCAATTTTAATGAATAATATCATAACAAAAAATCCCCAGCCCCCTTAGAGGTGTTCCTCATTCCATACATAATTGTTAAAATGGATACTTTTTTACTTATATAATAACAATTATTAAAGCCGTGGTAACATTAGAACTTAACTTACTAAGCAACATTTTTTTTCATTCTTTTCTGGGGTACTTTTAATTTTCGAGTGAGTGGAACCTGTTCATAGTTATGGAGAACGTTTTGCTTGTGGTTACTTCTAACAACATCCTGTGTGAACTTGAGAAGAACTGTGATTTCAGTCATCTACACGAAAAGTGAAGTAGCTTTGTAAAAACTTTTTTCTAGATGGCACTTGGGTTTTTATTATTTTTATGTTGTATATATGTTAATGGGCATGCCCTATATTTAGGTGTGGCTCAGCAGGTTCCCAATCACACTACCGTTTAAATGTTTGGGATCAGTGTAAGTTTTTAATGTTTGTGAAAGATGTATCATTCACCAGATGTCCCTTTCATTTATATGAGCACAAATGTGGTAAAAAAAAGAAAGTGAAATCTCATTACAATAATAATTTTTATTGCAAGTAATTGTTTTCTATTTTCATATATTTTAAAACAATGTATTCCTGTGATGGCAAAGCAGAATTTTCAGCAGCCATCACTCCAATCTGCCACTGTAGACATCTTATGTGTCACTTTTAAACAATTTAATGCATCCATCAACTAAATAAATGTATTAATTTCTTTCTAAATAAATAAACAAATATCTTATCCTTACTGACCCTTAGCTTTTGAGGCCACCATATAAGGACAATTCCAAAAATGCAGCATATGTAAATTGATGCAGAAACAAAATGAATAATAATAATAATAATGACATATACAATAAACAGATCAACAAAGCGTATTTGGATTATCACAACAAAGGTGCACACTTGCTGTGATGTTTAACTGATTCATTATCTAGCTCACCTTTGTTTGCGTCGCTGCTGGTGGTAGTGATGTTGTTGTTGGGTGTTGTCGCTACATTTCTGTTGGATTTGGTCTTTCTGCTGCTCATCGGAGTTCGGGGCGCAGGCAGAGCAAAAACATCTCCATCTGTGGCTGTCACAGCAAGATTCTCTTTATTTTCTCTGGTTCTCTCACGTCTCTCTGGCTTCTGTCGACGGGGTCTCCCTTGCTCTGTGATGGGGGAGTAGCCCATTTCATTCCGCTTCTTCTCTGATGTTTCAGAGGTGAACATCTGAAGACGAAAAAAGTTCTCACAACAATTAGTAAATAAAGTGCTTTCTGGGCTACCGCATGAACTATTTCCATTAGCAATGGGAAGTCATTTATAAAGCAGTTATTGAGAGTGAGCCATTGAGGAAACTTGACTGTGAAATGCCCAACATTATTTCCTGCTAAACATTGGGTTTTATTTTTGAAACACATCACGTTATTGAAGTTAAATGTGTTGAAATTAGTTTCTTGTTGCCATAAAATGCTAATTATGGATTCATAAAGGATTTGGGCTTCTAATACAAAGGTTGCAAGTTCATAAACTTCCCTAAACAGCCGCTACCATCCAAAAGGGGAATAATTACGATTTTTTTTTAAATGTTTTTGAAATAAGTCTCTTATGCTCACCAAGGCTGTATTCATTCGATTACACAGTAATATGAAATATTATTACAATTCAAAATAACGGTTTTCTATTGAAATATTTTTAAAATGTAATTTATTCCTGTGATGCGCAGCAGTATCATTACTCCAGTCTTCAGTGTCACATGATCCTTCAGAAATCATTCTAATATGCTGATTTGCTGCTTAGGTATCAAATATTAATAATGATTCTTACTATTATCCATGTTGAAAAGTTTTTGCTGCTTAATATTTTTGTGGAAACCATGATACATTCTTTGATGAATATAAAGTTCAAAACAACAGCATTTATATGACAAAACCCCACTTTTGATCAAGTTATTGTTTCTTTGGCTGAATAAACAGCATTATGTTTTTACAAATAAATAAATAAAGCCTAGTATATTATGGTTTCCCCAAAAATATTAAGCACCGATGTTTTAACATCTATAAAAATACTAAGCATCACCAAATCAGCATATTAGAATGATTTCTGAAGAATCATGTGACACTGAAGACTGAAATAAATGTGGCCTTGGTGAACATAAGACAGTTCTTTTTACCTGTAGTGCATTTATTAAACTGACCAAACACAATCCAGTTCGATCAACACTATCACAGTAATTGAGGAAGACCAACTGGTGTTCTGCAGAGTATGTCACTAACAAAACAAGTAAGAGGCAGTAAGAGAAAAGGAGAGTGTGGAGAAATAAAAAGGAAGCTGAATGCAGGAAAAAAGACTGACTGTATAAGCATCATTGGACAAGAGGGAAGCGCAGACAAATAAAGAGAACATAGAGGCTAACCATGCGTGGAATGTTTGTGGTGTGTGTGTTCTTGGGCGTGAGAGGGGTCCAGGGATTCTCGTCATCGTAGCAATCAGGAGGGAAGACCATAGAGCCAAGCACCACTGGGTGAACACCATCATCATCATCCTCACTGAAGCGTTGACTCTTCTTCAGCTGAGACACATACACAAAATCATACTCCTGTCAACGACTTCAGCTACATAAGCATTTACACAGAAAGCAAAACATGACTACTGTGCATTCATACTGCTCCTAAATGTGTGAATACTGAACTCACTTGTATGTCCTGTAGAGGAGAGTACATGTGGCCAATCACGGGGCATTCTGCTCTCAGACGCACAGGACGGCCTTGCCGCTTTTTAGCCAGCAGTAAAAGGTAGGTGGCGGTCATTTGATCATACTTCCACTGAAGAAACACACAGAGTAAAGATTTCTCTTCTGAGTGATTGATGTATAACACTCTTGTTTATAACAGGGAATTCTGAAGAAGTCACATCTCACTAGGTAAAGCTCTGGCCAATGCACTGGCATCTACTGATATCTAGTGGTCATGGCTATTAACTAATTTCACGCAGAGTGAGTTCATGCCTTTCTTTGCAGTGGTTATCTTTATCTAATGGTTATTAAGCAGTTATTCCATAAAATTCAATAAAGTTCAACATCTTATTTTTACATCAATTGATACAGTTTTGAAATTATTTCCCTTTCATTCTACAAAGCATTTAACTTTCTTTTTTTTACAAAAAAGAAATACAATTATCTAATCAGATGCAAACATGGAACAATTTGCAACTATTTGCTTCATGTGCATAAATTATTACTAAAACTGCATGTAAATTATAGTTTGGAGTTAGTTTTTTTTTTAAGACATTAATTTATTTAGCAAGGACACATTAAATTAATCAAAAGTACAGATTTCTTCGAATTGTTAAAAAAAAAGTTAGCCTTTTCTCAAATTAAATGTTTATTCTTTGAACTTTTAATTCATCGATGAAATCTTAAAAAACCAAAAACTATAAAAACATGGAATGTTTCTTAAACACCAAATCAGCATAATGTGAGCCTGGAGCACAAAAGCAGCCTTAAGTCGCTGGGGAATATTTGTAGCAATAGACAAAAATACAATGTTTAGGTCAAAATTATTGATTTTTCTTTTATCTGTTACTTTTGCCAATTCATTAGGATATTAAGTAAAGATTATTTTCCATGAAGATATTTTGTAAATATCCTGTTGTAAATATATTAAAACTTATTTTTTGTTTAGTAATATGCATTGCTATGAACTTCATTTGGACCACTTTAAAGATGATTTTTCTCAATATTTAGATTTTTTTTGCACCCTCAACTATCCCGACTCTTCTTCAATTAGTGTTTTGCTATCCTCGCACAAATTATGTCCTTCCAGCATAACCCATCTCAATGGAAAGCTTTTTATCGCGGCTTCTTCACGATTCTCATGTTAATCCTTCAATTTGGAACAAATGTACACTTATACTTGGTTTTGTGGTCCAAGGGTCCCACATTAGTAATATTTCTGAAGGATCATTACGACTGAAGACTGGTAGTGATGATGTCTTAAAACAACAACTCAGCCTTTTGTAACCCACCCAGCAATACATTATCATTTGATACTTTAAAACAGAGGTTTAATGTAATCACAATCCCAAATAAATACTGATGAATTCTAATATTAACAAATATAATATTCATTTTAAATAAGGGGAATCACTCAGTACCTCTGACACAAGTTGGATTGTGAGTTGTCTGGATTGTTTAGAAGCCACTGCCATTTCAGTGATACAGTCTTCATCTATATGACCCAACTAAAAAGAACAAACACACAAAGGAAATTATACAGCTAGGAAGTTAAAAACTCTCTAATATCTGTAAAGACTTTAAACGAACTAAAGCAGATATAATTTGTTATAGGTAAGAAATCAACAAGAATAGCAAAAGCTTTAAAGCCCAAAAAATCCCTTTAAAGTCCTTTCACTTGACTAACTGGATCTTGGAGGCATATAAGCATGTCTATAGAGCTGATCTTACAGGATGTTTACTGTGCCACTCCACTGGTGTGCTGTATCCCTTCATGACCCAAGGGTGATCAAGCAACTGTTTCACAGTCAAACGCCTCTTTGGGTCCACCTGCAGGAGAAGGGAATAAACTACTATGAAATTGTATTTCCTTACCTAAAAACATCAAACAGACACATAAACCATGCACAGTACCTGCATCATCTGGTTTAGAAGCAGAATGCTAGCAGGTGAAAGCCAGTGTGGGTTGCTGTATTTGCCTCTCTGTCAAAACACAAGCCAATTTTGCACAATACATGCTATACAAACTTGCTTTTATTTCAGTAACCTAGTAAATGCACGGATTATAAACCGTGGTGGAACACAAATAAACTTACTGTAATTTTTCTGTAGAGGACCATACAATTGTCATCATCAAAGGGTAGAAAACCACACAGTAGAGCGTAAAGCAACACACCCATACTCCACACATCAGCCTGAAACACACGTGCCATGAGATCACGAGTTATGCACACGCTTAATTTGTTGTTGCTTTCAAACATGTAGTACATGAAACACATATGGCACACTGACCTCAGAGCCGATGTAAGCCTTGCCCTGAATGAGCTCTGGAGCCGCGTATGCTGGACTGCCACAGCAGGTCAGCAATTCAAAACCCAAACCGCCCTAATTACAATTTTTTAAATGCCAATATTTATTTAAAAGCACTGATACATATGGACATATCATTTAAAATAACAAGCTGCTTTACAGCTGAAAATGAAGTCGTTTCATAATTGATGAATTTGCAAAATGAACACGGTTATTATTCCTGTTTACTGTCAAGCTGCTTTGAAACAATCTGTATTGTATAAAGTGCCATATAAATGCATGCGACTTGACTTAAAAGAAAACATACATAGTAATAGATGGATACAAACCTTTGGTTTGGCACAAAGGCCAAAGTCAATGAGTTTTAGGTTATGATCTTCATCGATCAGCAGGTTTTCCTAAGGTCAGTAAGAAACAGTTGTATCAAGAAAACATTGTTAACTTAATAATTCGCCCCTAAATGAAAATACCGTCAACATTTAGTCACCCTCATGTTCTGAATATCCTTCAGTCGGTTTCTTACACCGAGCTATCACATAAAGTCAAAAAGTCTTGGGATACAAGTTGGACCACACTCCTGATAGTGCTTTTGTGTCCTTTTCAAAGCCTTATAGGAACACTCCACTATTTTTGAAAATAGGCAAATTTTTAGACTGTTCCTTGACTTTTAACGCCGGAATGAGAGTATAGCCTTAGACCATCGCCTAGAAAATCGCTAACTTTCATTTTTCTCCGTTGGCCTTACGTACATTCGATGTAACGACCAGAAGAGTGCATTTTTAAATAGGAAAAAGATCAAACTCTTGGTCATTTTTGAGCCGGATCTAACGTTCTATCAGATTCCCCCCCACAATTTTTAGCTATGCTAAGCTACAGCTTAAGGTGCTACCGCCAGACCCGGAGATCGATTGAATGGATTTGAAAACGGTAAAACTAAACTTTTTAACTCTAGGGGAGTTGGAAAATTAGCCTATTTTCAAAAATAGTGGAGTGTTCCTTTAATCATCAGTCCCTGTTTGGTTTTAATTGAATAGAAAGAGGAATGCGCCATGTTCTGAATTCCTCTTTTTGGTCCACATAATAAAGCCTTATGGGTCTTGGTTGACTGGAGTTGCAAACATCTTATCAAAGCCGGTCATAACAATACATTCACAATTAATCGACACGACTTCAGTTCGAATCCAATTCCTAAATTCTTGTTTAGTTAAAACCTGTGTGTTTGTGAGAAACAAATTCATCATTAGGGCATTTGAACTTTTAACCCTCGCTTTTGGCCAAAATACGGGTCCATAATCCATAATAACGCCCCCCTCCAATCTCCTTTGTCTATCCTCCTCCTATCAAAAAAAATTCCACCCACTTATTCGTTTAGAACGGTTTTGTAAACCGTGCTCCATTGATTCATTTCTCTCCCCTCCCTATTTTCCATACAAGACGTTCTGATGACGATAACAAACTCATCTATATCTTAGATCAACTGAAGGCGAGTACATTTTCAGCAAATTTGCATCTTTGGGTGAACTATTCCTTTAAGACCATTCTCATTTCTGGGTGATCTGTTCCTTTAACTGGGAGAACTCCGTATAGGTTTAAACTACTTAAAAATTAAATGCTCTTTTCAACCAACTCACCGGTTTGAGGTCTCGGTGGGCATAACCTTGGCTATGAACATAGGCCATCGCAGAGATGATCTGATGGAAAAACACTCGGGTCTCTTCCTCTGATAACCGGTCTTTAGCAATGATGTAATCAAACAGTTCTCCTCCAGGACAGTACTGAGAGAGCGGCACGATACATGCATATAAACATACGAAGCATAATGCATTTTCTTTAAGCATCAGAATCACTTTGAAGGAAACATACCTCAAGCACCATGTAGATCTTGCTTGACGTCTCAATGACATGGTAGAGACGACACACGTGTTGATGACTGAGGTTCTTCATAGCCTCAATCTCGATCTTAACCCGGGGCAGATCATCCTAGAAACAGGTAACACGCGTTTCTTTTCCAAAGAACATTTTCAACATGCCAACAAGGTATTTCATCTAAATCTGAAACAAATTGAAGAATATCTCCATATTTACTCTTTAATCATCAAAAGGTTTTGTGCAGATGTAAAATTAAAGGCCAATCTTAAAGGGACAGTTCACCCAAAAATGAAAATTGTGTCATCATTTACTCACTCACATGTCGTTCCAAACCTGTACGAGTTGCTTTCTTATGTTGAACACTAAAGAAGACATTCTGAAGATTGCTGGTTGCCATTGACTTCCATAGTATTTTTTTTCCTACTATGGAAGTCAATGGCAACCACCAACTGTTTGATTACCAGCAATCTTCAGAATATCTTATTTTGTGCTCAACATAAGAAAGCAACAGGTTTGGAACGACATGAGGGTGAGTAAATGATGACAGAATTTTCATTTTGGGTGAACTGTCCCTTTAAGGGGAATATCTTACCCCTAGGTCTTTCTTTTCCATTATTTTGATGGCCACTTTCTCTCCTGTCAGTATGTGTCTACCAAGTTTGACTTTGGCAAACCCACCTATGGGTTAGAATGGGAATAAAACTACATTTGTTATTTATGTTCTTTTATGACTTTCTCTCAAATGCATCTCTAAAGCATTATATAAAAGCATAATTAATGAACGTTACCTGAGCCAATGGTTTCATAAAGCTCATAGTGCTTGAGAAGTTCAGAAGTGCTGTCTTGAGGCATGCTGAGGACACTTACACCTGCATCAAAACAGCAGTTTTTTACTTACTCTGACACAATTCACGTTTGCAACAAAAACACAAATCAGAAGGTTGCACCACAAGGAGTAGCTTTTATACTTACTTTTCACTCTGTCAATGCGAGACCACTATCTTTAGAAAATCTCTCTTTTTTTATTTTTAATGCTCTCGATTGGTTTCTAAAGTGGAAAGACAGCTCACATTACTAACTTTATTGACTCTGAGCAAAGTAACGTTACTGGATGCATCAGCATATTCCACAAAGGTTCAAATTTCCAAATATACTTGCGTCAAACTAACATAAGTTAACAGATGAATTGCAGTGAAAGCAGTCATAACAATGACCAACATGTTGAACACACTCACCAGCTGCGCTCCAATGATTCACTTTAAAACGCCGATATAAGCGAGTTCAAAACAATAAAAAAAAGTTTGAATGTAATTTTAAAAAGAGTCAATAGTTTACTCTGTTACGCGAAATTGCATATGTTTATAATGTGATACAAAACTAAAACTACCAAAGCATCTTTCATTCGAACATATTTTAAAATTTGAATTTCCCACTTGCTACGTCAGAAGAGTTCCTGTTTCCGGTTACGATAAAAGTCCTTCTGCGTTAGTGGAAGGTGTTTTTTTCTCTCTAAAATAATAAGGTGCGTTATTACTGGCTAATGGTTAGAATAAAACAGAAATTCAGATATGATTGGGCTGCTACCTTTTTTTGCGTTTGTTCGGAAGACCGGGCTAGTTGTCATATATTTCCTAGTGAATATATTTCCGGGTTGGTTTGTTTTTGAAAGTCAATAAAACTAAATATTTTTTTTGCAGTCTATGTAATAGCCACATGCATATATACCTGTAATCTATATAGAAAAAAAAAAACATATAGTTTGTTACAAAATACAACCCTGGGTAAATGCACACGATTATGGAGGACAAACCTTGCAAAAACTAAATAAATAAATAAATATGCAAACAAATAAATAAATGTCTGTATAAATGCACAAATTCTTGTTTAAATACGAGTAGAAATAATTAACCATGTGATTAAAGTAGGCAAATAAATAAAATAAATTAGTGGACAAATGGAAAATGTTTAAGGAAATGCTAAACTCATCCTATTTATTTTCCTTTGATCACTCATTTATTTCTGAATGTAGTTCCACCTTTATTTTTTCCTCTGCACAACATGCTAATGAGAGGGAGTCAAGCATGGACTTGGTCGGGTCTTGTGATAGCTGGGGGCGCAGCTTTCCCGCTGACAGGAGATGCATGGTGTAAATCCAGTATGGCCTACGTAAAGTCACTTTTTCTGTTTAACAGAGCAAGATACATAAAAAACTGAGCTGTATTGTCCGTACAGTATCTGTGACTTTACAAACGACCCAACGAAATGGCCAGTGTCGTTTCCTGACGTCACTTTTTGTAACCCGATTGAGTCTCCAGCTAGAGACAACTGTAATATCAGTATCCCATGGTCATCATGAGATTGTTTAATCGAGGAACAGACCGCTTTTTCCCATTAGTTATCAGAACAGAAAATACAGGCGACAAAAGTATGTTTATTAAGCAAATAACGGTTCAGTATTGCAATTAAGAGCTATGTAAGCATTAATATTTTACATTGGCCACTTAAAATCTTTTATGATTTAGCTCTCTCATGATTATAACTACAAAACTAACCCTATGAAAAAGTGTAAGGTAATAATCAGTCACCTTGACTGATGAAGTTAATACGCATGCACAGGCAAACGCTCAAGTGCGTCACACACGATCCGTCTACTCTTGCATAATTGACGCCCTCTCATTAGCATGTTGTGCAGAGGAAAGATAAATGTGGAACTACATTCAGAAATTAATGAGTGATCGAAGGAAAATAGTTAGGATGAGTTTAGCATTTCCTTAAACATTTTCCATTTGCCCACCAATTTAAATTATTTATTTGCCTACTTTCATCACATGTATCATTATTTATTTATGTATTTAAACAAGAATACGTGTATTTATGCTCACATTTATTTATTTATTTACTGTTTTTGCAGGTTTCGTCCTCCATACACAAGATCATTGTGTGTTAAATGAAATGCATTTAGTGTTTACACGTCATATTATGTCATTATTTACTAACGCCGGGGATGTTAGGCATAGCAAACATTTACAGCCTCATCTGTAATAAATCTGTGAACAAGGAGCTCTGAAATAAGTTATTCGACTTCATGGCATCGTGATGTGCAAAAATGTGTGAAAAGTTAGAAAATGCTGGTTATTTAGACTGACTATCCATAAGTTGTGTGTATGTTATATCGGCATTTCACAAATACTTTTGAGAATTTTTTTAAATGAAGACTTCATATTAGTAACCTAATAAAACTTGACTTACAAGTAGCTGGGGCTGCCTCATAGGGGCCGCCATGTTCAAGCCTGCATTAAAAGAAAATTCAACCTGTAAAGTCATAACTGCACCTTTCGGAGAAAATACTTCTCTCTGGTTGAGTATGCAGGACTTCTCCAATCATTTAGTCCTCCTTTATTATACCCAATTCTTCCCAAGGCCAAGCGGACATTAAAATCTTAAATGACCTTTATCCATCCAATTGCTTTTTACATGAGAGATTTAAGTGGGAAAATAATTAATGTGGATTTTGTGAGAAAGACATTGAAACAGTAGAACATATTTTCTTTCAGTGTGAATTTGTATATGAATTTTGGCTTTCATTTCAAAGTTGGATACAATCTAAAGATACAGTATATCGCTGCATCCTTTGAATGTGACCTCAATTAAAGTTGGAGTGTTTATAAATGATACAAATTTAGAATTTTTAATAAATAACCTGAACACTTTATCCACAGGTGTAAGTATTTAAAGGTTAAACCCCATTTCACTGGATTGAAGAATGATTTGAAGTTATTTGCAAAATCCCTTCAGTGGATGATGGACAGAAATGCCTTGAAACTTCTTTCTGCTTTGGATTTATACATGTTATTAGATTAAGACCCTCACCCCCTTTTTATTTTTTATTTGTATTTTTTTTCTTCTTCTCTGTATTGTTTTGTTTTTCTTTAAATGCTGTTTCAACACGGGGAAAAAAAAACAGATTTATGATTGTTAAAATATGCCCTTAAGTGTTTGTATTCGAATAATGTTTAATAAAAAAAGATTTTTGCTTGATGCTTGTGTTCATCTGCCACCACTTTCGAGAGCAACACCCATGCCGCTAGATGTCAGTGGTTAAATCCATTGTCACATATCGGTCAGCAGCATTAAAAAAAATTAAAAAATCTGACTGGTAGGCAGAGTTGATGCAATAGAGGATTTTTTATATGCGTTGGCACTAATAGAAAAGAACGGTGTGAAGTCTAATTAATAAAACATACATTCTCCAGCCATTTAGATGTCATTTTAATTGGGTGAATACTACATTACAAAGCCGGTTTTCATTGCTATAATCATTCATTCACTCACTGGCCATTCTTTCAATCATGCATTCCTTTTTACATGCAGCCCACTATTTCCAAGGTATACAGTATGTCTATGGCTTACAGCATGCCTTATAGGAAGAGAGTGGTTTGCAGCTTTTTGGTATTCAGACACTTACTGGTAGGTAAATTACTTTGAAATTTGATATTTTGTCACACTCAAATTTGTAATTTTCCATGTCACCTTTGAAACATTTTCTATAATTGTTGTATGATTATGTGAGCAGTGTTTTGTGAATTCTGGAAAATTATAGGGGGAGGAATGACTAAAAAGGAATAACTCATCAGTGAAAAATAAATCCATGGCAGCAAAAATTAAACTATTATTTTCCCACAAAATTATCTAATGATCTAAATAAACCCCCCTTCCTGAAGTCATAACTCTAAAGCATGTGCAAAAGTCAATGTAGAATCTTTTGAATTAATCTGCATTCACTGCAAAATCATTCATCCATAGGCTTTGGTATATTCTTCAAAAGGAACACATAGTAACGTTACTTATTTAACGTTTAACGTTTAACCCAGGCCATTACTGCAGAAAGGTTTTTATAACATTCCCTAATAGACAATATAGGTATAGCATAGAGAAGAGTATATACTGTATGTGCATAACACTGGTGAGAACGGTAGTGAGAAAGCAAGCAAAAGAGAACAAATATGAGAAAGAAAGCAGAGAATGTTGGAATATACATTATGCAAAATCCCTGTCTATGCTTTCCTCGTGAAGCAGAATCAATTACTGACAACCATAGAACAAAGACAGTTATGGTTTAGAATTACATTCAATACTAAATTCTTATATCCAACATATAAATACTGTAATACAAGCTGTTTAATACCCTGTTTAGAAATTCTGGTCTCAGTACAGTTGTCATTTTTGGCTAATCCATTCAAAACATTTAAATGGCAGGTTTTATGTTTCAGTGTCTGTATATGTGTGAGTGTATAGTGCACGCTTATTACTGGTATGGCTTGGACACTGCCTCAATGTTGATATTCTATACCACAACAAGTATATTTGAACCACATTTGAGTTATTCTGACAGGTTTCTTGCCGTTTTGGGGGGAAAAAATACTAAATTTAACTGTTGAAAAGTCAAAGGGCAGTAGTTTTGTCAAAAGTACCAATGTCGGTACAAGTCGGAACTGAAATTTCAAAAATGTGATGATACCAGCATTTCCCGATAGCATTTTGAGCACTGTTGTGTGGAGTCTCAAACACCTCTGATTGGCCATTGAGTTCTCGTGCTCATCTGTGATTGGCTACAATGATCATCGCTTTACACTCTTCACTAAGCGCTTTCACAGATACACACAGGAGTGCGTGAACACAATGACCAATCAGAGGTGTTTGAAAATCCACACAACAGCTCTCAAAATGCTAGCGGGAAATGCTAGTATCGTCACATTTTTTAAATTTCAGTACTGACTGGTACCGACATCGGTACTTTTGACAACACTAAAGGGCAGTGAGAGTGCGAAAGAGCTGGGTGAGGCAGAAGACTGAGGTCGTTAGCGCAGTGCACTGGCGAGCCAGAAGTTTAATACTGAGATCATGACAAGTCTTACTTTCGGTAGCACTTCCTACTAGCTCTGCTGCCCGAGCAAAGCCCTGATAAGTTTTTGCAACACTTGCTAGTCCGGTAAGTGCTTGGGCATGGCGCTCCCTGCATCGCTGGCAGTTAGAGAAACATAAACACACACTTGTCAGCTGTACCAGTGAGCGGAAGCTTTCAGACAATGATTGAAGTGTTTCCTCTGGCGTCTGCCCAACTCTGACCACGCGTTGGCATCCAGCTAAAAGCCCCCGAGCCTCTGCATGTAATCGCCTTTTGTTCTCTGAAAAGTGAGCCACACAGGTATCCCTGGTGTGCTTGTGGACCCCGTCTTGGTTTTTCATAGCGCCAGCAAGGACATTTAAAAGGGTATCCACATCCCTTTGCAAAGAAAGGAATCCTGTTGGTGGTAGGGGATATCGACGAGTCAGCAGCGAAGTGATGATATCTTCATGAGGGTCCGAAAGGAAGCAGTCAGGAGCATCCAATGGAGACAGAAGGGGACTGAGCTCTGTAGATGAAGAAGCAGGCAGTACTAGATGTGGGAATGAGGGCAATGGAGAAGATGGAGAGAAAGATGCAGGGGATGCAGAGAGGGAGGAAGGAGGGACAGATTTCAGTACAGCATCCCCTGTTTCACCCTGGCTCGTTCTGCGGGAAAACTCATATACAGTGAGTTCATCATCGAAGCTGGCGCTGTCAAGAACTCCAGTGAAACAGTTGGTGTATACTGTATGGCAGACCTCTAAAGGTGTCTGAGCACCCTCCATTACAGTGTCACACCCCATAGCCAGTACCGAGCTGCAGCTAAGGTCTGGTTTCTCATGTTGATTTGGGCTGGGCAAGGATTTTGGCTGGGCTATGGTAGGTTTGGACTGGCAGTTTGCGAAAACCCCACAGCTAGAGGTAAAGTTATGGGGTGTTGTGCTTGAGGGTGGGTGGCTACATTCTTGTAACCCACTAGACGTTACCACCCCCCAGGGTCCGTTTAAGTTCTGTGTTGTAACCACTACGGATGAGGGGCTGACTTGGAGTGAGTTGTCTGCCTTGGAGCACATTCCAGAAAACTCCCCTATGGCTATTCCAGAAAAATCTTTAGGTTCAGTTTTGGTTTTCAGCTGTCCACATGCTTTGAGGCCAATGTGGCTGACCTCTCTTACCTCCTCAATGACCTCAGTGACCTCTTCAGATACTATGGTAACCACTTTTACCTCTGTAACTTTAGGAGAACCTTCATTCAACGTCACATCCTCAGTTGCCTCTTTTGCTACTTCAACTTCATTTTTTTGTAGTTGTGTTTCTGAAAGTCTTCTCACAGGTTTAACATTGCCATTGCCATCAGAGCTGCCATTTAGCATTTCCTGGGAACGTGATAAGTAGAGGGGAAGGTTCTGGATCTTTCCCCGCAATGTTGAGGCAGAGAGTCGCCCAAGGATGCCGGATGAATAGGGTGTAAGAAGGAACCTTTGGGCTGGTTCATAAGACGTAACAGCAGAAGACAGTTCTTGGAGTGAAGGGTCACAATTATTGTCAGTTTCATCAAATTCTGGTCCTCTGACTCGCTGGGAAAATAAGTGCCTTGATGGCCCACTACCAAAAGATGCAGACATACTCTGACTCCTGGTCCTCTCTGTTGGCTCCACTGAGTGCTTTCCCATCCCAAATTGTAGATGTACAAAACTGCCGTCTCTGTCTACATCAGGGCTTGTGGTGTATGATATGCTCGGGACATGGAAGTAGGGTAAACTTGATGGGGATATCTGGCCTAGTCTTGGCAGTGAGTTGCTCTTTTGAGTCACTGAACTGCCTTGGAAAAAATCTTCCATCTGTTTGGTTACCTGATCTCTTTGACCAAATAAAACACTGCTATCACACTGTTCTTTAGACATATCAAAGAACAAGTGGTCTCCAAACATTCGCTCAACTAGACCTCCCACTGTACTCTCCTCTTGATCATCTCTGCTATGGTTACTGGTGCTTCCTTTATCCTGTAGGTCTATACGGGAGCGTACTGCTACTATAGCTGGCGATGCAGTAGGCATTAGTTCATTGACTGATTTGAACTCCATGGAATCTGGTTCCATCTCTATAAGTTGCTGTTTCCGCTGATATGGTTTGTTTGAGTGTGATCCCACTTGTGTATCAGTGGGAATATGTGGTCCTGATCCATTGACTTTGGACGGGTTGATGGGTTTGGATTCAAGTTGCGCTGGTTCTCCTTCAGAATCAGTTAGGGATGAGACTGTTGGACATGGACCTTGATCTGAGCAACCACCTTCAAAACACGCCATTCGGCCAGCACCTTGGTTGATTGATACAGGACCATAGATTGGGATGCTATTTACATAGCTGTTACCTAAATTATCCTGTTCTGGGAATGATACCAGGGATGTGTAATTTGTTTCCATGAATGAGCGACGCTTTTTGGATCTTTTATTGAAATTTGACAATTCAACTTGTGTAACCATTTTATCTTCTTCCTTTTGTTTCTTCTCTTCTGCCTCCTGTTCACTTGCACATATGCCAATCTCCCTCAGGCTTAGTGTCTGTAATATGGTGCTTGACTCTTCAAAATTTTCTATAAAGTGAAATATCAGCAAATACATTTGGTAAGTATTTGTTAGCAAAACTCCACATGACTATTTTTCATATGCTTTACTACATTCTTTAACTTCTACAACATGTTATAGAAATATTTTGAGAACATTTCATGGAGAATCTCCCCTATGTCTTACCTCTTGTCATGGCTGTTGAAGAGGTTTCTTCAGCTGGTGTGAATCTTTCCTGAGCATCAAAGAACTCGTCATCTGAACTGCTGTCTCCAAACCCTGGTGGGGGTTGAAAAATTGGCACTGTTTCTCTCTGATTCGCTTCCCCTCTTTCCCGATCTGGTTGTGTTTCCATAAAACCGGAAGGAGAGAGAGGTCGTGGAAGGCTCCGTGCACTGTCTGGGGTAACATTGGTGCAGATATTGTAATAGTGTCTAGTGTCTCCTTGTACAAATGTGAACACATAGTCCACAGGAGGAGCTAGGGTGCTTCCAGGACATTTTGCAGGTGACCCCTTTTCATGTTTTTCATCCTCTATTCCCAGCTCCTCACAGTCCTCCTCTTCACTGGCTGCAGGGGGACTAGGTAGACATTCAGCAATATTTGAGAGTGCAGGAAAGCAAAAGAATTGGTCAATATCAGGTTCACAATGGGAATCAGCAGAGCACGGGTCACCTTGGGAGTGAGAATCTTTGCTGTACGGTTGCCGTGGAGACAATGATGGTGAATAGCTATCTTCACAGCAGTAAGAATCTTTCACTGGTAAATGGCATGGGCGTCTGGTAGAAAAGTAGGTCATGAGGTCGTCCTCCTCTAGGGCATCTATAGAGTCACTGGACATGCTGGTCATGAAATGTGACTCAGTTTGGTATGAATCAGATGCTTCAGATGATGGGTCATCGACAATGATGACACACTGAGGTTGTTCAGGCTTTTTCTCTTGCTCTTTGTTTTCCTTTTCTGTGCCTACACTCTCATCGTCTATTTCTACTGTCTTTCCATTATTACCATTTATATACTGATGGATGTTTTTTTTGTCCTCCTCCCTTTCCTTCTTCTCAACCACCTCCTCTTCTTTGCCCCCTTCCTTCTTCACCTCTTCATCTTTGTCCATGTATCTTTGTGCTTTTTCAGTTTCTTCTGGTAGCTTATCACTGGGTTTATCTGCTGTGTTGTTGCTTTTGGCAGTGCTAGCAACATGAGCAAGGAGAGCATCCACGTCTGTGTCTGAGTCGTCAGAGTCACTGCCACAGTGTGACACATAACCTGTACACAATGGCAGAAGCACAGACAAAATTAAGATAAATCACACTGTGAACATTTTCTTTGTCAACATGCAAACAGTGGTCACATTTTTCACAGTTCCTTAACAGACAATCCCTTCCTCTGCTGATGCTCGCTACTCACAGTTAGTTCCAATTGTGTTTGTCACAATTTTTTTTCACAGTAATGACATAAATGTCATATACCTTGTGATTTTATAGGCACTGCTAAGATGCAAACAGTTTCCACTGTTAAAAATTCTATGTAACCTAATATCACATCTTGCTATTTTTAGAACATTGTATGTACAACCAGAGTATGTGAGCAGTATGGAGTGGAAGTGGAGCTCTTAGATTCAGCTTGAAGCATGAAGATTTTTCTTTTGTTTAAATCAGAGCAGCAATGTTTTCTCTTGCTCCAAGAGGATTTTCAATATTCAAAATTGATCAAAGCTTTGCCAGACCAAAGAATTCAGTAATTCAGTACCTTCCTCTGCTGATATTCGGTGGCTCTTTGAATGATCTGACCAGGGGAACACACAGATCTGGGGGTCCACGAGAAGTCTGCAGTATCCAGCAACTAGACACAATAAATCTTTAGCTGCCACTGTCTCCATCAGCAAGGTTATTGGCTGAAGACAGGAAAAGTGTGACAATATTAAAGAAAGAGAGCAATGAAAGGACTATACTGAGTGTACATATATGTAGATGTGAGTATGAGTATGTCCTGTATATTATATACCTTTATATCCTGCAGGTAGATCTTGACCAGACTAACTCTGTCAGACTCAGGTAATAATTCCACTCTGGTAATAGAGCTGAATTCAGTTAGGGTGGTCATGATGCTCAGCTTGTGGTTGATCACCTGACTCACCCCATACTGAGCTCCCACCAACAAACTCACTATTGACTCCCTGTCCTGTAGCTAGTTAAACAGAGAGAGATATATATAGAGAGAGAGACAGGGAGAGTGAAAGAAAGATATGTGATAAACGAAGACTGTGATATATGAAAGAATGGACAGCAGCAAAAAATGAAGGAAGGGTGGGGGATAAACCAAAAGGGTTGTTACGAACATTTGTATGAAAAGCAAACAATGATCCACTGCATTTCACATCTCACATTCACTCATCTTTACTTGACTTTTTATGCCAAGCAAACATCACTAAGTTAAAGTTATCTGCATTTACATTTATGTAAAATTATTTTTGTGAAATTGCAACATTTATTTCAAATTGCAAGAATTAGTTGTGATGGTCTTTGAAGTATCCGTTAGAATGGGTTTATGAAAATTATGACTGTAGTTCTGTGCCATTGGTTTCTAGTGAAAGTGTGTTCATGAATTTATAGCGTTCTATGTATTCAAGCTATTATTCCACAGTAAATATCTAACAAATAATGCATTAATTGTCTATGCTTTCTTAAAGAAAGCTTAATGTTTAGTGAAAATTAAATATATATTTTCTCACACGTATACAGTCACTAAAACATGAAAAAATACACTACTGTTCAAAAGTTTGGTGTCAATGAGAAAGGTTTTTTTTTTTTTTAAAGAAATGACTGTTAGTTCTCTTTGACTCTCTGACATCTGAAATGCCATTTTGGTACTGATGTGTGAGTGAGAGTATGTGAAACGGATGAAAGATGTAAAGCCATTGCATGTGTAAATGCAGGTGGAGTACACTTACTGTCAAACTTTTACTGCAGTTTAATGGATTTCATGTTTGAAAGTGGCTATTAAGACTCAGAATGCATCTCTTACCATCATAGTGGCACTAAAAGCCTTTCCTCCATAGGACTTGACTTCAGACATCTCATTCATGTAGTTCAGTCTAGCCTGATCCACTGAGATCACCTATGAAAACACATTGAAAATAATGTAAATACATGTCATACTGTACTTCACTTTCAAAGAATACAAAAATAATCATTCTAAAACCTTTTGTTTTGTGTGTGTGTACCATGGCAATACTATGGATTTTTCTCATGAACCATGATATTCTTTCAAAGTAAAAACCATCATACTGAACCTTGATTTGGTATCATTCAATAATATGGCATATATCTAAAAACAATTTAAAATCATCCATGGCACATACTGCCACAGGTTTTTAATTTTACAGTTTACTGTATATAATGTACATGATTTACATTTTTGTAAATCATTTATGCACACACCTTTTGTTTGGGCTCCTGAGACAGAATCTTTTTCATGTGGTAACTGATGGCTTTCTTCAAGTCCTTCTCTCTCATGTTTCGCAGTAAGGTGTGGGACACAAAGCTTTCAATACCCCACTCCTTCCTTCAGACAGAAATAGTACAGACAGAATAGTGTTACACACACTTTCGGGTTGTGCAGTATAGTGGCACTGAAATGTATGTGTTAATGGCAAAATAATAATGTAATGCGGTCCAGAGCTGCCTGGAACTACATTCCCGGTGCGTTTCCCTGAAAATAATTGCACACCTTAGAACGTTCGTCAGCCAATCAGATTCAAGCATTCAACGTCCCCGTAGTAAAAGAGGATAATAATGCAGCACTGAAATAATGCAGTAAACATTACTTTAACAACATAAGATGTAACAAATCCCTAATGTACATAACTGATGAGAAAAAAAAAACTAAGAAGAAACAATTATTTAAATCAAATGGAAAAACATCAAATACGGGTTATGGGAATGTCAGTTTATGGTTTTCACTGTAAATTATAAGACGACTTGCTCACTTCCAAAAACTAAATTTAAAATGAGAAAGTGTCCTGTTTGATTTATTAATTTTTTTTGACTGTATATAGTAAGGGAACTTACCATTAACCAAATAGTCTTTTATCGTTGCATTTTGAAAAAATATTATCGTTAAAATTATGATAATTTTGAAAATCTCTGAAAGGCTGCATTTATTTGATCATAAATACAGTAAAAACAGTAATATTGTGAAACATGTTTACAATTTAAAACAACTGTTTTCTATGTGAGTATATGTTAAAAAGTAATTTATTGCTGTGATTAAAGCTGAATTTTCATTACTCCAGTCTTCAGTGTCACATTACCCTTCAGAAATCATTCTAATATGCTGAATTGATGCTAAAGAAACATTTCTAATTATTATCATGACTGTTGTGGATAATTTCCCCCCCCCCCATGATTCCATGATAGAAGTTCAATTTTGTCCAATTTAATACATTTTCATATGCATTTTGATGAAAAGGAAATCCCATATATTTTCATTAAATACTACTTATTCATATACCTATGAATGCGTATTAATTTCTTTAAATAAAAATCTTACTGACCTCAAACGTTTCAACAGAAGTGTATTTACTAAGAACAATGACTAGAAAAATGCAGCAGCAAGCTTTCTTATATTACTGGAAATAGTATGGACACTTACGGCACAGTGTGTGTGTGTGTGTGTGTGTGTGTGTACTCACATGATGGCCTTCAGTGGTGTTTTAAGGGATTGTCCACTGCTGGCTAGTTTTTCCTGAACATGTAGAGCAGCCAGTCTGAGAGCTGTATTACATTTCATCTCCACTGCAAACCTTTCCTGCAATACATCACTTATGCTCTACACACACACACACACACACACACACACACACACACACCACACACACACACAAACAGATGTTTAAATGGGGACATACCATAGACTTCCAATATTTTATTATAAAGGTAATTATGACTACTGACTAACACCCAAAAAAATCTTTGCTTTGTTTATGAATTAATTTTCCAATTGAGGCTTTGTTTTGATTAGCTCAATAAGCCCACATTTGAGGACAAACGGGTCTACAAACTAAGTATGCAAACAAACATACATCACAAAAAGGACTGTATTTTACATTAAAAGGAATAGTTCACCCAAAAATTAAAGTTTGCTGAAAATTGTATTCACGCTCAGACCATCCAAGATGTAGATGAGTCTGTTTCTTCATCAGATGTGGAGAAATTTAGACATTTGCCTGCCTGTTCCACATGTTGTATTATGCTTTGAAAACTGCTTGTTTTTCAATAGACATTTAACTTGGGTTTATCTTGAATAGTTTGTATTAAATTTAGCATTGCATCACTTTGCATCACTTGCTCACCAACAGTCCAAACAGTTCAAATATCAGTTAACATTAAAGTGACTTGATGGATTGATATTTAAAAATATATGCTATGTTTATACACAGACACAAGCACACACCTGTAAGTATAGATACTCAAAGGCCACAGGATCATCTTTGAGCATGCAGGTGAAGTCTCTAGGTAGAAAGCAGACACGGAACAGACACCTGTAGTCGTGAGTCTCCTTCTTTTCAACCACCTGTCACACATAAAGAGTATTAGATATATGCTGTATGTGAGTCATTTAACAATTACAGATGAGTGTAGAAAGAAGGAACTAAAGTCGTTAAAGGAACATTTTCACGCAAAATGACGATTCTTTTATTTATACTCACTTGGTGTTCCAAACCTGTATGGCTTTGTTTTTTTCTGTCAAACACAGACTCTCAACACGTTAAAAAAAAGCACCATGAATATCAAAGCGCTCCATATGCAGAAGGATTTCTGCAGCTTCTTATAAGAAAGTCATAATCACTGAAAATCTGTCGGACTACGTTTATGACTTTTTTTTCCCTTCCACAGGTTCAGAACAACTTGAGGATGAATAAATGATAACTTGCATTTTCATGTGATGTTTGTGTGTGTACCTTTTGAATAATCTCTTCCTCATGCAGTAGATATAGTTTGCTGATTCTGTATTGTTGTTCCAGCACCAGAGAGAAGTGTTCAATACGGCTGATTGAGAGTTTCTCCTTCAGAGTCATCACTATGTCCTGATGGAAAACACATTTCATAAGAGGATACATGAAGCATGTGAAATTATATACAGAATTGTAATGCACAACACTTGTTAAAGCTAAGAAGACCTTCCTTGTAGGGCACTGTGACGGTACCATGGAACAGTGATGGTATTAGATGGTTATGTTGGGTACTTTGATATATACCATGGTACTGAATAATTGCCATAATCATGTACAGTGATATTTACACTAACACTGAAAAGTCTGGGGTTGGTAAGATTTTTAAATGATTTTATATTTTTATTTGATCAAAAATACAGTGAAATATTATTATAATTTAAATATGGTTCATATTTTTTTTTGGGAACAATTCCTGTTTATACAAATATTGTCATATACTCTTAACATGTAGTTTTATTACCTTGTTAATGCCAAAGTGCCTTTTCGCAGCCCATTACTCCTAGGTGCTTCAGAAGCAAGCTCAAAGAACAGCATTTATTTGAACAGAATCTTTTGTAACATTATAAATGCCTGTACTGTCACATCTGACCAATTTAATGCATCCTTGATGAATAAATTATTTATTTAATTTTACTAGACCCAACATTTGATGGAAGCTGTATATCAAACACTACAAAAATTCCCGTATTACTGCAAATGGGCAACAATGTTTTGAAAACAATGGTTTTACCAGTACACAGGGGGAAGTCGTGCCTAATGGTTAGCGAGGCCGTACTCATAACCCAAAGGCTGTGGGTTCTAGTCTCGTACCGTCAGGAGATTGTAGGTTGGGGGGAGTGAACGGACAGCGCTCCTCTTCTCACCTTCAATAACCCACTACTGAGTGCCCCTTTAGACAAGGCACCGAACCCCCGGAACGCTCCCCGGGTGCGCCGCCGCCTTAAATGCTGCCCACTGCTCCGGGTGTGTTTTCACGGTTTGTGGTGTTGTTCACTGCTGTGTGTGTGCACTTTGGATGGGTAATGCAGAGCACGTATTGTTCCAACATATCAAAAAAATAAAAAATCGGGTCCCATCACCTTTGGGCCACAATGGTCACTTCAACTTCACTATCCACTTCACCTTCACTTTCAACTTCACTTCACTGTACTTTTTTGCTTTTTGTTTGCAAATTTGGATTGCCAACAAACCTGATAAAACAGCGCAATATAATTCACTGCCTGACGAAAATAAAAAAATCATACTATAGCGAATAAAATAATGCCTACATACCTTTACATTGCTGTTTTAAGATTCAAATTTAAAAGCGCTCGTTTTGGCCTTCTCGATATAGACACTTCAGTACTTTGTGCGGGAACGTAACGATTTCCCTGGGGTCAGGTCAATATAGATCCAAGGTCAATATATTATTTAAATCACAAATATATGTAAAAACATAGTAATGATAGCACCATGCATAATTAAATCAACACTGCCTGTTTCACACGTGTTAAAATAATTCTGGCTAAGCCATTTTATCAGTCTCATTATCATACTTAACACAACATGAAGCCCCCTTCCAAAAGCCTGCATACCACAAAAAGAAACGTTTTATCACTGCCTTAGTGGTGTGGTGTGCTTGCTAATGGGTTTGTTTAATTAGATGTTAATTAAAAACATCTCGGGTCCGGGGGAAATGAACATCCTCACAGCAGTCCACCTAAAGAAACAGTTCATTCAAAAATAATGATAAAATAATAATATTTTTACTTTTAGGTGAATTGTTTCTTTTTAAGGTGCCTCTAATCAATACCCTATTACTTACGTAGTCTTCTTGTAGACGGAGCTTCGTTAGAGCCCCGCATCTCATATAAATTGGCAGGTCAATATCTATCACAGGGTTGGGTCAGGTGCCCATGCGGTAGCCGGGCCGCTCTAGAGTTGGGGTGGGGGGTGTGGCTCGTGTTAAAACGGGAATTGTAGTAATGCATGAAATGGGTCGCTGTGTGATAAATTATTGACTGAGGTTTGCCCAAGACTGGGTAGACTGCCAAATGCTCTCCCTCTCAATGCCTCTCTATTGTTGTGCATCTTTTGTTCATGTTCTCTCTTTCATTTCATCAATCACCCTCTTTATCTCCTTTTTGTTATTAAGCACATGTGAATACTCCATTATTAACATAGCATGAATGAACATAAATGTGTCAAACCTGTGAGTGACCATTGACCACCACCTCCTCTGCAAACCTCACTTTAATTGGGTTTGACTTCAGCTTGGCTCTCTTCTCCGGAGTTATGAAGGACGACTTTGGCCCCTATAGCACATTCATAATGACAAACAGTATAATTATGGACATGTTTGACCTTCAATGACATACTCCTTCAACAAACATTCATTGCAAAAATGCACTGGCTTTGAATGATGTCTCTGCATTGACTGTGACACACCTGTCACTCAGAAATAAAGTAAGATTTACAAACAGGGAGGCATCAAAACTTCCTGAGACCAAACTAACTGCATTTCCTCTTTATCTTACAAAAAGATACTGTGGAGGCACCATGCTACAGAAACCGCATCAGATATCAAATGATATCTTGGGATGTTATCATGGTACTGAATGATTACCATATTCAAATCATTACCATATCATAGCAATATCACACTATATATACTAGAAAAATAGAACAATGCAACCTAAAAGTTTTCTTGAACACACACACACATATATATATATATATATATATATACATACATACATACATACATACATACTGTTATGTTGCAAGGATAGGAGAATGGTATCCCTAAAAATCTTATTTACTTCTTTTTGCTTCCCTTATTTCTACTATTAAAATCAAATTTTTGTCTTACAAAATTTGTGATTTTTTTATTTTTGTTCTCCAGACCCCAGGACGAAATCGTAGTCACATGGCATCTTATGTTGTGTCTTATACTATTCCTTATGCCACTAATTACTTGCTAAAATGATGTATGCAATATAAATGGGGTTCTTAACATAGTGTTATGGAAGCTGAAAGCATAAATCAATTATACCCAAAATTTTAAATTAATGACAAATAAGAGATAGTGATGTGGCACTTTACGTAGGCACTTCAAATTCCCACGAAATTTAGGAAGCTTTCGCGGAGCTCTGTAGCACAATTGCCCTTTGGGCCAATGATTATTAAAAAAACTTTGGTCATAATTTCTTCTGCTCCGACTCCATATGCAGCACCATACACTCCTCCTGCCATACCTCATTCAGTACACACCATAGTTAAGAGAGAGAGAGAGAGAGAGAGAGAGAGAGAGAGAGAGAGAGAGAGAGAGAGAGAGAGAGAGAAGAGGAGAGAAGGAGTCTGATAATGATATCAGAGAAGAAGATAGAGAGGTCTCAGACTTTGTGCACATCCTTACCACAGTATACTTTCTTCAGAAGTGACAGATCAGTATTAATGGCTGTTCTGTACTCGCTCTGGAATAAATGTTAAGAGGTGGGGTATGGCAGAATTACTGGTACAAATGCAGCTAGAGTAAACAGATTTTTCCTAATATAGTATATGTTCTAAAGATACAAATTTATAATCAATTTGGCCCCATGAAAATGAACTAAAATATTGGGTAAAACTGGACATCTGGGCAGCCAGATTTAGCTCATTTTATAGTTTCACATAAACACTCACACCTGCGACATACCTGATTATGTCAGCAGTCTGCTGTGCAGATAGATCATCAACAGCAACATTGTTAATTTTGAAAAGCTGGTCACCAGGGACAAGCTTTCCGTCAGCAGGGCCACCTATAAAAACAGACGCGCATATCATGATACTGTAGTTCTGTCAATCCTGGTCCATTGTCCCAAGTGTGTTTAGAATCCATTACGGTACACACCTCCCCAACCTTGATTCTTTTGGATCATAGTGTATATGCTGTTTTATAAGAATGTTAATGTTACAAAAAGTTTATGTAAGTTTGCGCTGCGCCATTGTGTGTCCTAATTACATGGGTGGAGTGGTGCTCATTTTAGACGTGTAATTCTAGGATGGGTCACACCACACAGTAAATGGGACTAAAAGCTACTGAAGAATGATGCTTAGGCATTCCAATAGTAGACGTGTTGCCCGGGCTCTGTAGATTCGGTTATCCTTCTGCCACAGATTCATGTGGCCACCCCCAGGGGGTGCTACAAGTTCACTGGAATCGGGGCCACTTAAATAGGAACGACAACACCTAAAAAGCAAGTATTTTATCTAAATGTTCTTGCCAGAAAGACCTTTAACATAGAAATGTCAACAACGAAACGTGAGAAGGAGAAAACCGGTGGGGATTCCTCTGAATTGACAAAAGCTTCTTTGTTCGCGAAAGAAGGGGGTCGTTCGAAATGGGAGGCGAAAAAGGGCAGACAAGAGGGGGGGGGACAACAATACTGAGTAAAATCGGGAACTCTTGCTCTTTCCCAACAGACATTAAAAAATGGACGTCGAAAGAGTGGAAAAAAAAATGAGCTATCTTTGAGGATTTCAGGAAGGCGGGCAGAAACGTTTCGTTCGATATGGGCATCCGAACTTGACGAACCTTCTTGGAAAAGGGTCACATTTGTTTTTTACGAGAAAGGGGGCGGGGTTATCCCAGTGGGGCGACAAAGGTGAAAACACCAATGACGCAATGCAAATGCCAAATGCCTGTCCTCACAATTTAAATCCATACAAAACTTATGTTCAAGATGAAATCCACGCGAAGAGAGAAAACTAGGAGATCTTCAACATTTTTAAAAAAAGTTTCAGATTTCTTCGCACTATTAAACGATAAAAGCTTTAACACTTTACAATAAGGTTCCCTCAAACGCTTAGAGTGTTTGTATCATTAACTAACATCAGCTAACTATGAGCAATATATTTTACAGAATTTACAAACTCTCATTAATATTACTTATGTTAATATTCATGTTAATTCTCAGAACATTAACTAAGGTTGTCAGATACAACTTTTGATCTTAAAAATGTAATGTATGTATTAGTAAAAACTCTTTTTAATATTCTATATAATGGACATGTCATAAAAATATACACTAATAGATTCATTCATCATCATATTTTATAGTGAAAATAAAAAGAAAAATATGAAATTTTCTAGAAGATATAATGCGATTTCACTCAAGTTTATTTGAGCAATAAATATATTACCGCAGTATCCTTTCTGTAGTAATGGAAGCTTGTTTGGTAGCTAATGCACTGTAGCTGTTTTATTGATTTCCATGAAGAGCTTGTGTGCTGTATAATCAAAATTTAACTTCAAAATGTAACAATCTCAGCAGGAATTTATTCAACCTGTTTAGAGTGCTGCCTCAGATCGAATGCTATCGAGTGCTGCCTCAACAGACATGGTCATTGTCTTCATATTATGACATTGGATGACATTTTCACAAGTTCATAAGGTGCACATTTTTTTCTACCAACAAGCTAATCTAGAGATTCTCATAGTGGGATAATGTATGGCTTCAAATCCATTTGAGCTGATGAGCATTTTTAGAGATGATGGTGTGTGTAATGTACCTTCTGTCTCCATTGGTCTGTGTGTTCGGGTATGTGTGGTTTTTCTGAGACATGTCAGCACGTGCGCCCACTGTGAGGTCTAACGCGTCGCCCAAATAGTTGCTGTCAACGTGGGGATCTTAACAGTGACATTAATTGGCCAGCACCGTACGCAGATCATCCAATAGTTTCGATACGACTTCCTGTGTACATGGAACGAACACCTGCTCAGTCAGCAGTGATAGTGTTATGCTACTATCTACACACACAAAGAAAAAGAAACGCAAATGAGTACTTAAGCGCCATTCTACAATCATTTTTAGATTTATATAAAAGGTACCGGCTGATGGACTCTCTGGAGCGGCGAAGCCAGCGTCCCACCACCTGCTCTACTCTGCTGGTCCTGCGAGATGGTGAGCGACTGCGGTCCCGCACCTCCATAGAGGCTACAACAGGGTTAGAGGTCACCATGGGGGCAAACTAATTTATTGGTAATGGCACAAATGTAATAATTAGGGATGCAACCAAGTGGTCTTTGGGCCAATAATCGTATCGGCTGATTAAAGCAATCACCGGCCTTTGGCTGATTGTTAAAAAAAAACAGCCTGATGACGGGGGGCGGGTGAATGTCAATCCTGTCCAAGTGCAAACGAACTGTGGAGGGGCTAAACCCTGTGCAGGACTGCAAGCGTCGTACTGGGTGTGTGAAGAAACTCCCGCATTCGATGGTTGAATTTAGGGCTGCAGTTAGTTAAACCCGTGACATACAACATTAGCAGTAAAAAAAATAAGCGACATTAAAGCAGGCTCGTGTTCTAATCGAGACCATATCATGGCCACACGAACGTTCTATCGATGGGTTTCAATCACCCAAGATCCACTATTTTCTCTACAACACACATTTAATTATGAAGCGCGCCTCAGACCTAACCCATCCATAATACACAAAGAGCCTGTGCTTTGTTACGATCTGAAAGCAACAAAGTCTCAGCTTTCAAATCCTGTACATGTTATTACAAACTATTTGTAATAGTTGTAATATCTCAATGATAGTGAAAAAATCAGTAAAATCTGTTATACAGACGATCTGCAGTAGCTACATTTATGAACTTATTGTTGAATATTCATTTGCAAATTGTCAGACATTTTTGGATGTTTTAAAACTGTTTGTTTCTTTTTTAGTATAATCCCTTTAGCCAATCAGACACACATATATTAATCCAGCCAATCACAGTCGTGACCACATTTGCAGTTTCCACAGTATTTGCAGTAGGATTGAGAGTTGATAGGTGTACTCATGAGTCATAACTGTATCATGTATATACAACTAATTATAAATACTATTGCTACATGGGTATATAATAAAGATGTATTTCTTTATATATTCGATATATATATGATATGATATATATTCGAATCATGTTATGTTGTTTAAGGCTTGATGTCGGAAAAAGCATAGTAAATTCCAACTCATAAAATTTTTAAATTTTTAAAATAACTAATTATTAAGACTGAAGGAAACAAGACAATCAGAATAAAACACCTCAGCTAAATAAAAAGAGTAGAGAATATTAATGTTACCGCCTGAAACTCCTGTAAGGACCAGTACGGGATAGGTTCACTATTATAGGTGTCACAAATTGAGAACATTTGGCTCAGGTATATGCTTTTGCTCGAGGTAATAACAGAAACCACAACTCGCTTTGCATCATAACATCCACGGGTATTAAGTTTTGTATTCCTTGGAGATCTTTTTGAATTTATTCTCAAAGAACGGGACAGGGCCTCTGACTATAGTTGCATTTATATGCATCACCAAGACCATGATTTCAGCGAACAAAATCTCTTTTAACTGTTTCTACTCTAAGACAGAAGAAAAGAAAAAGGAATCTGTTTATAATACAACACACTACCACACCCACACACACACACACACACTCCACACCCACACACACACACACATATCTATAAATATATGTACTTATATACAATAAAAAATAGAAAGAAGAGAGGAGGAGAAACAAAGTTGTAGAAGCGACTAGGGAAAAAGGTCGTATAATAAAGTAATATATATATATAGGTAAATAGAAAAGGTACAGTGTGGTTGTAGCTTCAAGTACCTCGAATGTCATTCCCGTCTACAGTGGGTCTGTGAAATGTGGGGTCTCGGTCCTGTGAAGAGGGAGTAGAATGTGATGGGGGTTATATTAAGGCAGATTGGGTGTTGTTGCAAACTTACTTTTTTATAAAGGTTGAAAGTTTTTGTGCTTCAATATCAAGGTATTGTCCCAAAATCCCACCATGGAATGTGATAGAACAATTGCTGGAGCCTCAAATGATCAACAAAGAGAAGGACCCCAAAGACTAGCTATAAATAAATACTTACTAGTGACAAAAAAGAGAGAGATCCCTCGGAGATCATACTCATGGACACATTATGTTCTCAGATATACCAAGATTTGATCTCACTTTCCATTTTTATTTTTCCCTGCTGTCAACATTGTTTTATCAATACTGCTACGCACATTCAAAGGTCTGTGGGTAGACTGCAATACTCGCCCAGAGCCATTTTCCACACTTGCACAGATTGGACCATCTTTTTTTTCCCCAGCCCTGATTAGAATAGATATACAGTATACAGTACTATATAAAAAAAAAAAAAAACTCAACCCCCTTGAGCCAAACTAACCAGCAACATTACACCCATTAATGTTTATTATTGTACCGTAAACAAAAGGTTTGAATGCACACCAACTGAAGTTTTTGTTTTGCAAAATTTTACACGGCTGATTAGATGGCAATAATAGGACATTTAATAATTGTTCTGATTCTGATATACTTTAAAATGGTTATTTTTTCCCCCTGGTCTTCACTTTTTAAAATAACTAACCCATAATTTCTAACCATAACAATTCTCTTACCTAAGCAATTAATGCACAAAAGGAGGATCCCAATAGCAAAAACAGCAATGTGCTCTCTGAAGAGTTTCCAGAACAGTTTGTACCTCAGGCAGTTTGCATTATGAATAAGGAAAAACACCTCTTGATTATCATGCACCTGCCTTTTTTCCACTCTTCTGCTAGAAATCACTTTCTATTCTAATCAACTATTTCAGTTATTGCATTATTGTTGCCTGATTAAATATTAATCATTTTAATAATAAATGATAATAACATATTAGCAGCTATTCTGCCTAACCCCGTTGTTCACTAAAAACAGCTCTCTATTTCTTTTTAAGCACAAAGGCATTGCAGGCGATCCCTTCCTTTAAATCTCTCTTTAAACCTTATACTTAAGGATACCACCTCCCCTCTCACACCCTTCCGTCTTCAAGAGGATTACGCACCAAATATTGTTGAGGTTTCCCTATTCAACTCTCATTACTTTTTCAGCACTATTTAATATATTTTATTCATGATATATGCTTCAGTGCCGTCTTGATCAATAGGGATCTAATGTACATATGGCCTCTTTTCACAGCAAAATCAGGAGCCAGTGGAAGACCTTAAGATTATATTATATACTAAAGACAGAATTATTCAATTACAGGTAGGAGTCTGTGAACTGCTAGATCACTAAAATGGATCCAGGAATTAAATTTGTGCTATAGAATTGGGATAGGGGCGCATAGTCAATGAATTTCACAATAAAACATTTCAGTTTACTGCTCTGTCTCTGTCTCTCTCCCCCCCCTCTCTATTAGATTAGTGGCCTGTAGAGTGGGGTTTAATTCCCCCTCACGCCCATGGTCCCATATAAAAAAGGTCTGCTCATGCTCTCTCTCTAAGAGATAATGGATGTACTCCATCATTAGCATGGGCAGCTAACGCTAATGGCTAGGTTGAACTATAACGTAAGAATCGTCTACAATTCATTCACATTCACATGGGAGGATTACGGGTAGTGGACCAGTCAGGACAGATTATGCTTACTATGTTACGTTAGCACTGAGCAATGCTAAATAGCTTAAATGTACACTTAGTCTATCAGTTATAGGATCCTAGCCAGTAATAGATCTTTCAGCAGGCTAAAAGTGTCAAACAGAGTTACACACATCAGGTGTATCACAACACACCCGTCTCGCAAACATCACTCACAGGTGGTGCTTAATAGTAAGAGGTATGGTAATATATTACTTAATGCCTCCAGTCTTTAATGAACTTTTTTTTTTTTGTACAGGGCTCGCAAAATTTTAAAATCCCTGGTAGCCCTTCGGGCAGGCATTCTTCAGATTTTGGTAGCCCAAAATGAGTGTTTACACTAGCCTGCAATAACCAAACTATCGCTGAAGATCCCTGTGGACAAATCAGCATGTTTGAAAACTTCAGTGATTGTATTTTTCAAGACTGTAGTGTTGCACACCAGATCACACACATCTCAACGGTTTTTCGGATAATTAAGGATTGAGTCAAGGATCAGATCAGTCTGAAAAAATAGATATTATTTATTATTTAAACATCACAAGTACTTCTTTGATACCACAAGCAAAACTATAGCAAATAACTAATAAGGTCAAACATTATTAAAGACAAGTGAACCGTCATCTAGAATGAACAAATCAACGCATTTAACAAGCAGATAAATATAACAAGCTAGAAATGAAGTTCTAACATTAGTTTTCAGGCACAGAAATGTAATAATTAAGTATAAAATAACACTGCACAGTGTGCACTGTATAAATTAAATACAGATTGATCTTTGTTAAGTTGTTTTTGTTTTTTTTGATTCAAACACTTATGACACAGAACACGCAGCAGGTATATAGTGCTCTGTCCCTTTAGACCTAAAGAGGCGATCTAATTTAATGAACACATGCATTTTTCTTTCTATTGTGTCAAGTTACACGGACGGTCACATAAGACATAACCGACTGGGTTTACAAGAATACTTGCTGAGACGGGTATTTTGAGAGAATTTTGTGTGTATGTGTCACGTCAACATAAACACACGACTAGTTGGAGTCTGCATCAGCACGCTGCCATGTAGTTAAACGTTGGTCTGGTGTGGTGCGTGCTTTGATTGTGGGGTTTGCACACAGAGAAACGTGTTCGAGTACGGAATTCTGGAACGATTCTCTCCTTCCGCCTCTCGTGCACTGGATGGTTTTAAAAGCGCTTGAATTGTTAGCATAGTTGCAAGACTTAGGAACACGCGCGCAAAGCTGAACTCAATTGACCGATCCGTGCTCTACACCCCATTACACGCAGCGTTACCGGCAAGTGCTCACACACACAATAAAAAAAATCCCGTTCTGGCGATTTTGCAAGCCCTGCGTTAAGTTTCGTTCAACCCTAAAATATAACACAGTACAATGCGTTATTTAAAATCTGGGGAAAATTCCTGTGAATTCAAAAATTCCTTCAATTAGCACAGTGGACCCTGTTTTCACGTACATTTTTTAGAGTCTACATACACAGAATGTTACAGGCAGACGGCCTGAGAAGTGTTCTAATTGGATTAGGAATGTAAAGGCTGGGACAGAGTTATTGCATCACACACTGAGCCGATCACTGAGCCATTTACACACATGTAAACATACAACACTATGGACAGACCAGTACACACACACACACGCCACACTTACCTTAGAGTCAGATGATACTGTGTTTCAACATTGAAAAGAAGAACTTTTCTGTGGACTGCATCACCAATTCTTCACTGCATTCATTTGATCATTTGAGTCTACTCATCAATCTAAAGGACTTTCAGATTCCTCACTCTGTTAGTTTAACAATTAACATTAAATAAACTCCTTTATTTCATTTGCTAGCTCAGAAAAACTATATGCAGTGTGAGGAATTTTGAAGTTTTTGTCCAATCCATTTGCACTACATCTATGTGGTTGTTATGAACCTGGACTTTTGCAGGTTAATATGAGCAAAGAGAAAGATTCAGAAGTCTTGTTTCACCTATAATGAATTCCAGAATGTGTAGGCGCTTTATTTTCTTCTTGATCCAATGGTCCTCTGCATCAGGACATGCTGCCATGATGGAACTCCAAAGGGTCCTCGGCTCTGTCAAAGTGACACATATAATGTTATCTGATGTTTTTTAAACATTCATTCCTTATCTCGCTATGAGAAGTGAATCTCGCATGACTGACGATAGAAGTTGAGTCGCAGCAGTACAGCCCTGTTACATCATTCTCATTGCCTTCTCAACATGAATATAAATTAACAATTTATAGATGAGGTGTCATGGTAACACTGCTACACATAATTTTGTCTGTGCAGTGAGCAGAGTCAATTTTGTGTACAGCGAGGGGTGTTTTTTTTCTGTGGTTTGGGTTGCTCAAAGCAGGGTTTCTCTCATTGGTGAATGAGTGGGGAAATGAAAACCTGGAGTGGAGCTGGAGCGGAGTAATTACAAAAATGCCTTGATTTGGGAGGGAAAATTGGAGTTTCTGTGGTGAGTTACACCCAAGCGACAACCTTCCATCCAGTCTGTCTCTTGAAACCAACACGGAAGTGACTTAAACTGCAATTCATCGACTGTCCACTAGAGGCTGGCTCCAAAACGGAGCCAGTGCCATAGACCCCCAATGTTAAAATGCCCAACTTTACAGCAGAAAAAAAATTTGTTTACAGCCTGGAACAAAAAGTGGTTTTGGTCTATATAGCTAATTTAGCCCTTCATGACACCTGTGAGGGGGATGAACTTTTTTTTATAACTCATCCGTTTAAATCATATTAAGCTTTAAAGTTCTGCATAATTAAGGGCATGGCCACTTGAGTGACAGGTGGTTTGCCTCTGCTGTCACCACCGTCGAGCTAGGTGGGCGTGGTTTCAGCAACCAGTCACCTCAGCTCCACCCACGTCCCACTCATTTCGATTAACCGAGAGTGACGTGCTGCCAGATGGCGAGGCCGGGACTCCACCACTTAGGCTCAAAAATGCTTTCAGAAAACTACGGGGACGTCACTGACCACTACGTCCATGTGTTATATACAGTCTATGGATGACACCTGGATATTTATTCACTCTGCTATTTAGAATAAAGCAAGGGTGTCAAACTTAATTCCCGGAAGGCCGGAGCCCTGCAGAGTTTAGATTCAATCCTAATAAAATCACCTGTCAACAATCAAGTCCTTCAGGCTTTTTTTGAAAACTACATGGTATGTGTATTGGAGCAGGGTTGGAACAAAACTCTGCAGGGCTCCGGCCCTCCAGGAATTGAGTTTGACACCTGGAATAAAAGAGAACTGCAATATTGGTTAGATCAAGTAGAAATAGACCCTTGCGATTATCAATTAAATCCAAAGCGTAAAAAAGGAATTAGGACAGGGCCAGCAAGCCTATCAAATCTGGTGCAAACGGTTACCAATGAAATGAATAGTTACATTACATTGCAACATGTTTGATGTTCAAAGCTGTTGCTACACAAGGATTCAGCTCTTTTGGGTTGTTTAAAGGATTAGTTCACTTCCAGAAAAAAACATTTCTGATCATTTGCTCACCCCCATGTCCAGCCAAGAGGATTCAGGTCGTTCTTCAATCGCAAAGAAATTAAGGTTTTTGAGGAAAACATACCAGGATTTTCCTCCATATACTTTGTTTTTTTTTTTTTTTTTTTTTTTCGTAATGAACTCAATGGGAACCAACGGGCTGAAGTCCAAATTGCCAGGTTCAGTGCGCTTCAAAAAGCTATACACAATCCCAGCCGAGGAATAAGGGTCTTATCAAGTGAAACGATAGGTCATTTTCTAAAAAAAAATTAAAATGTATATACTTTATAACCACAAATGCTCGTCTTGCACAAGCTGGACGTCACCCATTACGTAGTCACGAAAGGTGATCAAACCGATCAAACTGATCAAACTGATTGACTAAAACGAATCTCTGATTAATTTGAAACCCTGTATTCATAGAAGTTAATTTGCAGCATTTTATGTATTTTAAGTTGAAAAATATTTAGGTAAAAAGCTGTTGTTCATCATTTTTTAATATTTTGATTTCCTTTTCTAATTAAAATTTCTATTTAGTGTAAAATTATTTATTTTGCTTTTAGAAATAAATAATATTATCTTACATTTTAAGAAAGATTTTCCACTCTTGAATAGCTTAAAGTTAGCTTAAACCTAGTAATGTCATGCCTTTTCAAATGGGTATTTTAACTGTAATATAACTATTTTGAGTTATGGGAAGCTTATAAAGAAACAGTTACAAAGAAGCTTCCTCAACACTGATAAAATGACAATGGAAGACTGAGGCGGAGATTAAGAGAGAGAAAGAAAGACACAACTATCAGGCTTGTCGGAGTCCCCTCTGAACATTTTCAGCTCCCAGCTGTTGAATAATTAATGTACCCAGTGCAAAAACAGAGAACACAGCTCTCTTTCTCCCTCTCACCCACTTGTTCTCTGCTTTCCTTAGTTGATCCTTCTCTCACTGCTATTTTCCCTCATAACCACAGCCTGCCTTGTCTTTCAGTGCCATTATTTCATTTTTGTTACTGTGTCTTTCTCATTTAGTCAAGCGAAAGATTTTAAAAATGCAAAACAAAAGCCCTATAGAAAAAAACGTTGAACAATGAGCTTACAGTTGTACACAATGAATGAATGAAAAAGACTAAATAAAATGTTTATGATTTTTCTTCCTCATAAAAAATGTATCATTCAATTTGATAACGCTCTAGAATGGCAGCTTTTGATGGTTTGTTCACTATACGTGTTGTATGAGCAGATGTATATTTATGAAGTTCCCAGCACTGCATGCATCCTTCAAGCTCTCCTTAAACGCTTTGGTAATCCTATCATTGCCTTTAAACTCTTCTTTCAGACTTACAGAGTGTGTGTGTGTGAGAGAGAGAGAACCACAGAGTGCACAGGCTTTAATAATGCATCTAGATAATGCTGCCTCACCACTCACACACACACACACACACACACACACACACACACAAGCACAACAAAACAGAAAGACAGTGAAAGAGTGGCAGAACAGCTTGATCTGAGCACCGCATGTCTTCAGAGGAAGCTGAATGGAGATCAGGGGCTTATAGATAAAGGGCGAATGGAAGGGGGTTGAGAAAATGAGAAAATGATATATAGAAGGAAGGGAAAAGAATGAGAGAGAGAAAGCTGGGAAGACGGTGAGGTTGAAGAATGAGATGCTAAATAAAGACATTTATTGTGATTGTATGTGCATTGCATGATTTGTTCTTTGGACTGTGGCTACTAGGAGTCTGCATGGCATGAGGAGAGAGGTGTGGCATAAAACAGGAAATGCATCATCTTTTCTTCTCCCTATAAAGAGCTTGAGTTATGAGTTATGGGTCATCTTGATGTTCCCAAAAAAAATTATATTTATCAAAGAAATCTGATATCATGATTTCCACAAAATAATAAACAGCAAAGCTGCTGTCATCACTGACAATACGTTTTTAATCATATTTATATAATTTAAAATAAGTAGTAATGATGCTGAAAATTCAGCTTTGCCATCACAGAAATTAATATAAAGATTTGTACTTGTGTTTTGTATAAGGAATTTTTTACTGTGATTAAAGTGACATAAGTTCTATTATTGAGATTAGTCCACTGAAAACAATCTTTAAAATGTGGTGCTATACAATGCAATTAATAACAATCAGAAACAATTATTATAGGGTTAATGACATATAAGAGAGTTAACGCTAAATAAAAGGAAAGCTTTTTTAAAAATCCAGTTTAAATGTGCCATGTTTGTATAAATGCACATTCTTTTTTATTTATGCTGGCTCCATATGGTTTTAAAAAACTTTCACATTTTCAAGAAATGTTTCAATTTAATGACAAAAAATTATTTTTTCAAGGTAAAACGTATTTATTACAAATACCATGAATTATTACGTTCACATACTTGTTAAAAAATTCATAACCTGAAATACACTGTAAGTCGCTTTGGATAAAAGCGTCTGCTAAATGCATAAATTATTATTATTAATTATTAATTGAAATGATTAATTCATTAATATCTTTATGTTTTTGAGTAGTCACACCACACGACGTTTTACAACCCAAACTAACATTGCCTTGTCATAATAATAGTTAAAATATTAGATATTCTAAGATGCTTATTGACCTTGACAGACAGTCAGATCATTATATTGACATCAGCATAAAGGCCTAACTAAACTCTATGTCAGGGGTCTTCAACCTTTTTGCAGGTCAAGGACCCCTTGGTGGATGGAGAGACAGAGCGCACATAATGTTTAAAGTTAAGGGTTGCATTTAAAGCCTGGCCTATAATAAAATGTGCGTAGTATCACACTAATGTATTTACATACTTTGATAGCAAGTCCATTAAAGTCATATATATAGCTTAAAGGGGTCATATGATGCGAGTTCATTTTTTCCTTTCTCTTTGGAGTGTTACAAGCTCTTGGTGCATAAAGAAGATCTGTAAAGTTGCAAAGACTAAAGTCTCAAATCCAAAGAGATATTCTTTATAAAAGTTAAGAGTCAGCCACACCTACCTAAAACGGCTCATTCTAACACGCCCCCACATGTCTACGTCACTATGTGGGAAGATTTGCATAACGCCGCCCAAATGATCACACAAAGAAAGAAGGCGTAACTTTTATCCTCGCTGTAGTATTGTTGCTGCCGCCATGTCGTGAAGACGCTGTGTGTTTCGTTGTGAAAGCGAAACTACTTTGTTTGGTCTTCCAAAAGAGGACGATATCTGCTTCGTCATGCCTGGAGCTGATCCGTGCTGGTCGCTGAGGAAATACATCAACTTCGCGCTGTGGATCGCCGGATCGGCTTTCACCGTGGACGAAGCGGAGTCCAGCCCGGGGTCGTCACATGTGGTTGCCGCAAGCCCGCCGGACGCTCCTTCGTCGAATCCGCCGCCTCTGCTCACTCTAGCCCTCCGGCCGTTCCTCACTCTAGCCCCCGGCCTCTGCTCACTGTAGGCCGCGGTGTGTGACGCCGTTTCGTTGTGAAAACGAAACTACTTTGTTTGGTCTTCCAAAAGAGGACACGACTAGAAATCAGTGGTTAAGTTGTATTTACAACACTGTTCCAGAACACTTCAACCCAAATATTCAGATGTGTGCAGCACATTTTATGGAGGACTGTTTCCTGATCCTGGTAGAGTAGACTACAATGCCGGCTGTTCTGACTCAAAGACTGTAAGTAAGTTTTTTATATTTAAAGAGTTTTTATATTTTATATTTTTTAGAGTAGGGCTTGTTGTTTGTCATTTCTTCGATCACAAATGCAGACATGGTTTTATGTTTACACGGCGATGCAACGCACCGCGTAAAAAGACAGTATAAGTCATTATACTCCATTATTATGTCCCCACTGGATGCAACAATGCCTCGTTTATAATGGGTTTTAAATTTTTTTGAATCGTCACTCCGGCCTGACAGGGCATCATCACAGTATGGTGAGGGGCGTAACATTTCCGTCTCACGCTTGAGGTATTCGGCCAATCACAACGCACTGGATAGCTGGCCAATCAGAGCACACCTTGCTTTTCAGACCGATGAGCTTTGTAAAAATCGACGCATTTCAGAAAGGCGGGGCATAGAGGAGAAATAATAATGTACAGTATGTGGAAAAGAATGTGTTTTTTTAACCTTAAACCGCATAAACACATTTCATTACACCAAATACACCAAATAATGTTCTTTTTAGCAACATCATATGACCCCTTTAAACAGACACACACACACACACACACATACAGATGGGTGACAAATTAAAAGAAAATTCACAGAATCCATTGGCTCTGTTCTGAGTGATCACCTTTATCCTCTCGTGAAACATTTCTATCCTGATGGAAGTGGTCTCTTCCAGAATGACAATGCCCCCATCCATAGATCACAATGGGTCAAGGAATGGTTGGATGAGTAAACGATGATTTTAGGCTGACGTGTTAAGACAGCGATCTCTACCACCATCATCAAAGCACTAAAGGAGGGAATATCATTTGCAAGAATGGTGTTCCATCTTTCAGACTTTGTTGTTCTTTGTTGTTGCATCACATGGTTGCTCAACATCTTATGTTGGGTTTTCCTTTAATTTGTCACTCACATATATACATAAATACACTTTTAAATTTGATCAAAATTATAGAAAAAACTGTAATATTGTGAAATATTATAAAAATTTAAAATAGCCATTTTCTGTTTTAGCAAATTTTAAAATTTAATTTATTCTTGTGATATTAAACCTGAATTTTCAGCATCATATACTCCAATCTTCAGTGTCACATGATCTTTCAGAAATCATACTGATATGCAGAATTATTTGTGAAACCTTGATTATTTTCAGGATTCTTTGATGAAAGTTCAAAAGAGCATTACTTTGAAATAGAAATATTCTGTAAAAAATGTTAATGTTTTCACTGCCACTTTTGATAAATTTAAAGGGGTCATATGACGTTGCTAAAAAAAAAACATTATTTTGTGTATTTAGTGTAACAGAATATGTTGACATGCTTTAATGTTCAAAAAACCCATTATTTTTCAAATACTGTACAATATTGTAAGTCCTCTATGCCCCGCCTCCCTCAAACACTTAGTTTTCTACAAAGTCCATCCTTCCGACAAGAGCAGTCTGCTCTGATTAGCCAGCTGACCCAGCGCATTGTGATTGGCCGAACACCGCAAAGCACTCGTCGGAAATGTATGCCCTTACCATAATCGCAACTTCATCTTTCAAAATAAATGTAAAGACAGAGACCGAAAGGGGAACAGAGTCGCGTGACAAGACACAGTGATGAAGCTGGTATGTGTTTGAAGTACACAAGCCACGGTTAAGACAGCAGACTCCACTGTGATGTGACCCTGTCTCTCTCTCTCTCTCTCACACACACACACGCCTGCGCGCACACACACACACACACACGATGCGCAAAACTCCGCATTTAAACAGTCAATAACAAATACATAAACAAATAACAAAACAGTAGCTGATACAGAAGCGCCAGATTGTCATAGCAAAGTCAGAATTACATCCTCTCCTAGGTTCACGAAACAGCCGTCCATAAAATGCATTGCTGTTCTGATGTAAGTAATCTTAAAGATTCCTAAAAGCATCTACTTTCGGAAGGCCAAATAACATGCTTTTGCTTTCGCACTGAAATACACAGCGTCTCCCTGACATGCTGCTTCACACTAACTGCGGTTACTGAAACCACGCCTTCTTTTTTGCGTTCACATTTGGGCGGCATTATGCAAATATTTCCACAGTGAGGTTGATATGTGGGGGTGTGTTAGAACGAGCCGTTTTAGGGGGGCGTGGCAGAGTCTTAACTTTGATAAAGAATATCTCTTTGGTTTTGAGACTTTAGTCTTTGCAACTTCAGGGATCTTATCTATGCACAATCAGCTTGTGACACTCCAAAGAGATAGGACAACTTGAAATCACATCATATGACCCCTTTAATACATCCATGCTGCATAAAAGTATTCACTTCTTAAAAAAAATTTGGTAGTGTGTATATATGACTTACTTGACCATTTTAGTTAGACTTATTTAATATTTTAATATAGGGAGAATGAAACCTGAACTTGAACTTTAGCTTCTTAACTTTATCTTTGGTTGCATATTTGTGCATGCATGATCCCTGTTTATGCGGTTGCTAGAGTATATTCTAATGAAATCAGTACTGAATATAAACATGCTAAATATATATACTTTATGAATGCTCAGTCTCTACCTCTCCACAGCAATTTAAGGCCATATTACTGTCTTTGGATAGATGTGTACTTTTTTTAGTACAAATGTGTGTGCTGAATTTATGTGTCTGTAATTGGAGCTGTCATTTGCCCTGGGGGCTTCAGTACCTCTCATATGGAGAGCGTAATCAGATCTGTTCCTGCTGGAGATCTCCCTCTCCAAAAGCCACTTAAATGAATATTGGCACAAATCGTCCAATTTCAGCTGTTAGCAGCTTGTAAAATGCTGCTCCATGCCTGAAAGCTAGATGTTCTATGATAAACGTCTGTGTTATCGTGTAGGGCATGCAAGATCACAGTCACATGTTTTAAGCTTTAGTTTATGTGCTTGTACCCATTATTTAGTCCTAATGAGCATATCATCATTATCAGGTTTTAAGCAGGGGGCAGACATATAAGCACCGTCTGTTTTGATAAGTTTACGATTACAAGGCATCAAGATTTCACAGTATTCAGCTGCTCCTAGAAATAACAGCATAAATAAATGATGGCCCTTTCCGAAGCCTGCCGGATCTCCTGCCTGATTTCTGCCCCCTCGGTTTTTACTACATATACTAATTATTATTATTACAGGCATGTTTTGTAATGTTTGCACCTGAACAGTAAAAATAAATCAAGTATGCATCAATCAAATGAATGAAGTTTGAGAAAAGGTGCTGCGGGTCTTGCACAATAGCCGTATTTGTACTGAATGCACTAATATACACAACTTCCCTTATGAATCATCCAGGCTACACTAAATGAAACCTGAACCTTTTGTGCTTGCTATAACTAATGATGTGAAATGTAAAAATATATAGGCTAGACTTTATATTAATATGCATTTTTGTATAATCTCTTAAAGGAAACAATGAATTCATCTCTCACTCAAATAAACAAGGTTATCTGGCATTCCCTGAAATGCTGTAAGAAGATAATATAATAATACTGCCTGTGGGGAGAGTCGCTCTATCAGACAACTAGTAAAGACAACAGAAACGCTATTATTGCTGTTTTTAACCAGTTTTTCATGGTTATTTTACAGACACAAGCCATGGAATGAGCGCCCACAAAACGGCTTCTGTAAAAAACAAATCATATTTCTGTTCAGTTGTGGCTCTGTCTAATGAACACCCACTCTCTGTCACTTGATGGCAATCTAAAAGACATCTCTAAAAAGCTGATAATGAGATGAAAGTGTCATTGACTTAATTCCCTTTAATCTGTCAAATTCACCTCTGTCCCGTCAGAGACGCGCCTTCACCTTCATAACGTTTAATGAACAACATTTGCATGCTCTATATCACTCACCTTACACGAAGAGTAACATTTTCATGAGCTATCCATCGCCTTGCGCCGACAGAAGAGACATTGGGCCGGTAAATAAATAAAGTGAAGGCGGGTTAGTCCGATGGGAGTTTCACAGAGACAGTTTAAGGGTTTAATCTGCTTTCAGCTCTCTCTCTCTCTCTCTCTCTCTCTCCTACCTTTGTCAGCACGCTTACTGCCTTTTTACACACAATATTTGACAATATTGTCAAAGTATCAATGCACATATTAAAAAGAGGGACAAAAATAAAATATTATATAAGTATTTTTAATAAATTTAATTGTTTTGAATAATTGGTATATTTAATTTTTTTTAATTATTAGTATTATTATTATTATATAGTACATTAAGTGGACATACTACATTATGCACGCTGTTGCTGGATCATGCACAGGCAGATCTTGCATAGATTAATATGATACATGATGTGAGAGATCCCTTCTTGAGTAGCTATGCAATGTAGATATTTTTTTCACAGTTAAAAAAAGAAGGAAGAAGAAGTATCTGCCTTTTTTGGTATGTTATGTTTGCATACATAAATAAACGCCAAGCAACAAAAAATTTACTGGCAGAAGTGTTTTCACTTGCCGTAGAGATTAAATAAGAATAAAAGTACGTAATGGATTTTTTTAAAACAAATTTAATTTGTGAAAGGACAGTGAATGTATTTACTAATTACTGTAAGCAAAAATATTATGGCAGTTCATATCTTTACAACTTTAATTTTTCATGTATTCAATGTAGTGAGTATAAAAAAATAAATAAATAAAATAAAATACATACCTGTATTAAGGGCAATCTACTTTAAAAGTTTTTTTTTTTATTTTTATAAATGCACATTCTTTTAATTTATGCTGGTTCTATATGGTTTTAAAAACCTCTCAAATCTTCAAGAAATGTTTCAATTTAATGACAAAAATGTCATGTGGTCAAACCATCAAACACAAATTAACACATCTTAATCAGTTACACATAATCAAAAAGTTTCAAAAATATATTTTTTCAAGGTGAAACGTATGTATTACAAATACCATGAATTATTAATTCATTAATATCATTATGTTTCTCGAGTAGTCACACCACATGACATTTTACAACCCAAAATAACATCAGGAATATTTGATATTCTAAGAGGATTGACCTTGACAGACAGTCAGATCACTATATTGACGTCAGCATAAAGGCCTAACTAAACTCTATGTCAGGGGTCTTCAACCTTTTTGCAGGTCAAGGGCCCCTTGGTGGATGAAGAGACAGAGCGTACATAACGTTTAAAACTAAGTGTTGCATTTTAGGCCTATAATAAAATGCATATAGTATCACACTAATGTAATATCTGCCCTTTTTGGTATGTTTGCATACATTAATAATCGCAAAGCTACAAAAACTTAACTTTACAAGTGTTTTCACTCAGTTATACTGTTGAGAAATATGCAATAAGAAATAATGGTCTGTAATGGATTAATTTTTTTACCAATTTAATTTGTGAAAGGACAGTGAACGTATTTACTAATTAAACAAAAATATTATTTAGCCAATTCATAACGTTAAACCTTGCGAAGACCTCATAATCACCTCGACGACCATCAGCACAAGACCACGGGAACCAGACGAGTCCTCTGCACAATCTGACCTGTGTTGCAGCCTGGAATTGAACCACGCCATCGGGCATCTGGCCAGAGGAGAGCCTGGTCTCTCCCAAGGTTTTTTTTCTCCATTTCTGTCACTGATGGAGTTTTGGTTCCTTGCCACTGTCGCCTTTGGCTTGCTTATTTGGGGACGCTTGACTGATTGCACAGACACCATTGGAAGAGAGCTGAACTGGATGATGACATCACTGAATCATCAATGAACTGACTTTAGCTGGAAATATGACTCTGTGATCGTCTTGCATTATTGACAAACTACTTTCCTGTTTGACACTGTAAAGCTGCTTTGACACAACCAGTATTATATAAAGCGCTATACAAACAAATTTTTTTAAAAAAACTTTTTTATTCATGAAAGGAGGTAAAAAAAAACAAAAAAAACACCAAACATCATTTATTTTTATTATTATTATTTATTTGAGACAAAATTCTTGACTATACCTGTGCTGCATCTGATTTCATAATTTTTATGACCAAAACTAAACTCTCCCTCTGAGATGAATAAAGTTATACTATTGTACCGCATTGTTTTGTAATGCCTTTGTGTCATAGCTAAGTCTGACCTATACGCTTTGTATAACATACAGTCCACCAGATGGCGCTGTGCTCACTTCAAGCCCAGAGCGAGATGAAGAGAAGCAGAAATGAAATCGTGTGAGAAGAGAGAGCTGTCATGAAGTAGAAAAGCTGGGGTTGAAAGGGACTGGACTGCGTGCCCACGATCACACTACACTGAGGTATTTCTAATAAATACACATGACAGAGAACACGCGTGTTGTGCGCACGGGAACAGCCTCATCTTGCTATTATGGGCTCAGAGAAGAACTCTGACAACGAAACTAGACAACGGAACTCTAGCAGCTAATGAGCTAACTGTAAACAAACCTATCCGAGTAGAGTAAACCGTATAATTTGAACGATAAAAATAACGAAGGGAGTTTACATAATATATATAAGTATTTCAGCTATATCTAGTCCGGCTTTTCTGGTTGTATATCATTGTTTTATCAGCAGATTATGGGAGTGGGCCTGTGTTCAAAACTCATGCAACTAGACTTGCTGCATTGTGCATTAATCACGATACAAAGGGCTGATGTAATTTACAAAAATGAATTATGGCAAATTCCTTTAGAAATGTAGATGATGTAAATAAACACACTTGTAGGTTTGACTGTTAGTGAAAGCACTGATGAAATCCTAGTCGGGTGATTTGTCTGTAAAGTTCATATCAGTCATTATATAAAAACAATCATAATAGCTAGACAGTCAGTCAAATGCATGGAAGAAGAAGAAGCTGTGTTAATCATGATTGTGAAGGGGTGGTGTGCTCTGCAGGTAGAGTCTCTGGAGGCAGGAGGGAGAGGTCAGGATGGCAGGTGTTGGGGCGAGTGCCACGGCTAACCCTGCTTGTAAGATCATGACCTTCAGACCTACCATGGAGGAGTTTAAGGACTTCAACCAGTACCTGGTTTATATGGAGTCTCAGGGAGCGCAACGTGCAGGACTGGCCAAGGTTGGTATGTGTATGCATGTGATTGATAGGAAAAGTGTATGTTGTACATATAATAATAAAAGTCCAAAACGTCTAAAATCTAAATGCACAATTTGAGTTCATTGGATGTTTGTTTTTGTGTTTAGTCAGTGTGGGCAATACAAAAGAGAGATGGGCATTTTACATTCTTTTTTTTAATATATAATAGTGTGTAGTCCTCTAACTTTATATCTCAGTTGTGGACTATACAGTGCAAATAAAATGTTAGATCTTAATTCTTTCCACAGGTCATTCCACCCAAGGACTGGAAGCCACGGCGCAATTACGATGATATTGATGATTTCGTCATCCAAGCACCTATTCAGCAGATGGTGGCTGGCCAATCAGGACTCTTCACCCAGTACAACATCCAGAAGAAACCTCTCACTGTGCAAGAGTTCCGCAGACTGGCCAACAGTGACATGTAAGTGACAAACACCGAAGAAGTGCCACATATCTGGGTTCAAAGTAGCAGGCTTTTATTCTACTCTAATGGCATTTAAACACAGCATGTGCATGCAGTATATGTTCTCTTCTTCTTTTTACAGTACTCCGCCATAACCTACAGTCGAGGTTATTATTTCACATTACCCAGAAATCAAAGCAGTGCATAAAGGACAGCGGATTTATGAACTAAATAAACAAAATAGTTGTGAAATATATTATTTGAAAAAATATTTAAATTGGAATAGTTTTGCTTAAAATAAATTTCAAACAATGGCATGCAGTTCACAAACGCCTCTGGTTTCTTCCTTGACGTATGCAGTGTTATATTCTGGACTTCTATTGCACACTGCAATAAGATTCCTTTAAATGATGGATTGACCTATATTCGTTAAGGCCATCTGGAGATGTGTGATTTACCTACTCAGGTACTGCACACCTCGCTACCTGAACTATGAAGATCTGGAGAGGAAGTACTGGAAGAATCTGACGTTCGTCTCACCCATCTATGGTGCTGATGTGAGCGGCACGCTCTATGATGAGGTGAGGATGCAGGCGGAGCACAGCTCTTGTCCTCTGAACATCCAGCGTAACATACCTCAAATGGAATGGGAAAGGCGTGTATTTTATTACAAAGGAAAACACAGTGAAATAACGAGAGCATGTAAGCAGGAGATGGCTGAGATCGTGTTTGCCCCTCTTATTTCAGGACATCGAAGAGTGGAACATCGGGCACTTGAACTCAATCTTGGATGTGATTGAGGAGGATTGTGGAGTGTCCATTCAGGGCGTAAACACACCCTATCTGTACTTTGGAATGTGGAAGACCAGCTTCTCCTGGCACACGGAGGACATGGACCTCTACAGCATTAACTACCTGCACTTTGGGGAGCCCAAATCCTGGTAGGGTTTGCTGTGGTTTCCTGTGTTTCTTGAGTATGCAACGATCTTCTTTCTACCTCTGAGGACCTGGAATTCTGCCAATTTTTAAAATTAATAAATAAATATACCAATTTCACAGGTATGCCATCCCTCCAGAACATGGGAAGAGATTGGAGCGTCTTGCTATAGGTAAAAACTTACAGTAGTCTTTTAAAGGAATGTGCAGTATATTGATGTCTTAATATCATTTGTTTAATATTTTTGCATACTTGCTTGTATACAAAATATCTATGACCATGCATCCTCTTTTTCTGGCCAGGATTTCTAAACTGCCTAAAATGTCCAGGTTTTGGCTTTTTTTTTTCTCTGTGTTTTTTTTTCATACTTGCTGAGGGTAATGATGACTGATAAGTAGTTGAACCAATAGCGTGCAGGCATTGTATATAATCATCCAGTTGGGGAGTTCGGAAAGGTGGGTTGGGGGGGGGGAGGGGTTTTTGGGGGGGGATGGGAACTACAGAGAACGGTCAATGCAAAGCATATATGTGCACATATATTGTATGATTAATTTTATAGGAAAACAAAGCCAAAACCCTGACATTTTGGGCAATTTAAAAATACCGTCCAGAACATGTCCGGGAAAAAGAGGACATATGGTCACCCTAAGTATATCTAGCTAAGCTACATATCATTATTTCCTTTGTGTTGTACTGGGTGTGATAAATGTCTTTGTCTTTAGGTTTCTTTCCTAACAGCTTTAAAAGCTGTGAGGCCTTCATGAGACACAAGATGACTCTGATATCCCCCTCTGTACTAAAGAAATACAGCATACCATTTGACAAGGCAATCCACAGTCTTTTAGAATCAATTTTCTAAACTATTTTAGTTTTATGAATAATGTTGCAGTGTCTCAGTTCTCCTTGAATGTATTCACAATAAACCGATATATTATTACAGATAACACAGGAAGCGGGGGAGTTTATGATCACATTTCCATATGGTTACCACGCTGGCTTCAACCACGGCTTTAACTGTGCTGAATCCACCAATTTCGCAAGTATCCGGTGGATCAATTATGGAAAAGTTGCTACGCAGGTACTAAGCTGATGCTGATGTAAATCTGGCGCCTTCATGTTGCCGTCATCTACAGCTGGTGAACATTTGACACTCTTTTGTTTTTGTTTTTTTTGTGGGAAATCTTGCAGTGTACATGCAGTAAGGACATGGTGAAGATCTCCATGGATCCGTTTGTCAGACGATTCCAGCCGGATCGCTATCAGGCTTGGACACAAGGCAAAGACTCATGTCCATTGGATCACACTCTGGCCACACCCAGCACCACACCAGAGCTGCAGAGCTGGCTTCAGAGGCGGCGCAGGAAAGCGCCCTCCACCACAAGGTGTTAGCATGGTTTAACTATGGTCAGTTTCCTCTTTCAGGTCAACTGCTGTCATGGAGGAGCAACAGTGTGAAGAGAAATTTGCTGAGCAACTTGACATTTCAGTCTATTTAAGATCCTTCACCTTCTCTGCTTTAGTAGAGAGCCAAAGACAGAAAGAACAGATGTTTGGAGACTGGAGACACAAAAGGAATTTGTGGCTTCTCGCAAATATTTTTCTCACAATTTTTCTCAGAATTGTGTGAAAGAAACTCTGTTGCATGTTAAAAAGGCAGAATTGCAAGATGTAAACTCACCAATATGACTTATATGTTGTGAGATATAAGCTTGCAAAATACTTTTTGTCTGAACTGGACTTAATAACACTCAGTTTCTAGTTTATGTCTCACGATTTCTCAGAATTGTGAGATGTTAACTCACAAATGCGAGATAAAAAAAGTCACAATTACCTTTTTAATTTTTTATTCTGAAACAGGCTTCCATAGTTTACTGACAGGCTTAGTTCACAATCTTGGACAGTGCGTGATTCATCTTTTTGTGTCAACAGTCTCCATTATCCACGCACATCCTCCAAACGACTGAAGACTGTGGACACTGCGCCAGTGAAGGGGGGCAGTCGGAGGAGTAGAGGGGCAGCTTTAACATCAAACGACAAGGATAAGGAAGACCCAATGAAACACCAGAAAGAATCACAGAACTCAGGCCAATTAAAAGGCTAGTATCAGTGTTATTTTTGTAAGCTCACAATACATTCCACAAATAAGCACTGCTGCAAATAAGCATTTGCATTTGTTCTCTGATTCAGAAATACATGTAAATGCATTTTCAGATTTATTTTATGTGGCATTAATTCTCAAATGTAATCTGTAATTTGATAACACACTCACATTAAGGACAGATACCATTTTTGTTAAGCCATATCAATATCAGACTGCATTTTGTTTTAAATAAGTCCCAGTTCATCAGAGCACTGCATTATTGCTGAATGCAAATGAACACTTGTGATATATTTCAGTTTGATAGAATTTTTGACTGGCCTGTCAGAAAAATTACAAAATAATTCTCTGCATAAATTAAAATAAAATGCACACTACTGTTAAGGCCAGTATAATATGTTTTTTAAGGAAGTTAAAACTATTATTAAGCAGCGATGGATTTGATTGATTGAAGTGACAGTAAACACATTTATAATTTTACAAAAGATTTATATTTCAAATAAATTCTGAAAGAATCCTGAAAAACCACAAAAATATTAAGCAGCGGCACAAATGTTTTCAACACTGATAATAATAATAATAAGTTTCAAGAGGACCAAATCAGCTTATTAGAATGATTTATGGCTGCTGAAAATTAAGCTTTGCCAACACCGGAATAAATAACATTTTAAAGTATGTTAAATAGCAAAACAGTTATTTTAAATTGTAATAATATTTTCACAGTATTACTGTTTTACTGTATTTTTGGTCACATATCCTTTGGGGAGCATAAGCATTAAAAATCAGAAATGTATGTGCAATACTTATGTGTGTTTATATCTCAGAAAACCTGTTTTATTGTTTCATGACACTTGTTTTGTCTTATTAGGGCTCTCTGGTCCATGTCGGCAAATGTGTGTTGTTAAAGTAACAAGAGTGGAGAATGACTTGCTTGCCCACTCCTCTAGACAAGTCAAAGATGCTTCCCCTGAGCGACTCTCGACCCCTGCCACATCCAGGCAGAGTGAACCCGATCCAGGTCACTCAAGCTCCCAGACGTCTTCAAATTTCTATGAAGGTCAAGTATCCACAAACGCAAGCTATACCGCACGGCCTGGACCTGAACCAACCTCAGAGAGTGACGTCACTGTGGATGTGACTCTGGACTCAGAAAGAACTACTGAAAGTCCTGATCAAACACTAAACTGTGAATCTGTCCCAGAAACAAGTGCTCCTTCTATTCCTGTGACCCATTCGTCGAGACTTAACTCCACTGGTGCTGCGTTTTTATTTTCGGAAGCTGATTCCCAACAAGCTAAAATTAAAACCGAAGAGGCAGTCACCGATATCTTGGCTGAAAGCAGCATCGATTGCGGCACATCAGCACTTTATGAGGAGCAAAGCTCGATCCGTCTAGACTCGGCTCAGGATTCAGAAACCTCAGAGAACAGAACAAACCCTGAAATCCAGACTACTCAGTTTTGTGAGATGCCTCTTCTAATGCCCGAGCTCACAGAAGAGAGAGTCAATCCTCAATCCCTCGCACCTGAAATGCCCTCGCTGACTCTCGCTGTCCGACCCGACACTACAAATCACAGACCTCACAGTCCGAACAACAGTGCACCTGTTCTCCATCGGGAAAAATCACACTCGCCTCCTGTTATAACAGATGATGTGGCGACTTGTTCTGAAAGAGCTTGTCACGACTGGCCCTTCATTGCATCCCAAGAAGACGTAAACCAAACACAAAACTCAATCTCAGACAGCTTTATAGCAAAACCATTATCTCCTTCCTTGGTTCAGGAATGGGAGTCCAAACAGGAAGGACATGAACACACATGCCCATACACAGACCAGAACACTCGAAATGAGTCCATTTCGCAGTTTAAAATCACCACTCACGGTATTTTGCAATGTTCTACTGTAGCAGACATGGATTTAATGGACGCTCGAGACTCTGAAATGACCGATAACTCGGTAGAAAGAAGTCTTGAAGAGCAGTCAAGCTCTCTCACATCCTTCCAGGGCTCCTTCATGGAGTCCAAAACCTTCACCATTTGGAACAACCTCAGCTCCCAGAATCCCGCAGTGCTCATTGAGAGCTTGCAGCCCGAGCTGGTAGTGGGTCTTACCACAGGTGGGAGCAGTCTCACAAACTATGCTCATGACTCGCTGCCCTACACCATGTGGTCCGAATCGGGGTGCCAACAAGAAAAGTTCCCTGATTCCCCAAACTCTTCATCATGCACTCAGACATGGACCAACCTGGAGCCCATTCCCATGCAGTGCTCTGGTGCAGACATGGCTCCAAACGCACCCCCAGATCTGAAGCAGCAGAACGTGGAGTTGGAACCAGCTAAAGCTTGTGTGCTCGGTGAGCAGGCAGGCTCTCAGGAACCTCAGGAGGAAGAGTTCAAAGGTCAGGAGTATTACGAATGTGCGAAGTCAGAGCATGATGGGTCTGTGAGCGACTCTGATTCGTGTGAATCAGGAGATAAAGGTGCTGACAGCAGCAGTGAATCCAGTGAAGAGAATGCCATGAGTGACCCTGAGTATGTGGAAACGGGCCTGGAGCCTGGGGAAGTCTGTACAGTGAGTTCTGGTGCTACACCATGACAAGCAGTACATCCTATTCTATATAGTTCTGAACTTCCGTCACAATCAACATTTGACCGGGGTGACAAGACATTTTGCTGATCACTTGGTTTCCATTTTAATCATCTGATACTGGATGAACTTGTCTGCAGTAAAATCTAATTTTTTCCCTGAATGTTAAATAACAAATGTGTTCTGATTGGCTTTTGTTTTGCTATGTAATTGTTCTTTTAGATAAACAAAACTTAACTAAACCTAAAATAAATTTTGCAAAATTTTTTTAAGCAACTCAAATCACATATGCAAAAAAACAGACACCTGGTGGGCTTAAAAACATGTTTTTTTTTGTAATTTCACATAATTTTCATATTTATTGTTTTGTTTTTTTATTGTTTATGTATATTTTGTTATTTATGTTATGTTTATTTATATTTAATCTATAGAAAGTTCAAACAGAACAATACAATTTCTTTTGTAACAATGTGAGTCTTTACTGTGACTTGATCAGTTTAATGCATCCTTGCTGAATAAAAGTATCAATTCAATTTTTTTCAGTCTTACTGACGCAAAAACGTTTGGTGAGGAATACACTGGAGTGCTTGGATGAAACGCTAAAAGTACACATGTGGTGAAATCCAGGTGAAAATTTCTTTGCATCTCTACATAGACTTGTAACACCTTGTTAACCGTACATAGATTGTGTCCTTCCTTGTAACGTACACGCCCAGACAAAAAATTAAAATAAATGTTCACACACTATATATATGAAGAGTTTATTTGCAAAAACAGATAACTCCGTTTTTTAAAAATGTCAAAAATCATGTTTTATTATGTATCAGTTTGCAATTGTGTCTTAGCTGTATTTTTTAGTTATTTTGTACCTAATCAAAATAACTTAACTGCAGCTTGATTGAGATTAATTGGAATGCACAATGAAAAAACACGAGTTTCTCTGTTTCTGCAAATTAACTCTTCATATACACACACTCATGCACAATGAAGGTTGCAACAGTATTTTATATTTTTGGAAAGTGTATCTGTCTCACTGACCGCCTCTTTGTCTCTCTTATTTTTGCTCTCGCAGTATCATACGCAAACTGTCAAGAAGACAACCAAGAGCTGGCGTCACCCCCTCAGAAAGCCCACGGCAAGAGCAGTGCCAAGTGCTGTGAAACAGCAGGCTGCCAGCGATGATGGTGAATGTTTAACCGTTCTCATTTTATTATGTGCAATAAACGTACAATTAGGAATAGGTATTATAAGAAGAATGTACACATGCAGACTGACATAGTTGGCTCTTGTGTCCTGCTGTTTTTCAGTGTCTCAAACCGTGCGCATATGCGCTTTTAAGAAGCTGCGTCAAGTTATAATTAATCATACATGACGGCCTTAGAGTAAATATTTATTTGTGTGTGTGACTCAGAGACTATAGAGGAGTGTGCGACTAATGAAGAGGAGCCGGAAACTGAGGAATGGGCAAAGCCTTTAGTGCATCTGTGGCAACACCGAAAAGCTCATCTTCAGTATGAACGAGAGTACAACACGACTGCAGCTAAAAGTGCTCCACACTGTGCTGTCTGCACCCTTTTCATGCCATACTGTCAGGTAACTGATGTAGACCGATACTAGGTACTGATTTGTGCATATGTGCTTTGTGACACACACATAATTCAGACTCTTGTTTTTGCTCTCACAGCCTGATAATTTAGATGAGAGAAGGCACAATGTCTTGACGAGTACTGCCACAGAGTCTCGGGCGTCATGTACTCAGGAGGCGAGCTTGAGATCACGACCTCTGATCCCTGAAATTTGCTTTGCGTACCAGGAGGGCCCATGTCCCTTGAACACACTGCTGGAGGAGGATGGATCCAGTCCTCTTGTGGCCTGCAATAGCTGCTGTGTTCAAGTTCATGCCAGTACGTCACTGAGATCTCTCAACAACACACATAACACATGAAAAAAACCCAAATATGATGATTGCTTGGCAGTGGACCCCCTTTATAAAATATTACTAAAAACTGAATATTAAATTACAATACCATTCAAACATTTTTAATGATTTTTAAAGAAGTCTTTTATTTATTAACGCTCTGCTTAATACTTTTGTGGTGATAATTTTTTTTTTTTTCCAAGATTCTTAAAATTCAAAAAGTTCAAAAGAACAGAACTTATTCAAAACAGAAAGATCTGTAATAATGTAAAAGTCATTACGCTCACTTGGGAACAATTTAATACATCCTTGCTAAATAAAGTGTTAATTTCTTAAAAAAAAAAAATTCAAACATAAGCTAAAATTTGTAATATATGATGGAGTTATACATATAATCGATTTAATTATTATAAAATATTATTTTCCTGTATAAAGAACCATTTGTACTATATGACAAAAATATTGGTCATTTATTTACTTTTTTTTTGTTTGTTTGACTATGATTTAAACCTAAATTAATTGCTAAATTAAATAATTGTCTTCTGAATTGCCATTGTATGTAAGCTAATTATAATATTTGAAAAGCTTTACTTTGTATTAAATAGACGATAATCTTTTTCTGCTCACTTACCATGTTAGATGTATAAGCTGGAGGGGAAACAATTTTATTTCTTTTTTTGTTTTTTTGTATCATGCTTTTTACAATAAATATTGTTACAAATCAATTTAAAAATAGGCCTGTTAATATAATAAAATAGTTGCAACTAATCTCATGATTTCTGGCCTTTTAGAAAGCATAGTTGAGTAAATGTGTTGATACATTTAAAAATTAATATCTTAAGTAAATGCACAAAAAAACAGCTTGGTGTAATAGAGAATATAACAGTTTGGTTTGATTGGTCCACAGGTTGCTACGGTGTTGCTGCTCATGATGTCGGCCCGGTGTGGACATGTGACCGATGTGTGAGCGGAGACCTGGCAGCTGTACGTAATAATTCAAACATTCGCTGTTTTCTGCATCAGCATTATTTATGGACTACTTACATGTTTGCTTGTGTCTGTTTGTGTGTTATATACCAGGGATGCTCTTTGTGTAACCTGAGGGGAGGTGCGTTAAAAAGAACCTCAGATGACAGGTAATCTCCTGATTGAGTATGTTTTGTTTTTTTTAACACACATTCTCCGGTATTTCAAATAAGAGTTCGGTCAGGCTAGTGGTCTTAGTAATAGTGAATGCTTCAAGTGGTTCATATATTATGCATTCTATAGATGGGCGCATGTGATGTGTGCTGTGGGTCTCCCTGAGGTGAAGTTCATTGATGTGGTGAAGAGAGCTCCTATTGACATCAGTGCTATACCTGTTCAGAGATATAAACTGGTGAGTAATAAACACACACACACACACACTCACACTCGTAGACAGTAGAAATTGCAAAACAAGTGCAAAAGTCTTAACAGCCCATCAAAGCTGAGCCATTTAATGTCTTTTGACACACTAATGAAGTACTAAAACTAAAATGAATGTGTCTTACACTGCTCTTTTATCATCTGTGTACTCTATCGTTCTCTCTCTCTCTCTGTAGAAGTGTATATATTGCCGGAACAGGATAAAGAGGCTGTCTGGCGCGTGTATTCAGTGCTCATGTGGTCGTTGCCCAACCTCTTTCCATGTCACCTGTGCACACGCAGCTGGAGTTCCCATGGAGCCTGATGATTGGCCGTATGTGGTTTTCATCACCTGTCACAGGCACCAGTCACGGAGCTCCAGTGCTGTGCGTATATTTTAATAAGTTGCGTTTAACCATCAAACAAAAAACAAGAACACCATATCATACTCTATGAATAGATTTTTTTCAAAATAGTTTTTTCAAAAAAGGCTTGTTTTAAAAAAAATTACAATAAAAAAATATTAAAATTGATTTTGATTGTGGTTTTTTTTTTTTCAGGGTTATACCATTTGACATTTGAAAACCTTGCCATGTCATAAAAGTCTCATAAAGACACTTACTGACCTTGATATAGACTACAGTCATGGGATTCTACAGGGGTCCTGACTTTGCTATGCATTTCTGTTTTATGGTGGTCTCGTCACGTGACAAACTGACTTACATTATAGTTAGTTACTACTGGATTACTTTGAAGATTTTGCTTTTAAACTTATCCAACTTCTTGTACTAGCTATAACCCTTTCAAAATTTTGAGGGAGGTAATGTTAAAAAATTTTTTTAAAGAAAGAATTATCTAATGCTCATCAAGGTTGCATTAACTTACAAAAAAAAAAAAACAATAACTAAATAAAATATTTTTAATATATGTCTTGCAGTTTAAAATAACAGTTTTCTGTTTGAATTTATTTTAAAATGTAGTTTATTCCAGTGATCTCAAAGCTGAATTTTCAGCGTCACATGATCTGTCAGAAATCCTTCTAATATGCTGATTTACTGCTCAATAACCATTTGTTGAAAACATAATATTTTTGTGGAAATTGCAATTACATTTTTTTTTTCAGGATTATTTGCTGAATAGAAAGTCTTCACGGTCACTTAAAAAAAATCTTGCTGACCCTAAACTTTTGAACAGTAGTGTAAGCACAACTTTTTGACTTTAATAAACATCTGAAAACTGAGAAAAGTGGCATGTCAATGACTATATGAATTGCATGTAATTTTGTTTTTCAATTAATACAAATCCAGACAGAGAAAATGTCATACAATTGACCCATTATCATCAACATTTTTTTTCTCCCCCCAGAAATTGAAAGTTAGCAAAAGTGAATTAGAAGTGGGCCAGACGGTGATCTCCAAACACAAAAATCTTCGTTACTACAGCTCACGTGTTACGCAGGTCACGGCCCAAACATTCTATGAGGTCATGTTCGATGATGGCTCATTCAGCAATGATACATTCCCTGAAGACATTGTGGTGAGTGTTTCTATCACTGCTAGCCATTAGTTGTTCTAATGAATATCCTGTGGCGTGTTTGCAGTAAACTGAAGCATGAAAACGTCATACAAAAAATACAGTATATGCTTACAAAGTTGTCAGCCTCTTATTTTTCACAAAGTTCGGTGTATATAAGCACTATGTTTTTAGTTTGGCATTCGGACATCTGAGAGAAATCTGTTTTTTTTACCCCGCAGAGCAGAGATTGTTCCCAGCTTGGGCCTCCTGAAATGGGGGATGCTGTTCAGGTGAAGTGGCCCGATGGACTTTTTTATGGAGCCAAGTACCTTGGCTCTAACACTTCATATATGTACCAGGTAAACACGCACTCATAATCATATTCTCTCAAGTACTGCTGCTTTACTGCTACCCTAATAATCAGCCATGGTTTGTCCTGTGTTCTTGTTTGTAGGTGGAATTTGAAGATGGATCCCAAGTATTGGCGAAGAGAGAGGACATTTACACACTGGATGAAGACCTGCCCAAAAAGGTCAAAGGTCGTTTGGTGAGTTCTCACTTCCCGAACTTTCTTTAAAAGGCTCATTCACCCAAAAATGAAAACTCTTGTCATCGTTTATTCACTCTTACGTCATTCCAAATCAATGAGACTCTTTGTCTTCAGAACACAAATAAAGATATTTTTATATTTCTCTTCAGAATTTTTAGTATTCTCTTCAGAAGACTTGGATTAAACCGCTCGATTCATGAGAAGAACTCGTACGACTTTTTGAAGCTTGAAAATTGTGATTTCTTGGTCTTTCAATGGACAAAAATGATGAGAAAATATTAAAAATACCTTTATTTGTGTTCCGAAGATGAATGAAAGACGTTTGGAACGATATGAGGTTAAGGAAAAGATTGTTTTAGTTTTAGGTGAACTATCCCTTTAATACCTTCTACTCAAAATATTATATATGTTGGTTGAATGCGACTGCGGTCGGCGAATACTTGACCTTTTGTGGGTTTCTTTAAGAGTGTTGTTTTGTATATGTGTGCTTTGCAGTCCACGGCGTCCAGCATGCGTTTCCAGGATGCGTTCTTCACCACACAAGGTGAAAGGAAAAGGAGACGCACACCGAATTCTCGCTTCCAGACGGATTATATCGCACATATAAGCCCTCGAACCTTCGCCAGGATCTCAGAGACACACAGTAAAGCCAACTAATGGAGGAATGCAGAGCCCTTAAATAACAAGGGGGGTTTGAAGATTGTACATCAGCGAGATCATGATTTTTAAAAGTGACAGAAATACTGTGGTCTCATATGTCAGGGACAAGAATGTTTTTCTAAATTAGAAGATTTTCCTGTGATATTTCAGAGGTAAATGATTTGTCTTGTGTCATGCACCATTCCTAGTCACTGACACTATTAGCATTGTGCTTAAAATGGTATAAATGCCAAATAAAAAAAAGTTGCTACTGATGTCCAGCAAAGCACATATCACCTTTTACTTTAAATCTCCATCTTTTTATTTATTTGGGCATTTATTTTTTCTTTTCTATGTGGTGCTTACAGCTGTTGAAAAGATTAAAGAGATGTTTGCTTTGTGATCTGTGCCTTGACCTCAGTTGATGAAATGCTTTACACTTTATTTTTTATTTATATAGCTGATATGGATTTATGCAAATATACTGAATATAGCTCACAATGTCAATAGGATAGGTTTTTTTTTTTGATGATCTTGCATGATCGGGTGCCAGATGTGGTCTTTGAGTCAACAATTCACTGATTACTGAACTGGGTGTTTCAACCAATGAGTGAGCTGATACCAGCGTAAAGGGGTTGCCCTGGAATGATATAAGAAAGTGTGAGGCCCTGGGGCGTTGAAGGGTGGGGTTGTGCGATTACAAAATATTTACAACTTGATTGTATATTATTAACGTGCATGTTAATAAAGAGTTAGTTTTATAAACAACATTTTTATTAAAATTCGCAAATACCTCTTTCAGCCAAAATATTTTTTTTTTTGTTTTTAATGTAAACTATTTTATGCTCCATATATAATGCACAATAGTATTATATATAATGTTTTAATATATTTGTTTTCTTTTTTATTTATTATACAATTAACAAAAAGCAAAAAAAGGTCTCTAACTCTAGCTTGCTCTATTCTTTTTCTATTGAGTTTTGTTTTTATTATATGATTTAAAAAAAACTTGCTTTTTGTACTGCATTAAGCTAACTGAGACTTATAGCACTTGCATATCATTGCTCTTTTGTTGATTTTGATTGTTTCCATTGTCCTCATTTGTAAGTCGCTTTGGATAAAAGCATCTGCTAAATTTCTAAATGTAATAACTTTGTAATATTCATGAGCCTGATCGGCTACTATGGACTAAATGAAGTCATATATTTTTTAATTGGAAAGTTTTAGATGATCTACTTACTAGGGGTGTAACGATTCACTCGTTTTCTCGTGGCATCGATTACAAACCCTGACGATGCAATGCATCGATCTGAAACACGTATTTTTGAATCGTGAATCGCTGATTTCGGACAGTAATCGATTAAAAAAGTTAAGAATCGAATGAATCGCGATTTGTATAGCGATTCATATTCGATTCTTAGTACTTGTCTTGTAATCGTTACAAAAGATTTATATTTCAAATAAATGTTGAGAACTTTTCTAAGCAGGCCAATAAGAGACTAAAAACTAAAACTCTTCCTTTTATTATACAAATGTGTCTTTAAAATGTTGACATTTTATAAATCTTATCTGAGGTTAGATAAAAACACATAGATACGGGTTTGGTGGGTTCACAGAAAACATCGCCCCCTAGCAGTGCACCATTGAAATTTTGAAGCATTTCGAAACAGTTGTAATGAAGCCCTGTTTACTGAAATCACACGACTTGTGATGCACCCATCACAGTCACTGTATGCACCCATCATGATAATATGGTATTTATTGATTTATCTTATTTTAAACTGTATAGTATATTTCTTTACGTTGATCGCTAGCACTTGAGCATCTCTTAATCCAAAGGTCGAAGACCAGTTCCAAAGTACTGAGGAGCAGGGACACAGCAACTGAAGTGTTACTGAGATACATACTCATGCTTGTCATAATTACGGCCTTAAATAAGGCACTTTATGCTAGATAGCTTCAGATGAAGTGTCCCTGCAAACGGTGTGCTGGAAGCCATTCTGAACGAAAGTATCCTCTAAATGTCAAATGGACAATTATCTTTTTGATGCAGAATAAGTTTGATGAGCTGGACGCAGAATTGCTGAGCAGGCAGGTGAACAAGTTTGCCAAATATGTCAGCCAGCTGGAGAAAGGACTACCAAAAAACAACGTGGTGCACAAAGAGAATGAGGAGAGCATGCGAGAAAAGGTGGTTGAGGTTGGCTAGTGTGTCATTGCTCTTCAACAGTCTCCTTGTTTGAAGTTAACCGCTATATTTTGCATTTAGACTGTGGAAAAATGTCTGAACCACCCATAACAAAATGTAGTATTAGGAGTACACTACCAGGAGTACACTATTAGGAGTACACTACCAGGAGTACACTACCATTCAAAAGTTTGGGGTTGGTATGATTTTTTCAAATGTTTTTCAAAAGTCTCTTGTACTCACCAAGGCTGCATTTATTTGATCAAAAATACAGTGTGTGTGCATATACAGTATATACAGTCAAACCTAAATTTATTCAGACACCTTCAACATTTCAGTCATTATCACAGTTTATTCGCTATAGTTTAGATCAGGGCTGCCCAAACTGGGTCCTGGAGGGCCGGTGTCCTGCAGAGTTGTTAGCTCCAACCCCAATAAACACGCCTGAAGCAGCTAATCAAGGTCTTACTAGGAATACTATAAACTTCCAGGCAGGTGTGTTGAGGCAAGTTGGAGCTAAACTCTGCAGGACACCGGCCCTCCAGGACCCAGTTTGGGAGCCCCTGTGTTAGAATGGGTAATAATATGACAAGAACTCTCAGAGTTAAACAGTTCAGAACAAAAAAAACATCTTGATACTGTCGATTACATTAAGCAAACTGGTCAGGTCAAATTGTCAATATTTTGTATATATATATATATTTATCAATATTATTTATAATATTAATGTATTTAATATTAATAATAATTATTACAATCATTTAATTACCTTATTACAATTTAAAAGAACATGTTAGAGTTTTGTGGGTGTTTGCCCCCCCCATCGGGACTCCAAGGATGTGTTTATCCTTGGGGAAACTGATGATATTCAGTTAAGAGTGTGTTAGAACCTTTGTTCACAGTTTCTGATTGTTAAACTGTACGATTCATGCAGAATTATCATTTCGAGCCTATCTTCCCAAGGTTCCTATGCACACGCACACACTCACAGCAGTTTCTCATCAGAATGCTGACTTCTCTTGGTGCCGTGCCATGACTTCACTCACTTCTTTAGGTGGCTCAGGTTCTACTTCTTGTCTAATGATGAACTGTTGGAGATTTTGGCTCAGACGCGGAACCCTCAGGCTGTGCAGCCTCATCTGAGGAAGTGTTTTGATGTAATATCCCGGAGTTCACCCTGCTTACCCCTGGAGAGGGCGAGACTGGTGACAAAATACAGTATACCAATGATATCTTAACCATGGTGTCACCTGAAGGAGAAAAGGTGAATTTTCTTCTTTTCTTTTCTTTTTTTTCTTTTTTTTTTTCTTTTCTTTTCTTTTTTTTCCTTTTCTTTTCTTTTTTTCTTTTCGTCTAAACACATCAATACCAATAGGGTCAGTGTACCTTTGGCTACTTTGTTTGGTAACACTTTATTTTAAGGACCAGTTCTCACTATTAACTAATTGCTTATTAGCATGCATATTACTAACATATTGGCTGTTTAACAGTACTAATAAAGTTCATATTAATGAATGATTCTGCATGAGCATATTTTCGATCTCCATACCTACACTTAACAACTACCTTACTAACTATTAATAAGCAGCAAATTAAGAGTTTGTTCAGGGAAAACTGTTAATAGTGAATAGTGAATATGTGCTCCCTAAGTGTTACATTTGTTTTCTCATTTTTGTATTAAAAAAAAAATCTAGACCCTTCTGGTCAGTGAACATTCTGACCATTTAATTTCCTGTTTGGAAAGGAATAGCATGACAGGAAAAGACAGCTAATTTTTTTGCATTAGATTTTTAGTTTTCCTTTATTATGTACAAATCAGTTTATGGCTTAAATATTTAATTGCAACGTGTGGGCAGCACTGAACCGCCCAATCTTCTGTACAGCATTAATTCATAAAGAGTTGATATAACACAGCCAATGTCTTTGTACTTTAACAAAATATTGTTGCAAACCAAATACTGTTTACTACACATGTCATATGAAGCAGAAATGTGTATAATGGTGTAATAATCAGTGCTGTTTTTATTTTATATATATTATTATATATATACTATATATACTATATAATTATATATGTGGTTGTATAACATTAAATATGATTTTCAAATAGGTCCTACCGGTTGTTTCCATTTTCCATTATTCCATAGATAAATGTCATTTTGGATCAAAAAAGTGAAATGTTTGGGAATTACTGTCCCCCCCAAATGAAATGGTCAAAATGTACACCAATGCTATAAATAACATTATAAATGACAAGTGAACAATTGATTCATTTTTACATGATGAAAATGAGAAAACAAAAATGAGAAAACAAATTATTTGAAGGTACATGGACCAAATAGCAAGGATTTATAAAATAAAAGAGGATCATGTTAAAAATATGTATGTGTGTGTCTGTGCTGTAGGTGGCACTGGGGAAAGGCCTGAAGGCTCGTGGAAATGTAGAGGCCTGTTTGGGGAAGGTGGAGAAGACCATTTTTTCCTCTCGTAGGAGACTTAATAAAGCTGCAATTGCTGACTACCAGAGCAAACCCAGAGTGGAGTGTATTGTGGCTGGGCATCCCTCACAGGTTTGTGCTTGTCTAGGTGAGATTGTTTATGTGCGTCTCTGAGTGTGAGCGATTGTCACCTGTGCTTTTCTGCACGTGGTGTTGACCATCTTTCAGCTCATGTGGTGCAGGGACATGGACAGCTGCCTAGAGGGATGTAGATGAGATGTAGATGAGTTTTCTTCATCAGAACAGATTTGGAGAAGTGTAGCATTGCATCACTTGCTCACCAAAGGATCCTCTGCAGTAATGGGTGCCGTCAGAATGAGAGTCTGAAACTGCTGTCCAGCTGTATCAGAATAAACCTGTCTGTGACCAGGCATTTCAGAACTATTGTAATACATAATGTAAATGCCAATGATTTACCTGTTATGTCTGATAGTTCCAGGGGTTATGGTGTGTGTGTTTGTAGGTGGACTCCAGTGATCATTTTGAGTGGCAGAGGTAGTTGCGATATTATTGGGATGTGGACCTGGATGACTGTGGCTCGGATGGCTCTCTCACATTATGTTTATGGATATGAATATTTGGGAGCATGTCCTCGTTTGGTGCTCACTCCACTGACGGTATATAAATGCGCTTTTTTATGATTTGCTATGTATTTAATACATACATATGCTGTAAAAAATACAAACTTTTGTCCAATTATATAAAATACATTTGAATTGAATTGAACAATGATGGCTTTTACTTTATATAAATTATAAAGTTTACTATAAAGTAAAAATAAGTTTACTCTATAAAAATGTATTTTATAAAATAAAATCAACATTAAAATCATCTGTAAATAATGTACAATATATATTATTTAAAAAATGATAAAGCTCTGATAGAATTGTAATTGTAATTTTAAATTCATGGCCGATTTTGATTGAAATTGATTAAGCAATTCACTGCAGGGGCACTTTTTGCCCCACATTTTAAATATCCTGGGCTTTTTGGGTGACATTTTTGCCTTGGTTGAGTTCTGATCCTGCCTCTGACCCTAAACCTGCTCAACTTTGTCAAACATCAGATTGCATGTCACGCATAAGAAATAACAGTTTATCCACTCATACTAAAGTGTGTGTAACAAATAAATTTACAATTTATGCATGGATCTATGTGCATGTTGTGTGTGAGAGTTATTAAAGAGCATGATTGTGCTAATCAGGTGTGTGTGAACTGCCTGTTTGTTTGCTTTTTTATGGATTTGGGAGGAGCTCCTGCAGGTCCAGCAGGAATAGACTAAACTGAGACCACTATAGACCTTACGAAAGCTTTGGCAATCCAGTGTATGGTCTTTAACTGTTCAGATGGACTCGACTATAAGGTACAAATCTGTCTCTCTTGCCAGTTCAACTTCTGTTTTCTTTTTTCCTCATTATTGTTTTAAGCATCTAGACAACCAATACGAGACTTGTGTTTTCCTGTAATATTAGAGTGAATTCATCGTATCTGTCACTAGGGGGCAGCAGAGCCCCAGTGGAGCTCTCTGTACAGTGTGTGAAAACCACTGTAGACATCCATCTAAGAGCTTTACCCAGCAGGCTGTCTTTATTTATGGCCAGTGTTAAGTGTTTGCTGGAGGAGTCATATGTCAGAAAGATTCTGACTAGGCCTTAAAAACAGTCCTAGTCATTGTTCACTATTTGTCTTTTTTATTCTATCACTGGAACATTATTTTACCATATAGCTCTTTCTGTAAATCATTCCTTTGCCTACGGGTTTGCTGTGGTTCTGTACATGGGGGGCATGTGAGAATGACATCCTGTGGAGCAGTATACTGTTTTTAAACAGTATGAAATCAATTAATCACTACCGCTTCATCTGCCATTTATCTACAGGGGTTGGACACTATAATGTGAACACCTGGGAAAAAGGCAATGTTACTTCATTAAGTGTTTTACCATTTGCCTTTAATACAGTTTCCAACCTTCTTCGAATAGATTCATGCAACCTTTGAATAGTCTCCATTGGAACGTTGTATATCTGAGCATTTGCCAATTCCTTCAGATATGTTGGGACAGATATGTCCCCTTTTAATCTTCTTATTAAAAGGGGAAGTCGTGGCCTAATGGTTAGAGAGTCGGACTCGTAACCCAAAGGTTGCGGGTTCGAGTCTCGTACCGGCAGGGATTTGTAGGTGGGGGGAGTGAATGTACAGCGCTCTCTCCCACCTTCAATACCATGACTGAGGTACCCTTGAGCAAGGCACCGAACCCCCAACTGCTCCCCGGGTGCCGCAGCAAAAAATGGCTGCTCTGAGTGTGTGTTCACGGTGTGTGTTCACTGCTGTGTGTGTGCACTTTGGATGGGATAAATGCAGAGCACTAATTCTGAGTATATGGCCACACGTCACTTCACTCACTCACTAAAACTGTGACACAGTGGCCTATGTCAATATTTAATGAGTCATGTTATAGGACATTTGAAACGGGGGGAAAGAGGAACAATAAAATGAAATGCCTGGTGCTGCTTTGACGAGTTCAATCGCATCAACATCGAGGTGCTGTCAGTCATCGCTCAACAACTCATCACTATCAGAAACGCCAAGGCAGCCAGGGTATTACACACACACATGCATTGTCATCAGTTATACAGGTATATAATAAATGTAATGTTATAAATGTGCAGCTGCATGTGTGTTTGTGTTCTGCTGCTACCTCGGTTCATGTTTGAGGGGAGAGAGATAAAATTGGTGATGACGTGTGCTGCTTTCATCACTATGCCCTCTTCCGACCCATAGCCATGATGGTGCCCAACTACACTCTTATCGCTGAGGTGTGTGATTAAACTACCTGGTCTGATCCCAGTAATGATGATAAATCACACTAGGTGAGAAGTAGAGGGGTCAGAGATGCCGCTGCTCATCTAATGCTTGTACTCATTAAAAGCTTTCGTTTGTTCATGTGTGTGTGTTAATAAGAGGAAACTGGTGTCCTACCGGTGAGATTACCAATTTGTGAATTTCCACAATTTATTGGTTGTAAAATTGAATTCTAAAATGTGTAAAATGATGAAATGATTTAATTATTAGAAGCAGAGCAGAGCAGAGCAGAGGTAGACATGTAGAGCAGAGGTGCCCAAACCTTTTACTATGAAGGGCCAAAATCCAACTTGATTGGCCGAAAGTAAATATTGCATTAAATCCAACTGTATATCTGTCTAGCGCACGTTACATAGAAAAACAGTGGAAATTCAATGCATTGGAAACTGGTGTCCTACTACTGTAATATGCTATTTGTAAATTTCCACAACTAGTCGGTTGGAAAATTTACTTTTTTACTTCAACACACTCTTACAAAATACGAAATGATTGAATAATTTGGCTGAGCAGAGGTGCCCAAACCATTAACTACAAAGGGCCAAAAAGACAACTTAATTGGTAGAAAGTAAATGCATTATATCCAACTATTAGAAGGTTCTGTCTTTCTTTTTTCTGTTTTTCAGGTATTTTTAAATTTTTTGGAGGGGGGGGGTGGGTAAATAAATAAAAAATTTATGTGATATTTCGCTGACTTTTGATCATCATTTACTTATAGTTGTGTAAAATAGGTCATCTACATTATACCTATATATTAGTATTATTCGTATAGACATTATATTATATAATTATTAAGTAATAGTTAGTAGATGATCAATTCACCAGATTTGCCATCCCCCCTTCTTTTTTTCCCTCCCATTTTCCCCCCCCCCCCTCCTGTTTTTTTGTGCATACCCCCCCCCTTGGATTCTTTCTACGCCCCCCTTACCCCCCTTGCCCTGGGCCCCGCCCCCCCCCCCGCCCCCGCCCCCCCCCGCCCCCCCCCCGCCCCCCCCCCCCCCCCCCCCCCCCCCCCCCCCCCCCCCCCCCCCCCTCCTACCGTCCAGCTTTTTTTTTCCTCTTTCTTTCCCGTTCCTCTTTCCTCCTCCTGCCCTTCTTCCACTCCCCCTTTGGTCGTGCCCCGGTACGAGGATGCTCCACTTTCTCGCTCCCCTTTCGGACTTATTTATCTTCTCCCCACCCACCCCTCCGCCCGTCCCCCCTCGTCCCCCTTCGACTCCCCACCTCTGCTGCGGCCCCCACTCTTGACCGCCAGCGCAGTGCTACGAGACACCCAGAACACTATTTCTAAATAAAGCAAAATCAAACAATTGGTAGTGGAGCATATAAGTGCACTCTAGCCCCCAAACAAGACACTATCCACAGTACCTGAGGCCCTATGGAAGTCTGTTCAATGTTAGAATTCTTATTGACCAGACCTTGGCCCAGTTCCCCCCACCCCCTACTAACCAATTGTTTTTCTTCACCACAATTTAATTGGTACAAGTGCCCTTCTCATGCCTTACCCCCCCAACTCCAGTTTTACGCATCTGCGTGTGTTTTCTCCTTGCCTCTTCTCTCTCTTCACTGTTTAAGGTGATCTTGTACGTGCTGAGTTGGCGGCTTTTTCCGAGTGTGAGGTGTACGTAAGTAAGACTCCGTTGCCTCGTCGAGAGGGGAACGGAGAAGGGGACAAGAATGAGGAAAGATGACTTCAGTGTCAAAGATTTATTTCTCGCAGCTCCGTGAGCAGCTCTCTCCTCAGCAGGGTATCACTACGACCTTACTTTCGTAGCATATGATATTTATGGAGATCGTGCTCGTTCTAAAAGCGCCACACACAACTTTGCTCCCTGGTCACAGTTACTTTTAAGCCCGTCGAGTATGCTTCTATTATGTCTGTCGTCGTCGTTGGTATATCTCGACATACACTGTTAGCCATAATAGATTTGCGGTCTCTCTTTGTCTTTGCATCGCCCGGTCGTTTCCTTTATTTTCGTCACCATAAAACATTTGACGACAAACGTCTGGTTGTTAAAAGTTCACGTCGAAGTACTGGTATTTTCAATGCAAAAAACAATCCCCCCAGTATCAGCATTGTGACAATACAGTACCAAATCGAAATAGTGTAGTTGTTTTAAAATGTAATTTATTTATGTGATCAAAACTGTATTTTCAGCATCATAACTCCAGTCTTAAGTGTCACATAATCCTTCAGAAATCAAATATGCTGATTTGCTGACTCCGAGAATCATTTCTGATTATTATCAATGTTGAAAACAGTTGTGCTGCTTCATATTACACGCATTATTGAACTAAAAATCATTTTGTAAACAGTATAAATTGCTCTTTATGTAACTTTTAATCAATTAAATGCATCCTACTGAATAAATAATAATAATAATTTTTTAAAATCTTGCTGATGCCAAACCTTTGAGCCCTCCCGGTATTATCACTCGGATAGTGTATAAATGCATAATAAAACAGTCCTACAGGCTTGGGATGTGTTTATTTAGGTGGTTTTTTTTAAACACCTGTTGTACCTTGTTCTTTGCTGGACTAAACCAGAGTCAGTCTTGACTTGCGAGCTTGATTGGCACACGTCACCGTCACCTGTCCCCCCCCATGAATGAGGCAGTTGGAGTAAAGGCCAATAAAATACAGCTGTGTAAGAAACCTCTAAGCAGATCATTTAGGCCCATTTGGCACGACTGTCATGGCCAACAGCAAAGTCTTCATTAGCCCTGGTCTCAGATCAGCGGCTGTACAGCTGGACCTCATTTGTATTTTCGTAAGTGTGTGCGTGTCTCAGAATCATACCACTGGCACATTTTATTAGTTCTCAAGTTTTATATGCAGCATAAATTCTCTTTATTGTCTCTTTATTTCATTGTGTGCTTCAGTGATTCAAAATGTCTGTCTTTAAATCAATGCTATTTAGGCTACTAAACTATTGACAAGAATATATGAACAACTGTAGGCAAGTGTGTTTAAAAGAGAGAGTAAATGTGAGATCCATATTCTGTGTAAAGTACTGATACAGGTTGTTTAATAGTCTTTATGATTCATACTAATTACTGGTGCTTACCAAGGTATGAATAACACCTCAAATCTTTTGTGGCTTGTTGAGAGATGTGAAGTGATCAGGCCTATGATTTTCGGATGGTAGACATTATAATGTGTGAAAAAAGCCTTTAGCCAGGAAGCAGCCACATAGCAACCATCTAGAAATGCCTTAGCAACCACCCTAGCAAAACCACCTATGACATCCTAATACTGTGGCGGGCAAGCACCACTTACCTCATATTTTCCACCCTAGCAACCACATAGCATTGCACTAAAAGCACTCACACAGAGCACTCACAGAACATCACTCTCATTTTCTTCAGAAAATGTAAAATTCTTGTTTGATTTGTGAATTCCATCTATAGTAAAGTCTGTTGTGTGATTACCTGTGTGTATGCATGCAGTGGAAAATACAGAGAGAGTCCAATTTTTTGTGCTGCTGGTTGTGTGTTCATGCTCACATTTTCTGAACAACCATTAATATATTGTGTGTGTGTTTGTGTGAACCCGCTGACACTTGAATGGCGGGGCGGTCTTATAGCGCTTTGTGTGCGGGCAGCAGTCCAGGACTTCAGCGACGACCCGGTGGATGCACTGTGGATCGAGAATATGAACACAGTGCTGGATGATAATAAGATGCTCTGCTTGGCCAACAGTGAAAGGATCAAGCTCACGTCTTCCATACACATGATGTTTGAAGTGAGATGCTCAAATGTGCACATGCTCTCCCTGTTTGTTAAATTCAACAAGCACTTTGTCTTTTTAATTAGAGGCTAGTCACGCATGCTTACATGCTACGCTTTCTCATTCAGGTTCAGGACCTGGCAGTGGCGTCTCCTGCCACAGTAAGCCGTTGTGGGATGGTGTACATTGACCCAGAGGAGCTTAAGTGGATGCTGTACGTTCAGACGTGGCTCACAGGTTTCACAGAGAAGGTGAAGCCTTTAAAACTCTCAGAGTTCTCACGAGACTCAAGAGTGTTCACATTGCTTTACAGTCACTGTAGAATTAGAAAGAGTTTTAATTAATAGTTTTATAGGAGGAGCAGCATCAATATGCATTTTGTATGTAGTTGGATGTAGAATGTCTTTTAGTTACAGGTTTTTAGAGCTGTAGAGTTGTTACCATCTCAAAAATGTATTTTTTAGGTTACAGAGCCTGCTCGTGCATATCTGATGGAGCTGTTTGAACGATATGTGGAGAAGGGCCTGCAGTTTCTATCAAAGTACTGTGTGCAAGTTAGGTTCACAACAATTTCTCGTTCAATTTAATGCTGTTCTTTTTAACCTTTTATTCATCAGAATCCTTCAGGGTTTTCAAAAAAAAAAAAATGAAGCCCACCCCACCACCACCACACACCCCTCACCCCCCTCTTAACCCACCCCACCCACTCGTAGATAAGTAACGAAATATTTCAACCAACAGATATCCAGAATGATTTCTGAAGGATCATGTGACACTGAAGACTGGAGTAATTTTGCTGAAAATTCAGCTTTGCCATCATCAGAATAAACTACATTTAAAATAATTTAAAATAGAAAACAGTTATTTCAAATTGTAATAATGTTTCACATTATGTTTTTAGTTATTTGTTTTTTTAATTAAATACAGCATGGTGAGCATGAGAGACTTCTTTAAAAAATAAAAATAAATAATCTTTCTGACCTCAAATGACCTAAAATTTAAATGCTACTATGTATTCACAGGTGCAAAGACCCTTTTATATTGAGTGAGAAAAAAAGTGTTATGATTAAAATGTTATTTAGAAAAAAAAAAATTTTTACACCCACCTAACTAACGCGCCCACCCCCACCCACTGTTAGATCCACCTAAACCCCTGAGACACCGACATTTGTAACACACCTCAGTGCCACCCACTCGAACAATCCATAGTCTTTTTAGTCCATTACTCCCCCATTCCACAATTGCTCCCTGAAGAGAGATGATCTGGAGTCTCGGCCAAGATACAAGACGCGCACCCCTTCACTGGAGCAGGCACCCTGTTCCGCAAACTTGAGTTGCTAAGAGTACCAATTTCAAGTTGGATACCATCATTGCAGTGTGATGGTATCCATCTGTTTGCTTTGTCTACTTGCTTTTATATCTGTGTGTGCTTTTTTGTATGTATTTGCAGGAGGCCAGTAAGTTGAACAGTATGTTGTGTCAAACACTTGTGTTCTGCTACCTGTGGGCACTGGGGGGAAATTTGATTGACAGCCACTGGGACACATTTGACATCTTCGTCAGGCAGCAGTTTGAGGGCAACAATGATGCAAAGGTACATTTTATATACACTAAAATAGACCTCAGATCATTTTGATTAAACTGTGAAGTATGCTTACATTTATTGATAAATGTATCAATAAACATAATGGGGATTTTCTGTTTCATTCTCTTAATTTATGACACTCATATTGGCTTCCTAATAGTATTTTGTTCAAGAAAATACATCATTACGTGCTACAGAATTTAGAGGAACATGTTTGGTTCTTTACAGATCTACAGCCATAATGTTTTCATATTTTTTACATAATCCAAAAGGTAATGATTTATTTATTTGTTTTTTTTTGCCTATTCCATCATAATGCTTTCTCAGTGGCCATACAGTAGCTATTCCTGATAAATAACTGATGTGGAACACTGAAGACACTGCAAACCTCCTCTAGGTTTTGACCCTGAAAAGAGCACATTAACCTGACTGAGAGGTCATCGTAAATTACTGGTTCAATTCTTTTTATAAAGACAACTATGTCTTCTCTGTCTCCAGTGTCTGTTACATTCGTAAATATGACTGTGGAATATTTAATGAGAAATAGATTGAAGGAAAACAATATGTCCCAGCCGTCTGTATAAGGATAAAGGGAAGGTGTGGTATTTATTTCAGAAGGTCGGAATGCAGTGGAGAGTGTCATTATTAGTATTCCACAGAGAAAGACAGAAGGGAGGAGGGGAGGAGTGGAGAGTGGAAGAAAAGGAGGTGGTGAATTTGAGATGAACAAGGGTGCTAGAACCAGCCCTTATAATAAAGACTCCAAGAAAAAAAAAATCTTTCTTTTCTGTTCTCAGACTCTAGTGGGTTGAAAGCATTGCTATTACTGTTGATTATACTTATTTAAAAAAAACCTTTTGATTGTTACATTGAAGGACCCATGCAATGTTTAGAGACCAGAATATCATAGAGTGATCTTTTGACTTTGGCCACTAAATAGCAACCAGCCAGAAGACCCCTAGCAACCACCTAGAACCCACTATCATTGTGAAGAACCACATTTTTTCATATCTATCTATCTATCTATCTATCTATCTATCTATCTATCTATCTATCTATCTATCTATCTATCTATCTATCTATCTATCTTAGCCTATCTATCTATCTATCTACGTGGTGTGAAAAAGTGTTGGACCCCCTCCTGTTTTTTAAATTTTTTGCATATTTGTCACACTTAAAAGATTCAGATCATCAAACAAATTTTAATATTACACAAAGATAAATGCAAGTAAATACAAAATGCAGTTTTTAAATGATTATTTATTTTATTAAGGGAAAAAAGCTGTCCAAACCTACCTGGCCCTGCGTGAAAAAGTAATTGCCCCCTAAAACTAATAACTGGTTGTGCCACCCTTTGCAGCGACAACTGCAATCAAGTGTTTGCGATAACTGGCAATGAGTCTTTCACATTGCTGTGGAGGAATTTTGGCCCACTCTTCTTTGCAGAATTGTTTAATTCAGCCACATTGGAGGGTTTACGAGCATGAATGGACTGTTTAAGCATATCAATCGGATTTAAGTCCGGACTTTGATTTGGCCACTCCAAAACCTTAATTTTGTTTTTCTTGAGCCATTCAGAGATGGACTTGCTGGTGTGTTTGTGATCATTGTCCTGCTACATAACCCAAGTGCACTTGAGCTTGAGGTCACAAACTGATGGCCGGACATTCTCCTTCAGGATTTTCTGATAGAGTGCAGAATTCATGGTTCCGTCAATTATGGCAAGTCGTCCAGGTCCTGAAGCTGCAAAGCAGCCCCAGACCATCACACTACCACCACCATGTTTGACTGTTGGTATGATGTTCTTTTTATGAAATGCTGTGTTGGTTATACGCCAGATGTAACGGGACACACACACACACCTTCCAAAAAGTTAAACTTTTGTCTAATCAGTCCACAGAATATTTGCCCAAAAGTCTTGGGGATAATCAAGATATTTTTTGACAAATGAGAGACGAGCCTTTGTGTTCTTTTTGGTCAGCAGTGCCTTGGAACTCTCCCATGGATGCCGTTTTTGCCCAGTCTCTTTCTTATTGTTGAATCATGAACACTGACCTTAATTGAGGCAAGTGAGGCCTGCAGTTCTTTAGATGTTGTTCTGGGTTCTTTTATGACCTCTTGGATGAGTCGTCGTTGTGCTCTTGGAGTAATTTTGGTTGGCCGGCAACTCCTGGGAAGGAGTTAAGGTTTCTCAATTTGTGGATAATGGCTCTGACCATGGTTCGCTGGAGTCCCAAAGCCTTAGAAATGGCTTTATAATCCTTTCCAGACTGATACATGTCAACTGTTTTGATTCTCATCTGTTCTTGAATTTCTTTAGATGTGTTGCTCTTTAAGCATGCTTCACGTTGTCAGACAGGTTCTATTTAAGTGATTTCTTGATTCAACAGGTCTGGCAGTAATCAGGTAATCTAAAAGTAATCTAAAAAAATGTGGTTAATCACAGGTCTTTCATGATTTAACAGGTGGGGGCAATTAATTTTTCACGTGGGGCCATGTAGGTTTGGACAGCTTTTTTCCCTTAATAAATGAAATCATCATTTAATATTATTTTTTTGTATTTACTTGCATTATCTTTGTGTACTATTTAAATTTGTTTGATGATCTGAAACATTAAAGTGTGACAAACATGCAAAAAAATAAGAAATCAGGAAGGGGGCCAACACTTTTTCACACCACTGTATCTATCTATCTATCTATCTATCTATCTATCTATCTATCTATCTATCTATCTATCTATCTATCTATCTATCTATCGATTCACTTTCATTTCATGGAAAAGAGCAGCTTGGACATTCTGCTACACATCTGCTTTTGTGTTCTAAGGACATTCTAAATGCCAAATAGTACATATTGAATGAACTCTCTCTCTCTGTAACAGTTGCCCAGTGGAGGTGATTTGTGGAGTGTGTATGTGTTCTTTGATGCTAAATGTTTAGAGCCATGGGAGAAGATAATTCCCTGCTTTAGTTATAACAGCGAGATGCCCTTCTTTGAGATGCTGGTACCCACCACAGACACAGTGAGGTACGGATACCTGATGGAAAAACTGCTATCTGTCAGTCACTCTGTCCTGTTTACGGGCGTCACTGGAGTGGGAAAGGTAAGGCTGTGTGTTTAATGTGATGTACGTGTGTGTGAAGCAGTAAAGTTTAAAATGTTACTAGGCTTATTGTGCATTTTAGTCTGTGGTAGCACGGGCATTGTTGAACAGTGTGCAGGAAAAGGCAGGTTATGTCCCCATCTACATCAACTTCTCAGCTCAAACTTCATCAGCTAGAACCCAAGAGATCATTGAGTCAAAACTGGAGAAGAAGAGAAAGAGTATACTTGGTAATGGACATTTGGTTATGATTAAGGTGGGTGTATAATCTGCCATACTGAAAAATCATCATCTGTGTGTTTATGTATTTCAGGTGCTCCTGCTAATAAAAAGATGATGGTGTTTGTGGATGATCTGAACATGCCAAAGTTGGACAGTTATGGCTCTCAGCCACCTATAGAGCTGCTCAGACAGTTCCAGGACTTCCACGGCTTCTGTGAGAAAAGTTATTCTGGAAGGAGATACACGTAAGCAACAGACACGTACAGATAAAAAAATAGAATCATGTGTCATGTTTTTCTTTCAGAGATATTCAAAGATTTGTCCTTGTTTCACTTCGCTGGCCAGAATTGGAAATCGAAAACTATTTCTTATTCATAACCGGTTTTGTTTAAAAGGAAATAAATAAACAAAAATAAACAGAAGCATTTTTAAGTTCAGTTCTGTTCGATTCTTGAAGGTCAGCATACTTCATGCAAACACTGGACAGAACACTAAAGCAAACATTTGTAGCAAACATTCAGCACAACCACTGTAATTCACATCTAATTCATGAACAAATGACTTTTATGAGGCACTTTTTAAATAAATCTGCCTCACAAACCGATCTCAGTCCAATGAGATATTTTTGAATCAGTCTAAAGGCCCATTCACATAATAACTATAACGATAACTGAAAATAACGTTAACAATGAAGTTTTAATAATCATTCTAATTTTATAAAAATAGGAAAGTCCACAACGCAACCGTAACGATGACAACACAGAGGAACGATATCGTTGGATATGATTTTTTCCAGCTTAAAAACATTGACAGCCAATCAGAATCTGTCCTGCATTAAAGAGCTTAAGCATTTAAGAATTTGGTCTGGATGCTAAGCTAAGTGCTATGCTTATATTTTCTTGGTCTTAATGACTCACTGAATCAATCAGAACGTTTTTTTGTCATGTCAAACCCAAAATTAACTTTGTTATGTGTATTTAACCAAACATAAATCTGATTAAATAAAATGGTGATGTATATTTTAATACACTATGTAAATATATGTACGGTATCCACAGTTGTAGTGTTGTTTTGATATAGCATTGTATAATTGGGATTAATTATTGAGGGTCAGGGGCCGGGTGTACTGAAAGAGTCATTAATAGAATCACTAAGGAATCCGAATTGTTAACTAGAACCAGAATGTTTACTTTCCTTAAGATTCCCATCCCTAATCCTGCACATCTGCTCTGAGATCAGTAGTTTGCGCAGAAACCCGGAGGGACCACATTCCAATTTTATCAAGCATTTTAAACGTTCTCACTTTCCGCCTCACTATTTTTCTCTATGGGCATGGAAAATAATGTATGTTGTAACGTTTATCATATAATGAGCGGGACTAATGCTTGATGTTTGAAGTAGCTACTCTCATTGTAATGTTACCTCGGGAATGACGCTTAATTATGCATTTTTCACACACCAGCATCAAGTAAACCCTGTGCACGTTGAATACACACTCATACACACACACAAACGAAGATAAAAGTGCATAATAATATAAACAAGGAAAATTATGCGATTTGGCAAGGTTACAGAGAAATATGGTGATCTGAGATGTAGTCAACCTCAATACTCATCCATCTCAAATATGAGTTACGATAAATAAATAAAAGACAGAAATATGATGAGAAACGAATCTGCTGAGGATTAAAAGAATGATTTGTGAGTCTCAAATGAGCTTTGCCCTTGGAGAAACTCATTTGGGTTAGTGTAGCTCTTTGGTGGCTGAATATGACACTGCTTTGACTTTGACAGCAACATTTCCTGAATGATTTTTCTGTCATTTGAAGAGTAATTGGTCATTAAGTTTTCCAGCTGTCATGAATGCTCCCATTTTAATTTGGGTTTTAATCAATATTACATTAATTTCTTCCAGTAAAGGTTTGATGAGACCAGTGGAAGTGTCAAAAAAGTTAAATGATGTCCCTTGGATATTTTTTCATATGCACTTATTCACCTTCTTCTCTTTCCTTTTCCTCCCTTAAGGATATGACCATAGCTGCAGCCTGTGCGCCTCCTGGTGGAGGTCGAAACCCCGTGACCCCTCGTTTCATCTGCCACTTCAGCATGCTGTGCCTTCCAACGCCCTCTGAGCAGAGCCTCAAACAGATTTTTAAGGTCAGCCATATGGTAGCACTCATTTTGAATGAACATTTTACTTTTAAAGTCAACTTGAAATCAAAATTGACCCATTTACTGTACTTTCCTAATACATGTTCTCTGTCTTATTGCACTTGATTCACTGGTACATGTTATTCCAAATATAATAAATATTTTGCATTGGAAACAACTTTTCTTTTTGGTTAAAATGATGATTTCTCCTCCAACCACCTGGCTATATTACATCCAGTCACGTCCCTCTGGATGAAATCAAGTCCTGCCCTACTTTTTTCTCATTGCATTTCCTGATTCACTTGTAATTATGTCACATATATGTATGACAGTCAAAGGGCTGCCAACGCTGTTTCATCATGTTGATTTTAAAGCTGTTGCATGCTGTGCCTGATGATTCTGGAGACATCAAAGACCGAATCGGCCTGTTGACTTGGAAAAGTCAATGATCTTGAGCTGATTTAAACTGTGTTCCAAAACCTGGTGAGCTGCCTACATAGACAGCATATTAAAGCTGAAAGCATGCTTCACTTGTATTTATGGGTGTTTGAAATGGTAGGCAACATAACAGGTAGATGAGTTGAGAGATATATGTTGATAAGCTTATTTGTATTTCATTCAACACTGAAAAGTATTGATAAAAACATAATTTTAAGGACCAATTCTGACTATTAACTAGCTGATAATTAGCATGCATATTACTTGCATATTGGCTGTTTATTAGCACTTATAAAGTACATATTAATGTCTTATTCTGCATGACCATATTTTAGATCCCTTAATCCTACCCCATACCTAAACTTAACAACTACCTTGCTAACAATTAATAAGCAGCAAATTAGGAGTTTATTGAGGGAAAACTCTTAATTAATAGTGAATATGTTTTTCCTATTCTAAAGTGTTACCGAAAATTCTTTCAGAAATTTTACTAATCCTCGGGCCATCCAAGATGTAGATGAGTTTGTTTCTTCATCAGAACAGATTCTGATAAATTTAGCATCACAATCATCTACAAGTTATTTACACAATTAACATCTTGAAAAAGATGTGTGTTTGTAAGAAATAAATTCATCATTACATAATTAAGGCATTTTTAACTTCAAATGAGTCGTCTATCCATAATATTGTTTTCTCCAGAGAAAAAGTTGTCCGGTCTGAATCAGCAGAGAAGTATGATCAGATCAAGCACCGTTTACAATCAAAAACAGTCCTAAACAAATATCTTGGTAGATGTTGATCAACAGGGGATGGACTTTTTCACTGGATGAAGCGTTGTTATGGATTATGGAGTCATATTTTGGCCAGAAGCAACTGTTTAAAGTTAAATTCCTTAGTGATGGATTTGCTACTTACAAACATGCAGCTTTTCACTTCTCAAGACATTAATTGATGAGTCCATGTGGATTACTTGTGGATTATTGGGATGTTTTTATCGGCTGTTTAGACTCTCATTCTGACGGCACTCATTCACTGCAGAGGATCCATTGGTGAGCAAGTGATGCAATGCTACATTTCTCCAAATCTGATGAAAAAACAAACCCATCTACATCTTGATGACCTGAGGGTGATTACATTTTCAGCAAAATTTTTAGTTTCAGTAAAACTATTCCTTTAAAGCACAGCCACTTCAACAACCAAAGCACAGCTTTTGTAACCACTTTTGCAATCACCTTAATAAATTAATAAATAAATTCAACACGTTTGAATATTGTTCAGTAGACATGACCCTTCATCTGCGTAATTGGGCTTCCTCATTAAGACAACCCACCAACTAGTCGCATTTTAAAATATGCAGTTTTCCACATCTCTAGCAGCGGAGTTCCTATACGGAAAGTTAATGGCAGAGTAGCTCATTAGGTATTGGAACGGAGCTGTCCTGGGTTCTGAAACCACTGCCTGAGAGCTGGAGCTGTCCATGGTTCTGAACTGAAAAGAGAGCAAAAACTGTTCAATGCTGGAGCTGTAGTAGCAAAAGCCTTCAGACATTTCACGCTTTGAAATATTACTCTCCGAAGCTCTACACGTGCTCTGTAGACTGACTGCTCTTGTATGTGCATGTTTGTAGGCAAACATTTTAGGTGGTTTCCTCACTGAATTTCCCATAGCGGTGAAGCAGGTAGCTGACAGCACTGTGAATGCTGCTGTTGAGATCTAATGTCGTATGAGTGTAGATCTGCTGCCTACACCAGCCAAATCCCACTACGTTTTCAACCTTAGAGACCTCTCTAAATGTGTGCAGGGTAAGAAACACACAAACAAGTGAACAAAGACATACCTACAGAGACATGAGGACATGAGGACATTCGCAAATAATTTATAAAGACTGTCATTCATATATTGCACACAAATAATTTAAAACCTGGTCAATATCACAATGTTTCCAAAATAATACTACCTTTAACAATTTTACCCAGTGTGTTTAGCATCTGTTGTGTTTCTTTTATTTTGGAGGTCTCAAATAAATATATAGTTCAGTCATGAAACTCTAGATGGCGCATTCTGACGGGGTGTTAACGTAACTGATGATATTCAGAGAGTTAAAAGACTTGGCACAAGCTGATTGGTTCATGCTGCATATGCAGCCAATGAGCTTACTGCCTTGCATTTATATGGCTGGCTAGCATTCACTTGAGATTCCTGCAGCGCGCTTTCAGAGTTCTCTGAAACCCTCCACCTTCCCCAGCTCCACCTGTATAGATCTGCTACTGGGTTATTTTATATGCTATTTGTGCAGCAGCAGTATGTCTTAAATACTCACGGCACCGTATCTCCATATGCATTGTCAGTAGCAAGTTCCTGTACTTGCTTGCAGCAGCAGCAATAATCTACAACTACAGCAATAACCACAGCAGCAGCAATTCAGCAGCAGCGTAGAAGATCTGTTCCGCCAAGACCAAATGCATTAACATTATCATATCCATCACCATGCTAAAATGCTCAGAGAGTTGTCATGATTGAACTAATACAAAATGCTCTTAATTTGAAAGGAACCTTGTGAGTTGTTAAAATGTTCTTTTATGGTGTAGGACTCGTCCAGGGGGCTGAACTATTGACTCTCAATACTGTCAATTTAAACTAAAACCAAAGAGCACAGCCCCCATTTGATTGTTTTTATTTGTGTTTTTATTAACGAAAGGTCACAGACCAGTTCAACTCTTACTGCTCATTGATCTGTAGACAGAATTGATTCTCTGCCAGTAGGCATTCTTGCTATAAAAGATGTAATGAAGAATCTGTATCAATGATAAAGAAAATAATATTAATTCTCTGCTTCTGTATGTGTGTGTGTGTGTGACCTACTTCCATACCATGATCTCTGAGATGGCCAGTAAGCACCTGACCCTTGAATCCTTTTTACTGTTAATCTCCAGGAGCTTAGTCAAGACATCTTAATAGATATATTCTTTACAGAATATTACAATACAATATATTTTGCAATGTCTTACAATAGCTAGGTAGAGAGAAACATTTTGACCACAAAGTCAATAAATGGGTTTGTTTATTTGTTTGTTATTGTTTTTTTTATTTTCAAAGCTGCTCATGATGTATACAAGATGTGTTTATGCTGATACTGTAACAATAAATGTAATTTGTACGTTAGTCCAAGTCATAATTGCAGCCACAAAAGGATTTTTCAAACATTATTTTTTTTTAGATCGAAGAAAGTAGGTCAGATTAAAGCAATATTATAATCCTTGTCATTTTGCAGTGTGATTTATCAGAATTATCTATTTATTTTTGTTTTGGCCCCAATCTGTCATTTTTTGCTACAGTAAACATTAGTGTCCTGAACTACTCCTTTTGTCCAACAGGTAAATATTTGAGCATAAACATAGAGCCGATGTACTTTGTGAATCAGCCCATCATTTTTGGAGATTTCATCAAGGTAAAAGTGTTTTGGGGATTGTCGGGATCTCTTTGCATCTGACATTCTGTCACTGTTTTATATTTTCATTGTAGAATGCTTTCTGTGTGTTTACATTTAACTGTTTAATACAGTAGAATCGTCACTTGTATAAAGGTTGTTAGCTAGAACAATCGCTCGTCTTTTTGATTGTCCTTTTTGACTTAATGACAGTGCTTAGTTCATTTTTTTTTAAATTATTTAATGGCATATTGTAAACTCTGTTCAGGTTGGAGCAGACAAGTCTGACCGTGTCTATGAGGATCTAACAGACATGGAGAAGATTCGGCAGGTGCTGCAGGACTACCTGGATGACTATAACACGACCTTTGTCAAGGAAAAACCAAGCTTGTGTTCTTCCAAGATACAATTGAACACGTGTCTAGGTACGCAAGCCGCTTGCCTTTTCATCTGGTGATCACAAAAGCAGGTGTTCAGATGACCCCGCCATTCAGGCTGGGCATCTGGATCAGTTTACTAATGGAATGTTTTGATCCTCCACCCAATTGACCTTCTTTTCTTGCATTCATCCCTTCCCCTGTCAACAGAATCGCTCGCATGATTCGCCAGGAACGTGGAAATGCCCTGTTAGTTGGTGTGGGTGGCACAGGAAAGCAATCTCTAACACGTCTGGCTGCTCAAATGTGCGGCTACCGCTGCTTTCAGATTGAGTTGAGCCGTGGTTATAATTATGAGAGCTTCCATGAAGACCTGCGTAAACTTTACAAAATGGCAGGAGTGGAAGGCCAGGGCATGGTCTTTCTCTTTACAGACACTCAAAGTACAGGTAGAGTCAAAGAGAAGTTTGCTGATAAATAGCTTACACTATTTTGTCTGGAAAAAAATTAACATACAATCAAACAATTAAAGCTTTTTTTTAGGAGTGTTATTTTAGTAACTATTAGTTTTTATTAATATTATGAATAAGTTCTTATTTTTATATTTTCATTTTAAAATGTTAAAGTTTTAGTTATTTTGTTGTGCTTTTGTCATTTTTAGTCTTTTTTTACTGTAAATGACTACATAGTCTTTATTAATTTTACTTCTGTTTTAGTTTGAGTTATTTTAGTGCATCAAATTAAACTAAATTAAAATGAGAAATGTTGTCTTGGCAACTAGCTGAAATGGCATATGTGTACAGGAGAAGATGAAATATGAATATTGGCTCATTTTGTATTGTGTTCCACGGTAGCATCAGTATCCATGACATTCCTGCTCCATTCTGTCCTTTCAACAAGGGCAACAGCCATTGTCTTTATGTCTTCAATGTCAATTCAATGCCAGTTTACAAATTGTACAATGCTCTTTTTAATATTTCCATTTTTTAATGATGAGACAAACTAAGGTTTTGTAAAATGGAATGTTTACCGTAGTCTAACCCAATAACACACCTCTCCGAAAGCCTCCTGTAACCAATTCACAAGTTATGATTTATTGATATGTGGATATGAATCTGGATGCAGAGAGGTTTTCTCTGAGCTGTGTAGTAGACAGTAGGTCATCTCTGTTACGACTCCAGGCTCTCTGCCAATACTGTCTCATGAAAGCAGAGAATGCTACTGCGTTGTGATTCAGCATACAGGCTCTGCAGCAGTAATGACCCCCTAAATTATTTCATGAACAGTTCCAATGAGACAGACGCAAGCTGGTGCTATAGACAAGAGATAGGTGTTGTGAGGTGTGCGTTTGTGTGCCCATCTGTAAGGCTAATTACTAAGGGGAACCAGAGTGTTTGATTGAATAGGCTGTATTAAATGTCATTTATTTGAGTGTTTGCATAGACTGAAGGGAGTAAATTATCTTCAGTGTTTTTGATAGATAGTCACTCACTGTTGAAGCATTGTTTTTCAAACTTGCCCTTAGAGGGTGTTTGACCTTTCGGTTTAAATTCTATACCTGAAATACCCACATGTGTGTGTGTGTGTGTGTGTTTATTCTGGATTTAACATATGAAAGGAACAGTTAACACAAAAAGGAAAATGTATTTTTTTAATCAAAATAATTTATTCTCCCTTATGTCATAAAACCATGTATGGAAAATAGGTCACAGTATTGGATTTTCACTACACAATTATTATGGCCAAAAGAATTCACAATAACAATACTGTCGTGATATATACATATAATGTTTAATACATAAATAAATTATGTTATCAATCAAAATAATTTTAAACTTTGTTTATTTTGTGTTTTCCCTTCTTTTGGCCAGTGAATCACACTTAAAATATGAATGCAGGGAGAGAGTTTGTAAACCTAACTGTACAAAAAGAGTACAAAAAGAACTGAGACTGGACTGAGATGTTTAACACCCCATCTTTTCCCCAAAAAACTCCCACATTGGCAACTTTTTTTGAGAGCGGGTGGAGTGTCTCGCTTTCGTCTGTCATTTTCTCTGACATGATTTTGTGCAGCAGTAGTAGCTACTAACTGCATCATCGTATTCTTTTTTATTAAATTTTTTTGACAGGTGGCGACCAGCATTAAGGTGCAGTAACACCACCTTTCAACCAGTAGTATTAACATGATATCAGTAGCATAACATGATCAATTGATCAGTTTTTAAAATTGCGTATCATCAATACCACTATTTTGCAACACTTTAAATGGAAAAGCTCAAAAAGTAGTTCTTGTAAAATAACCAACTTTTGCACTAGTATATGTCCTATGATAGGTTTGCGTAAGGAACCGATTGAAAATTAAATCTTTTCCTCTCTGCTATAATATTTCATTTTCAACTCAGTGTGTTATGCCAAATGCTTTGGTTATTGGTAGTGATGTTTGACCATGCAATTTTTTTTCTTATCTGTTTTAGATTGTGGTGGAAGAGTTTCTGGAGGACATTAATAACATGCTGAACTCTGGTGAAGTACCAAACCTCTTTTTAAATGCAGACTCAAAACTCACCTATTTAGCTGTGCATTTATTGAATGAGCAACGTGCAATGTCCGAACTGCTTGCACTATATTTTATGTATAATCGTCTTCTTAAATTCATTTTAAACCTCTTAAATCAATTTTTTTTAATAATTTCAAGTTGTTAAATTCCTTGTTTTATTGTTGTGATTATGATTTTTATCTTTTATGTAAAGCACTTTGAATTACCATTTTGTATGAAATGTGCTATACAAATAAACTTGCCTTGCCTGCCTTGCCTTTGCCTTTGAGACGGATGAACTAAAGCAGGTGGATGCTGTTAGCCCCAAGGCTAAAGAGGCCGGCATCTTTGAGGGAAACAGGGATGAGGTACATGATACAACCAGTAAACCCCCGATCTGGCAACATGACCATAACCAAGGGATCCAACCAAGTGCAGAACATCACTATACATTCTCAGCAGTTTGTTTATGTCTTTGTGTCTTCAAGTCTTCCAGTTCTTTATCTCTCGTGTGCGTGAGAAGCTGCACATAGTGCTGTGTATGAGCCCTGTAGGCGACTCCTTCCGCTCACGCTGCCACATGTTCCCCTCGCTAGTAAACTGCTGCACCATTGACTGGTTTGTGCAGGTCAGAATCCACCTCCTCTCTTTTAACACTCCCTATTCCTTTCAGACAGAAAATTTTCAAATCAAAATCAATGAGCAGTGAATTAATTAAACACGTTACCTCTAAACCGCTGCGCCTGCAAACCCCTGCGTTCTTTTCACATGCAGTACCACCCGCAACCAAACTTATCCATGCAGTAAAATAATGCTTCACTGTGCATATTTAAATTAAGTCATTGTTATTCTTTTTAGCGCACACATTTCCTCTCTTTGAAATAATTTTCATATAGAGGAAACGTGTGCACTAAAAAGAATAACAATGACTTAATTTAAATATGCACAGGCACAGTGCATAATGGCTTATTACAGATTGTGCGTTATTTGCAAAAATCAGTGCTATTTACAGAAAGCAGGTGGGATGCAGAGTTTTAAATGGCCTGCAAGATGGGCAGTTGTGTCATGCAAATAGCGTTCAGCAATGATTTTTGGGTTTGTTTGCTTAACTTGTTTAGTGAATTGGATGCTAAAACAACGGACAGCATATGCAAACAACACTTTCAGTGGGTGCAGTTAATTCTTAGTGAATTCCTCTTTAAGTAACACGAAAGAAGATAGAAATTTAACGAAACCTGGAGGCATCCTAAAATACCTACATTATTTGTAGCCATTTTTCACCAATGCATCCTTACTGCCCCCAAAATTTTTGAATGGTAGTCTATCTCCTCAACTACTGTTCAAACTATTTTTAAATTATTAAAAAAAACAAAATCATAGACACCTAGTTCTATCTTTGTATATCTATCACACTATGTCTGTCACACACCGAATAATCGTGTGTTACAGGAAAATATACAAACGAGTCTTCAAGTGACCTGTCTAGTTTTGTTCTACATTAGGAATATGAGCGCATTCTCCAGAGTCAATCTGTCCAGTAATGGCATGGGACTTTGATAAGGGAAATTGCAACCCCAGTCCCTAATTTACATATTAAAGAGTCACTTATGCCAGACAGACAGCAGTATACCATGATGATAAGGAGCAACTCTCATTCTTTCTCATGTATATACTTTAAAAAGACTACTTATGCATTTCGCCCTCACTCACCCCTACCAGTCCATCACTTCAGTTCTCTGTTTTCGCAGTAATCATGGTTGGGAACATTTGCTTATGTCTAAGAACATATCAGTGTGGTTTTTGACTGGTGTTGGTTCAGGCCCTGAGAGACAGAAAAAGAGAGGGAACAACCAAAGAATGCAAATATGCATTGTGCTACCTCAAGCTAAATTAATAAAATAGATTATGCAACAGTTTTGTTCTTTGAATCTGATTGGCTGAGAGACGTTCCAAGAGTGCTGATATAGAGTAACTCCATATTAAGTTTTATGCATGAAAATAGAGTAGAAACACCTGATGTAAATGGTCACTTCTCTTCATTATGCCATTTTAAATGAAAGTGGTGTTACTATGTAAATAAGTGGTGTAATGGGGAAATCACAATTCACATATGCAGAAAAATTGTAATAATAATTAAAAAAATTATCAACAATTTGTTACAAAATAAAATAATGATTCTACAATTGAATGGAAACACAAATACATATTTTTTTAGCAAAAATTTATCAGCAATGTTTAAAAATCTAACTGAAAAAACGTAGCAACTATTTTCACTTAATTTAAAAATTTTTGTTCATTAACTTTTCACGTTATTTCACAAAGAAACGGCAATTAAACATTTGTATTAAACGTGAAATTTAAGTCGAAAACGGAATATTATTTTCTAATAGTAATAGTATATGCTACCACTAATATTGTAGAATTTTCTGTGAAGTTGCTTTGCAACGATTTGTATCGTGAAAAGCGCTATAAAAATAAACTTGAATTGAACTTGGCATTGAATTGAATATACCTCTATTAAATACACCACAATCCCTATATATTTTTTATATATATATAATTCATAATTCAATATAATCCATTGTAGCACACTTCATATCATATTTTTAGTGAGTTGCATATATATGGTGAACAATGGCACTTTTTCTATAGAAATTTACCTCAGAGGAGTGATGTAAACGTTTCTAATAAGAGAGAGGGGGCTCAGTCTTCACACCCGTACAGACACTGTGCCTCTATCATCATCTCTCTTTAGTCACGTCAAGTCACATTTATTTATATAGCGCTTTATAAAATACAGATTGTGTCAAAGCAGCTTTACAGTGTTAAACAGGAAAAACGTGTGCTGATAACGCAAGAGGACAATAGAAAACAGTCAGTTTATCAGTTAATTCAGTTCATTGTTGATTCAGGGATGTCATCGTCCAGCTCAGTTCAGTTCTCTTCCAGTAATGTCTGTCCAGTCAAGTCAACAATGTTGCCAGAAATGTATTGCTATTCTTTTGTTTTGTTCTCTTATCTAATGAGACGCATGTTCACTGACCTCTGTGGGCTGTTTGGTTGAGAGGGGTGTTCTGTTAATTACTCTAAAGTGTGTGTGTGGTTTGATTTTATTTGTTGTGTTGTCCGTTGTAGTGTTGTGTTTGTGGGTGTGATGAATGGCTCTGTGCTGGTCAACTGCAGCTGCTCATTAGGGTTAAACGGCGAGCCCGTATGTTTGTTCACTCTGCTTTTATTTGCTTATTTGTTTCCATCAGCGTGTGTTTGTTTACTTGTATACACACCCACAAAAACACACACTCACACTCACCCCACATATTTCAAGGTGACCACTATGGTTCTTGCAGAATGAAATGAAGGAATAGTCTATTATAATATCTCCAGTGCAATCTGCATGCTGTTTGTGGAAGCCAATACATTACACAGATAAGTAGGAAAAGGGAAATTAACATTTAAAGGAATAGTGCACCCAAAAAATGAAAAGTCTTGTCATTTTTTTTTTCTTTCTTAAATATGTTTTCAAATATAATGTGATGTGTTTGTAAATTAGTTTCGTGGCAGTCAGTGACATTTTCTCTTTCTTACCATGTTTATTTTTCAGTGGCCCCGTGAAGCACTGCTTTCTGTGTCCCAGACCTTCTTCCAGAACGTGGAGTTTGGTAGTGAGGAGATGAAGCAAGTGTTTTTCTGAGATGTGTGTGGAGATCCATGTTAGCGTGACTGACATGGCGGAACGTTTTTACTCAGAACTGCACAGACACTATTATTACACCACGCCCATATCCTATTTAGAGCTCATTAACCTGTACCTGAGCATGCTGGGAGAAAAGAGACAGCTGCAGGCGGTGAGGAGACTGAATGAGTGATGCAAGATGCATAAATTGTTGTTACATCATTACTTAAGATTGTGGACTCTAACCAATCACTTCCAATAAGTTTCAAGAAAAAAAAGTTGCTGCCTTTTTAAATATTGACATAAGCGATGTGTCAACTGGATGATATATTGAAGTAAAGAACCCATCTGAACTCGACTTGTGTGTGTAATGTAACATGTGTTTGTCTGTACAGGCTCGAGATCGCATGTAAAATGGTCTTACTAAACTGCTAGAGACAAATGAACTAGTTGATAAGATGAAGCAAGACCTCTCTGCTCTTGAGCCCGTGCTTGAACAGAAATTGATCGATGTCAGTGCTCTCATGGAGAAACTCGCTGTGGATCAAGAGAACGCTGACCAGGTGTGTGTATTACTAATAATTCAACCATTCCCCCTCTATTTTCATAGCAACTCCTGATTTTCTAATTCTATTTTTTCCCTTAAGGTCCACTGGTAATGCTATGTCCACTTTGGAAGTCCCAAATCAAATTAAAACTTAGATTTTTCATGATATGTACTCAATAATACTTTGAAGAAATACATCTTCTAACCATGAACATTTGCCTGTAGGTGCGTAGGGTTGTGAAAGAGGATGAAGCTTTAGCTAAGGTAAAGGCAGAAGAGACTCAAGCCATTGCGGATGATGCTCAGCGGGATTTGGATGAGGCGCTGCCTGCACTCGACAGTGCCAACAAGGCCCTGAATGCCCTGGATAAAGCTGACATATCAGAAATCCGTGTCTTCACCAAACCACCAGACCTCATCATGACTGTGATGGAGGCGGTGTGCATCCTGCTCAACAACAAGTGAGTTCCATCTTTATATTATATTAGATTGGTTTCTCATTATATTAAATGGCTTCTCAGAATTTAAACATGTTTATTAATAGTTTTATTATTTCTGCAGGGGTAAACTTTTTAATGGTGAAAAAATTACTGCATGCTCATTTAACCCTATGTTGCTCCACGGGGACTGTGCAGAATTGCATTTAATCCAGGATGGTACAGCTGTGATGAGACACCTGTCCTGCTCATGCCTGCCAGGCTTGCAGAGAAAAAAAGCACTGTGCTGCCATCGCATCGAGCATGTGATAGATAATAAATAAGACTTATCTAAAGAAACCTAAATTTGCAGAAATTACTGTTTTTTGACATTTACAATGGCACAAATGTGATTTCAAAGTAGGTTTGAAAAAGTTTTAGTATTACATCTTTTTAGGTGTCTAATCTAGCTGCAGAAAAGCATTCTTCCACATCATAAACCCCCTCTGGCTCTGAGACCCTCTACAGTGTGACTCAGTATGTGCTGGCCATATTAATGTCAGATACTCTGACTGTGCAGCATCTGTGCTCTTTTCACTCAGTCATCAATCTCACCCTTCTCCTTCATCTCTTTACTTTCAGCATCATCATCATCTGCAGCAGAGCTACTCATTATTAACTTTATAAGACAACAGTTTAATGGGTGTTTAAAATGTCATGACAGACTGAACAATCTGTGATCCTGTTTCTCCACGTCTCTCTCTCTCTCTGCATTTCTTTTATCTTTCTAATTGTTCAATTTGCTTATGATATTAAACATGTGCTGTATGGAAGTAGCTGATTAGTGGAGTCTAAACTCATCATGAAATTAAAATTGACCCCATTTACTTTCTTAATACATGTTCCATGTTCCTGTGAATAATTCATCCATATTTTATCGTATAGTCCACTTTCATGATACACTTAATTTCCGATGGATAAAATCAAGCCTTTTTGCATTAAACATCCAGTTTCACTGGGAAACATTTAACATTACAGATTGAAATGTGTTGTGAATGGCATTTCATATTGACTTTAACACAATGACTTGCAATACTAATATTACAGTGTGCAGTTCATATGCTGTTTAATATGAGAGACTTTTAATTGCTCTATATTAACATTTTATATGATTTTAAAATATTAACTCCGGTACATAATTAGACACTTTATATTGTCTGTTTTTAAATATTTATGAATGAATTTCATGTGATTTGTTTTGGTGCGACTGGAAATCACCTGTGTTAAATCATCAGTTATTCTAATCGCCTTTGTTTTATAGTTCCAGCTGCGTACTCATCCTGCTGGTGTTAAATCTAATAATGTAATTAAGGGGTTGGTGGAGAGGATGTGGAGTTGTTGTAATATGTTGAACGTTCAGAGATACCCAACCATAATCATTTGCCAAAAGAAAAGATCAAGATACACATTAAAATAACTCAGACGAGCCTTGTAGGATTTGAACACAAAAAATACTTTTTTTTCGTCATAAAACTGGATGTACATCATACTATTCAGTTTTTTTTTACAAATAAGGCAGTTGTCTGAATCGCACTTTTTGAAAAATATTTAGTAATATAGATTTTCAAGCCATCTAATTCTCTATTTCGCTGTGAAATACTGACTAGTCATGCTTTTCATGCATGTTATTCATGATTCATGTCAAAGAAATGTATTGATTTAGTTGTTGCAGTAGCTGTAGACTACGTCTCCCATCATTCCCTTGTTTCCCTCCAACTAGGACAGACTGGGCCAGTGCAAAGCAGCTCCTGGGTGACGGCAACTTCCTGAAAAAGCTGATGGAATATGACAAGGACAATATCAAGTCTCAGAATCTTCAGAAGCTACAAAAATACATTACTAATCCAGACTTTGCGCCTGATAAAGTAGAAAAGGTGTCCAAGGCCTGCAAGTCCATGTGTATGTGGGTAAGAGCCATGGACCTGTACTCAAGAGCTCTGAAAGAGGTCAGACCCAAACCTGAGAAACTGGCTACTGCTCAGGTCAGAGTTTGCTTTTTTTTCAAAGTTTTGATTTTATTGGGTATTGGGTGAGAACATGATATATGGATAATTTATATTGCATTATGAATGTGTAACTGTGCATTGTTTGCTGTTAGCATTCATTTGATTAGTTTTTATCAGGCCGAGTTGGATGCAACAATGTCCACCTTGAAAGAAAAACAGAAGAAACTACAAGAGGAGGAGAACCAAATCAAAGTTTTGCAGGAGCAGTTTGAGTCCAGTGTGGCTGAGAAAGACCAAATAAAGGGATTTTAAAAAATGGATAATAGAATTGAGTAGATGATTGAAGAATGCTATTTTGTGGATTACTGTACAAAGTGGAGTCAATTAGATTTACATTTAAAACAAATAAGAGTGCTGCATGGATGATGTATTTTTGCAGGCCAAAACCAATGGGGTTTTTGAACGGGTTTATGGTTAAATGTCATTAAAACAAGCTCAAGATGTTTTTTGCATTTTATTCTACATGAAAATGACTTTCATGATTTTTTAAAAAGCTTTTACTTATTGTTTCTAACAACTGGCTAAATGGGACGGCAGAGATTGTGGGGGACTTTAAACTTCACACTGAACAAGAAAAAGATTATCTGCTCACTAGTCCACTTTTACAGACTCGCTGTGCTTATAATCATGCTCTTGCAGACTATTCTACCTCAAACGTTGAGGGAAAATGTGTAAGACTGAAAGAGTTGTCAGAAGCTTAGCGATGGTAGCGTTGAAGTCATGTGACCTTAGTGTAGTTTGTTTATAGCCGACATTAGAAAGTTGATGATCATTTGTGAAGCTTATCACCACGAATAAAACTCGTAAGAATCATAAACTTTTGTTGGTCACGCCTTCTGCAATAATCCAATGAAAAGCCTAAAATATTCTATAGGGTTTTTATGTGATGCTAACTTCCAGTTTGACCTTCAAAAATACATAATCTCTGCAGTGTTCAGTATACAGTGTGGGTTTAGTAATTGTGGAATTTTGTGTGTATGTGTGAATTTCTATACATATTTATGTTGTTTTTAAGGATATACAAAACTGCATATTTTCATGTCAACTAGTTGTCAAAATGACTAGTTGACTAGTCCTATGGAAGCCTGGACGAGTGCAGAGGTTTTTTTTAAGGGTCTGTTAACATAAGATGCACTAAAAACACATGGCACAACAGTTTGCAGGGGTCTCCAGACACATTTTTTATACTTCTATATAGTGAAGTATTTTTAAAGTGCCACACAGGATGCCTATATGAATCTGTGTATGTTTATGCATGTTTGTGTGTGGGTTGTAGCCAAAACCAGGGTTCTGATTGAAGCACGTCTGGGTCGGTCGGGAAAGTTAACATCTGCTCTGGGAGACGAGCAGAAATGGCAGGAATGCGATGGCAGGAAAGCATTACTTTGTTTGAGCAGGAGATCCACAACGTCATTGGAAATGTGTTCATCGCTGCTGCATGTGTGGCTTATTAAGCATTCACCTCACATTACAGGCAATTGGTAGTGTATTATTAGATCACAATCTTTTTTCACTCCATAACATACCTTAATTAGAAAATGCCACTGAGTATATTACATTATCTGGCATTTCTTTAAAGTCAAACCTGTCATATTCTCTTTCTTATGACCTATGTCAAATGCCCACCTTACCAAACTGTGACACATCAAAACAGAGTTCCCCTTCAGCTTACAAACACTAACACTTTTTCAGGGAAACGTGCATGTGTTTAATGAGCTTCTTTTTTTTTGGTGTCCTGTAGCTTATAGATCACTGGATCACACGCTGTCAAAAGTTGGGGATCCCAATCAGTGACAACTTCAGTCTTATCAGCATTCTAGGAGATCCCTACAAGATCCGAAAGTGGAGTGCAAAAGGGTTGCCATGGGATAATGTCTCCACAGAGAATGGAATCCTTGTGATGAGGGGACGCCGCTGGCCACTCATGATTAACCCTCAAGATCAGGTGACCTCTAACATTTCCAAACCTTCCATTAACGCCGTGTTCAAGTACCTTAGCAAGGCAAGTCACAAGAACACATTCAAATTTAATAATGAAATTTATAGTCCTTTAAATAGCAATAAACATTTATAGTTTCCTGCCCACGGTGCCTCACATTATGATTACAACTAATTAATCTCTTCATGAAAGGGTTAAGATGGATCAGTTCATTCAAAAGCAGCTTATTTTCAGGTTGAAAGGAAGCTAATAGGTTCTTTTTTTGGCAGCTGCCACACACTGTTTCAAGATAATCATTATAGCTTACCACATGCAAACTTGACGGTGGCATCAACATTTATGACAGACCAACCACTACTGCAGCCAAAGCAATGCTACCGCAGTCTTATGACCAGCTCAGGAGGAGCCACTTCGCTCAAGCACTCTCAATTCTTAATGTAGACATTCTTAATGCAATGTAGTTTAATACATCCTTTCATTTATTAAAAAAAAAACAATCTTACTGATCCCAAACTTTAGAACGGTAAATGGAAGTAGCATGGAGCTAAACTTTGACTGACTTGTTGAAAGATGCTCATGGTATAATTCTTGACACCTCAATAGATCTATTCTCGATGAATTCATGTTTTGCATTTCATTGCCTCTGTGTCATCAGGACACACTGAATGCGTCAGGTGAAGGGCATCTTTAATAGCTGAGTGTTGTTCAGTTGGTTAGAGATGTTGTCAAAATGGTACGAAGAACAGCCTTCGCAACCCAAATAGGAAAACAACCAGCCTCCCTGCATTACCATACAAATATCTTTCTCCCATTCCAGCCTCTCCGTTTTCATTACTGTCCTCCGGTTTCAGCACGTTTGCCTGCCGTTTTCCTTTTTCCACTGCTCTTTCTTGTCATTTGTGCTTTACTCTCTCTCCATCTGGCTGTCTCTCTAGGGAGACTTCTGTCTTCTGGAGAGACTGAAACAGACATTCAAACATCAGACTGTCACACATTTACATACACACACATACCATGACACAAACACTCTACACTCAACTCATCTCCACTTTACATAGTGGCATTGATGCTTAGATTCCATGCCACCGGCCTCTCTCTCACACACACACACCACACACACACACAAGCACAACAACACACACACACACACACACACACACACACACCAACACACACACACACCACACACAACACACACACACACACACACACACACACATACACACACAAACACCCACACACATATATATGATACACATAATTCATCTTCAGGCAGAATCCTGAAACCCAGATTGCTACAAACAGGACGTCTGTCACATTCCCTTCCATCTGATAAAGACGCTTCGCTTTATCTATCTGTCTTTCTCTACGTGTCTTTTTCTGTCACATACACGCACACATATACTCATGCACACACAGGATGATTTTAAAAGAGAATATATCATATAAAGAACTGTCATTATCTTTATCTTATGGTCAATGATGTGACACTATCTAATAAATTAATTACATTAATAGCTTATTTTAATTTTAATTATCTGTTAATTTATTTACATTTGTTAAAATACATAAATAATGCAATTAATAAATAGAAGAATTGAATACAGCTCTTCTAGAATGATCATGTAATTCATTTCTAATTTTAATATTGATATTTTATTTTGATAATTAACATTTTGGGGCATGCAACCATCATAATGAAGAAAAAATCATGTGGCCAAAAAAACCCCAAAAAGCTGAAAACTTAATGGTATTAATGAATTAATGAATCATGACATTAGTAAAAACACTTAAAAAGCTCATTGTGTACTCTGACATGTATTCAAGGAGAAAGGAAATATGCTATTACTTTTTAATTGATGGTTACACCACATTGCCTTTTTACAGTCATGCAGTGCAGCCTTTCACATTTTGTATCTAGGCAAATTGTTGGATACGGTCTAAAGAGACAAAGAATGGTCTAAAGGTGATCAAGCTAACCGATGCAGGTTTTCTCCGAACACTTGAGAACGCCATCCGGCTGGGCATGCATGTCTGTACTTCTGGAGGAGGTAACCTTTGACCCTTCTTTCACCTTTGACACTTTTTAGTCAGATGTAAATACAAATTCATTGCTTCAATAAGAATTTAAATATTTAAAATTATGCATTAGAGTTGTGAGGAGCTGATAACTGATGTCTGATTGGCTTTGAATGGTTTAATTCAGTCTTGAATGATTCTGAGGTGAGTTTATTAGTTCTGACTCTTGCCAGATGTGATTTTCTGATGAATCTAGTTTAAGTCATGTTTGTTTTCACTGCTGACAACTGAGGCGTATAGTTTTCCCCCAGCATCTATTTTTAGATCAGTTTTAAGAACAGAGATTGCATCTGTATCATACCAAGAGATCTAACATAAAAATGAAACTGAATGCTGAATATTTATCATAATTGCAGAATGAACAAATATCATGCATTTCACTCATGCAGTATTTGTGTGTATACAGCTAAAAGAAACTCTGGACCCTTCTCTGGAGCCCATTCTTCTGAAGCAGACGCTTGTGTCGAGTGGAAGAACATTGATCCGGCTGGGAGATTCTGACATTGACTATGATCAAAATTCTGTTTTTTTACACAACCACCAAAATGGCCAATCCCCACTACATTCCCCGAGGTGAAAAAATTAAAAATACTCACAATTATATTTACATTTTTTGTTTTGATTTCATTTCAAATATAAATATTTGTTGTATGCAAAATTCCTCTTGTCACCACCAGTAAAAAGAGAATCAAGTATGTGACTGATAATTCATTCTTCATTCCCCACAGTCTTTGTTACACGTAGTTACAGTCAATGTTTCATTAGCAGCTCTTTGTTTAATTCATTCTCTCAAAATGGCAGGGGGGATTTTAGAAAGCATTCTGGAGTCAAGGTTGACACCTGTTTAAGGTCAACTAGATTTGGCACTGTAGCAAAGTGGACACGGCTGGCACCAGGCCTTCACATATCTGTTGTGGCACCACCTTGCGCACCAATCCCTCGCTGGCTCCATGCCATACCAACTCTTGCTGCAAAACTCTGGGGTGGATGCGGATCAGCACCCACCTGCCAAGAGACAATGCCCTCGCAATCATAACAGACAGGGCCACGGGCAACAGTGCTTGCAGCAGGCAGAGAGCATGCCGACAGATACGGTTGCCTGTCAAATGGGGACGTGCCGTTGTAAGCTCCAGCATTAGAGACAGGACAGACCTGTCATTTCAGCTTATATTAAGGGAGATGAGCTGTGCTGACAGACCAGTCTGGACTAAAGAAACATTCTCACAGACAGACAGCAAATACAAAGCACATAGGGCCAATCAAAGCACAAAGTGTGCCTCTAGAGGATTTTTATAGAGGAAAGAGAGCCGCATCTATTGGGGGATACGTTTAGCAGATAATGCCAATCATTACTTACCTGCCCCTAAAGAATACATGTTTGTGCTATTTAGAACTAGGGGTCATATCTTTTTTTCCCCGCCTTTCTTTGAGCTGTCATCATTGTATCATTAATATCTAAATGATGATAAGGTGGGGAAAATCTGAAGTTATTTATGTAGCTTGCTTTCAGTTAATGTTGATACTACAAGATATGTAGTTATGTTTTGTCCCCTTTAAGCTACATATCCATAATTGTTTTGGGACTTGTTTTCTATGTCAGGTGTGCATCAAAGTGACATCATCAAATTCACTGTTACCAAGCTCTAGACTGAGAGGATAAATCTCAGCGTAATCCTGTGTCAGAATTCAATATAAAAACTAGAAAGCACTGAGCAGACACATGATGCTCAAGTTTCTTTTATTTATTGTTTTTAGCGGGGCGTAGGGGGGGTATGATCTGTTTAGATTGTGTCAAAAATTCTATACCTAATTTGGTGTTTCAAGTCAAAAAATGACCGGCCTTTTGAAAATTGCTCATAAATCTCTCATTATGCAATATTATCAACAAATCTTGGATTTGAACTTTTTGTCACCTTTGTTTTTGTTTTCAGTTAGCACAGGTTTTGTATTACTTTTTGGAACTTTAAGTCATAGGACTCGTTGATCTGAGAAAATCTGAAAGATCGAATCCAATATTTGGTGATAATTATATAATGAGATTTATAAACAATTTTTTCTAGGCCAGTCATTTTTGACCGAAAAGTGTGACAAGGTGGCGTGGGCAGGTTGCTGTTATACCCTGTGTGAGCAAAGTCAGTATGTTTTAGTCCAATGCAATAACATTAACTTGCATTTTCGGGAAAAAGAACATTTAAATCCTCTAAAGGTCTAAAATATTCAACTAGGAGACAGCAGCCGAATCAGAAGTGTTTCTTTTTCTCAAAGTAAGAAGTGATGGAATAATACAGTACCATAAGTGTTGTTGATTTCTGAGTCTTTGCGTTTTATATCATGCTCTATGGATATGAAAACCATCACCCCCATGGCACCCCTAAATGATGATAGACTTTATTATTGCTGTATTTTCTCCACTATTCATCTATTGTCTAAACTACAGACACATGCTTAAGAGATTCTGCAGTATTGTAAGGCCTGGCTGACTAGCACACTGTATTAATACAGTTAAACAGAAATTCACTATGGCCTCCTTTCACCTTTTACTACCACCCATCTTAGGTGGTCCACTCACAACTGGTCAACCAAGACACATTACTATATGCAAATGCATTTCATGACACAAGTTGACAAATTATATTTTGTCATCAAAACTATTATTTGATGTTTATGATGATTATTTTATTAACTAATTATTCTCTTGCCAGTTAACACTGTGCATCATTTTGGCTGACTTGTGATGTTTATTTTTGTCTGTACCCAGTGATGTAGTCCGTCTGGAGCGTCCTGACTTGGAAGAACAGAGAAGCCAGCTGATAATTCGCATCAACACAGACCGGAACCAGCTGAAAGCCATTGAGGACCGAATTCTCAAACTGCTCTTCACCTCTGAGGGCAACATTCTCGACAATGAGGAGCTTGTGCAAACTTCACAAGAATCAAAGGTCAGTGGTTTGGGGTCAGAAGTTTAAAGAGAGGGCCTAATTTTGTGTTCTTTACTGATTTACAGTAGTTTCAGCGTGAAGAAAGTACTTAAATACTTTGTGAGCAGAGTAATAGACATCAGTAGGTCAATAATTATATATGAAAAGCAGCAGAAGATGTTATGGGCTTTAACCTGTGGTTCCTCTAAAGAAATCTGAATTCATACACTACCATTCAAACATTTGGGGTTGGTAAGTTTTTTTTTTATATATATATTCGATTGTGCTCACCAAGGCTGCTTTTATTTGATAAAAAAAATACAGTAATATTGTGAACTATGATTACAATTTAAAATACTATTTTTTAGAAGGTAAAATACTGTTAATAAACTGTTTCGTTTTAATATATGATGTAAATGTATCTTGTTTTAAAGCTGAATTTTCAGCAGCCCTTTGGTGCTCAAGAAACATTTTGATTGAAAACAGTTGTGCTGTATTTTTGTAGAAACCATGATCATGTTTTCCAATTCATTCTCTGACATATAAATGCAGTTCAAAATAACTTATTTTTTGTAACGATGCAAGTTTTTATGGGCACTTTTGATGAATTTAATGCATTTTATGCTGAATAAAATATGATTTCTCTCCAAAAAAAGCCACAACATGTATTGACCCCAAATTTCTGAACTATGATGTAAATCCACTAACATTCACTTCAATTAAAATGTATTGCAAAAGAATCTAGCAAAACTAAAGTTTGTTCAGAAAATGTCTTGCATCATTTGTTTGCAGAAGCCACTTTGTTTGATCATTTATAAAATTAAAAGACATTAATTCCTTTTAAGTGTCCAAACTCTTTTTGTTGCCACAGTTTATCTAATAATTGTCACAAAACCTTTTTTCCACTATGCTAATGACTGCTGCTGCATACAAAAAGGAGAGGTTTACTTCACAAACAATGCAAATGACACAGTCAACTAAAAAGATTATGTGTTCATTTGGGAATGAGGGCTGACACATTTTAAACCGTAGCTTTTCTTCTGAGGATAGGAAAAATAAATGTCAAATTTCCTCTTGTGTCACTATCACAAGCAACTCAACATGAGCATTTTACCATATTTTTGAATAATTTCTGTAAAATTCCACTTGAAACTATAGAAACATGTACATATCTAGGTTTACAGTACAGTACAGTACAGTACAGTTGTGCCACGTTCATTTGTTTCAGCCTTTTCTATGCTGCCTTGATCTGCATAATTTCTTTAGTGAATCAGGTGCAAAGCCAGTGTCGATGGCGCTTGCTAATAAATGGCGCTTTCACTGAGCACAATTCATTTTTAGCAAATTCCCCCGACATACACTAGTGTGGTTGTGCCAGATTTGAGCAAGCAGAAGGATCAGAGGCACGGATTGCACGTCACCGTCACCCTTCCGCCACCCACAGAGAGTAATGAAAGGCTGAATGGGAGGTACGGATAGATTGATAGATGAACGAAAGGTTGGGCTTTGAATGAATGATATATCCGTCTTAAAGACAAAAACAGCTCTGTCTCTGTCTGACACCTCTGCTACTGTCTCATGCATCTGATACTGCTGTCAATGTGAATGGCTTTACAGCTCCTTTCACATTTTAAGAGCTCTTTATAAACACATCAAGCTGTCAAGTCATTACTTTTGTCTCAACACTTACGTTTGACATGAAGCAAATCTGCTGACAATTTATCCTCTTTTCTCTTGCACAGGTGACATCTCAGGTCATTAAGTCTCGACTGGTGGAGGCAGAGATGACAGAGGAGATGATCAACGCAGCCAGAGAGAAGTATCGCCCTGTTGCCACACGTGGCTCCATCGTGTACTTTGTCATTGCTTGCCTGTCTGAGATTGACCCCATGTACCAGTTCTCCATAAAGTTTTTAAACCAGGAATTTCATCTAGACAGCAGTCATTCAGAATATTATTCAGGATGTAAATGTGACCCTCGACCACAAACCAGTCATAAGGGTAAATTTTTCGAAATTGGCAATTATACATCATCTGAAACCTGAATAAATAAGCTTCCCATTGATGTATGGTTTGTTAGGATAGGACAATATTTGGCCGAGATACAACTATTTAAAAACTGGAATCTGAGGGTGCAAAAAAATCTAAATATTGAGAAACTCATCTTTAAAGTTGTCCAAATGAAGTTCTTAGCAATGCATATTACAATTCAAAAATTAAGTTTTAATATATTTACAGTATGAAATTTACAAAATATCTTAATGGAATTTGATCTTTACTTAATAGCCTAATGATGTTTGGCATACAAGAAAAATCGATAATTTTGACCCTGTTTGCGAGAGGGGCGGGGCCGAGAGCCGTTGGGAACGGAGCGAGGCCGGTGGAGTAAGTGATAATGCACGACGCCTGCACCACTCACTGGTCTCGAGTCCCAGGGAGGAGCTCCGGAAGGATAAAAGGAGGAGTGACGACAGTGTTAGACGAGAGAAGACCAGGCCTGGATTTTATTTTGTGTTCTGGTTCTGTTTGTGTTTATTTTATTATTAAAGTTTTTTTTAAATGTTCGCCGGTTCCCGCCTCCCTGTTCCCGTGACTACGAACTGTGTTACAGACCCATACAATGTATTTTTGGCTATTGCCACCTTTTTTTTTTTTTACTCCAAATAGCCCAGACTCTTATGACTGGTTTTGTGGTCCAGGCTCACATATAATAAAATAAAACCCAGCTACTTTATTTTTATATATACAACACTATTTAAAAGTTTGGGGTTTGTAAGATTTTTAAATTCTTTCATTAACCCCACTGACCCCAAACTGATTATCCAAAGCGATTTCCAGTGCTTTTAATGTATACATTTTGTCAGTTTATACATTCCCTGGAAATTTCCCTAAAATTTCTTTGCAGTTGTTCAACAACACTATTGAGTCAGCAGAGAAGCATAAAGATCTGAGCATGAGATTACAGATCCTGTTGGATCAGACTCTATTGAGCGCCTACACCAATGTGTCCCGTGGCCTTTTTGAGCAGCACAAGGCCATCTACAGCTTCATGCTGTGTTTGGAGATCGTGATGCAGAGAGTAGAGATCTCCCAGCAGGAGTGGCAGTACTTCCTGTGAGGGGCTGGAGGTATGGAGAAGGTCAGGGAAGTCGAAAGAGCATATGTGATGACAAAGAAAGAAAGAATACCTGTGTGTGTGTGTGTGTGTACATGTTTTTCTACACTGGGGGAAACTTAAACCTGAATACACAACAACTCATGAGGACTTGTGTCACCGTGGGGACCTAAATTGAGGTCCCCATGGGTACAAAAGCTTATAAATCATACAGAATTAACTTTTTTGAATCTGTATAATAAAAAATGCAGAAAGTTTTCTGTGAGGGGTAGGTTTAGGTGTAGAGTTGGTGTAGGGTGATAGAAAATACAGTTTGTACAGAATAAAAACCATTACGCCTATGGGGAGTCCCTACAAGGTAATAGTGCACTAGACTGTCTGTGTGTGTGTGCTGAGTGCTTAGTATGTGAGTTCTTATTCTAATTCTGTAGAAGGCAATTATCCTTCTACAAGTCATGAATGCGATTTAATTGTGTTAATTGTTAGATTGTAGAGCTGTTTTCAAATTTTTCCCTTTCCTCAGGGGCCTGCCCCCATTAAAAAGGCATCTCTCAAACGCCCCATGCTGTTACTGTATATTGTTTTAGTGTGCATTGAAGCAATATGTATTTGCATGTTTTCCAGTAACCAGAGTCTAGTTTTGTTCTGTTCTGTCTCAAATTGAAGCATCTCTGTTGCCATTGCTCGTCATAGGGCATGGCTTGGGCATAGGGATATGTTAAGGAATATATATTAGTGATATATTAAAGGGATAGTTCACCCAAAAATGAAAATTGTGTCATCATTTACTCACCCTCATGTTGTTCCAAACCTGTATAAGTTTCTTTCTTATGTTGAACATTATAGAAGATATTTTGAAGAATGCTGGTAATCAAACAGATGATGGTCCCAATTGACTTCCATAGTATTTCTTTCCCTACTATGGAAGTCAATGCGGACCACTATTTGATTCTTCAAAATTCTTCAAAATATCTTCTTTTGTGTTCAACATAAGAAAGAAACTTATACAGGTTTAGAAACGACATGAGGGTGAGTAAATTATGACACAATTTTCATTTTTGGGGTGAACTATTCCTTTAGACTTGATATCTCATCCAGTACCATTGGGGAAAGGAATGATATCTCAAATCATGTGGCTTGCTGAGAAGATACTTAGGGTTGGACTCTTGTGCCCCTAAGGAACCATGCAGAACACCCATCTAGAAACCATTTAGAACACCCAGGTAACCTCAAAGTAACTTGCTGCGTCCTGGCAACCACCCACTGCTCTTGCACAGGCAAACCCGAACCACAAGCTCCCTTTACACCTGATATTAACATCCATTTTATATCTGAAAAGTATTTGGATTGCATTTGCACTTTCACTCCAGTGTGTCTCCACACATAATATGAATCACCATTTACATATTACATGAGAAGTTGCGTTAACTGAAACATTTGTCATTTACCAAATTTTATAAACATTGGTGGATATTTTTTTGTTTATTTATTTATGAACCTCTTAGTATAGGATGTTAATATGGTTTAGAAATTTAAAAAAGAGAGAAATTCTTTGGGGAGAGAAATAAGAGAAAAAAGATTCCTAGTGTAATAATCCAATATAGTGTACATCGCTGCTTCTAACTAATTTTCTTTGGATGATTTTTTATTTCAGTCTGCTCCAATGTTTGTCAACATTTTTGTACTCAAATCAATAATGACTTGTTGCTTGATCAAAGTCCCTAATCTCAATTCATGCTGTTTGATGGTTTCTGACATGTATCAGCATGATGAAATATTAGTTTCAGCCTTGTGCAAACACACACACACACACACACACACACACATTTTCTGTTCATAACACTCCTGCTTAACACTGCAGGAATTGCCAGAGAAGTCAGAAGTGCCGTGGTTTTCTGATTTTGCCTGGGAGACTTGTTGTAACCTAGAAGACAGACTGCCATGCTTTAACAGCATTAAAAAAAAGATGATATCTACACCTATTTCTATCAAACTGCGTATATTCTTCCTGTTTCATTAAAACATCACTGGCGTATACTTGAAAAGTATCAATCACAAAATGGAAATCATACAGTAACTCTTATCTTGACACTATTTTTCACTCTCTCTTTTTGCAGGGAAACTAGAGGTAACAATAAACCCTGAACTGTAGGACGGGTATGTTACTGACCTTCCTCCCTCTGAGAAACAGCCACAGGTCAGAGGTCACTGGAACCAGCAGCTTGGGGCCTTTCAGAAACGTATCCTCATCAAGAGTTTTATGGAGGAGAAGGTAAAAAAACATATTTTGGATTTGAAATTGTCATTAATATATGCCCAAACAGTTGCATTAAAATGTTTGTAACGGAGCAAAACTCACACTTCTGACTTTTTTCGAGTTTGTATTTTATATTTCTGAGTTGAAATCTCACAATACTTTGAATTCTCAGAATTTTTCTGTGAATTTTTTTAAAATAACAGTATAACATTTGAAAAAAAAAAAATCTTACTGACAAAAGTAATTGCAACCCTTTAATCTCACTATTCTGACTTTTTTTCTCATAATTTAAAGTTCATTACACAATTCTGAATTTATTTCTTGCAGTTTCTAGTTTATATTTCGCAATTTTGAGTTAACATCTCACTAGTCTTTTTTTTCTGCTGAAAAAAGGAGTATTTTTCAAAAACAAACAAACAAATTAATTAATTATTGACACCACATTTTTAACAGTAGTGTATATGACTTCAGATGCAAAAAGTCCATCTGAGATTTTTTTCTTTTAGATGAGCATATTTATCAGGCTCCTATGTTTAGGTTCAGTAATTTCACTTTAATGGCAAAGAAAAGGTTATTAGTCAGTTTTTGAATGCCTTATTTTAAAAAATGTCCAATGGTATTTTCATAGGAGCCTGATAAAAAAGCTAATGTGAAAGAAAAATCTCAGACGGAGTTCTCAGATTCCTGTGTCCCCATAATTCAAAAGGCTTAAAAAACAAACAAAATTTTTTTGTTAGTAAAATTCTAAAAATGCAGAAAGTTTTCTGTGAGGGGCAGGTTTAGGTGTAGGGTGATGGAAAATACAGTTTGTACAGTATAAAAACCATTACGCCCATTGAGAGTCCCCATAAACCACCTATACCACCTATCAGCTGAATGCATAAATATGGTATAATTGAAATTGATTATCTCACTCTCTGTGTTTTCAGGTTGTGTTCGCAGTGACTGAGTTTGTTATCATCGGTTTGGGACAACAGTTTGTGGAAAATCCCCCAGTGGATCTTGCAACCCTGTACGCAGACATGTCTCCCTCCATTCCCCTGGTCTTCATTCTAAGCACAGGCTCAGATCCAATGGGAGCGTTCCAGCGGTTTGCCAACGAGAGAGGATACCAGGACAGTTACTTGTACATGCACTGTGACATTTATACACCCTGTTACTCACTCCCAGTTAAGTTACACATGTAAGTACATACTTACATGAATGAACACTCAGAGTGTTGTACGTTAACTTCTGCTGAGTATATCCATTCATATTGAATGTGTGTTACATGTTTCAGATAGCTTACAAACTTATCTCCTAAAAATAAAAAACTTCAGTATGTGATATTTATGAAGAGGGTTTCTTTGCTGTCCTTGTTTTCCTGCAAGAAAGGCTTAAACTCTTCACATTGTGCTCAAAATCGGGGTACCACAGGGATCAGTGCTTGGACCTCTATTCTTCTTCAGCTACACTTCACTTCTTCTTCAAATCCCATGCTTCTTTTAGCACTGCTGTGCTCATGACATTCAGCAGTACACATAATTTCCTCCTCCTGTGCGTGTGCCTTGCCGACATATCAAATGTGATCACCTCAGCTATATTTGTGACAAGTTCTTCTTCCTCTCAGCCATGACATCCCTCACCAAATCTCTCTCTGTCTCATTCAGAGGTCACATAGTCATTGCCTCCTGGTGTGTATCACCACTTGGTGTCATCCTGGGTGATACGCTCTTCTTTAAGGATCACATTATGATAGCAGCAGCCTTACTCGACCACTACTTTAATCATTTTCTCGGCCAGGTTGTCTGGAATTCTATTCTTGTTTGCCAACCAGCATCTGCTATACATCTGCCATATTGCTAAACTGGCTCCAAAATCCATTTGCTCAAATGGTTTTTAACCCTCTGTAAACTTTTCATGTCACATCTCTGCTCAGATCGTTTTCTGATTGCCAGAATATGATAGAATTAAATTCAAGACACTGTTTCTAGCTCCCACTGCTGCCAATTTCCTGTACTCCCATTACTTTCAGTCTTGCAATAAATCGTAAACCTGAGCCTAGATGCTACTATCGGTCGCTTCTGTATGCCAACTATGAGAACAGTTGATTCATTAGTCATATTCCAACAAAGCCACAAGAAACACATTTTCAAAATGTTCACCTACTGTCAAGGACTTGTACTAGTTTTGGATAGCCAAGAACTATTCTTTAAATAAAAAAAGACCCTTAGACTGGCATGTAAAGCATTATTATTTATTGTTTGTTTGTTTGTGTTGATGTGTCGTTTAGGCTTGGGTGTATTTGAAATAATTGTAGTAACAATAATTGACCTGACAAACTTTGGCAAATGCAGTACCTACAATATAAACATGACAAATAAGTTATTCTGGTTTTCTTGTATTGCAGGGTGAAATCAATCTCGCTGGGTCAGGGTCAGGGCCTATTGCGGAGAGAATGATTATGGAAGCTTGGCAACTGGATCTTCCTGCAAAACTGTCACCTTGCTGTGTCCTGGATGCTGGCAATGGAGGAGCTCATCAAAACCTTCACTGAACCTGGTTGGTTTATGTGTGTGTGTGTGTGTGTGTGTGTGTGTGTGAGGTCTTCAGCAGGGACACCTACAACCCCAGGCGAGTCATTAATTGTTTAATATCAAGATCCTTCAAAAATCATTCCAATATGCTGATTTGGTGCTCAAGAAACCTTTTCATCTTCTGTTTCTTCTTCTTCTTGAAAATATTTAAACGCAATAAATTTTCTTTCAAAAATTCAAGAAAAAGAACAGCATTTATTCAAAATAGTGAACATGCTTAAAAAAACACTTTTGATCAATTTAAGGAATCCTTGCTAAATAAAAATGTCTTCACTCGACTGTCTCTCCTGGATTAAAATGTATTAAGTAGCCTAAATGTTAAAAAATAAGCAGGGCTGAAAAAGGTTGAAACCCCTGCTTAAAGAATTAAAGAATCCATCAAATCTTTATGGATATTATATTTACAGACTTGATATTTGGTCATTATAATTTCTCCAGAACCTTGTCACTGGAGCCGACACCTGCCAAATAAACATGTAAAATGAATGACATGTTTTTGTATGTTTATATTTGTGTCTGTGTGCGTGTTTATATGGTTCAGTGAAAATATTATTGTTCTGTTTTTAGACAGACTCACCTGTTTTGCACCTGCTTCTACCTTATATTACAGATTGTGTGTTGCACATGTGAATCCATTGTAAAGCTATTTTGTTGTCCTGTTTTCTGTTGTCATCTTCTTGTATGGCCTTTGCAGACACTGTTATCCATGAGGACTTCAGACTGTTCCTTAGCTCCATGCCTACCAATGTGTTTCCTGTCACTGTATTTTCCTGTCACACAAGAACATGCACTTGCTCAAGTACATACACACGTAAAAGCTATAGGAACTGATAGTCATAAAGTTCTATGAGCGCTCACAAACAAGCACTGATTTTTCAGGAAAGCATTCACATGCCTCTATCTCATTTTTTATCTTTCGGAGAGGAAAACATACATCAATGTAGAGCGAAGCTTCCTGCGTCGATGGCATCCATATGCTGATGACATGCACATATTTTTACCGTTACACGTCATTCATCCTTCTAGCACTGCGATATGTCTGCATGTATATCAAATTAAAATTTTAGTCACACTAAGGCAGTCACACACTCCTGCAAGAAGAAGATAACACTTCACAAGCTTTCATATTTTATTCTCTCTCTACCTAATACATTAACACCCCTGTGCTCACGTCCCTATCAATTAAACCCCAGCTTTACCAAATCATTGGAACCAATAGTAGTTTATAAAGCCTTAAACAATGTTTGATTATAATGCAAGTGCACTCATATTGATGTCTTTAAGCAGCTAGACTGTTTAAATTTGTAACTTAGTTTATGAATTTTAGCAGTTCTATTTTGTCTTTGGCTTTAATTTTTGTTTTGTTGTTAATATGCCTGCGTTGCCAGGGAACTAATGAGCCTTTGTTATTGTGATGGTAGGTTACTAACGAGCCCCCGAAGGGTCTCCGTGCCAATGTGAGAAGTGCCTTTACTGAGATCAGCAGTACGTTCTTTGAGGAACACATCCTTGGCAGGAAATGGAGGAAGATCGTGTTTGGATTGTGTTTCTTCCACGCTATCATTCAGGTCAGGGCTCAAGGGTTGAAAAATCAGTGTGTAGTCAAAGATGGGGTTCTATTCAATTTGAAGCCTATAGAGATTATAAAGTTTAGAAGCCTTATGGGAAGCCTTATGTTTTTCTTGCAATAAAATAAAAGCAGGACTGGTGTGGAACAAATAAAATAAAATTTAAATAAAAACAATTGGATGGAAGCTTTGCTTGTGTGCAGCTTATACTGTATTGTAAATTTGTTTCAGGTTAATTTTAAATGTGTTTTTCTTTATTTCTTATATGTCTATGGTTTTATGTAAGAAACTACAGCTGCAAACCACTTATTTAGTGGTAATATCATTAGTTTCCAGTCTTCAGTGGCACATGATCTTCAGAAATCATTTTAATACACTGATTTATTATCAATGTAAAAAATGGTTGTGCAAGCAGTTTTGTGTAAACCATGAGAGATCGTTCTATTTTCTAGTATTCTCGACAGGATGAATAGAAATTCAAAAGAACAGCATTATTTGATACAGGAATAATAAAACAAAAATTATACATTATTCTGGATTGAAAAATTGGCCAATTTGCAGAACAATAGATGGTCATGAGGGCTTTATTAATTCACATCCTATAAATCATTCCCTTATTTATTTGTCTGTATGTGTTTTTCTATGTATGTGTGTGTATGCATATATAAGAGAGGAAGAAATTTGGTCCTCTGGGCTGGAACATCCGTTCTCAACCTAAACCTCTACTGCCAGACAGGACATATACCCTGGGATGCTCTTATATACATCACAGGTATGTGTGTGTTTATTGCCAAAGTATTTATAGCATCAGTCATTGATCTACAATTTCACAGGTTTCTCTCAGTCAGTGGTGACGGTGGCTAGGGTTTAGTGTGTACCTGTACTGTACTGTATGTGTTTTTCTATGATTTTGCCTATGAAATAAATGCATTATAATGTATGAATAAAGTACTTTATTCATAAAGAAATCAAGTCTGAATATTAATGTGGTATTTTTGAAAATTCTCAGAAAAAACTTTGGACTGTTTCACTAAAATTTACAAAATGTTTATTGATTGTTAGGAATGCATCTAAGTAGGCATCATTTTACAGATCATCAGCTGGTGAAAATTATTATTATTAAATTTGGTGCAGCTGGTAATAAAAATGTTCCAGTAATGTTGTTATGAGTGGCTTTGGGAAAGACTTTTTAAGGAAGCTTCACACAATGTCAAACTGTCTCATTAATTCTTGGCAAGGTATCGGTCAGTCATGGAATGAAACAGAATGTGTTTAAGTGTGTGTTTTATTGTCTCTGTAGGTGAGATTACGTATGGAGGCAAGGTGACTGATGCCTGGGATCAGCGATGCTTACGGAACATACTGCTGTGTTTTGCAAGTTGCTTTGGCAACACATCTGTCAGACTAAAATCAAAATTGCGTATGGCTTAGTACAATTATCATATCAGAAAATGTATGTAAAAGGTTAATGCAGTAAATGGTGCATACTCAAAGTGAGTTTAATTAGTTTAATAATGTAATAACATGGTTGTTCTTGTTATTGGATTTTATTATTATTATTATTATTATATATTCAAATTATTTGGCTTCTTACAGTGTGAGTGTTCTGAGACATTGAGTACACTTTTAAGTCCAGGTACAAGTCAGTGTACTAACCTTTTTTTTATTTATTTTTTTACTTTGTTCATTTTGGGCACTGGAAAATGTCTGACAGATTGATGCATTTAACTTTAAAATGTACAAAATTGTCTTACAAGGGTGCATGTCCCTGGAAAGAGCAAGAAGGTCCACCAACTACAGTCTCACAAAATCCTGTAGAAAGAACACTGCACATATTTTAAAAACTTTACATTTTAAATGCTTGCTTATTTAAAATTTCATATATTTTGATGCATCTAAATCTTGACTATATTATTCCTGACTAAGGCATTAAAATAGTCTCTGGTTTAACACACACTCACTTTTTCCCCTCTGAATTCAGGAGGTTCACCCTCATGGTACATGGACAATTTCCTCTGGGTTGGGGATTCCAGTAAAGGCCAGTGATGTATGAGCTGTGTGCTGTTGGTATAATAGCTCATGAATGGAGCCAGAGGGGCTCACAGTCATTCCAAACAACACACTCTGACACTCTGAGCTACATAAACAACTACAATTTCTTTACTGTATACTCGCTTCACTGTCTGGCACACACACATATGGTCATAGCTCTCTTGCACGTTGATGGGCACACCCAAACTGCTATCTCTGCCTGGATGTGCTGTCCGTGTGGCTGGTCTGAGTGCTCTGTTATATAACACACAGACATGCACGATAAGCTCATGTTAATATGGATGAATCGCAGAGTGTACTGTTTTTGAAATCACCAAACAGGCTTGGCATATGTAACTGGACTAGTTTAAATTTCAGCAGTGAAGTGAGAGGTTTCCTCTACATCAGCTTGAACTGAGTGAGGTGCACTGCATAATATAAGCCCATCATCATAAATGAAAAAGAAAAGTCTTCCAGCATAATATGAGGAGGTGATGAAGAACATGCAAGCGAACAACCGAAAAATGAGGTGAACTTTTTCTCTACAAAGACTGTAGTACACTAATATAAGTGCTTATTTATCTGCTTGGAAATATCCTGATGTTTTCCCCAGCAGTATAATTAGAGGGTCTTTGTCAAAGTCATGTAGGTAGTTGTGTCCATCAACTGTAACCTTCAACCCTCTAGTCACTAAATCTTTCATATGATCTGAATTAGAAATTACCCGAGACTGTCGGCTTTACCTTTGAGCTGACTTCTTTCTCCCTCAGGTGGTGAAAAGTTGTTGTTTTGATTCTTGTTGTATTTTGATTGACCTTTATTCTTCTTTTCATTTTGAATTGAGAAAATTGTGAAGTACTTATTGGTTGTGTGTGTGCGTGTTTGAGCAGAGTTGGATCACAAGCGGTCACCCAAGTATTTTTGGATTGATTGAGATTCTTTTTTCCTCAAGGATTCCTACAGGTAAGTAACAATTTGAATACCTAGTGCCCTAGTTTGAATTAAGAATATTTAGCATATGGCCCCCCCCCAAAAAAAATAAAAATCCTAACAAAACTATGCCCTGGAAAAAAGGTGAAATCTGTTTGTTCAATAAAGAGTTGGTTCGTGATGAGCTGAATTTTCGTTTCAACATGGTACCAGTGTACAGAGACCAGACCCTTGTCACTGAAGCTTTGAAAACCCTTTAGCCCGGAAAAAAACTTGACATGGACGAGGAGGTCAGCCTGGAAACATGCAGGGATATTTCAACATATATTTTCTGATATGACTAGGTAAATGAACGTTAGGTAAACGACATATAAGTTTCATTCTTATCGAGGTCCATTTTTGTGTTAGCATGAATAACAGTCATAATTAGTTTGTTAATTAACCATATTTTGCTCCCCAGGGCTGCATTTATTGATCAAAAATACAGACAATTCCGTGATCAAAGCTTCATTTTTAGTATCATTAATCATCATTTGTGGTAACAAGATCTCAGAATCATTTATACACTGATTTACTCGAAGCAAACAGATTGGGAGACATGTTTCAGGATTCTTTTGATGAATCGAAAGTTCAAAAGAAAGTGAAAGTGACTGACATCATGTATGAAATCAATACTTTGTGGTCTGCTTTATAGCTTCCCACCATGGAGGATGGTGTGTTGGTTCATGGGATGTTCATGTATGCTTGTCGCTGGGATGACACAAACATGGTTATTGAAGACGTGCTGTCGAGAGTGATGAACCCCATACTGCCTGTGGTGCATTTCGAACCTCAGCAAAACTATGTTCCTGAGCCCAGCTTCTTCTGTACAAGACCTCCGCTCGTGCTGGAACTCTGTCTACTACAGGTTACTTTATGACTTCATCTTAGTTCTTCTTGTAAAGTTTAAATAGTTACGCTGTTAAAATAAATAAATAAAAGGGTAATTGTGGCTTTAAATCTCACAACTGTGACTTTATTTCATATTTTAAACTTAATATTAAAATGACCTCACAATTGACTTCATGTTTTTATTTTGAAGCGGTAACATGCTTCTGTATATTTACCTCCTGTCTGTTTTTAAACCACTAGTATCAGAGCTTTGAAATTGTATTATTGTCTTTATCGTTATATTTTTACTTCATTTATTCTTAATTGTATATTTTTATTCTGTCTATTAGGACACTCCACAAATTTTGTGGTAACTGATGTTGCCATCCAACCGACCCAGTGACTACTGGATCTCAAAAGCATCTGCACTACTCCGCTAACTCAATGAATAAGCAAAGCTGTATGCTTTAGTTCTGTATGCTTTTCTTCTCTCCTTTCTCAACAGAGCTTTTAGTGTTTTTGAGCATAAGTAACATTAAAGCCTTAAAAAATACATGCACAGTCTACAGAAAGTGTGAAGTAAATGCTAGAAAATTATTTTCCAAAATACACAGACTCACCTAGAACTTTTTTAATTGTTTTATTTTTTTAAATCTATATTTTCTAACAAAAGGACGTATATCCACAGTGTTTACATAGTGTTTTTACATAATACAACAGAGCACAGGGTCAGAATGAAGTCACAAAATAACGACACTCTGATTATGTGGACAATCCGGACAAAGTGAGAGATCTGAATATACTAATAACTGTAATATTTATAAAAAGATGTCAAAATTATGAAAGTGACCGTTACAGAGCATATTAATTCTACCATCAACGTATGTTATTGTTGCTTTGGTAAGGAAATGTCAGTTCGGTGATGATTTTTAATTCTAAAATAATATTAAATGCTAAAAATATTACTAAAGCCAAGAAATGAAAAGAAACTGTGTGACTTCCAAAGGGATTATGGGACTGATTATATTTGAATTTCAGCACATAAACTTCACAGACACATTTTTAGCTGTTGTGACTAACAGTGTTCGCACACTGAGAACACATCTTTACATAAACCAGCCCTCAAGTGCTCAATCCACATACATTATATAAAGACAAAATATCACCCAAACAGCTTGTCTAAGGGTCTGTATGTTTGTTTGAAAAGTCACATTTCAAAAATACACAACTTTGTCAAGTTTTTTTTTCTTTTTCTTTTTTTATCATAATTATTGTAACAATAGAAAGAAGGAATCGACTTTGGTGGTAGACACTTCTCAATCACGTGGTGTTTCTTTGAAAACAAAAGAAAACGAAAGTGTGATGCTTTTGCAATTATGTGAAGTCTTTCGAGACTGCCTCAATGAAGTTTGGTGCAGACATGAGAATGGTAAAGGTGCAGATGATGGAGAAAAGTGAAAACGCCACCAGGCAGAGCCGATCCACGACTGCTGCCGCAAATTTCCACTCGCTGCAGATTGCCTCGGCCTCATCCTGGTCACGGAACCGCTGAGCGATGTACATCACTTCCACTAGGATGCGATGGATCTCCTGTTCGCCTGCAAACATCCTAACTGCCTCCTGCTGTTCTTCGTTTGGTGACCCGCCGACTCGCCCACCGCTGCAAGACACACCGGAGTCGCTGCTGGGAGGGCAGCATGCGCTGTCAATGGAGTGGAAGCCAAAGTACAGGTTCATGTGACCGTTGGTGGTGGAGTTGGCAGAAGGCGGTTGACCGGGCATTACTCCCATCTGAATGCTGCTGGCGCTGGCATGGTGCGCTGGAGAGTGGTCATATTTGTAGCTGGCTTTGCGTTCCTCGCCCGGCTTCTTCATGCGCAAGAACCAGGCGCACCAGTTGAGCAGGATCACACGTACCTAAGAAGAGCAGGAAGAATCTGCTAAAAGATGAAGCTCTCAGATGGGTGCATGAGGCATTCCTGTCTTTATAATGATGATATGCTGTATGAAGTCGGTGTATTTCATTAGATTATGGGAGAAAGTGTCCACTAAAGGTTTCTTGTGTTTAAAGATTCAGACCTGCTTCAAGCGGCAGATGCGTCCCACTGGACATGAAGTCCACTAAAGGTTTCTTGTGTTTAAAGATTCAGACCTGCTTCAAGCGGCAGATGCGTCCCACTGGACATGAACCAAATAAGAAACACCAGCCAGCTGTAGCTAAGAGCTCTTTTCTTCTCATAAGAGTAGCAGAGGAGACAACACACTTTAATACAAATAGACCTCATTACCTCTCCATGATGCCAAGTCATTCTACAACTCACCTACATTTCGCAAATTCAGGGTTCAGGAGGTTTTCTCAGATTTTTGTCAGAAGCGATTTTATTTTAGTGGATTTTTATTGTATTTGGGTTTTTGTGGCTGCAGCACTGGTTGTTTGAATGGAAAGCAGTATTTTAAGTTAAAGATTACACAATTCCTGATAGCCTTAAGAAAGCCCTAGTTTGCAGAGAGCTAACAGTGAGCAATGTTTGAAGTGCAATTTCATAGAACTTACGCTCTTCAATAAATGAAGACCATGTAATTGGCCACTTGGTTGCCATGGCTCGAATTCTTTAAATCCATGGAAGCTTTCCTTTGGACAAAAGTTTCTTTATAGTGGAAAAAAGGTTCTTCACACTAAGATTTTTTTTAAGTGCCCCTATTATGTCATTTTTAATGTTCCTAATATTGTTTTAGGAGTGTCCTACAATAGGATCACATGCATGCAATGTCAAAAAACACTTTCGTTTTCTCAAAATATGCATTTAATATCACCTCATTTTCTAGCGATTCTCAAACGATTCGTTCGAAGCAATTCAAAGATTCAGTCTCTCTAAACCCATCCTTTCCGTGAGCCTACTCTGCTCTGATTAGTAGATGGCCCAGTCTGTTATGATTGGTCTACCATGTACAGCGCATGTCAGAAATATAAACAGAAGTGAGACTCAAATTACTGACGACTAGTTTAGGTTCAGAGTCGATTCTTTCTTTTGGGAAACAATAACTTTATTTATCGTGCACTTTCAGCTTTACAACTTTGCAGATCGTTTTACAATCACATACAGCTACATTGCACACTGCATCAGGCGGGCAACTATTGTGTGCCCGGAAACCGCATAATAATAGGGGCACTGGCACTTTATGAAATTTTCACTGAAAGGTTCTTTGGGGAACCCCAAATCGTTCTTATCCGGCATCATTGTGAAAACGCCCTTTTGGAAGCTACAAATTTTCTCCCCAATCTGCAGTTTGGAGAAGCTGACGCTAGTTGCCGAAAGTCAAAGTCAGTTTTGTGCAGTTGGAGTTGACCAATTTTACAGAAAATCGCGCAGTGTCTTTAGCCTGTGATTGCATCCAGTCAGAGGATATCAAACATGCCTTCGTTTGATACGCTGATGGACGTCTTTTTAGAAAAAAAACAAGCCATGTTGTTTTCATTTGTGCGCAATGATGGGCAACTGCTTCTGTTGAATTGATCTGCGTTGTTTAATTTGTTATTTTAAGTACAAAAATGAGAAATGTTGCCCTTCGGCCACCATCTAGCAGAAATATTTTTTAACAATCTTTCTATTATTATTCAGTAATGTTTATTTTATTTCAAGTCAATTGACAATGTTTTTAATGCACCGTTTTCGCTTGTTTTAGTTAACAATAATAACCCTGTTCTGCATAGTCCTGCATGATCTTTTTTTCATCTTAATATTAAACAATGCTTAGAGTTTTCACTCACCCATCTTGGCATCTTTCCACCTTGTGGATCATGATGATGAAACTGCAGAATGAGGACGGTGACAACAACCGACAAACCCACAATCATCATGGTGCTGGCAAAGTACTGAGCTACCGAGCCAAAGAAGACACAAGCATTTAAACCTGCAAGCTGTACTAAGACATCATCAACGGCCAAAATGTTCTTCATGTGATTGAGTATATAATATGAAAATCCAACGATTTGGACTTACCTATGAGAGGAACTGAGTCAGAGGTGGCCGGCATGATCTCAGCCACTAGCAGCATGAAGACCGTTAATGACAAGAGGACAGTGATACCTGACAGACGGCAAAGTGGAAAACTTTATATGCATTTATATGCATAATTATGCATAAACTTTACATAAACATTGTGATAAAAAAGAGAAAGCTTTATGGTTCTTACCCAGTGATATCTTCTCTCCAGAATCTGCTGGAAGCAGGAAGACGAGCAGAGCCAGGCCAGAGATGAGCACACAGGGAATGAGCAGGTTCAGACCATAATACAAGGTTCGCCTGCGCATCGTTACTGTAAAAGTCACATCAGGGTACGGCTCCTTACAGCACTCATAATACAACTCATTACGCTTCCCAGGGACCCCTGACAAAACACAAAGGAACACATTCAGATTTATTTCATACAGCAGCAGGTGTTTTCCACAAATACAGTATACTTTTTATGAAGCACTACAGGCATAAATCCCATGTTTTTTGTTGTTAGAACTATTAGATATTGTCTTACATACTGTAATGCATGCTATGTATATACATACTATATCTGTGGTCTCAGACTTAGCCAGGAAAGCCAGGTTCTGCCTCATTTGATATGATTCTGTAAGCTGCAACAATGAGATTGTTTTCTTAATAATGACATAACATCTAATAATAATGAGAAACTATCTCAGTATAATGATTTAACATCTTATAATGAGAAACGTTCTAGTAATGACTAAACACCTCATAATTATGAGAAGCTCTCTTGTAATGTTGGCTAACTATAACGAGAAAATAAGTCATTATTTTGTGAAAACATCTCGTAAAAATTAGAAACTTTCTTGTAATAATGACAAAACGCCTTATAATAATGAGAAAATAAGTCATTAGTATGAGAAAGTTTATCAAGAGATGTTGTTATTATGAGAAAATTTGTCATTGTGAGACACTAAGCCATAATTATCTGTCTTTTCCCTCAATTTTCCCTCTTTCCTTAAATCTTTCCTGAATTTTGCAACTTATTAGCTCACTTTTTTTTACATTTTAAATCAATGTAAATACATTTTGTCTATTGAATTTAGATTATTTTATATAAAATGCATTTCATAGTTTCAAAATCATGGTTTTAAACAGTATTTAAATGTCCCACATTTTGGTTACAGGCGACTGTTTTTAAACAGCTAATAATATTTAGCTTTAAAATACAGAAGTCAATGCATCAATGATTTAGTAGTGCTGTGTGTGTGTGTGTGTGTGAGAAAACTTCCTTTTGTTAAGTTTCAGATCCTTTTGTATATTTTTATATGCTCTCTTTGTTAAAAGAGCCAGCAGAGTGGTTTAAGGTAAAAGCTAAGGCAGGACTTCAAAGTGACCCTTCCACAACAGAACTGAGATGAATACCTTTCTGAAAACAAAGGCTGTCAGCCAAGACGGGCGTATTTGTGACAGGACCAAATCACAGACAGGATCTTCATGACCTTTAAAGTGCATAACCTCCAAAACTTTGTTGAATATAAAGCAATCACTTCATTTGTTCCCTGTGTCTTGTCCTTGATCTGATGCATGCACAAGACTAATATTTACTTTCCATTTTCCTAATTTTTGCAATGCAATCCGCTTAATCCTACGGTGCTCTCTAAAGTACGCAATTCAATAATTCTGTGCTTCATAGTCAAACAAGCCCAACCCTAGTTTTAATGATATGAATCCCAGTGATGTTGTCTATAATATAACTCCAAAATGCATGAAATAAACATTATTTCTACCAGTTGCAAGAGTAAAGGGAAACAACGACATGACATGTTGCAAATGAGACAGTCTTGATCTGTCAGGGTCAGACAGCCCTCCTCTCTAATTGATTAAAAATGAAATCAAAATTGTAATTAATCAATCTAGGCAGGCGGAGGAAGAGCTTTCATCAGGATTTCATGCTGGCACTCAGAGACAATCACATCAAAGCAAATTGCTGGTTTGAGTCATTTAACTGATTACAGAAGACATACCTGAGTGATGTGGTTTGTGTGCGTTTGATGGGGAGGGATTTGCAATCATAGTTATGCAAAGTTGTGAGATGAAATACAGGAAAAACAATCTAATAGCACATATGTAAAGATTCTTGTTACACATCATATGTGACCCTGGAGCACAAAACCAATCTTAAGTTCGCTAAGAGACGTCATATTTGCTAGCAATCAAGCCAAAATGACATTTGTATGGCCGTCAGAAATAATTTTTTTTATGCCAAAACTCATGTAGGCCATTGAGTAAAGCTAGGTTACATCATGTATTGAAGATATTTTGTAAATTTCCTACTGTAAATATATCAAAACTTATTTTTTGATTAGTATTATGCATTGCTAAGAACTTCATTTGGTCGACTTTAAAGGTGATTTTCTCAATTTTTAGATTTTTTTTGCACACTCAGATTCCAGATTTTCAAAATAGTTGTATCTCGGCCAAATATTGTCCTCCTAACAAACCACACATCAATGGAAGGAAAGCTTATTTATTACATTTTAGATTTTTTCAGAAAATTGACCCTTATGACTGGTTGTGTGGTCCAGGGTCATATATATTGTTACAACTTCTCTGCACACCCCCCCCCCCCCCTGGCCTGAGCAGTTGGTTTTTCTCGCTGTGTGCCCCCCTTTGTGTTTCTGGGGCAGCGTGTATGACTCCCTGCCTTACTTTTTTTTTTTTTTTTTTTTTTTGCTTTTTTTTTTTTCTTTTTTTTTTTTTTTTTTTTTTTTTTTTTTTTTTCTCTTCTAACTGACGTGCTGTTTAAGATAGCCCGTTCACAGGGGATTTACATGCTCTATGTCACCCTGCACAACCTTGGCACGCAACTGGCCATTGGTGCCGACCAGAATCAGTGCCAAAGCACTGCCAACTACCATCAGGACCCCATCTGTCGAACAAACCCTGGGTCACACTGGCATTGAAAGCGAAAAAATGAGAGACTGAGACACAAACAGAGAGATTAAAAAGCCAAATGTGATCAGATTATGAGATTAGAAAATCTGTGCCACACAAACATTCATCTCTAATATTAATATTTCTAATATTAGTGCAAAACATCCTACGGTGTTGCCCGATTACAAGAATTTAACACATTAACAATGTTATTTAATCCTGTTACTATGGAACCACTAAATATAGAATAAAAATGTTAATTGATACTTTTTATCTCACAATTCGAATTTTTTTCTCAGAATTGCATGATATAAAATTGACGTGCAATTGCAATGATAGTTGAGATATAAAGCCAGAATTGCGAGGTATAAACTCACAATTCTGAGAAATAAATCACTTTATAACTTGCAATTGTGAGCTAATATCTCACAGATCTGAAAAACGAAGTCAGAATTGCAAGATAAAAACTGGCAATTGCGAGAAAAAAGTCAGGGAAAAAAGTTCAGACAGACAAGGAAGCGGCAAATGTATTTGTTTTTAGCTTGCCTATTACTTTATAACTTGCAATTGTGAGTTTATATCATGCAATTCTGAGAAAAAGTCTGAATTGTGAGAGAAAAAGTCGCAATTACTTTTTTATTTTTTTATTCAGTGGCGCGGGGGAGGAAGCAGTGGCTTCCACTATGTTAAAATGAAATAAAATGGCATTATGAAAAGTAAATGACTTGTGGTGTTGCACAGGATGTTAAAATTCGAGGTATGCCACATTTTCTCCCTTTGTCTTAATCCATGAAACAACAACGCAAGAAATGCTCTCGTAGAAGAAAATCATGAGAGTCAAGACCTTTCTTTTTATTCTCCACATGCCAGAAGGAAAAAAAAGGAAGAGCCTGTCTTTCATGACCTTCGGACCTACGACCTGTTAAAATTTTCGTGCTTCCCTACGTTCAGCAGGGGAGGATATGATGAAATGCATCACCTACAGCATTTCAGATGAAGCCAACAACGTTTTTCACCCTTTCCACTGAAGTAGATGCAGGGCGGAAAATTGAGAAATTATCAATAGTTTCATCCAGGCAACAAGAGAGAAAACACGATGACCAGCCACACAATAATAATTACTGACACTCAAAACCCCAAATGTTCTCTGTGAAAAGACAAAACAGATCTATAGACATTAATCTAAAGACTGTGCCGATTAGAGTCTAAGGGTGCTTTAGATACTCGATGCTATTCATTTAAAAATTGATTTGTTCCCACAAAATGCCTCACTCTCGTAAACTCAACCCGAAACTAAACATACTTGAAATAAAATAAACATTAACTGAAATAAAGCAAAATATATAAAGACTATTTTATTTCAGCTAGATGCAAAGACAATATTTCTCATTTTCATTTAGTTTAAGTTGAAATAACTAAAACTAAATAAAGGATATCTAAAAAAAAAAAACATTATGAAATGACAAAAACATACAGTACAACAAAATTACGAAAAAACTAAAATTAAAATGAAAACAAAAAATATAAAATTCAAATCTAACTCAAACGTTTGTCAGAGATCTGTTACATGTTCTCAGTGTGTGCTTTGCCAGTGCTGTGCTGCGCTGCCTGGTTTGTCTCTTTGGTTACCTCTGTTAGTTGTAATAGTAATCAATTGACCACACCCCCTTCCTTGTTTGTTGCCATGGTTACTCATTGGTCCTTTTGTTCTCCTGTGTATATATAGCCCTTGTGTTTCTCTTGTGCTTTGCCAGTTGTTGAAAGATACAGTTGCCATTCTGCCTGTATTTTGTTCTCTGTTTTCAGTGTTTCTTGTTTTTTTTGTCACTTTATTAAACTACCTGCACATAGATCCTCGCCTCTGCTTGTTTTCTCCAGTTCCCGCAACAAGATCACTGAGCTCCACCTGGAGAAAGCTCTCTGTTATCATCTCAATGGTAATGACAGGCACTCTTACCCACTAAATCCCATTCTCCATTGGGGATGTATGTGGAGATGTCCACTGCCTGCATCTGCAGGTCCAGCAGCCAGCCGTTATGAGTCCAGGAGCCAAACTTGAGGTCACATTTCTGTATATCGAACGGGAACCAGCGCACATCTATGTAACATGTACTCTTCAGAATACCTGCGTGATTATACACAAACACACACACGTATCAATAACAGCAACAGAGAAAATCATGGTGAATTATAATTGTATGCATGAAAATTATCTTAACTATTAACTATACCATACATCACACTTGTTAAATCTGCAAAACTAACTGCAGACAAACATATAGAACAAGTGTAGAAGCCCCCCCCCCCCATAGAAACATAAAACAATGAAGCAGCAAGTTATCTTTTATGGCAGTGCAGTCAGCAAATACGGTATGATTAAAATGCTGCTGGGTAACACTTTAATTCTAAGGACCAATTCTCACTATATCGCAGCATATGACTGGCTATTGGCCTGTTTATTAGTACTTATAAAGTACATACAGTATTAATGCCTTATTCTGCATGACCATATTCTAAATACATAACTTAACAAACTACCTTACTGACTATTAATAAGCAGCCAATTTTGAGTTTATTGAGGCAAAAGTCATGGTTAATAGTTAGTTAATATTGATAATTGGACCTTAAAGTGTGACCAATTCCAGAAAAATAGCTAATATGATCATTTATTTTCATGTTGGCAGATAACCGATAAATTATAGATATTAAAAACTCGACACTATTTTGTCTAAATAAAGAAAAAATATGTGCATTTTAAATGCTGCATGTGAATTTACATCAAACTATTAGAACGGAAATGGATATTTATTTAGATATGCTAAAGATTATATAACATTGTAATTAAATTATTAGGTGTTTTAAATATGCCCATTATCATTAAGTAAAACTTAATAAAAAAATAATAAAAGTGACAAAAACAAAATGACTAGCTTTAGCAAATTTGAATGGAAACAAAATGAACAAATAATATGAACAAAAATTGTAATATTCTAATATAATTATAATAAAAGTATATCAATGATACTAAAATAACAATCAACTTTAAGTAAGTGTTACATGACAGCAAATATAATCTAAATGTAGAAACATGAAGTTAGCACTAACAACTGAATAACTAATATTAACCAATAAATTAAAAAAAAAATCTAATATTGGCCAGTGATCAAATTAGCACCAATAAATTGTGTATCTCTAACTAATCTCTACAAAAGCGTATCTGTGTGGTTGATACAGCGGTAAGAATAAATTGTACCTGGTGGTATGTACTGACAAGCACCTGACGCATTAACCAGGACGTTTGTATGGAAGGTGGCATCAAACCTCTCATCGGCACTGTCGAGAAATACAGAACAAAGTTCAGTCAGAATATTTTGGCAACTGCATTCCTGAAATGTTTGCTGCCCTGTAATCTGCATAAACTAACACACATTAGCCAATCAAATACTAGTTATTGTCTTTACACAATGTGATTGGTCAAAATGAGCTTAAAATTGTTTCGAACCCAGTAGCTCTCTGTAGAATAATATATGTGTCCTTGTCCTTTGTGTTTCTCCTACCTCCCACAAAACTAATATTTTGTTGATTAAAATGTCCAATTCAATTGACATCGTGGTTACAAGGAGGCAGACCAGCAGTTGTATTATTCAAAAACCTCTTCATAATTAATCATACATACCAAAAGTACCATAAGCAATATGATTATGAAATTAAATTCAGGTAACATCTGAACAAGGACAGAGGCGTTTGATGATACCTTTGTAAAATAATGTCATAAATCCTCAGTGACATTTAGGACTTATTAGTATGTAGGAGGTATGCAATATGGTTTTAAATATGTCATAGTAATTATACACGTCTTGACCTTGTAGTTGCAATATGCACGTTATACATTCATATGAAATTGTAAGCACTATTTGGCATGACATATGCATTACAAATTCAGCATGTGCCAGAATTCAGCATTCAAATATTCAAATAATGTAGTAATATTTTGATTAGATTTGTATTTCTTAGTTTTAATTTGATTACGTATCGAGTATATAGCTGTAATTTAGATGTATTTCCAGACTTTCAGTATATTTTATACTCAACTTGCTCTTAATGAAAATGAGCAAAGGCGTGCACTTAGCGCCAAGTAACACAAAATATATATATAATTTTTTTCACGTTGTCATCTAATATTTAATTAATATTTAATTGATTTAATTTAATTTATATTAATTTAATGTAATTAATTTTATTTTATTTTATTTTCATATATTTTATTTTATTTTATTTTATTTTAACAAATATTAACAATTTCTAAGAGTTTTCAATATCAACACTGTTTAGTAGTCTTTTTTTGGCACTCTGAGTCTTTTACTCTTTTGCACACTGTTTCAATGCTGGGCTTTGAGTTACAAAACACAAATACCATTATGTAACAAAACAAGATGCAAAGATGGCAATGTCTCCAGAAAGTACTGCCCACTTGTGATATTATGCTCCTATGACCTATAATCTTTCAGTCTTAAAACTTGTCTTAAAAGTCTTTTTTTTAAGCCAGGACATAATACCATTCAAAGTTCTATACGGTGAGATTTTAACTTTGTCACTGCTCTTGCTGTTGGACATCAAAGATGACCTTTCAGCAGCATTGCCAAGGTAATAATGTCTCTAATCCTTTCCGTTTCTCAGAAAGCTATCCTTTTTATGGTGGTTTGGTAGATGACAACCTGCCAACTTAAAGGAAGCTGCCTGGCTAACAGCCATAGTTAACAAAACAAAAAAGCAATATCTCACATTATGACAAAGAATAATTATTTTTACAGTAATTTACACAAGAACCAGCCTGCAAATTACCACTTTGCCATACAAATCACCTGTCATGCTCACAATGATGCCTTTGCTCAACATAAAATATCCATTACATGCCTGTACAAGAGTAACTCAGTGGCTAATCAGTCAAGCATTCAAGTCAAAACTACGAAAATTAGCCCATTATTAACAATAACTGACAATTTCTAGACAATTAATACTTACACTTTACATTAATTATTCATCTGGATGAGACAAGTTATAATTTTTCTGCATTAATTCAACATCCAGTATATAAGCCAAAAAAACGGGTTCCATCATTTGTAATTAGGTTTGTCTTCCAGTTTAAAACTGTTGTAAAACAATCTTCATTTTTGCAATTCCGTGCCACTAGTGATGATGAAATTGCTTACAGCTGCTTTAATGCCGTATCTGCTTCCTTTAATCAGATTTGAAATCTCACTGAGAGCAGTTTTAAAGAGTGAATGTTCTTTAGTTAGTAGCTGGCGTCATACATTCAGTTTTAAGGTTTTCGTGGACAACAGGTGGTTCATTGTGTAGCTGAGAAAAGAAGCATCTCTTTGACCATATCCTCTTGCCTCTCTGAGATAACGTGAAATTGACAGCTTTCCACTGTGCACAGAAGCATTCTCCATCAATCTTCACGCTAAAACCATCCACACAGACACATACTAAATCATCAGATTCATCCAAATTACTAATCCAATATTCTAAAACAAATAGCAGAAACAATGGATGATCACACATTCTCTGTTAGCTTCTGTCCTGCACTTTTACATTAGATTGCTTAATTGGCACAGATGTCTCCAGTTTAATGCACCGCACCACATCCATCCTCATTGAATATTTTAGCTAAATACATCATGCGTTGTCTTTAGAGGTTTATCCTCTTTTGACTCATCCTCAGAGTCAGGCAGCAAAGTTAGCATCTCTTGCATGTTCTCTTAATGTATTCATCTTGATATGGCCTGATGTTTTAGCTAATGTCTCCTGCCAAGAGGATCACTGTTGTTGGCCACGAGCGATATTTTAAGGTGTGCATGATCTGGCAGAATTCAGATGATGTATTAAAAGCTCTTTACATCTTCTCCTCACACAGCAAGTAAGTTGTTGTAATGCAGCTTTAGGAAGAGGTGACACCTGTCAAGCTACGACAAAAGAAATTTGCATAATGCAGATTTATGAAGCCTGCCCATAGAGAAGGCAATTACTGCTGTCAGTCACTGACACAAAACACAGCTCCCATTTCTCTCTACCGCACAGGCACATTTAGCTACAATTCTAATTATCCATGACAAATGTGTTAAATTAAAACCAAATTATTGTAGCGAATACGATGTTATTGTTAGGGTGGTATTATTAACTAATATGGTGGAAATAAACTGTTTGCAGACCAATCTAGACCAATACAGCAATGAATAAAAGGGCATGCTGTTCATCATTTGGACACATTACTAAGTCAACTGATAACTGTACTAAGTTAGTAGTAGATTCCTCCTTCCTGCTACAAACTTCTTGCTCTTCGAGTCAGTTTTCTTGGCAGATGTTGTAAGTTTCTACAGTATATTTGCTGTCATGTGATACGTTTATGAAGGATGTTCAGAGTCAAAAAGATGTAATTTACATTTTAATTCATTTAAACGAGAGACCCTGGTAAAATCACCATTCAACTTGTTAATCCAGTTAACATACAAGATATTCATTATGAGCCTCGTTAATGTTGTACCAACAGTGATTTGACAGGAAACCTGTGAATATCTGAATGGTTTGAACCCCATCAAACACATCATATGCGCATGTAAGCAGCAGTCTTTCACTAATTTACAATGCCTCTGGCAAGCCAGATGTGTTTGCCCTTATCATAATTGTTTATTTCTTACCACTTTCAAGGATGCAAACTAGTGAAATGTTCTTAGTGACTTGCCAAATGTTTTTTATTACATTGTCTTTCAAGCCCAGTCATTTTTGTCACTAATTAAATCATCCAGCTGTAATCTGCTCTATAAATGAGTGTTGCACACAAAATCTGGCACACAATATGTTGCTGTAGTTCTGAACCAAAATGAAAGCTCATTTTAATTATTGTTGTACTCAATCCAGATATAATAAGCCTGGATTAATAGTCCTTATTAATATACAATGCCAAGAACACACAGGCCCAAGCCCTTTACACACTATTCTGTGAAGTGAGAGGCCCAGCAAAACAAAATGAGGCCCTGGTAAAAAAATCTACTATGATATAATTCAATATCTATGATTTAAATGATGCTTGGAATATTTTTAGAAGTTTATTTAATAATAATAATAATTGGTCAGAATACAACAATATTTCAGAATGATCATCAATAGAGAAGCATTAGGGAGGAACTAAAGGGAAACGCCACTGATCATCTTCATCATTGAAATTTGAAGCAAATATTTATAATCGCATTCCTGCCGAATACGCACAGAAGACTGTGAGGTTTGAATGACAAAAAGAAAGAAATGGGGGGGGGGGGGTGGGGGGGGGGGGGGTGGAAGCTGCAATCCCATTATAAAAACAGAGGGAGTGGAGGGGAAAGAAGCAAAATCGGCCAGCCAAGCTCTGTCTAATAATAATAATAATAATACATAACCCTACATCTGTCCTCTCACAGCACACACAAACACGGCCAACTCACAGCATGTGTTACAGTACAGATGAGGGGCATTAAGTGTGACGTGAGAGAGTGTTTACACCGGGATTTACATTGCAAGTACACTGCTATGCACAATACATTAATATATGTTATGTTATGTGTATATTTTGTGTACATCGGCACACATTGTTCCATCTGAATAGAATTTTGAAGTTTTTTAACTACTATGCTAATGTGTGTATGTGTCAGTAAACACAGTTTTAAAAGTATGTGTAAATGCACCTTTTCATTCCGATGTGGATTCTGTGCTGCCATTGCAGTGTAATAATGGCTAAAAAAAATATGTTGGTGCTTATGGTATCATAAGGTAGCTGGCAATGGCTAGCTCTTGTAAATAATTCCTTCACTTGCACTGTTTAATCAGTCCTCTCTTTCAATGAATGTCTTAAAGACACAAGAACTTCCATCCAACCAAGTGTCACTGCGCCAGTATGTGAAGTGTCGTGGATCATGACGTGACTCCTGACGTTGTTCGTGGCCACGGTGGCCTGGGCGGAGCTCGCGCTTGGGGCTTCTTGTTATTGTTGTGTTGGCCGTCGCCATTAAAGGCTTGACTAAACTATTCTCTCGTGTCAGCGATTCAATACACCTCACCTACACACTGGCGTGGTGGCAGCGGTGGGATATTCACTCCCCAAACGTTCCGGTGAGCTCACGTAAGATCTATTTACGCTACAATCGCGCGAAAGCGAGCAGCGTTGTGGATTATCTCCGCTGACGACACTCGAGATATTAGCCATGGCGAATACACACAGAGCGCCTAAGCAGTGGTGCCTAACGAAAGTTGAGACAGTGAATTCATTTGAGAACTGGCGTCAGAACCTTGTTTACACGTTGTCATTGGACAATGAGTTCGCTCCTTTTCTAGTTGACGGCGCGCGCTGGGAAAAGAAGACAAGGGCTTCACCATTCAGAGGTTTTACCGATGACGACAACAATGATGTTCATGCGGCACAATGGCGCACGCGCCAACAAAAGTTCAGCATGCTCGAGCTTATGCTGGGGCAGATCGCTAACTACTGCCCAGTTATTTCCCAAAATACTATTGTTAAGAACTCTACCTGCATTGATCACATATGGCAGACTATCAGACTACATTATGGATTCCAATCTACTGGTGCACATTTCATTGACTTTGCTGCTATTAAGCTTGAGTCTACTGAAGGGCCAGAGGATTTGTACCAGAGACTAATGGCTTTTGTTGAGGACAATTTACTACGCAGAGACTCTGGAATTACTCATGGAGGTGAAGCCATTCTAGAGGATGAGGAGCTCTCCCCCACGATCAAAAACTTAATTGTTCTAACTTGGCTTCGTCTTATACACAGCGATTTGCCAAAGCTTGTAAAGCAGAGGTATGGCACGGAGTTACGGTCACGCACCCTGGCATCCATCAAACCAGAGATATCTCAGGCCCTGTGTTCATTACTAGATGAGCTACAGTCGTCAGAGGATGCCAGAGCTATGCGCACAGCCGTTTCTAACCCTCCAAGACAGAAGCTTACTTCACTGGGTCGATCTAGGAAGTCCTGCCCACTCTGTAAGGAGGCTCGCAGACCGGACAATCACTTCCTCAGTAAGTGCCCTTTCCTGCCCCCTCCAGACAAAGCTTTCATTGCCAGGGCGCGGCAAGTTGCTGGCTCTCCATGTCACTCCGACGGCGAGTTTGAGGATGACAGCAAGGACATATCCTTCAATCCTAAGGTGGTACAGCGCATTCACATCATGCAGTCACCCTGCCTCGAGGCTTTCCATGGGCACGTCCCCGTTAGGCTGACCATCGACAGTGGTGCAACTGGAAACATGATAAGGGCAGCATGTGCCACCAAACTGGGCCTTAAAGTCTCCAGCAGTACGCAGTCAGCTCGTCAGGCAGATGGCTCCTCTCCATTGAAGGTGGTTGGAGAAACACGCACAAATTTTCAATTAGGCAGGCACATGCTCTTTTTTGATGGACTTGTGGTAGAAAACTTGGATTCGGACATTCTCGCTGGCATCCCCTTTATGGAATGTAATGACATTTCTATCCGCCCCGCTAGACACCAGCTCTGTGTGGCATCAGACACATACGAGTATGGCATCAATCGGACGCATGGAGACGGACATGCTATTCGTGAACTCATGTGCTTCGTGCTACCTCATCACATACTGTGTGGCCTGGGGACTTTGTCGAACTTAAACTTCCAGCAGAACTTGCAAAGTTTAACCAGGAGCTCGCTGTTGAGCCGCACAAGGACTATACACACTGGTTTGCTCCATCGTTGTTTGTAGGGGTATCCGGAAAAATCAGAATTCCCAATCTGACTGACGCACCCCAGGGCATTAGAAAACATGATCATGTATGCCGTGTTCGCATGACCTACATACCAGAGCCCCAAACTAAACAAGCTCAGGTGGAAGTTCCTCAAGCTGTCACTCGCAAGCCCAGTATGCACAGTACGACACTATTCTCTGACCTTATCTCATTAGACCCCAATGGCATTATGAAGGCAGACATTAAAGATGCATTTCGGGAAGTTCATAGGGAATTTGATGAGGTCTTCAGTCCACAGTTTAAGGGCTATAATGGTGCTGCTGGCCCCTTCCAAGCAAGGGTAAACATGGGGCCTGTCCAGCCACCTCAACGGAAGGGAAGGGTGCCACAGTACTCCAGAGGCCAGCTGCAGGAACTGCAGGCTCAGTTTGATGCGCTGGAGTCACTTGGTGTTTTTCGAAAGCCTGAGGACATCGATGTCGATGTGGAATATGTCAACCCATCGTTTCTTGTCAAAAAGCCTAACGGAGGGTTTCGTCTTGTTACAGCATTCGCCGATGTGGGCCGTTATAGCAAACCCCAACCGTCGCTGATGCCGAATGTCGATGCCACACTGCATCTGATAGCTCAGTGGAGATACAGTATATCATTGCGACAGACCTCACCAAGGCATTCTACCAAATTCCACTTTCCAAATCTTCTTTAAAGTACTGTGGGGTGGTCACGCCATTTAAAGGAGTCCCGGTATATGCCAGATGTGCCATGGGTATGCCCGGCTCAGAAACCACATTAGAGGAGTTAACCTGTCACGTGCTTGGCGATCTTCTTCAACAGGGACAGGTGGCCAAGGTCGCTGATGACCTGTACTGTGGTGCCAATACCCTTGAGGATCTTCTTGCAGTGTGAAAAAGGTCTTGGTGGCCCTCCAGGCATGCAATCTGTGCTTATCCCCCAGTAAGACGATTGTTGCCCCAGTCACGACTAACATTTTGGGGTGGGTCTGGAATCAGGGTACTATTCGTGCCAGTTCGCACCGCATTTCAACATTGGCCTCGTGCACCCCTCCTGCAACTGTTAGAGGTCTGCGGTCCTTTATTGGTGCGTATAAAGTCCTAGCTCGTGTCCTTAAGGGTTGTGCATCGATTCTTGACCCCTTCGACAACATGGTCGCTGGTGGTGAGTCGACCGCTGCGGTTGTGTGGTCAGATGAGCTCCTCCAGTGTTTTCAAAGGGCTCAGCAGGCATTATCTACTAGCTGCGCTGTAACAATACCACGACCTGATGATCAACTTTGGATTGTCACCGACAGTGCTCTTAGGGATCCAGGGCTAGGCGCGACAATGTATGTTACGAGGGGGGAAAAGTTGTTGATCGCCGGACACTTTAGCGCTAAGCTTAGCAAAAATCAGATCAATTGGCTTCTGTGTGAGATTGAGGCCCTAGCTATAGCCGCTGCTCTGAAGCATTTTGGTCCATATATTATCCAGTCATCACAGAAGGTGTGTGTGCTTACTGACAGTAAACAATGCGTGGAGACCTTTGAGAAGCTATGTAGGGGGGAATTTTCTGCGAGCCCACGCATTACTACTTTCTTGTCTACTGCAAGCCGCTTTCAGGTCTCTGTTCGCCATGTTGCTGGGGCTGCTATTCTTCCTTCAGATTATGCTAGCCGCCATGCTGCACAATGTGACAGTCCGGCATGTCAGGTGTGTAGCTTCGTCCGTGAATCCATGGTCTCTGTCGTGTGCCGTACTGATGTTGCCGACATCTTGCGGGGAGCTCAGAAGTTGCCCTTTGCCAATAGGGCCACATGGTTATCAATTCAGGCTGAGTGTCCAGACCTCCGCAGGGTACACACACATCTTCGGCAGGGTACACGCCCTTCCAAGAGATGTGACCAATTGGCCATTGGCCTGACCAATGTCAAAGATGTGAAACGGTATTTGAATACCGTTACCTTAGCAAGGGATGGGCTGTTAGTTGCGCGGCGTGACACACCACTGTCAAACACAACCGAATGCATCGTTGTTCCAAGGTCAGTACTGCATGGGTTGCTTATGTCATTGCACATTAGGTTAGACCACCCCTCGGCTCACCAGTTGAGACTTGTCGTTGGCCGGTACTTCTACGCGCTGGACTTGGATTCAGCCATCCAGCTTACCAGTAAGGGATGTCACCAATGTGCTGCACTGACTAAGTCTCCTGTGTTCGCAGTGGAGCAGTCTAGCTGTGATCCACCTGAGACGGTCGGGTCTACTTTTGCAGCTGACGTGCTTAAACGTGAGCGCCAGCTCATCTTAGTTGTTCGTGAGTGTGTGACATCCTTTACAGCTGCCTTGTTAATTGATGACGAGCGGAAGGAGACATTGCGGGATGGTATTGTGCGCTTGTGTATTGGCCTTTGTCCGCTTGATGGCCCCTTTGCTGTAGTTAGAACGGACCCAGCACCAGGTTTTTCAGCACTGGCCAAGGACACAGTGTTTGCTCAACACAGGTTGGCCATTGAGGTTGGCGATGCTAAAAATATCAACAAAAATCCGGTGGCCGAAAAGGCCATCCAGGAGCTACAGGACGAGATTTTACGACTAGAACCACACTGTGGGGTCGTCACCCCCTTACTACTGTCTGTAGCTGTTGCTCGGTTAAATAGCCGTATTCGGTCACGTGGCATGTCAGCCCGTGAGATGCTGCTGCAGCGTGATCAGTTCTCTCTCGAACAGTTACCGGTGCTTGACCGGGAACTGATTGCGTTGCAGCATGCACAACGCCTGGCTAACCACCCCCACAGTGTTAAAGCTAAAGCTCCACTAAGTCGGGGTGCACCTAGCCTGGATATTTGCCCTGGCGACCTTGTGTATTTGTATAGCGACCGTAACAAGTCACGAGCTCGAAACAGATATCTTGTGCTTAATTCAGACGGGACGTGGTGTAACGTCCGTAAATTTACGGGCTCCCAGTTGCGGCGTACTTCTTATAGGGTTCGCTCAACAGATTGTTATAAAGTTGACTCTTTCCCAAGTGTCACAGGTCATTGTGGTAACTGTACAGCATCTGAGAGCGAAGAGGAGTGCGACGTGCCGCTTGTTGCACCTCCGAGCGACCCTGACATCCCCCTGGCGATAGCGACACCCGCTTCACCCCCTGGGTCTGATGACAGCGCATGTACGGAGGGAAGGACCGTGTCCCCATCAGGTTCGGTGACGGTCCCGTGCCATGAGTTAGCCTCCCTCTCAGCTGTTCCGGTGCAGACTCCTCGGCGGTCAGGCCGTCTCCATCAACTTCCCGTCAAGTTAAAGGATTATGAGCTGCACTAGATGGGCTGCCTTCACCCGTATCCTTGCTTTGCGTCGAAAGAGTTTTGTTGTAGTTTTGCATTATTATTCTGCAGGGCTCCATAAGGACCTGCTGTGCTGTTCTCACTAGACAGATGGTTCCGTTGACTCATCTTTTATCGTCACATGTCACTCCTTTGTGTTCCTCCCTTTTTGTCTGTTTCAAATGTTCACAGGTGCCAGAGAAGAGGGGGTATGTTCTGGAGAGAAAATGGGTGGCGCCAGTATGTGAAGTGTCGTGGATCATGACGTGACTCCTGACGTTGTTCGTGGCCACGGTGGCCTGGGCGGAGCTCGCGCTTGGGGCTTCTTGTTATTGTTGTGTTGGCCGTCGCCATTAAAGGCTGACTAAACTATTCTATCGTGTCAGCGATTCAATCCCCTCACCACCACACTGGCGCTGCAACAATTGCTTTGAGACAGACAGACAGACAGACAGACAGACAGACAGACAGACAGACAGACAGACAGACAGACAGACAGACAGACAGATAGACATACAGATAGATAAAAGGGTTTGAAAGTGTCTTATGATTTCGTCACATTGTCTCTCAAACTCTCTCTTTCATTGTTCGTTTCTTTTCAGAAGAGTGACATTGCCATCATCAGGAGTTGATGATCTATGGGTAAGCAGCTTAATGATGTGTGTAATTCTCTTCTCACCTCACTAACTTCTCTGTCTGTATTCTCTTTTCTTTACTAGTGGTGTTCAACTTAAGGTGTATGTTTGCTATACACTTTGTCTGAACATCTGCTGACCAAGAAGAAAAGGATGTGTAATTTATTAGGAAAAGCCACATACATTGAGTTAAAGATATATTTATGATAAAAATGAAATAAATGCAAAGGAACAGAAGAGTTGGTTTAATTCTCATCTGATTGAGAATTATTGCCAAGTATGTTTACACACACAAGGAATGTGTCTTAGTGACAGACAAAATAACAATAAGATATTGATAATAAAAATAAAATAAAGGTGACTAATATACAGTAACACACACACACACACAGGTTTGTTTTTATGATTTATGGGGACTCTCCATAGGCGTAATGGTTTTTATACTGTACAGACCGTATATTCTATTGCCCTACACCAACCCTACCCCTAAACCTACCCCTCACAGGAGACTTTGTGCTATTTCAGATTTCAATACACTCCATTCTGTGTGATAAGCGTTTTGAAAAGTGGGGACATGGTAATGTCCTGAAAAGTAACCTTCTCCTTGTAATACCTGTCATACCTTTGTCATTCTACAAATTATGTCTCATTGTCACAAAAACGCTACACCACAAACAAACACACACACGCACACACACACACAAGCTAGCACACAATAAAATACAAATTACAATAAAGCTGACAATGACAGATCAACATTATGGAGTTTTAAAACTTGAACATGTTATAAATTAGGGCCCTATGAAATCAGTTTTATTTTTTCCCAAATTCCTTTTTTTTTTTTTATTCCAAATTATAAAAAATTTTGGATTCTGTTTTTTTTTTTTCATTTGAATTTTTCTAGATTGTTGTAATGGTTAAATTAAATTGTATTAATCAAAAAGCCTGTCTAATTAACTGAATATCAATTTAAAAGCAATTTACAAAGTTTAAAAAATTACAGTTTTAAGGCCCTATGAAATATGTTCAGTTTTATTTATTTTTTACCAAATTCTGTTTCCCATTAATTATCTTGATTACATTTTAATGGTTCCATTATGTTGTAGTATGTAGTAATCAAAAGAATCTCTAATTAATTGATTTTAGTAAAAAAAAATCGAATTTATTATTATGTTATTTTCTTTTTTTTTTTTCAGAAATAACTGTGGCGTGTTATTTACATTTTGAGATAAATACATTTGCGTAATAATTTTAAAATATAAAAAATTTTATTATTCGTAGTAGTGTAGAACTATTGTTACATTAAGTAATATATTTCTGTCACAGTTTTTTCAAGTTAAACCGAACTTTTATTTTGGCGGGTTGCCGTGAAGACCTTTAAGTTTCTGTTTGTATATGATATGATGATATATTTTCTCAAAGGAATGGTAAAATGCTCATAAAGTGACTCTGAGAGCAGTTCTAGAGATTATGTTCATGTGTTCATGTGCTCATATATTGAGGCGGCAGACGCTGAAAACACTGCGAACGTCACGTGTGCTTCAGTATGTGTGTAGTATTCACAGTATTAGCATTCGCCATTCATTCACACAAACACACAGAGCATGCAGGATTCATATTTAAATAGTCTTTTGTGGTTTGATACTCAGACATTAGTCCATATCGTGTTTTCATTTAAGTGTACTGACCTACTTTAGATTTTTTGCGGAAAACGACTAACTGCCAGACCAGACACCGACTAGACCAAAGTGGTTAAACATGTTGCAAGTGGCACTAAACAATATGAGTCAACAAAATCAAGTGCCAGCTGTAGTCTAAATGTTTCAGAATGGTCCTTCACACAATTTGTGGTTATCCTTTATTATACTACTGATTTGATATTTCTGATGAACGATAAGCTGCTAACACTTATTCAGCACATACTTACAGTTCCCTCTCTCCCTCTCTTCCTGTAATTAAATTCATAATTCAATATTATGATCAAGCCTTTCTCAGTGTAAATGTTTTAATGGTTCTACTGTTGTTGACAGATGAATATGTTTTAGTTTGTGAGTTATGAAGGAAAATGTAAAAAAAAAATGTTACAGTTGCCTCCAGTGTCCCTTAATGCCAATTTGCAACGTGTAAACTGATGTTTCACTGCCTGTCTTTATTGCCTGAGCTTTCAATTCTGTGGTGAATGCAACTAGAGTGAAGTATGATGTTATAAAACTGAGTGCATCACATATCAGTTCAGACTTCCATTCAGATGGAACAGATGGTCATTCGAATCAACTGAGTGTTGACACAAGGCTTGAGTTTTCAAAGTCCACCCAACGTATAATACTGCCTAAAGGGATAGGTCACCCAAAACTGAAAATTCCCTCATCATTTACTCACGTTCATGTAACTGCTAACATGAATGACTTTCATGATGTGTTAAGATGTGTTAAGGAATGTTCATGCTGCTTTTTCTCATTCAACATTTAGGTTCAAAGTAAGAAAGCACGTTATTCAGCTTTAGAGGACGGGCAAATGATGACAGAACTTTCATTTTTAGAGCAACAGTTCCTTTATAATTCTGCCAAAATGCACTGAAGGAATTTATTATGAATGTTTGGTGCTGTGAAACATCACATGTGGACTGATACCTGTGTCAAGAATGACTACTTGGCATAAAAATGAAAAAAATCACAGCACCATATCCACACAGATATGAGGCACATGAAAATGTGTCTCTGTAAGCTTGATAAAGCTCCTCTGATTTGTTTTACTGGCTTTCTCCTGTATTATTAAACTGTCTCTGTCCCCGTCGGCCATCATTCAACACAGAGGAAGTACAAATGTACTCTTAGTTTTTTTTTTTTTTATGTGGTTCTTGCCTTGTTGATAACTGACATCTAATTGGGTCTACACATTCATTTACACTGGGTCATATAAATGTAACTAGCATAGTAGTTAGCACAGTACAACTGAATGACCAAAACAGTTAGCATTTAATCTACACTTCATCAACATGACATATACTTAATACAGCACGTTATAGTGTTAGAATGTGCATAATCTAATGAATATTCATGATCCAAGCCTTTTCCCACAATGCTCACACAATTTTTGGTAACACTTTATTTTACAGCGTCCTCGTTATATGTTAAATGTACTTACAATACGTAAATGGTGCATAATTCAAGCAAATATAAGCCTAAACCAATGCTTTCGTCCGAACCCTTATAGTAAGTAGATGTTGATTAAGAGTACTCCGTTGTAGGATTGAAGTGTGTATATAAGTGACAATATAGGACACCTTAAAGGTAACCACTTAAGGGGTCCTATACGGATATAATTCATAATGAGGGGGTCATATATGATGTTGCTAAAAAGAACATTATTTTGGTATTTGGTGTAATGAAATGTGTTTATGCGGTTTAAGAGAAAAAAAACATTATTTTCCACATACTGTACATTATTGTTTCTCCTCTATGCCCCGCCTTTCTGAAATGCATCGATTTTTACAAAGCTCATCGGTCTGAAAAGTGAGGTGTGCTCTCATTGGCCAGCTATCCAATGCGTTGTGACTGGCCAAATACCTCAAGCGTGTGACGGAAATGTTAGCCCCTTACAATACTGTGATGCCCTGTCAGGCCGGAGCGATGATTCAGAAACATGAAAACCATTATAAACGAGGCATTAGTTGCATCCATTGGGGACATGATTATGGATTATAATGACTTATACAGCGTTGCATCGCGCCGCGTAAACATAAAACCATGTCTGCATTTGTGATTGGAGAAATGACAAACAACAAGCGCTACTCTACACTGCTCAAAACTCGCGTTTGAATCGTCAGTGGCAAATCCTTTAAATATAAAAAAAACGTACTTGCAGTCTGTGAGTCAGAACAGCCAGCATTTTAGTCTACTCTCCCAGGATCAGGAAATGGTGCTACATAAAATGCGCTGCACACATCTGAATATTTGGGTTTGAAGTGTTCTGGAACAGTGTTATAAATAACTTAAACACTGATTTCTAGTCGTGTCCATTTTTGGAAGACCAAACAAAGTAGTTTTCGCTTTCACAACGAAACACAGCGTCACACACGGCGGGCTAGAGTGAGCGGCGGCCGGCGGGCTTGAGGCAACCAAATGTGACGACTCCGGGCTGGACTCCACTTCGTCCACGGTGAAAGCCGATCCGGCGATCCACAGCACAAAGTTGATGTATTTCCTCAGCGACCAGCACGGATCAGCTCCAGGCATGCAAGGGAGATAGTCTTCTTTGGAAAAAACGAAAACGAAACACACAGCGTCTTCATGACATGGCAGCGGCGGCAACAACAATACTACAGCGAGAATAAAAGTTATGCCTTCTTTTGTTGCGTGAACATTTGGGCGGCGTTATGCAAATCTTCCCACATCGTGACGTAGACATGTGGGGGCGTGTTAGAACGAGCCGCTTTAGGTAGGCGTGGTTAACCCTTAAATTTTATAAAGAATATCTCTTTGGATTTGAGACTTTAGTCTTTGCAACTTTACAGATCTTCTTTATGCACCAAGAGCTTGTAACACTTCAAAGAGAAAGGAAAAATTGAAATCGCATCATATGACCCCTTTTTAAGGTACCCCGGCTTAGTGTCTGTTTCATTAACGCTGTGCTGCTGTCTTATAATAATCCACTGGAGTGTGTTGAATGTGTGTGTAGATGGCAAAATCACTGATCAGCCTCCTGTGGCTTATTGCTTTGGTAGAATAAGACCGTTTATTAGGCAGTTTAAGAAGAACACACTATTGTGGGCTCCAAGCAAACAAAATGATATAAATGTAACTATGTGTCCAATACCTGTTGTACAGCAGAATATCTGGTGTCCAGATCTGATTGGACGGGAAACGCAGAGTCTGAACACCAGGGTAGTTATCAGGGTTCCAGCTCAGATAGATATCTGTCCATCCCTGAAAACATGAAACATGCATCAGATTCAGCATCATTAAATGCTTGATAGTTAGACACAAACATATTCTACACACACACAGCCAGAAAACATAATAACACAATCACACAGCTGGGGTCTCCCCAGGGTACACACATGTACTTTTACCACTGGAAAATAAGGAAATAAGGACATAAATACACATACAACACAGAGCAAAGACACATGCATATGCAATACACAAAACCGTATATAACACCATGTGTTTGAACGGTCTCCAAAAATCACTTAAATGCCAATAATTAAAGTTCAATATAGTCGGTGAATGTCAAAAATGTTAATACGAGTAATGTGTGTTGACATCTCACTTCTTTGTGCATGAACTCCACCTGATCCCTCTTCAGAGGTGTAGATGGCCCTTGGCTATATTTTCTCTAGCCTAAAGTTGCCTCTCTGCTGTATTATAGGGCAGGTTAATATGCATTGCCACACTGGATTTAGAGTAATATAATGTTTTTTTAAAGCTTTATTAAGCATCACACAAGCAGTCTTTCTTCTTATAAGCAACAGAAAGCACACTAATATCCTATTAAATTAATTTAGAGATGCCCTCAACTGAGAAAATGCAAACAAGACATTGCATTCTGAAATTAGACTTGCTAATTGGAACTAGGGCTGTCACAATATTAGATTTTTCACTACATGATTATCGTGGCCACTAAAATTCACAATAACGGTATATCATGATATATATACAAATCTTGAAAAATAAATATAAAAATAAATAAATAAACCATGCTATCAGACAAATTCCTATTTTTTCCTTCTTTGACCAATGACACACATCATTGCATACAAAAAGAATAATTACACTAAACAGAAGAGACTAAAATGCAAACCGTTTTTAGTTTACTACAGCCTCAAAGTACAATTTATGAGAATAACAACATATTTTTACTCCAAACGAGTGTTTTAAATAACTTCCTTTTATGAACTGATTCTTATCACAGAATGAGGCAGAAGTTATATTATTTTATAATATTCTATACAGTGATAAAGGCTATGTCAATTAGCATTGCATTATAAATATACATTATCCATATGAAAATACCTGAGATGGCTTGAAGAACACAGATAAACCATATACATTTTGACTGTCTTCATGTTTCGTCAGATAAAACATTTCTTTCTGCATTTTACACAATAGCTGGATACCTACAAGGATGAAAAGTTTTTGGATTAACTATCCCTGTAACTCTTGGAAATTTTGGTAGAAGACCCCAGGCATGTTCAAAAAACTGGTGTGAGTTTCTACAAAATAAAAAAAAAATGTAGGTGAGGCACATCTATTATTTTTTTACGTTTGTCCCTTTTTATCTCTTGTACACTCTTAAAAATAAAGGTGCCACAGAAGTTGCCATAGAAGAACCATTTTTGGTTCCACAAAAAAACATTCAGACGAAGGTTCTTTAAAGAACCATCTCTTTCTAACCTTTTTGTAATATGAAGAACCTTATTGCGCCACGAAGAACCTTTTGTGAAGCGGAAAGGTTCTATCAGATGTTAAAGAAAAAAAAAACCAAAAACGTTCTAGGGAAGCATTTAGACAAAAAGGTTATTCTATGGCATCGTGAAGCACCTTTATTTTTAAGAGTGTATTACAAATTGCTGTCATTATTATACGACCTTTCAACTATTTCTGATAACTTGTGTGTGTGTGTGTGTGTGTGTTCACTGATGCACAATTAATTGAGTTAAAACAACAGGGAGAAAATCACGTTTGTTTTATCCTCACGGATCACATCAGATCAGTCAGGAGGAAAGAAGAGTTTCTGTCCCACACATCTCTGTCTGTGTGTGTGTGTGGTGTGTGTGTGTGTGTGTGTCTCTGTGGCTCAGATGTCCCAGTGTGCTTTAGTGAGCGTATTCCCCGAGGCGCTGCCTCTCTTTGCGTACACGACGGCTTGCTCGGCACTGACATCATGATAGAATCAGGAAATGTGTGCTGCACTTATTTCATAGATGTACTGCAACACATACTTACAGTAGAACATACTGTTTCTACAACATGTCCAATAAAAGCGTGGGAAGAAAACAACAGATCCACTTTCTTCCCAATGTTACATGCGCAGTTTCATGTTTTTAAGAAACACGTAAGATTTTAGAACCAATAAATGATAAGGTGAGAAGTTCATTTTTGAACCAATTTAATATTTGTATATTTGCACGTTTTGTATATTCTGTATAATATAATTTAATATACCGTATTCTGTTTTTTAAGATCATACCACCATTCTACACTTCAAAAAGTGGTAACCTAAAAATGGTCAATCTAAATTAACTGGTTATACAAGTCAAAAATATTATTTAACACTGAACCAACATATATTTATACCAACAAAATTTATTTGTATATGTTGAATCAGACAGAAATTGTTAAGGTAACAATTTCAGGTTACCATTTAAATGAATGGAAAGAGATTTAATGCTTTTTGAAAAACAATACTTTTGAAAACTAAACTAAACAAAAACAAAATCCCTTTTTTTATTATTTTTATCATGCCTAGACATGAGGAATGACAGGGTTTAAGCAGAAAAAAGGCTGCAGCCAGTAAGACCTGTTGGAGTAGACTGCAACAATACAACTCCTATTCAAAATCAGTTCTTTAAGTCTGCTTCATAATCACATATATTAAAGCAACTGAGGTTGACAGATGTTGCTACAGTACTTTGTGCTAAATTTTGAGAGATCTGGGACCAAAATACACCACATTCGAGATACAACCATCCCTATTCCCAACCATCTATCCCTCAGCCTTTATCTCAATCATAGTGTCTCATGCTACATTTAACATGTGACATCCATCTGTGGGCCATACATTACAACGTCAAAAAATCAAAAGTCAGTTTGTGGGTGATCATCTGTGCAACGTCTGTCTCTAAGCCTGCTTGGCACTTGGAAAGCAACTGGTCTGAATGTTGGGTTCAAAATCAGAGCGGCCCCTTTGTGGATAATTTCTTAAGCAGCTTAATTTCATGGTTAAGTGCTCAGTTGGCTAAACTCATGCATTATGGCTGATGAGGTCAATAAAGGTGAATTAGAGATGAGCAATGTTTCAGACAGATAGAAACACCTTTTAACAACTAAAACTCACTGTTGGCACCAGTCAATTGGTGCCATTTGAGTATATTCACATTTGCAAACATGCCTTTCATGAAATTTCACACTTGCCTGCTTTTAGGCTGATTATGTTTACCAAATATATTTAATGTGCTTATGTTTTGCACCTTTAGTGGGCCTTGGCATTTTAGCAATTACTTTGGTTTGTAATGTTTCTCAGCATGGAAGCTTTTCCTCAAGTAAATAATATCCAGATGAGTTTTGAATGCAGAACTGCAATATATTAAAAGTCTGACAACATTGCTCATCTTAAAGCACTCTTTGGCGCCAAAAACAGTTTATCAACCTCATGGCATATTCATGCTTTTTTATGAAATCCTGCAGTGAAATATAATATAAACGTTTGTTTTACATTCTTCTGAAATTTGTTTAGAACTCAATTCTATTGTTTAAAGTGAAACTACATAAAAATGCTGTCCAAAGAAGGTGCACCAGAGGATGGCAGCCATGTACAGACCGATCCTAATGCAAACAGCTATGTTATGAAGTCAGAAAGCCCATTATAACTCAAGCTCCCAGATATAGACCTGGTCCTGCTCCACTTCAAGCTGTTATTTTTGTTGTAAATCTGCCTGATGTGACCAAGGGGCATGACATTAAACCTAGAATCCATTGAAATATCGTTATCGTGTTGCTCTGAGATCTGAAACCTTTGTTTGTCACCTGTGAGGCATGCGACTGGAACAACCTATTTAAATTTTAAATAATTCTGCTGCTTGCAACACTGCTTGTAGCCGAGTGCACTGCAAGTGAATGCATTACCAGGTGAGCTACTGAGCAAGTTTACTACATCAGAAAAGTCATATATATGGTACATATGATGTAATTGTCAAAATATATTAGTTTATAAGTCATGCAATATGGTGAAGTGCATGGTTTTGAAGACTTACTTTGCAAGGAAATATGCAGAATCAATATTTTATTAATCGATACTCTGCTCTTGTAATCATAATTTGTGTGAGAAGTTTGTTGGTGTTTTACTGCCAATGGTGATGAGTTGGAAATAGCTGGAAACTGCATTATATCAATGAGTTTTTTTAATTGTAACATTTTTCAGATGTTGTATTTTATTGCTGGTTTTAAATATGTTATTGAAATGTAATTGTGACAAACCGTTAAAACACTTTTTGGTCTTTCCCAAGAAGAGAGGAGCTGTGGCTCTTAGTAAAAAGTAAGCAAGTAGCTGCCTGGAAATGTTACCAAAATGATGTACTTGCCTTACATTATTACACACACACACATGCACAGAGTACAAAAGGAAACTAAGTAGAAACTCACCAGCTGTAGCCAGGCGTTGGTTATTAATACCTGATTTTTTTCATCCTGGGGCAGTGAAAGAGAAGAGAAAAAGAGATTCAGTATCAAATGAGGACATAAATGAAGGATTACTTCAAACTGAACAAATCTCCTTTCTGCCTCTATAATCCCAACCCTTTCTATGAACAAATACTTTTATTCTCTTTTTTTTTGCCCTCTGTGTACCATTTGCTCTCTATCTGTATCTTTCTCTCACACACACACACACACACACACACACACACACACACACACACACACACAACCGCAGACTTTGCCTTTTGGAGCATTTGAGATAAGGCCAAAAGAGACCCTCTATGACATCCAATGAATAGGAGCAATCTAACCTTAAAGCAGTTTCACAATGTGACAATCACCATTACAATACAGATCTCACAGTAAACCTCTTGGGCTTTAAAGCTTCACTTCGACATGCATCGATCTGTGTCAGTATCTGTGTGTGTGTGTGTGTGTGTGTGTGTGTGTTTATGTGAGCTCTAGAACATTCAGCTTTGAATGATCAAAGACGTTAGTTTCATTCTGAGAAGTGTCAGCTCTCATTTCCTCACATTTCATTCAGTTTGGACCAGGGATGATCCACAGTGTCATCAATTTACCATTAGATATTCTTGTTTCTGGCTTCAGCTATAGTTCAATAAGTAACTGACCGATACGAACAAAGCACCAGCTTCAGAGGGGTTCCAAATAAAGTGTCAACACAGTTTTAAAGATACTATAATAGAATAAATTCAATTTTAAAAAAGAAAACTGTTTGATTGAGTTTAGGAAGGGTTTCACTCATAAAAAAGTAGGTTTTACTATGTGTTACCATGTTCGTGATTCTGTGGTTTTTGGTATAATATTTGCACTGCCCCGGAGTATCAAGTAAATATCATGGTATAATATGTTAATCATACAGTACCACAGTATATATCAAAGTATGATATATAACAGTGTGACCTAGTCAGATATAGACATATTTTCCTTTGTAGCAAAATTAACACATCTGTAACATTCTATGTAAGTTCTATATATACATACAAATGTTGGAAACATGGGCAAATTGAGTATCAAGGTTGATCATTCAACTGGCTAAATCTTATACAAAATCTAACTTATACAAAACATGCATATTATATTCAACATTTAATGGTAGGTCATGTACACTGCAGACTATAGCATACAGCAGATAGGGGGATTCGATTTTTGGGGATAGGACGACAGATCGAGAGATAGATGATAGACGCTGATGCGCGATTAGATAGATAGATAGATAGATAGACAGACGATAGATAGATAGATAGATAGATAGATAGATAGATAGATACGGACAGAGGGATAGATAGAAGACAGACAGACAGACAAACAGATAGAAAGACAGACAGACAGACAGAAAGAAGACAGACAGACAGACAGAAAGAAAGATAGCCGGGACAGAGGGATAGATAGAAGACAAGACAGAGACGATAGATAGATATATATAGTATAAACAGTTAGCAAAAGTCAGTCGTCAAAAACTTCAGAAGTGTCCGTTGGATGATTTTTGTCTTTTATGACTGGAATGTTCCAGAAAGCACTAGATTAGAATATTACAGAAATTTATAGAATGCCCCCATCCTTTCGAAAGCAAAAAAATCTTTAAAAAAAAAAAAAAAAAAAAAAAAAAAGCATGCCAAATTAGTACAAAAACGTCTCTGTACTAAACCAATGTTTCATAATGATAACAGTTCTAAAATTTACCTGACCTAAATATTTAGCAAAATATTGATGCTACGTGAAAATAAATAGTACAATAATAATTGGCACCACAGAATTACAGAAGAACCATAAAAATATAAGTGCAACAAATATTTGTTACATTGTGTAATTATACCTGCTTGATCAAAACATGACCCAATATAATGGGAAATAAAATATAATGTAATATAATGTTTTGACATTAAATATTAATATAGGTTTAAGGTCTTCTGACTGTTGTTGTTGTGTTTTTTTCAAGACGTTGTGGATTATTATGAGAGTCCCGCTGGTGAGCTGTTGAATTAAAAGTAATTCCTCTCTATAAATGTTTTACAAAAATGCAGCTTTATGTGCTGCACTATCAGAATAGTGTGGGAAAGTCCTCAGGATATGTCCTCGGAAATGTGTGTAGACTTCAATCAGATTTTCTGTCAATCCAAAAGTAATATGTACTGATTATTCCACAGATATAAAGTGGAAAACAATTATTTTTCAAATAATTGATTCCATCAACCTCATAAACTTTCAAACCAGTGATTAGTGTATTTGAAGCTTAAGAAAGTTCATTGCAGCCGCCCAATACATTGTTAACAGGAGTATTGTGCTTAATTTACAGAAACACACAGTATACAGTTTATTACTACATTTATGTATTAGACCTTCACGACTAAGCTTTTCCAAACATCTATTCCTGCATATACTGTATATGCAAGTTCTCATAAATCAGTTTCACGCCAAAGTGTAACTGAAACCCACTGAAACATGAGCACAGCCTCAGGCAGCTGCCTATATGAGCTTCAAATCATTTTGCTTGTCTAAAACAGAGCAATAAAATGCTGTCTGAGAGTTCTTGACTATATACAGATTTAAGTGATGAAAATGCATTTCATTGACTACCTTCACTGACATTTACTGAAGTACCGTGCGACAAAACGAGACCACATTAAGATACTTTTAAAAAGAGTGATTAAAAAATAACTTACTAAAATACGTCATGTAATTTCAAGGACACCATGTATCTTCAATATTAAATATATTTGTGAATCACAATTGTAATGAAGTTGCAAGTTATTATTTTTTAATAGTTGAGTAAATATATCAACTGAACGTCATACAATATAAGTACAAAAGTCATCTTATTAATTCATAAATTAATTATTAAATATAAATTTAATATGAAGAACACACTAGAGTTTACAAACAAGCAGTAAAACAATACAAATTTAAAACTTAATGAAAGGCATTATTACAAAGACACTTTTTTAAAAGGGGTGTAAGGAAAAATTTCATGAAAGTGGCATTTTTTAAAAATGATTATTTTAAGCTTAAGTACACTACCAGTGACATTCATAAGCACACTTTTTTTCACCAAGGGCATTTGCGAGATCTTCACATCATTTAAAAATTTACAGGATGTACAGAATTGCTACAATAAAATAGTGTATTAACAATATTGTAATAAGATTATGATTCAACCAATTACTCTAAAAAAATACTGTTTATGTAGTTCTTGATTGTGGGGTAATAGTGTATTTGAAGATATTACTGCAGTAATTAGTGTTCCATTTGACTGGGAATTCGGACCTTATTTACATTTGATTAACGTTCTCCCAGCTAGTGTAATTACAGACTAATTAGTTGCACTGTATCACATGAAGAAAATAAGCTGTTAATCATAGTCACATCATTACTCGTACTTATGTGCAATTTTGTACTTTACAGTTCATGGAAAATGTTATTAAATATTAATAATAAATAAAATTTAGAATAAATAATTAGGGGTGAGCTATTTGTCTGAGGGGTTGTTATAACCCATATACATGGGGTTGAGTTATTAACTAGGCATGCAAAAATAACACAGCATACAAAGTTGCCAGCATATCATTGTGATTTTATCACTCAGTGTTTCATCACAGTCTCTTGCATACTGCAAATTGTTTGTCCAACACATTTAAGATTAAGAGTTCATACGCTGTTTATTTAGTGCTGATTTTGTAGACTGGCGTAGTGTAAACCAACCTTGTTTTTTTCTGTAACATCATGACTCACTCATCAACCCGTTCAGACTGTATCACAGTCAGTAATCAAGTCAAGAGTTGCATCTGCTTTTGTACAGTGAGACTGTCCACCACAACTCTGTGAATAAACACTTCTACAGTACTTAGAGGAAATGAGACACATGAAAACCTGCGTTAATGAGCATTGACTGATTATTGTGATCGCACTGAGATAAAGGGGCGTGTGAGCGTTTTCGCTCTGTGAACCGATAAATTGAATCTTTCATATGGAAAACTGTGAAATGAACATGCATTGCAGATGACAGGAGATTATCCATAAGTATGGAGGCTCTTTAAATGGAGAATATAATAATAACTGTCACATGAGGATGTGATTCTAGCAATATGCACTCAATACAAGGAAGTGAACAATGGAGCGGAACTATGGAGAATTGGAGCTACTATTCTAGGTCCTATCTATCTATACCCTCCCTCTCTCTATCGTTCTCACTCTCTATTCACCACAGTACTGTATGTGAGCAAAGCGTGCATGATTTTTGCTTGGAGCGAGGAGCATTCTGGAAGACTTTGAGTGTGCTCACTCGTTCGAGGATTGTATTAATCATGACCATAACATGTTAGCAACCCATAATACAATAAGAAGTCAGCAAGAATTTCCATTAGTTAAAAACAATGTTAATGTCAGAGGTGTTACCCAGTGGGCTGTTCATATGCTCTGACATCTTGAGTGATTGTGCAGTTTTTAAACTGTTCTACCCTTTCTTAAACTGTTCTGTCAGTAACATAGAAAAAATATATATTATATATCAGGGCTGCCCAAACTCGGTCCTGGAGGGCCGGTGTCCTGAAGAGTTTAGCTCCAACCCCAGTTAAACACACCTGAAGCAGCTAGTCAAGCTCTTACTAGGCATACTAGAAACTTAAAGGTAGGTGTGTTGAGGCAAGTTGGAGCTAAACTCTGCAGGACACCGGCCCTCAAGGACCGAGTTTGGGCAGCCCTGATATATACAGTATAATGGATGTATATAGATGTATGGATATATATGCACGGATTCCTACTGGATTTCGCCTGCAAAAATGTGTCAAACAACAATAAATGTGCACATTAATAAATATCAGAATGAAAGAATGATGGAATCTGTGAAATAATATAGTAAAAATAATCAAACTGTTTTGTCAAATTGAATGACGAATGCAATGGGTAAGCACAAGGTTTGTGGAGATTTGAGATTTGTTGAGGAAGTTAATGAGACGTGCTGAGAAAAACATGAATGTTCTTTTAACATTTGGAATAAAATCCAAAGGTGGGTAATGCGTCTTCTCAGATGTGTAGTCAAACGAGTAAAGTAAACAATCAAAGATGATTTCAGATTTGATATACAGAAAATGTGGAGAGGTATCAGTGCAAATGTGTGATAAACAGTAGAGAAAAATTATTTTTTTGTGTGTTTGTTTGTTTTTTTCTTTTACCAGTGAGCAGGGAACAAGCATGGAATGGGAAATGGAAACCCTGAAGTTGAGTGATTACAGAATGCTTTGAGGACGGGAAATTGCAGTCACTCCACTCATATATTGCTATGTACGTACTGTAGTGCTCGAAACTGGACTCGAGTTCAAGGTCTTATTCTTGTCATGGACTCTTAAGCATTTAAATTCAGTCTTGATTTGGATTTTAACAAGTTTGGAATCTGACTTATTCCTGATACCATTCAAAAAAGTCAATTAATTAAAGGGGTAGTTGATTACTTTTTTAATGTTAGTTAGTCTGTAATGTTGCTGTTTGAGCATAAAAAAGATCTGCAAAGTTACAAAGCTCAAAGTCCACTTCAAAAGGAGATCATTTATTTAACAGAACTTTTCAAAAACTACAACGAACGACTCGATTGGACTACAACGCATATTTTCCGGGATTTGTGACATCACAAATACCAACGAATGGGACGAGACCTGGTTGAGCTGCACTGGAGAAGGCAACGAGTGTTATCACTATATCGGAGACACGCTAGCTTTCCCAAGACAGACGAGCTTAGATTGGTTACAATCATCCGGGTTTAAATCTAGCTCAAATTGATTTGATTTGATGCAATATTTACACTGAAGCTCGCAGGCGGCTCTGGTAAGGGGCATGACATTTCCCAACAAGGCGCAGTGTGGTGCCAATCACAACACACACTGGCACAGCTAACCAATCACAACACACACTGTATTTCCAGAAGGAGGGCTTTCATTTGATACAGGAGCTATTCGAGTCGTTCATGCCAGACTGGTGAGAGAGGTTTTGTAATAATGTAAAATATGTGAAAAAAATGTGTTTTTCGAACAACCTGTATGAGAGCCTGTTCTAGTACAACCCCAAAACAAAACCAAGACTTTGTAAAATAGCATAATAGGACCCCTTTAATAGGCTGGTCGAAAATATTGATAATAAAGGAAGAACATCAGAAGTATGTCGAAGAAACAGACAACTTACTCGAAAAAAAAAATGGTAAAAACTCCGCTTCAATAGTCCATTATAGTTGCTCGTGTGCTTGTATTTGACATCGATTAGCAATCGGCATATTGGTCTCGGTAGTTGTATGGGGTGCATGCGCGTATTTCCCCTGTTTGTAGGCTCATTAGCAGTTTAATATTATTGAGTCTGGAGATTGTGAACATTACATATTGTTATTTGACAATTAAAAATGCAGTACTTCTCAGAAATTGGTTTGTTGTGTGAACAAAACTGAAATTAAGTCTTATATTTCGTATATGTGTGTGTGTGTGTGTGAGGAGAGAGAGAGAGAGAGAGGGAAGAGCGAAATGGGAATATGTAAACTAGAGAGACAGAGAGAGTGCATGCAAATGCTGACCAAAGTTGTGGAAAAACTGTTGTTTCATTTCAGTTTTATAGAAAGTAACCCTGTTTGAAAACCCACTTCTGGCCTCGATCTCGTCTTAGACTCGACTCTCTCCTGGTCTTGACTCGGACTCGACCCTTTTTGATCTTGATCTTGACACGAATGAGCTGGCTGTCTTGTTGTTAGAGGACGCCAGGCGGTGAGTGAGACAGGTCTGTACAGTATGGAGGTCACAGGTTCTCCGGGCAGACAGTGAGTGTGAGAGATTCCTGCCCTGAATTGAACCTTCCCTCAGAAACTGCTGTCTGCATTCCCAGAATTCACGTAAGGTGTCTGCTGAGCCATTATGAGGACATGCAAACACATACACAAAGGGTTGAATCTAATACATGGTGTTTGACCTCCACAAGACCTCTTTTAAAGGAAAGTTCCCGGTTGAAAACAAGTCAAACATTATTAACAGCATGTTGATTATCATAGAAAATGAACTAAACTTGTCCCTTTGCCTTTTTTTTTGTAGCTTATATCTGTGGTTACAGTAATGCTCGGCCCAGTGCTCCAGGAGGTTTAAAAGCAGAAATGTAAACCTCATATTTTTGTTAAAGCACTCACATTAATTATTCAGCCAAAAAATGTATGATTTAAGCTGTACATTTGCCTAAAATCGTCCTTTTTTGAAGTGGGAATACTATTCTATGTGGATGAACTTCTGGTTATGAGTTACTGACTCCTGTTAATGTAAACAGCCTCTTTCTTGTTTCCTATTTCTGGTGAGTATATAATACAAATGATCAGCATTATGTGGTCGATTCACACTATTCACACACCCTCATGACAACATGTATAATGTTTAAGTGTTGAAACAATGCTTATTTTAATGTTAATTGCCTGACCCGCTGACCCCATACACTGATTGTGTTTTTTTTGTTTTACCATAAACACAATTTTTCCTTTTTTAAAAAGATTTTTCTATGGTAAACAAAATGCCCTAAAAATCTGTTGTAGGGTCTGTCCACAGAGCTGAAAGAATATCTGCAGCAACTTTCCAGAATGACGGGATCAACCCTGCCTGGATTTGAACCTAGATCATTAACCATTTGGCTTCCACTCCCCTATCAAATTCCAAACTTCTGTATTGTCCCCTAAAACTACAAGCTGTTTCCAACTAAGCCACTTCTGATATAGGAAAGTTTTCTTCCACATCAACTCTATTCCATGTTGTAATGTAATGGACACACTGCATTACAAATCAAACAGAGGCCTTCTCTAATGCCAAGAATTTTTCAGCTTTTGTTTCTCGCAGTCCACCTATGCTCACACTCAGAACCCTCCCGGCACTATGGTGATGTAGAACGGTGTGGCAGCTGCCACCCCCAGCCCCCCTTAGCTGATTGCGAACAACTCATGCGTTCACAGTTTCACAGCATCCCAGTCATAGCCTATGGGCCTCTCGCCATCTGGGGCTGTGCAAGAGCCATGCCACGGTAGCCATGATTTAACACGCAGGATAAACAGATATTTCATAATTCACATGCTGTGATGGGTGAATGGAGATAGATTTCAGCCGGGTGACGGAGCCTTTGGGACAGGGGAAATGGGACAGTCAGGCATGCATACTTTTATTTTTTCATTTTCATTTTTTTCCCAAGTTTCTATATTGTTTGCATAAAGGATGTGGTTATTCTTTGTGTGGTTTCTATATAACACCTACTGTAGCAGGTTCACAGAAATGATACACTTTGGACTTCAAATCTGATAAGTGATCTGCATGTATATTTTATGGTCATCAGTCATTTCACAGGATAATCTGTCATGCAAACACATTGCACTCATGATGTATCCATATTCCAGGATGATAAAGTTAAACTGCATGCTGTTAAGTGAAATTCAAGACTCTTGTAAACCCAAGGTGATAAATGCCTTCGGTGGCCTCACAAATCAGCAGACCTAAACCTCATTAATCCTTTAGGGTAAAATCTAAAGTGCAGATTATGTGTTTTCACTGATGTTGCAATATCACTGCATATAGTTTAGGTCTTATATACCAAGAAGCCCGAGCCGGATTAACCATATGTATACTGAAAATGATTTTTTCATGCTCAGGGACTCCTGCTGTGATGAGACACCAACATATGTATTCGTCTGGCATATAAAAAGGGTGAGATAAAATGAAAAAGGAAAATGTGTCAGTGTATTCAAAAATGCTTTCTAGAGAAAATAAACTTTTCACCTGGAGCTGGATTCACAAAACTATCTTAAGGAAAAATAATCTTCTAAACGGCATCTTCTTTATATTGTCTAACAAAAAAAGAGTTATATATATAAAGAGAATATTTTGTATTGCTCCTAAGTTAGGATAACCTCCAATTTGTCCTTTATCCTATTTGTCCAATCTCCAAAGGTAAGATGTTACATGAATTTATTGGGTTGCTTCCAAAAAAATATTGTAATTAAGTATAACAACATAAAAACAGCTACATATAATGATTTGTCATGATTATGCATGACGTGAATTGCTGAATTCAAAATTCAGTAAGAACTCCACTTTTTCTTTTTTTAAGTTAAATTATTATCTAGTGAGTTAAAGCTGTTTTGTTTTCTGATATTAGAAAAATAAATCTGTAGTTGGTTGTTAAGTTAAGAAAATCCTAGTTTTAACAATAAAGGGTTTTCTTAAATTAAGGGGTTTAGTGGTTTAGTTAAGTGGTGTACTCATGGGTCCAAGCAGGTCAGAATATTGTCAATTGTTAAGTTAGTTGGACTTCCCATAGCAAAACATAAATAAATAAATCAGTAGTAGTTGATGTTAACAGTTGATGATGAAAAATAATAAAAAATATGGGCTACTTTTGGACAGGTAAGCCACAAGATAAAGTATATAATTAACCCTCATCCGTCCCACCCGAACCTACAGTGGGGCAAAAAAGTATTTAGTCAGCCACCAATTGTGCAAGTTCTCCCACTTAAAAAGATGAGAGGGCCTGTAATTTTCATCATAGGTATATATCAACTATGAGAGACAAAATGAGAAAAAAAAATCAAGAAAATCACATTGTAGGATTTTTAAGAATTAATTGGTAAATTCCTCAGTAAAAAAAGTACTTAGTCACCTACAAACAAGCAAGATTTATTAACTTCTTCTTTAAGAGGCTCCTCTATCCTCCACTCGTTACCTGTATTAATGGCATCTGTTTGAACTCGTTATCAGTATAAAATACACCTGTCCACAACCTCAAACAGTCACACTCCAAACTCCACCATGGCCAAGACCAAAGAGCTGTCAAAGGACACAGAAACAAAATTGTAGACCTGCACCAGGCTGGGAAGACTGAATATGCAATAGGTAAGCAGCTTGGTGTGAAGAAATCAAATGTGGGAGCAATTATTAGAAAATGGAAAACATACAAAACCACTGATAATCTCCCTCGATCTGGGGCTCAACGCAAGATCTCACCCCGTGGGGTCAAAATGATCACAAGAACTGTGAGCAAAAATCCCAGAACCACACGGGGGGACCTAGTGAATGACCTGCAGAGAGCTGGGACCAAAGTAACAAAGGCTACCATCAGAAACACACTGCGCCGCCAGGGACTCAAAACCTGCAGTGCCAGACATGTCCCCCTGCTTAAGCCAGTACATGTCCAGGCCCATCTGATGTTGCTAGAGAGCATGTGGATGATCCAGAAGAGGATTGGGAGTATGTCATATGGTCAGATGAAACCAAAGTATAACTTTTTGGTAAAAACTCAACTTTTTCGTGTTTGGAGGAGAAAGAATGCTGGGTTGCATCCAAAGAACACCATACCTACTGTGAAGCATGGGGGTGGAAACATCATGCTTTGGGGCTGTTTTTCTGCAAAGGGACCAGACGACTGATCCGTGTAAACGAAAGAAGGAATGGGGCCATGTATCATGAGATTTCGAGTGAAAACCTCCTTCCATCAGCAAAGGCATTGAAGATGAAACATGGCTGGGTCCTTCAGCATGACAATGATCCCAAACACAACAACGAGTGGCTTCGTAAGAAGCATTTCAAAGTCCTGGAGTGGCCTAGCCAGTCTCCCGATCTCAACCCCATAGAAAATCTTTGGAGGGAGTTGAAAATCAGTGTTGCCCAGCGACAGCCCCAAAACATTACTGCTCTAGAGGAGATCTGCATGGAGGAATGGGCCAAAATACCAGCAACAGTGCGTGAAAACCTTGTGAAGACTTACAGAAAACGTTGACCTCTGTCATTGCCAACAAAGGATATACAACAAAGTATTGAGATGAAATTTTGTAATCGACCGAATACTTATTTTCCACCATAATTTGCAAAAAAATTCTTTAAAAATCCTACAATGTGATTGTCTGGATTTTTTTCTCATTTTGTCTCCTCTAGTTGAGGTATACCTATTATGATAATTACAGGCCTCTCTCATCTTTTTAGTGGGAGAACTTGCACAATTGGTGGTGACTAAATACTTTTTTTTCCCCACTGTATAATACAAAAGTGTCCCTCGCGGGTCAAAATGACCCGAAGGCCAGAAGGGCTAATACTGACACTAATTTTATTTTTGGTCCAGAAAGCTTATATTGAAACATTTTTATAATTTTTTTTTAAATTTTTTATGTAGGTTTTTCTATAATTGTTTTGGTGATTTTTATCATATTTACCTTTTATTCTGGATATTTTTAAGAGGTGACTATTTTTCATTTGCCCGGTTAGTTTTCAACACCTCACTTATCATGAAGAAAAAATAAGCAAATAAGCAGTTTTGTACATTATTTCACCAAAAAAAAAAAAAAGAAAGACTTCATCCTCGTTGCATCAAAAACAAAAAATGGCCTTGAATGAGTCCTGAGTGTCGTGATGCCTCTGGTGGGAAAAATTAATAAAATGATTTATGGTTACCGCATAGAGGGGCTATGAACATAGGAGATTTTTAAATGAGCAAAAACGTGAAAACCATGAGAAAGGGAAACATCTTAGGCTTCAATTGTGGTGTTTATGGATTAAACATTATATTGAACATACAAATCCAAACTTTGTAAAAAAGATATATAAAAAAAATTAATTGAATTATAACCAAAACATATGCATAATCATTAAAAAATTCCTAAATATAAATATATAATATATTTTTTAAAATATAAATTATATAAATTCATTGGTCTCCACCACATCACTCAAGTCTAACTGCGTTAAGTAAAAAAAATTGAAAAATGACAGTCATACCCCAGCAGAAACATGAACAGCGTACAATGTGTTCGATGAGGTGTGTGTACATGTGTGTATGTGTGTGTGTGTGTGTGTGTGTGTGTGTGTGTGGTGTGTGTGGGACAATGGGACATAAATTTGTATAATGACAAAGGTATGACATAGTATTACAAGGAGAAGGTGACTTTTCAGGCCATTACCCCATGTCCCCACTTTTCAAAACACTTATAAATCACACAGAATGGAGTGTATTGAAAATTTGAAATAGCAAAGTTTCCTGTGAGGGGTAGGTTTTAGGGGTAGGGTTGGTGTAGAGCAATAGAATATACGGTCTGTACAGTATAAAAACCATTATGCCTATGGGATGTCCCCACTTTTCACAAAAACAAACCTGTGTGTGTGTGAGAGAGTTTTTTCTGCATTGGGGATATTCTGTAGTCTTTATTTGGGTATAAATCTTGCCTCAGAATTTGTATATATAAAAAAATAAAATGTAATGAAAAGTGCAGTTTTCTCGTAAATTCCGTTCATTCCTATGCGGGTCAAAATGACATTATAACAAACTCATTTATGATTTGATATTTTATTACAGAATGCACATATATAATGCATCACTATGTTTATATTTAGCGGTATCGCCTATAAATAAGAAATGCAAATTATGTAATCAACCAGCTTTGTCTGTGTGGAGACTGTGGATTTTACCCTCAAAGGCCATTTGTTTGACCCAGGACAGTCCTTGGATATGCAAGAATGGCTGTAAATAATGTACATCTGTACCTATAGATGCTATAATGGAAGAATTTGAAAACAGACTGATAGTAAGAGTGAAGATTGTTAATTCAGGGATTTTATAAAGTCATTTTAAAACAATTTTGCCTGTTCTTCACAGGAGTACAACCTGAATCCTCATTTCAATTCAAGGCTTTTCACACTTTTTAATTTGATTTTGATGGCGAACCATAGAACAATGACCTTCATCACACTCCATAAACAGTCTTATCAATCAAACTGAAATCAGTGGATGCAGTAGTAAAGGATGGATGCAACTGCAAATCACCACTGAAAACACTGGGAAGTGGAATATGCATGGTGCGATGCAAACCAGCATCTTGAAAGGAAGACCGCATGAAAGAGAAGCAGATGCAGACACTCACCACGTCTATGATCTGAAGCAGTGTGAGTCCCAGCTCCACCACTATAGGTGCAGAATCATTGAGCACGGGCCTTTCCAGTCTGTTATAGCTCTCCATCAACTCCTTATACAACTTCCGCTGATATTCCCCCTGTAACGAGTCTATAGAACGAAAGAAAGAAAGAGATTAAAATGTCATCATTATTTACTGACTCTCATGTAGTTCCAAATCCGTACGACTTTCTTTTATGGAGCACAAAAGACATTTTGAGGAATGTACTGATCACTCTTCCCATGCAGTTATAATTACAACTTCAAAAATGAAGAACCATTAAAGTATAATAAAATGATTTGTGCGTTCATGAGAGTTCATGAGTAGCGATGCTGTATTTATGAATTAATTCTTTTTAGTTGGATCTTTTCAAAGAGTCATTTGAACATTTGTTCATGACAAGTGTTTAATTGCTCAACGGAAGGCAAAAATATCAGTGAATAACAATATAAACACTCTAAAATATGCTGGGTTAAATATAACCCAGTGCTGGGTTAAAAAGGGACAACCCCAGCTATTGGGTTGGGTCAAAACAACCCAATAGCTGGGTTTGTCCCTTTTTTAACCCAGCATTTTTTAGAGTGAACTTTGGACTGTTCTTCACATAAAGCTATCATGTGACTCCTAAAAACATCTATAGCACATATACAAAGTCCTGTGGACCACATTCATGATTCTTTTATGGTCCTTTTCCGAGGCTTGACGATAATTGCATGGCCATTATAATTCTCCCTTTGTGTGTCATAATGGTTTGGAACGAGTATAAATAATGACAGACTATTGCTAACTATCCCAACAAGACAGAATTCACGGACAGATGGTTCTGGGTTAAATTATTAATCAATCGTTAGACGGATTTGATTTCCACATGCTCTGATAGACGACTCAGTAACTGATTTTTTTTTTTTTTTTTTTTTTTTTTTTTTTAAGACTAATACCATGAGAGACTTTGCTGTTGTCCTGTAGATAAAAACACATGGAGGAGACATTCTGAGAGAAGAAGTGAGTACACAGTAGCGTTATGAGCCAATAGAAACTCTCATACCTGACACACGCTATCAAAGACTGGACATAAGGCCCTGATGGGATTTGCTCAAATGTTAAAACACGATGAGATGGAGAGATGAAACGGAAAATTTCAACAAACTAATGAATGACATAATATTAGCAGTCCAGGATAATTCAGTGTGGATAATTGAATTTTCTTGGAACATCTGTGATGATGTCTATGTTTAGATTCAGTATGGTTATGCTGTTATATAAGCAGAATTTCCGTCATAAATCAAAGGAACCCATTCCATATAAGCGAAGCAATCATTCACACACTCCTGACTCATAATGCATATGAGGAAATTAAGAGCGGCGTATGTTCTGTGTATCTGCACGTGAGTTTGAAGCTATGATGAGAGGAGAGAGAGAGAGAGAGAGAGAAGAGAGAGAAGAGCAAAACCATATGCGCTCACAATAAAATCTGTTCAACATGAATCAAGTTTTGAATGAATGCACTGATGCAAACTATCAGCATTCTGATGTAAGATATGCATTATATCAATGTCAAACCTGCCAACCAACAAATATGTGCTGATTTTAATCTCTGGGTACACATAAATCACTGGTGTTTTTGAAACAGTTCCATAGAAAAATGTAAACTTTGATGTTCAAATATTTGTTTAAGAATCAGTCAAAATTTTTAAGAAGATGCAATGTTTAGAGCTGGCTCTTGCCAATTAGAAGCCCTTAGTTGTTAGTTTTTATTGTAGCATATTTTTTGTTGTTGTTGCAGCAATTTTTTTTTTTTTTTTTACTTTACTCTATAATGTTGTTACATTGGCCTTAATTACATTTATTATTTTTGTTATTTCAAAGTAATGTCAATTTGTCAGTTCATGTCTACTTTCACTAACAAATACACACACATTGAATTAAACAAAGTTAAAAAATGAAACAAATGAAATAAACAGTACAGTATTTTCTTGTAAAACGTACACCAATTGTCTTTGTTAAATTTACAACTTCGGGAAAAAAATTTTTTTTTACTGTGTTTTAAAGGACTGAGTTTATTGCTGGCTACATCTTCATCCCAATGATATTGGATTTTATACTGAAAATGAACTAATAGAATGACTTCAAATAAAATTTTAAAATATGCTAGAATAATACAATAATATAAAATTATTAAATTAATCTATGAACTAAAAAAACCTCACAGGACTTGCTGGAACAAAGGTCAGAATGTCAGTAATGACTTCTAATCTTCAAGGAACGTGCTTTTTAATAAACCAAGCAAAGTTGCAATTATCAATGGAAACATTTTAGCAGCGCTAACTGGCTTTTTGCACTTCTTTGGTCCGTACAGAGAGATAAAGCAGCCAAACCTTAAATGGGCAGATAACACAAGAAGCTGCACTAAGAGCTGATGTGTGCTTCAATAAGAGCACACATGGCCCTTCATTTAAATTACCACTGAACCATATACCATTAAACATTCTTTCTTGATTCAGCATGGTGTTCTTTTCTCCTAGCATTTCTAATGGCTGATACTCGCAGAAACAATTTAGCAGAAGTCATAACCACACCTCTGCCGTGCACTGGCATTTTATTGAAATCCTTTCTATTAAAGGAAATGTCAGGCATGCATGTCAATGCATGGGCGTTTGTTAAAGAAAGAGACTTCGATCTCCTGCTCCTGCAGGAACAGTGATAGCTGCTGGATACAGGATAAGCTGAGCAGCAGGATACAGGCTGGGCTTGTAAACACTCAGGGTAAAAATCCTATTGGAAAGTTGCTTTGAAAGTTTACTTTCTAAAAGACTGGTTTGGCAATAGTGTCACTCACAGATAAACACACCAAATTGTACACACACCAAACACAGCGTGGCGTGGCGCGCCGACAATATAGGGGCAACAGAGGATTTAACACTATGACACTACAGGATTACAGCCCATGACGAGAATGACTGACACTCTTAACGAGGTCCCTACTGCGAGGAAATGACAGATTCCATCAAAGGCAACACATTAATTTCTCTTTTGTTCTCTTACATAATCAGAGCAATCTGGGACATTTTTTGCAGTTCTTTCTGCAATATACTATGATGTCACCCGAACCCTACCCCCCCCACCTACCGACTCTTTAGGACCTAGACAATATAAATAGCATATTTTATTTACCATTTAAAAGAGGCAAAAACATACATATCATATCCCTCTTAGTGAATATTTGTTAAAAAATAATAGACCCACTTTTAGTGTGCATTGTCATTTTATGAAATATATAAAAAATAAAGAAAAACTTTGCGTGTTTCTCTTTGTGGAAAAAAAGTACACTTTAACTTATTACGAAAAGAATATTTAGAATTTAAAGAATTAAAAGAATATGCTTAAAAAGCAAATTGAATATATTGTTTTTGGACACTTAATTACATGTTAATTCAATCAAGAATTAACCTTAAAGCAAATGAAAAATTCATTAATGGGTCCCAAGAATCTATGGCTTTACAATGTATCATGTTAAAAGCAATTCAGTGAACTTAGAGTGCGTTTCCCTGACCCCCTCTTAAGTACCGTCTTTATATGTGCATTCCTATAACTCCATAACTACTTGTATTGTCTTTGAAATATCGTTAAGTGTACTGCTGAATATACTGACAAGCATTATGGTAAACTATTTTTTTTTCTATTGAAACTGTATTTAAATATATTTTTATTACGATATTTTAAATGTAATACTGACTGACATAAAGCACTGCACATGTGCTTTAGTATATATTCCATGCCAGCGTCAAAATAGTGGGGGGTACTCTACTCTATCTAGCATGCACAAATATTCAAACCTAGTATTTAAAAGGATACTTTAAACCATAACAACTTTTTAATTTCAGTGGTGTTAGGACATAGTAAACTTCCAAGTGGTTACAGTATACCCTTCCTATTTCAAACTTCATCCTGGCCTTTATTATTTCACTTAATTTACCTGTACCCAGCAAAAAACAAAGTATACTATTGCTTACTCCAGTATTGTGTCTTGTATCTAGATTACGAATCTTTAGGCTATTTGTTCATGGAAAACACTAAACTTGAGAAGCTAACTAACTTCAACATTAAGAGTCCCTGGTTTTCTGAAAAAAGTATCAATTTAGTTCAAAATTTTAAATATAAATTTTGAAAACACAAACAACAAAAAAGTGGAGTCCAATGTGGCCAAGATAATTGGGCATATATTTTCTTGGTTTTAAAAACTAAAAAACTAAACCTGAAATATTTTTTTGGTTTTTTTTTGGAGAAAAACAAGACAATTGGTACCGCGTGCTGTAAGGAAGCACAACCAATCAGCAGACAATCATAAACGGCGTAAAGGACACTAACAAAATGATACTTGGTCTACCGCCACCTATCTCTCAAAGGGACCATTGACACTCTATCTACAATCTCAATTAGGAGTGTCAATGGTCCATTTGAGAGATAGGTGGCGGTAATGCACTTATAAGTCTGCGATCCGCCATAAAGCAAGAAGAAGAAGAAGACGCGTCACGCGCCGCTGTCAAGGATGCGTTCAGGACAGTTCAGACATTGCAGTGCATCAGAGGTAAAAAACGATATAAACACTGTTCAGTTTCTTGCACAGACCGATCGATTCGTGTCTTTACACATCAACGTATCGTCACGAGCCGCAGGGTTTAATTTGGTGTTTTGTTTGTGTTTTTTTTTTTTTACTCTCAAAGCTGTGATTTCCATTCACCTCCATTATATGACTGACAGACTGTAACTGTAACTGTTTGAGTTAAAAATCTTCGTTTGTGTTCTACTAAAGATTCACCTACATCTTGGATGCCCTGGGATAAGCAGATAAACATCACATTTACATTCTTGGGTGAACTATCCCTTTAAGGGTTTATAATTATATTGTGAAAACGTCTCAGGTTACTTATGTAACCCTGGTTCCCTGAGTAGGGAACGAGACACTGCGTCCTCTAGGGGTCGCTATGTGAACCCCTCGTCGTGACCCGGGTCTGAAGGCATACATTGAAAAACACCAACTAATCTCGTTGGCCGGCGACAGCCATGACGGCACTACCGTCGCAACTAGTACAAAATACGCGCCGGTAGCGCACATCATCACTTTCTTCGTCTGAAGCTTGTGTCCGCAGCATGAAGAAACCTAGAGCGCTTGTCTTGTTCCCTCGGGGAACCATGGTTACATTAGTAACCTGAGACGTTCCCTTTCATGGGAACTTCTAACTGCGTCCTCTATGGGTCGCTATGGGGAACAGTATACCCCCGCCCACCATGCTGAGGGGAGTGCAAGCCAGAACCATGGCGAGCACTAAGAACCAACTCTACCATATTGCTATGGGAGTTGCCCCTGGGACGTTGAGACGGCTGTCAGTGACGTTATTCCCTACGGCCAAAGGCCTAGGCTACATACCCCAAAAACTTACCTGTTTGGGCCAGATCTCCTGGGCCCGGGGTAGAGCTCAAGACTTGGAATCAGAAATAAATTCCTTTAAGGGAATACGACCAAAAGCCTAGAATCATACTAGTCTATTGCCTGTGGCACACAGGGCTAACCCATACCGCAGCGTTGTCTTTGAATTGGTGAAGGAACTTGTCTCAAAGATCCTTAGTAGCACCCTGTTACGTAGGTATCCAGAGGATACATAGGAGGAGTGGTGCCCAAGGCAGAACCGGGGTTTTAAACCACTCAAAAAGAGCACGAAGTCTTGCGCGTAGCTCTTACCATACAGGATTTTTAGAAAAGTGGGAAAAGCATAACATGCACACTTACCAACTATGTGGATTTTAGAAAAGTGCGCAAAGCATAACGTGCACACACTTGCATACCGTCTAGGGGTTTCTCCGTGGCAAACCCTGAAAAGGCAGCCTATAGAACAAATTCTATCCCCCCAGACGCTATATCTACCTATAATTTGGAGTGGCTAGCAGAAATCGTTAGCTGGGGGAGCAACATCCAGCTCTCAATAGAGAGGGATCTCAACCTACAGCATGTTCCCATGGTGGAACAGCTAGCAGTTATTCCGCTGAGGGAGCAACACAATTCATTCTCAAACCGAGACGGGGCTCGTCCTGCAGCATGTTCCAAAGCTGGAACATCTAGCAATAATTTACTTAGCTGTGGGGCAACACACCTAGTTCTCAGTCGAGAGGGGGCTCGACCTACAGCATTTTCCAATGCTGGAACGGCTAGCAGTATTTTACCTTGGCTGAGGGAGCACAAACCCATCTCTCAACGAGCGGGGGCTCGACCTGCAGCATGAATGAACACTCCGAAATCAGAGGGGTAAGCATACTGCAGTCTAGCCAGACTCTCATTCCAGGTAACCCTTCGATAAAAAGGGAGCACTGCTCAACACTACCACAAGAACAGCCCACGGAGCAAGGAATCCAACTCCTCAGAGCGGATAAACAGCTCGGAAACATCATACTCACAAAACACTCAATGGTGAGGGGTTTATGCCTCAAGGGATACCTGTGTGATCGGAAAAACCCCTCAGTGCGACCCGATACGGTAGACCATCGGGTAGCATGAAAGCGTAACCCCCATCCCGGACGTCCTGAATTTTTTGCAGTGACACCGGGGCCTGATAATCACAAAACTCCCGCAGAAGCATGTGTTATGGCCGCATGATCCAGGAAGTATGAAAACGAGACCTTACTTACCTTCTGGACATATCTCAACAAGTGAAATAAACACTGCAAGTCGAGCAACCGGTTTCTGAACCCAGCAACGGTAAAACCTGCAAAGAAACTAGCATAGGGTACACACAACCCCAGTTTCATAAGCCATACACATATTTATATACATATATTTAGACATGGATCGTACTTACCCACCATGGCTCCCGCGTTGGAGCTCTGTCCGGATAAGCCTCTAGACCGGACCATCAGTAAGGTGATTACTATGAAGTCGTAGAACCAACCAAAACATCATAGGTCAAGAAGGAGACTGTTATGCAGGAGATATGGTGTTTACAGGGGAATTAGGAAGGGGAAGAAGAGGGTAGATGTTACACCCCCTGAGAGAAAGAGTGGATACCTAAGTAGTACTCTGATCCGGACGAAAGCGTTGACGCCTTGTCTGGATCACATCCCTCAGGTCCTACCTACCTCCCTTTGACCCACGATACTTCCTACCCTTACCCGCAGGCGGATTAGGAGCGCGAGTGCGACACTAGCCTTCTGTGCTCTTCTCTGATCCTCAAATCGACGACGGGCCAGGACCCCTGGGTTGTTCGGGCTCAGACCGGGACCTTCGTGGAATGAAGGTTTTGAAGGCCCGCTGAGCACGCCTTCGCCTCCCTGAACTCTTCGACCACCGTCTCAACGGATGTACCAAAAAGATCAGAGGGCGAAACCGGGGCATCGAGAAAAAAACCCCTTTCTTTCTTCCCGATGTCTGCCAGGTTTTATCACACCCACAGCTGCCTCTCCGTTCTGTACCGGCGCCGCCATAGATCTGCCCAGTATAGGTGTGCTATATGTTGATGTCTCATAGTTCAATGCCTTCGTCTATTAGCACTAAGGGACGGCTGCTCAGTACCTTGGTGCGACGCAACTCAGTCACCTCATCAGGGGATAGACCCTGACTTTTATCCAGGTCTTTCAGCAGATCAGCCTGGTATGCTTGGAGCACCGCCATCGTGTGCAGTGAAGCAACAGCCTGACCTGCTGCTGCGTATGCCTTGCCATTCATTTTAGATGTAGCTTGAAGGGGCACGGATGGTAAGGAGGGAGTTTTGAGAGATGACATCTCCCCCAGATAGAGGTAGCTGGCTAGCGTCTCTTCCACCGGGGGCATCATCATCATAGCCGCTTTCGCGCATCGACTTGATGTTCGCATAACTCGTATGCTGAGACTGATGTATGCGTGAGGAAAACGGCCTCTTCCGTTCCTTCTCGATCTCAGTATGGAGATGAGGAAGGAAAGGAAGGCTCACTTGAGCTGGAGGTCTATGGCCAGAGAGATAACGTTCGTCGAGACGACCTCGCGACGCCACTTCCTTAGGCCGCTTCCATGGCAAGTCAAGTCTTGCCGTGGCGCGATCCATAACCTCTAAGAGCTCATCATATGCAGGGCAGGAGGATTGAGAAGGCTCCGCCTCAGCTTCTTCGCTCTCATCATCCATTTCCTGCTCTTCCTGGGCTGAACCCAGCTGAGCACTGGCCCCTGGATCAGATGATTTTAAAGAGAGACATCAGCCTCCAGTGGCTGTCTCTCGCCCCCCCGCCGATGAGCGCGAGAAGGAAGCCCCTCTCTAAACTCATCGGCCAGGTCCTCCTGAGATCCCCACGAGCTCATTCTCTTCCGTGCTTCAGCAGCGGCGGGTCCTGGATCGCGTGAAGCAGATGGCTGCCCCTCTTTACTTGAAAAGGGAGACAAACGAGAACGGAGTTTTTTCATTGAAAAACCTCTCAGTGCACGCAGATTGCCCCCTCGAGGACATCGCGTGCTTGCTCCTCGCCCAACAAACAACACATATATCGTGTGTGTCATCTGGTGTCAAATAGCGCTGACACGGATGCCCACACCTTCTAAATGCTCTACTAGTGCTCGCAATAATAAATAGATAGCTCTTACTTTTTCCTTGGAAATGCACTCTTCAAACAGAACAGTCCATGAAGACGAAGCAGAGAATGATGTGTAGCTCCCGGCAACGATTTATACTGTAGTCGCACCGGTAGTGTCGTCATGGCTGTCGCCGGCCAAACAAATTGGTGTTTTTTCAATGTATGCTTCAGACACGGGTCACGACGAGGCGTTCCCCATAGCGACCCCTAGAGGACGCAGTTCGAAGTTCCCATGAAAGGAAAGCAAAAATACCAAGTGAAATCTTTTTTGCAGTATAAAATCTGAGATGAACAATCTGTACAGATGGATCACTGGTAATCACCACTAGTTTTATGCCAGTCAAAAATGCTGTTCGCCTTGATGTAACTTTGTGTAATATACTTTTTGTGAACACAACACTCTGAAATTGATCTCTGTAGAGATGAATTTAAATCATATTTCTGAAAATATGTTTTTATTAACACTACAATGGAGAACCAAAGGCAGATTCTGGTGAAACCTAATAAATAAATTGGACAACTTGTTCTACTGTATGCCCTTAATTGGTCAGAAAGAATATGAAAGAAATGCTGATGTAGATTGCTGATCCACATGAGAAGTGAGATTTGTCTGATTTGCCTGCTCTTTTTTCCACTCCTCCCCAGACTGCAGCCGTCTACTCTCATTTACACTGAAGGCGAGGCATCTGGCATCTCAAATGAGTCTAGTGTTAACATAGACTTGCTTGTGAAATGTACACATCAGAGTTTAGGCATTCCAGAATACCCTAATTCATCCCAATGGAATAAGTGTTTGGGCTTCAGGCCCATCTCAGCCTGAGGGCTGATGCAGTAGCTGGTGAATGTGATTCAAATGCACATTTCAGGTATAGAAAAGACTGTCTAATGATGGAGACCAAGAAAGACATTCTGTGACCAACTCTATCCTTGTCACCTCTACGGCACATAAAAGCCTTTAAGTCATGTTCATTAAATTTCATTACTTATTTAAAGCCTTTTTCCCATTGGTCATTACTATGTATGTGCCGTCATTGATTAACCCTCTATTGCCCTGGGGTAACTAACCCATTCTCTCAGCTTCACAATCACATGATGTTTAAAAAAAAAATAAGGCTATAAAATTGTCACACTTCATCCTGGTGGACAATAAAAAAAACTTTTCTGGCAATGCAAACTCTATAAAAATGCCACATTCTAATTGTTTTTTTCACCCATTCAATCTATCTGTCAATCCGTCCGTCCGTCTGTCTGTCTATCTATCATCTATCTATCTATCTATATATCTATCTATCTATCTATCTATCTATCTATCTATCTATCTATCATTCCATTAAAAATCCAATATAAGCCAGTCTATTAATTTCTGTCATGTAGTTTTGAGTATTCTGACATCAACAAACCCAAAAAAAAAAAATTGTTTTAAAAAAATTTTTTTTTTTTTTAACATTGCTGCCATAATCTGTGTACTGGAAGGTTAATAAATCTGCAAGAAAATAATTAGAAACATTTAAACCACACACAGAAATAAACACAAATCACTAAGGAAGTGAGTAAATAAAAAACAACAGCTGAGGTGTAAAGTCAAAGCTGAGTAAACAGAAGTTGTGAAACATAACGTAGGACAGAGTGATATTACATATTTAAACAGACTGGATCAAGTATATGTCCCTTCAGCCTGCCTGAGAAACAAGCCCTCGCTGAACTTTTCCTCATATTTGAGTGCTAGCATACGCCGCTAAACCACAAACACAATTCAGGAGACTCCAGAGGGAGACGGTGAGTATGAGATCAGCAAGCTCACAGAGAGGCTGAACCTGACAGTGATGGTGTGCTGGGTGATTTACTGAACTTCATGCAAATGCTGAAACATTATAGCAAAAAGAGCTCAATGGAAGCTTTGTAACAGTGAGGCTGCTAAAAAGAGAAAGCTGGACATAATGTGAAAAGAGAAAAAGAGAACTGAGGATAGAGAGGGAGAATGTGTCTCAACTGGTTTTGCTTTAAGGTTTTACATTGGAAGTGGTGACAGAATTGTTTATTGTACAAAACTAAACAAAAATGTCCTTAAGAGTCAAACTTTGAAATGTATTATTATTAAAACAACAATTTATCAGTATTATTAAAACAGACCGCCAACAACAGTTATTTAATAATAATAATAATAATATAGTTTTTTCATTTTTTCAAGGCTGTAAATGCATTTTTTACTTTGCAAAGGTTTGTTAATGGTTTTTGAGTGTGAGGGGATGTAAAGTAAATTTTACATATTTAAATGTTTAACTCTCAGGTGACAAATCAAATTGTGCCAAAATACTGTAGCATTTGATTGGACTTTGGAAAGCCTTTGGGAAGTGTTTTCTCCTTCTTTCAATAAGTCTATTCATTTGGCTATACTGACTATGCATGATTAGATGATTATTTCCATTTTATCATTTGCATTTACAAAATATTATATACTGTTTGACAAATTTTTGGGTCTTTACCCACCAGTCGAGAAAAATGCATATACTGTAAGTCTGAACAAGAAAAAAAAGAGATAATTTAAGAGAGAAACAAAGAAATATTGAAAAAGACAGACTTTGTTTTTCTTTTTCAATTTCTCAAGCTCTTCTTTCTCTGAAAAAGGATCAGACGCAGATGTTCTTTGCATGTGTGTGTGTGTGTGTCCCGCTGTTTGCGCTACAGTCCAGGCATTTTATGGATTGTGTCAATCAAGTAGATTATGGCTAGCAACAAGTGTGGCTCGAATCAGAAATGCTGTAAATTACTCTTCTTCTCCACTGAGGATAAAGAGCAAATCTTTTTATATGGAAGCCTGATCAGGAACAAGATATTCTTTAACTCAAACATCAAATCATCCGGTCACATCAAGTTTCACCTCATGCCTTTGGAAAAAAAAGCAAGTGAGGAAAAAAGAAAGATACAGAGAAAATCCCCATGGAATAAATGGGTCAGCTCACTCTCTGTAGGATTGTGCTATAGTCCAGATTAGTGATGAACGTCTGGCTTAAAAGCTGAATGGCTATCACACCACTCATTCCCTGATGAAAAACAAGATATAGAGGGGGGAAAGGGCTAAACAAAGCACGCTTTTCTAATAAATTCATTCAGTAATGGCAGTACTGGGCTAAAGCGGTAGAACAGGGCTGAAGAGACTAACCCTGGAAAGTCACTAATCCTTTATTCTCATGCTCTCTGTTTTCTAGTGCCTAAATAAAGTCACACGATATTTAGAGTGTGAAATATTAGATTTACTAACTTTACAGTACATTAACTTCATCACTTTTGCAACAAATCATCGCTTTCAGATGTTTCGGCTCTTGCCAAGATCAAGGGTAAGGTGGTAGAAGTAGGGCTGTTGATCGATTTAAAAAAATCAACTAATTAATCACACAGATTTCTATAATTAATCATAATTAATCACACCTAACATGACAACTGTTATAATTATACATAGTATTTATGATATTTTCACATTGACCCTCCAAATTAATGTGAAAACAACATATTTTGAATGTTGGTTTATTTTTTTGTACTATGTACAATGTACAAAGTACTATGAAAGAAGGCCAGTATTACTAATAAAAAATATTGATAGGGATGCCTCTATTGAATGGATTTTATTTCTTTATTTTTTGTCTGGGGATGAGTAATTATAGCCATTCAACATTACAGCACAATTGAAAGCCTGCAAATTGTTTTTATTGATCATTTATTAACAATTACAGAACATAAATAATGTGTTATATAATCAGATTACTCTATTTTCCGGCACATTTTGTTATAATCATTGTCCACCCCCTATAAATGTACACCTTGATATCAAAGTATTATTATATATATATATATATTATATTATATTACTATTATATATATCTATATAACCCTTATATATATTTGATGTAATAACTCTAAAAAGACTCTAAAAAGATCTTAGGTGGATACTAGCAGTGAAAGTTTGGGAACCTCTGCTCTACAATGTTAGCGAAATCAGACCTTTACTATCTTGGCTGACTACTGCAATGCTTTTTCCTACATGCACAATCAACCTTTGAAAATGATCTATGTAGATGGCGGTGCCTTTGGCCTTCAACAACCCCAAGAGAGTGCATGTTACTCCTTTCTTTGTCTCACTCTACTGGCTGCCAATTGCTGCTTGCATTAAGTGATGACTGCATACAGAACAGTCACTATATGTGATTTCACAAATGTTGCAGAATTGCAAGATACAAACTCTGAATTTCTATCTTGCAAAATAATAAAATATAAAGATGGTTATTGCCGTGGCAGAAACAAACTTCCATAGAAAATATGTGTTTTATTTCCAATAATCTTTTACTCCAATAATTCTTATTTAAAATGTAATATTTAATTCAGTGTGTTACTTGCACTTTCATTGTAATTAATTGTAAAACTAGAAATTTCTAAGTGAAAATTGTTTCTACACCATTTTTTTTCTGAAAGTAAACATGAAGTAAACCTAAACATAAAGATGTCCTAGCTACTAGGCTATGTCGCATGAGAGGATGCTGCAGGTGGCGGATCATTTATAGCCTTTTTCTCATAGCAGCTGGAATAATTAAACATCATTTTGATGGCGGATTGTAATCCAGAAAGGATTATGTGTTAATGAAACACATGTAAGTGACTGAAATTAGATTACATTCGAGTTTTAAATGCATCTGATTACAGATACGTGGGATTACACAAGATTTGTATTTCAAAAAAGGGAACCAGTTCCAAGGAACATTAATTTGCCTTTTTGGGTTAATGTCAGATGCTCTTGCATCTGAATCAAGCAAATCATTGCATCATTGTTCCAATACATAGTGGAAAAGCTTCCAGATGCATAGAGGCAAAGGGACGGATTAATGCTTTTTTGCTGTGATTTTGAAAGTAAATTTTGGTACAGTCAGTGAGGTACGTTACTAATGTGATGATGAGGCATGGTTCACTGTAGGGTTCAGGTCTGGATTGTGTGCAAGCCAGTCATTTCCAGTGCATGTTACTGATACAAAACATATGACTGCCATCTCTCATGCTGACCATTTTCTCTCAGCCAAATAGTGTAAGCTGCTGGTCTAAGGGATTTTAAGGTCATGGTATAAATTCTAACCCTCCATGATAGCCAGGAGTGTGCTGTGAGTGTAAATATTGTCAGAATGTAGGATAAAATGAAATTTCTGCCAATATAAGGAAAATGCCTATGCTGTTTTGGTGTCAAGACATCAGACAACAGTGGTCCAGGAATCCAGGGTGCCTTGTGTGCAACTGTACCTTTTAAAGAAATCTGCAAACTCAGCCTTACAATATTACCATAATTGGCACAGAGCTGACCAAAGTCATAAATTGAAGTAATTTTGCTGAAATACTAAGGGCAATGGGTGAGCATGACCTCTGTAAATAGTTTTAAGGGAATCCCAGACCTTAAATGGCAAGAAGTGAAAGCCACACACACTGAATGTCCAGACAAAAAAAAAAATCAAGGAGCTTTAATCATGCTCTAGACGTAAGGGAAATTAAAGGGCACCAAGAGACCACCTTCATGTATCAGTAACGGAATGTGTTATATATCCAAAAAGTCACAAACCAAGTTCTCTGTTTGACAGGTTATTATTCAGAGCAGTTCCAGTTCCAATGCTAAAGTGTAAGAGTGGTGGATTATACAAAGGTGGTTCCATTCCTCAAACTTGATTGGCTGAGTCCTGATTTAATACGGTCCAACAGCATGGGACATTTCACTGTTTGTATCAGTCTGCATGTCTGTGTTTACGCACAAAGGTTGATGCTTTGGTTACTTTTGGAACTATTTTCGGTCAGCTAAGAGATATACGAACTAACTCGCCAATTTTTAGAGTTAATCAATATTAAATGTCATTCAGGCATAACATCACTGGGGTATAACAGATTTATTGCGCGAGGCGTTCATTGAATGTATCGAAAAGAAGTCGAGCATACCGACATGCACTTGATGCGCGCGCATACCCATACACTCCTGCAATGAGTTAACCCATAATACCCTAAAATTATAGGTCATAAAGCATTTCTTTTGTCCCGACTCACACTGACGTGTTAGCAAGCAGACCTAAGGATTTTGTGCGGTATTTTTGTCAGTGCTCGTGCGCCAGTGCGATCGTGCCAGATGTTACGGGGTATTAAGAGGTCGAGGTGCTGCAAGGCAAATCGCACACAGACACTCTTACAAGCTGTACACAAAGATAAACACACTTGCTCATATTACAGTTATACACTGAAATGACCAATCCTCGCTTTAATTTATAACTCACCTCACCATTTTGTCTTACTTTACACTTTACAACAACACCGAAGTAAAAGAAACTCATTTAGATATGATGTACCTCCACGGAGTTCACTTTTTCGATTACAAATCTACGTACATTTATGTTGGTAAATTACTTTAGCAAAAAAAAAAAAAAAAAAGCACATACCTTTAATACAAAATGACGTCCATATAAAAAATCCAAGGTGTAGAATTCCAAAATATCTTTGATTCCGCATCATTCCTGAAATGGGAAGCTGTCCTTATACACACAAGCCGACGAAACTTTAGTCTGTCAGCATCCGAGCTGTGTGCTGAGATAAGTAACACTCTCTCTCTCTCTCTCTCTCTCTCTCTCTCTCTCTCTCTCTCCCTTTGCTTTTAATTTCTCGAACAACCGCAATGCAAGAGCAGTCTGTCTATGATCAGCATGTTATGCTTAAACGGTGACCCATTAACTGTCTTTTTCTCTGGTTTAATCACTCCCAGCCAAGAGTCTCATCATCATCACTATGCACAACACTACAGAACCGGTTTACGGGACTGGCACCCGCTCCTACATTATGCGTAAAGACGCCATCTGGACACATGCTATAGCATTTCACTCACTTGCTGTGGATAATATGCTGGAAGCGCGACATGATGCTTGTAAAATCTACATTAAAATGACTGAATCCGCGGGGAGATTTAAACACCTCTTATTGAGCAGTGTTCTTCATGGATCATTATTTGGTTCAGTGAGGATTTATAAATATGAGCTTGCAGCCCGAGCGCATCATCAGGGTGTTTGTGATCGGTGCACTAAATCTGATTTATTACTCTCGATCATTTATTTTAGAGGTTAAAGATGTGGACTAATAATCCGAAGGTCGCTGTTTTAAACACTGTTAAGTTTAATTCATGATTCCTGTCACTATTGTGATTGAGCGAAGCACTTAATGCCATGTTGTTCACGAGGGGATGTCCCTGTAGTCCAAAGGCTGTCGTCTGGTACTGTTTGGATAGCGCAAACTGGCCTAGTTGTCACACTTTTTATCCCAGTGAATATTTTTCAGGGTTGCTTTATTTTTGGAAGTCAGCTTCTGTAAACACATTGAAGTCTTGACTACAAAAAGCTATTTAATATTTTCAGTCTTATTGCCCAGGGAAAAAGATAGTTCACTTAAAACGTGCTGACACAATCTAGGATACGTTGTCATACAGGATACAATGGGAACCTGTTGTTTAGACACTGATATCTCAAGTAAAAAAAGAAAGAAATCGTTCACAATATATATGTATTTATAATATAAACTATAAGAATAAAAAAGAAACAGAAAGAACATATACAAATCATAGATAACAGAAGTTCAAATAAATGAACGGTATCAAATGATGAGATATAAAACACTTGACTATTGATATCAGTGATCCAACAGTCAACAGTCAGTTGGAAGATAATTTTAAAGGAATAGTTCACAGAAAAATGAAGAATTACTCACCCTCAGGCCGTCCAAGATGTAGATTAGTTTGTTTCTTCATTGGAACCGATTTGGTAAATTGTAGCATTGTATCACTTCCTCACCAATGGATCCTCTGCAGTGAATGGGTGCCGTCACAATGAGAGTCCAAACAGTTGGTAAAAACATCACAATAATCCATAAGTAATCCACAGCACTCCAGTCCATCAGTTAATGTCTTGTGAAGTGAAAAGCTGTGTGTTCACGAGTTTGCACTTACGTATAATCAGAATAAGCAAATACAGTAGTGCATGTTTGGCGTGCTGTCCAAGGCGAGCTCGGAACCCAGAGAACTCCCCCATATCCCAAGATGGGATAGGTATAGTTAGGAGTGAGGAGTTGGGGTGGAGAAAGGACAAAGGTTAGTTCCAATCGTGCTAATTGAGTTGATTGTCTGAATGTGCTCCACCTGTACTAAATTGGTTGATTATCTGAACATGTTCCTTCCGTATTTTGTAAGAAACAATTCCATTGTAAAGGTATTTTGAACTGTCACTTCTGGCCAAAATACAAGTCCAAAATCCATAATAACTCTTCCTCCTTTTGTCCTCTCACATCAAAATCCACCAACATATCAGCATATCTGTTTTGGACTGTTTTAGCTTGTAAATGAGGCTTGATCTTTGCATATTTCTCTCCTGATTCAGACGAGATTACTTTTTCACTGGAGAATGCAATATTATGGATCGAGTGTGGAGTGTGAGTGTATTCACAATATAAGGAATACAATGCATTTTCTGTCTAATAAAGTATAATCCCATGTGATAAATAAACAAAAACCTGCCTATCATTTTTAGTAGAATAGGTTCAAACGAGACCTCAGAGAACACCACGACATTTCCGAATCGAAGGAAGGTGTGATGTTTCAATATCGCCAATCAAATCTATATTTCTAACCTCCAATGATGCATTTATGGCTAAAGGTAATGTTCAGTCATTTAAAATTGTATTCCGCCTAATGCAAAATTTCCACGGCTGTAGGCTATATGCCAGTAAGTATAGATTAAATGACCTGTGACTCTGACAAGAAAAGACGAGAACAGTACAACAAAAGTTAGTTCATGCTCTCTGAGTGGAGCTGATGGTGCATGAGGCACCAACTGTTCTCTGCTCTCGTCTGATGCTGAGAGACAGTTGTGCAAATCTTGTGGATGCCGTGAGAAGGAGAGAAGTGGGAGAGGTCATATACCAGTGTCTGCCACCATTGGGGTTTTGGGGACTGTCAGATTCAATGTCTTGCTCTCTCATTCATAGTCCTGTGTGAGAATGAACGTCTGCTGAGGCACCAGTGTGTGATGAATCTGTTTGCAATTCATGAGGCTGCAAAGTGCAGCACACTGTAAAAGCATGTGCTCCAAGGGCCAATTCAATTTTGCCAGCCTGTAACATCAAGCAGTATAAGCAGTGCGTGAAATTGTTTTAAATGATAATCGTTTTATATGGGTAAAATTTTAAGGAAACATCAAGGAAACAAAAGGTTTTGATTTGTGATAAATCTCTTTAAAATCATCCTACTTTCATAAAAACATTTTATAATTTTATAAGTTCAGAATATTTGGATATAGAACACTTTATATTTATAAATATTATTAATATGGAATGCTTCAAAACTATTGTTGCGTAATAGATTATAACCCCACACTAGAATGTACCCCCAATAAAATACATGTAATATTGCAAAAAAAAAGTAATATTATTCTTAAATTATAAGCCTTTTATTGATTTTAGAATGACATTTTAAGCATCAAAAGATATGGAAAAATTACATCTCATAAGCATATAAAGTACAAGGAGAGAAAGAGAGATAGGAATGATAGGAAGTATTACAGGCTCAGATTTATATTAAAGGACCCTTATAACTTCTGAGAAGACCCTAGTGGGCACACTATCAAGGTTTCCATATCGTTCTCTCTTTCTTTTACACTCTCACTCTCTCACCTTTCATTATATGAGAAAGAATATGAGTGTTCAGAAGATTGGAGTTGAAGCTCCGGAAAGATGGGAGGGCAGAAAGAAGGCCAAGGAAAAAAAAAAAGCTGGAGAAAAGAGAGGAAACAGAAAGTTAAACTTTTGGAACTCGTCAACTCAAAGAGAAGAGAGAGGAAAGAAGAGCTTACTGCAACGCTGATTTTCAAGTTAAAGCCATGCTTTTTTTTTTTCTGAAAAAACTTGCATTGCGGTGTTTTATTTTCAGAAGCATAAAATACTTAAGAACGAGACAGCCCAGAGCCCACGGTGCCTTTTTATTTTAAAAAAAAATTTCTTGTTTTTTTTTTTTTAGCGTGTCAACGGATTAATCGCGATTACGCATAAAAAAAGTTTGGTTACATATATGGGTGTGTGCTGTGATATTAACATGTATCTATAAATACAAACAAATGCACGTACTTATTAGAAAAATATGTTAGGTTAGATATGAACTATATTATATATAATATAAGAATTACATATATAAATGTAATGCATGTAAATAGTTCCACAATATATAATGTATGTGTGCGTATTTTATTTATACTAATAAATTACCAAATTCACCTTACCATATATTGTAAACAAAAACTTTTATTTTGGGTGCGTTTATTCGTGATTAATCGTTTGACAGCACTAATTTTTATAGATAAAGACACTGCATTGAGACAGTATATGTGAGTGTCTGTGTTAATACAGACTGACATGATGATGTCCCTTCAGATTAATTGAGTTTGCTACTTTTAGCAGATGACACTGATTCCTTTTCAGCTGTCATGTTACCACAGTAACTAATTAGTAAGTGACACACTGGTTTCTACGTGACGTGGTTCAACAAACTATTTAATCACTCAAAAACACTCGAATAAAGCATCAGAATATATAGAGAAATAAAATTCAATTGGTTGTTGCTTTCCTGATAAATGCAGTTTTGTGACCCATAATGTCTTGAAGACATTACATTCGAATTGGACAACTCGTAAATATCAGACATGCCCGAACAGATCAAGGACAGGAATGAGAGCAGAAGGTTAGTTCAACTCCTTCTGAGAGACTTGCAGTGTAGTGTTTTATCTCATTAAACCACACAATTTTTATTTTTAACCAGATTCATTAACATTCCTTCACAATGGATGCTGGTGATAAAGATGAATGTTATTGCACCAGTGTCATTAGAGTGGGGTATGCTGCCATCTGTTGGCGACGAATGACTTATTTGGTATTTTTTTCTAATCTCTCTAATCTTTTTTCATTGTGTCATCTCTTCTGAATGTCAACATTTAATCAGTCGAAACAGTTTTAACAGGTTAATTTATGTAATTTTGTGTCTCTGGAAAATAGTAATCTGTGACATTGTATTAAGATGAAATATTAAAAGTCTTTTGTAATAAGGGATCTGTGGACATATTCATGTTTTTAGATTGATGGAGTAAAAAAAAAGTTTTTATTTTGAATTGAAAAGATCAAATTAGATCCTTGGGGTAAGAAACTGGGACAGAGGGCAGCAAATGACGTTGTTACTTGTGTTATATTGCGTGAATGTAATACTATGTATTTTCATAGGCTTTTATTCAGTCATTCCATGAATTAGATGACATTTCAGACGCATTTTATCTTTGCGGTTATTAAAAACTTAGGCTAAGGGGAATATCAGTTTGAAGGTACAGGCAATCTTTAATTAAATATGGACAATTAAAGTGCATAGAATACATGTACCTTTCAGTGATTCAATTTTACCAGGATTATGCTTTGGTCTGTGATTGGTATATATAGTAGATATTATATATATATAGATATATATAGATAGATCTTACAGGAGCATCTCAATAAATTAGTATGTCGTGGAAAAGTTTATTTCAGTAATTCATCTCAAATTGTGAAACTCGTGTATAAATAAATTCAATGCACACAGACTGAAGGAGTTTAAGTCTTTGGTTATTTTAATAGTGATGATTTTGGCTCACATTTAACAAAAACCCCACCCAATTTCGGAAAATTGACCTTATGACTGGTTTTGTGGTCCATGGTCAAACCATACTATATATCTTATAGATATATACACACACACACACACACACCCAACACACACACAGTTCTGAGTTGCTGGGTGTGGCCGGTTGGGATGTTAGGAGGTTTCTGAATTAAGACTGTTTCAAGCACCAGTTCTGTCACACCACATAACATCTCCACTACTGAATTATACAGGAGGAGATGAAGTCAGACTACTCAAGAGCTGAGGTTGCCTGTTTTAAGCGAGTTTCAATTAAAAGGCAGGTCCGGTATGCATTTTGCATCCATTTTTGGCAGGTGAGGAACATGCATTCGATGATACAGTAGTGACAAATAAAGTATTATTACATTTACCGCTCTGTGAGTTGCAAAAGCATGTGTTGGATCTCAAGAGAATGCAACTACAGCTCATGCTTTGAAAAGAACGGGATGGCACAACAGGGTGAAATTCAATCTACCGTTTACACACTATCGGTTGCTAAATCAGTGATTACAGAGCCCAGATGTGGCTTGAAAACATATCTGCGGAATTCACACACTCTGAAAATGGAAATACTTCACGCTCTGTGCTTCTCTGCGAGGCCAGACAATATCATTCCCAGGTGAGGTGCTTTGCGATTAAAGCCTGTCTGTCAAGAAGGCAAACTACACTGTCAACAACACCCTGCAGCATCGCACATTTGAATAATATCTCTTTGATGTAATACAAAAGCAGCATTCAGGAATGTAGAAATGAAAGACATACTCATTCATGAATACAAAAGGCAACATGAAACGATATTCACTCATATTACTTCTGTAATCATATTCTGAAAACCAATAATAAAGGTCATTGGAGAGGAAGAACGTACACACTGATGAATCATGTACAATAAGATTTCATGTTGACTTTAATATGTGTCATCAGTATAACCAATAGAAAAAGAGAAATGCTTTAGAGAGGAACTAACATGATGTCAATACATTTTACTCTCGAACAAAAAACCACACCACTTTTTCGGAAATGTCAAAATGACTGGCCTCTTTTTTTTAGTGCGATTGAAAAATAAATGGGGTAACAAATTTTACAATGTCCTTGGTCACACGTCCCTGTACTTACTATTAGTAATGATAAGTAAATTGGTATTAATTACAAGCAACTAACCCTAAACCAAACCGTAACACTATAGTAAGTACATGTCACTTACTTAGTATTTAATTGTGTAATTACACTGTAACAAGGACACCGTAAAATAAAGTGTAACCAAAAATACATAAGTACAGTGAATATTTACAGTACAGTAATATTGTCAAGCTATCAAAAGTGTCCATTTTACCTGAATTCCCTCTACTACTTTTGCATTATTAAACTGGTCTCCAAAGAAAAGGGCCAGGTTTGGGGTTCTCCCGAAAAAATTTTTTTAAGAGACTCAAATAACACTAATTCATTCAATGCTTTGCGTGCAAAATCCAAGGCTATTCTGAACCATAGAGAAATGTTTCTGATGTGACACAGCGGTGCAGAGTAAAAGACACTTGCCCAGATCACTGACAAGATTACTTACATGAAATCATGTGATTGATTTTGTACAATTAGGCATTCAAACAACAAAAAACTGATACAATGGCATCTCCATTTACTGACCAGTGTGAATGAACAGAAATAAAGAAGGGTGTCATAATAAAGTCCTTGCTAATGATGCCAAACACAAGCTGTGATCAAGTAATCTCTCCCACTGAATCAGCGACAGTATCTAAAAAGGATTTAGGGATAAGAATGTTTAACATGTGGTGTAGACGTCATCCTAAAAGTATAAGTAAGTAAGCACAAATGGGAGATATTGAGATTTTTAAAACCATATATGCATATGTGTAAATTTCTTTTTTTATAAATCCCAGATTGTGGAAGATTGTAAATACATATACATGCACTTTGTATTATGCATGGCCTCATCTGCATTACATTTACGTATGCATACTGTCATCCAAAGGCACGATACATGGTAATGCATTTAACAGTACTAAAAACGAAAAAAACAGATGAAAGACTGTACAGTAAGCAACACCTGTCCCAATAAGAGAGATACTATTATAACTGCTCATAATTACTATTTAAAATCTTCTCCACATTATCATCATCCAGAATAATAATCTGGATAGTTAAAAAAATGTATTTACTGCAAACAGATTGGATTTTTAATCTGGTGAATAGGTTTGTTACCTAGAGAACAGAATCATAAAATCTCACTGTAAAATATTCCTTAATTGAACAATGACACAATTTTTACCCATCCTAAATACATACATGAATGAATGAATGAATGAATGAATGAACGAGACCAAGTGAAATGAGAAGCATAAAAGATGTGGTTACACCTTTTACATCACAGTAAAGTCAAATTATTGAAGATCTTTAAAACCATGATCCCCTCCGAGAGATTACACAGATCCAAACAACCCCAACTTTATAAGCTGCCTCTTAGTTATGTGTTAAATGGGCAGAAAATTCCTGAACTTCATTTCAGCTGAGTTTTGCTTTTTTCAGTCTAACTACTGAGCACAGCATCTAGGGAGGAGAGCTAGGAGCTGAATTTGAGGAGGATTACAGATGTGGCTAGGTCAGAAAATGACTTTTAGAAGGATTATTGTAATGTTGTGGGAACTACATATATTTCAAAGGGGTCATAAGCATGTTGTTGAGGGTAAAGGAGATTTGGTAGGCTGGTTTTTTAAGATGTGCTGAGGTACATCTGCAGAGCTGGGGTGAAGATGAGGATGGTGCCAAGCACAGAAACTGTAAGAAAGACCCAGAGGAAGATCCGGTCCAATACCTGAGCCACAAACTTCCAGTCCTGCACAACCTGAGAGACAAACAGACACAAATACACTAAATATACAGCTTGAATCAAGCACACATTGTCCTTAAATTGCTTTTTCACCTTTCAATTGTCCCAGACAATTAGCATTAGGGGGCTTTCACAGGATGTATGTTTGCCTTAATTTGCACTACTTTTTTATTGCACAATTGCATCTTTGACCACTTTTCAATCTGAAAAAAAAAAAAATTATATTTAAAGCTGTTTAATTTAATCCACATTTGAAATTTTTCATGTAAAGCAATACTTTTCTAAAACATTATTAAATTCAAATTTTACATTGTATTTCATTTTGGATTTTCAAAAAAGAATTTCCACATTGGCTTTCTCTATCCTTGTGCCAAATGCTTTTCTTTATCTATTTGTCAATCAAGTTGAACCAATGCCATTAGACAGTTCACATGCATGTGGCATGACTTGCAGACACAGATGCATTTATGTAGTTACATTTAATATTATGTTGATAAAGTATGGCTTCAGGCTAATATCTCCAACAACTTTTGCTTTTGCAGGTGGCTATCGTGTCAAAACGGTGTGTCTTAGTGATGGGCGCTTTTGAAACACTGCTTCAGGACGCTTGGAAACCTTCATGAATCTTTTGTTTCGTACAAGTGGTTCGGTGCATGTATCAAACTCGCCAAGTCACGTGATTTAAGCAAATGAGTCTAGAAAGTTAATAATACACTACACTAATTTCATTTAAAACTTCAATTGATTGACTGGAGTCATGGATTACTTGATGTCATGACTTGCGATTTGTGATGTTTTTATCAGCTGTTTGAACTCTCATTCTGATGGCACCCATTCACTGCAAGAGGATCTGTTGGTAAGCGAATGCTAAATTTGTGTTGTGATGAAGAAACAAATTCATTTACATCTTGGATGGCCTGAGGGTGAGTACATTTTCAGCAATTTGGGTGAACTGTTTCTTTAATAGATCACAGTTTGAAGAAAACGATTCGAAACAGTGAACCATTTACAAAGCAATTGGTTTAAATGACTCAGATTTGAAAGTTTATGTCCTTAAATTACAACAAATAAAAACAATTTAGAATTGTTTTATTAATATTTTATTGTTACATTTAAAATTGTAAACATAAGCTGAAAATAGAAATATTTTTACATTTTTCTGTTGTTTTGTCAATTTGATTTATTTTTATTTTTGAATTCATATTTTGATAACTGACTGCTTCATAGTATTTTTACTACTCTTAGTCCTGAATGAACAAATATTTACTCTGAAAGTTAATGTTGTGGGGGAAAAAGCCTAAACACCTCTCTGATGAAGTGTTCCTTCTTGATGTGTCTGGAAATGTAGTGCACTGAGTGAGTGGCTTTCTCCAACAGGGCAATCCAGGTCTGGTTCTCATCTTCCTTTAACCCCCCTCGTCCTCCTCCGGCACTCTTCTGTTGCCCTCTTTTCATCCCTCGTTTTAGCTCTGGGCTCCGCAACTCGATGTCTGGGTACTGATAGCGATCAGTATGTCCCCTCATGCAGAGCAGTCTGGGTAATCTCTGGAGGAAAAGACTCTTAACCCACGGTGCCATGGGATGGTACGTGGCAGAAGAACGATGATGGACGTTGATGACAAACACAGTCACGATGATCGCGAATGTAACGAAGATCATGATAAAAAGCAGATACTCTCCTATCAGAGGAATGACTTTAGAGGAAGATGGAATGATCTCTTCAATGACAAGAAGAAACACAGTGAGAGACACAAGGACGGAGGTGGAGAGCGAAAGCTTTTCTCCTTCATCCGAGGGGAGGTAGAAGACCAGAACTGTGAGAAACGACAGGCCGAGACATGGGATGATGAGAAAGAGTGTATAAAAGAGAGGAAGACGTTTCAGAATGAACGAATATGTGACGTAAGGATAGGAGTAAATGCCGTCACGCCGACTGCCCCTCTGGCCGGTGGCGTTGAGTATTTCCCATTCGCCATTGTCAAAGAAGTCTTTACGGTCTACATATGCGTCTAGCAGGGTCAGGTCCACCATAGTGCCATCGTACGTCCATGATCCAAACTTCATCGAGCAATTCTGCCTGTCGAAGGGAAAAAAGGTGACATCCATGGTACAGGAGGATTTATAGCTGGCAGGAGGAGTCCACATGATGGTACCATTAAACCTTACAATGGCTTTGGTCATTAGAGAACCCTCGAATCGGCCATCAGCACTAGGAGAGATGGAGAGAGGGACACATGATATTAACAACTACATTTTTTATTTTTTTAATCAAATGGGAGTTGTGATTGCCCATGCTGGTGGAGACTGACTTTTCATATTCACCATACACGCTCAGATCTTTTGTCTCATAAAAACATGATTGGTAAGTTGAGAGACCACGTGTTAAATCAAAGGAAGTGAATATCAGCTGTTTTGTTGTTGTTGCTTACTTAAGGCAAGTCTAAATCTGTCTGAGTAGGCCTGTGCAGGGCACAATGATATGAATATTTGGGAGATTAAATACAAAGTGTGTTATCTCAAGTGCACAAAAAAGAAACCAAGATACATTCACTTTACACAATGTAACAAAAATCAATTTGACTAACAATTTTGATGGTTCTTCTGTAATTATGTGGTGCTAATTATTATTGTATTATTATTGTGGTGCTAATTATTACTGTATATTGAATTATTATTTGCACGTAGCATCAATATTTTGGTAAATATTTAGCTCAGAACTTCTATCATTAATTATGAAACGCTGGTTTAGTACAGATATATTTTGCTTTTGCAAGGATGGGAACATTCTAGAAGTTTCTGTAACATTCTGGAATTTTCTTATTCAAGTGCTTTCTGGAACATTCCAGAACATTGTCGGACAAAAATCATCCAGCGTACACTTCTGAAGTTTTGGGTGACTCAATTTTGCTAACTGTTTATGCTATACTGTTGTTGTTAGCTCAGTATTACGCATGTAGCATGTCATTTTTATGCATGTGTAATAACAGATTAGCTTATGTAAATTGTCAACATATTTTTTTTAGCTTGCATGAGCACTGTTAATGATACACAAAAAATTCATGTGATTTTCATATATTCAGCATCTCAAACTTCCTAAAGAAATTTCAGTTTTATTTAATGCATGCCTGTCTGACATTAATGCAGAAAATGTATGAAATGAATACAAAGACTTACTTCTCATAAAGGACAATGTCTGGTAGCCAGATAGTTTCTGAGGGCACTCTGATGGATGTGATTCCACCATAATCTTCTGGATTCCACCGAAGCTTATAGTCTGTCCACTCCTACACGAAAGAGACCAATCAGGAACATATTTTGGGACATTCTTAAAAATTAAAGCAAAAGATATTTGAGTTACCTGCCACAACCAGACATTTGTGGTCATTAGTTGATTCTTTTCATCCTGAGAAAAAAAATTAAGAAAATGCACAAATGCTAAAATTATTTTACTACATTATTTTACAATATTTCTCTCAAAGCCTCTAAAAATCTCTCACTGTTGACCTACTTGTGCCATACAGATGATTAACTCAACTGTGCTATTTATATATGCAGCTCAGTAGATAGTATTCTATGTCCTTTGTTTCATGAAATTGAAATTCAGACTCTGAATAGGAACCAATAGACTGAGACTTATCTGTTAAGGAATGGTGTGAAAATCAATTGTTCCCACAGAGTTCAGTGTTCCACCAGCCAGAAAATTCACACTGCCAAGTCATGACAACAAGGTGAGCACAATGTAGAGTTGATTACAGGATACGACCATTAGGTGGCTCTGCAGAATCCCAAAAAACTGACTTGCTGCCTGGTTGTCCAGACTAAACTGGCTTCAAGCAGGATTCCAACAAAGCATCACACTAATTATTTTGGTTATGTCTGAAGTGAGCTTTGACATAATCAAGCAAATTTAATGACTTTTAAAAATGTATGTTTATAAAAAATGCAAAAGCCATGGAAGATGTCAATTTTTAATCTTTCAACAAACCACTGAACAACTTGCATAGATAGAATTGTAGGACATCATAGGTAGCTGCCTTCAATAATCAACCAGATGAAGGCATCTTATCAGCCAGGATGTTATGTGGATGTTAAACACAGGATTTGGACTGCTTTTGATTTCTAAAACTGCTTGCAATGGCAAAATTTTCAACATCAAGCACTTCTATTAGCCTATAGGAGAAGGAAAGGTTTAAAGGGATAGTTCACTCAAACATCTGTCAAATCTTTAGTGAATGATTACATTTACAAGTTGAGCACACATGAACGCCACCAAAAAGTTCAAGTGTAAAGGGAAATTCTGGATCTTCGTAAAGCCACGTCTTTCCGAGTTGTCAATTAAAGAATAATGACAGAAACTAGTTGGTACTGATCATAAAAGATTTCAATGCTGATTGTAATATGGCAAGCCGTTTTGACTTTTATTCATTCTCAGGATATGAATTCTTGATATCAACAATTAAATTTTTACTAGTTAAAATGTTAATTCTTGATATCAGGAATTAGATTTCTACTAGTAACAATTGCTATTTTTGATATCAGCAATTACATTTCCACTAGTAACAATGTTAATTCTTGATATCAACAATTCAATTGTCACTAGTTAAAATGCAAATTCTTGATATTAATTTCTGATATCATGAATGTGATTGTTACTAGTAACAAAAGTCATTTTAGATATCTGAAATTACCCTCCCAATTGTTGATATCAGAAATACATTTTCAGATATCAGAAATGAACATCGCCACTAGTGACAATTAAATTGTTGATATCAAGAATAGACATCTGTACTAGTAACCATGTGATTACTGATATCAAAAAATAAAGGTTTATACTAGTAAGAATTGTATTTCTGATATGTGAAATTGGAATTTCAACTAGTAAGAAATTAATTCTTGATATCAACAATTGATTTTGAATGGCAGCCTATGGTGACATTTAACTAGTGAAAATTGAATTGTTGATATCAAGAATTAACATTGTTACTAGTGGAAACGTAATTGCTGATATCTAAAATAGCAATTGTTACTAGTAGAAATCGAATTCCTGATATCAAGAATGAACATTTTAACTAGTAAAAATTTAACTGTTAATATCAAGAATTCATATGCTGAGAATGAATAAAAGTCAAAACGGCTTGCCATAGATGGTACAATTTAGTCCGTACACATTTAATGTGCTTTTAATGCAGAATGGTGGTAATACTTCATGATAAAGCAATAAAGATAACATGACTTCATGCACGTCTTGTTGTAATTGGGTTTTAAATTCCAAACTTATAATTAGAAACATCCTGAGAGGACTTGAACGCAGCAATATTATGAGAAACATGTTCTTGTGAAATTAGAGAAATTAGAGGGAGTTCATTATACTTTCATTATAATCACTGTACAAAGTTAATGTGAAAGCATTATGTAACTATCAGAACTTAAAACTCCCTCCCTAGTCCGAAAAGACCATCTAATTAAAAAAAATGCCAAAAAGGCATGAAATCCAGTGCTTAAGCATTAACCGTATTTACACACCAGAGATGCCTATTCAGTGTCACTTGCTCTGCCTAGTCACGATATAGGAGGATAGTACAGACATAGTATATCATTTTTTTCTTAAGCAGCTTAGGTTCTTGATCATTTCAGCCCAAATATAACTGTTTGTGCAGCACATTTTAGCATGGATTGTTCTGTGAACATGTTGCTAAGAGGCTGTTATTGAAAGATGGGGCAGTTAAAAAAATAAAAAATAAAAAAGCTATTCTGGAGCTGACAAGCAACACATTTGTTTATTATTGTTTATTATTTTACTAATAAGTAATACATGTATTTATTTATATTTTATATTTACAAAATGTCAACTAAAAATAAAAATAAAAACTGAGCTCCAGGAACAGTGTTTGTCTTTCTGTGGTTCCTATAACGTATGTAAAGGAAATTGATAATTCATAGATCAAAGATCAAACATTTACACATCATGTAGAGTTGTTAACCTCCCACTATTAAATAGAGACAGTCTGACTGCAAAATCAGGGGGAGGCGCCACATGCAAATACGTTCATACAGTAAGACATAATTACTCACACACTTCCTGTACAGTGCATTACTGCATGATTTATGGGCTGTTGCAGGTCTGACTCAGACTGTGATGTGATTTAACTTGAGCAACTGACACTAGCTTAAAGAGATCACACAGAAGTGAAATCATATTTTTGATTGTTGTTTTTTAATCATTTACATTTTTTTATTATAGCTTTTATTCTTGCGATTATGTTTATAATGATTTGAATTCTCTTTTATGTAAAGCTTTTTGAATGACCATCGTGTATGAAATGTGCTATATAAATAAACTTGTTTTAAATAGGTTTTTTTAAATAAACCAAGATTTTTAAATAAACTTTGCTGGTCTAAACCTGTGCCGCATCCAAAGAAATATTTGAAGAATCCTTCCGCAGCTCTTCCCATACAGTGACCAAAGGGCTTAGTCGGTTTTCTACACTCTTAAAAATAAAGGTGCTTCACGATGCCATAGAAGAACCTTTTTGTCTAAATGCTTCCATAAAGAACCTTTAACATCTGAAGAACCTTTATGTTTCACAAAAGGTTCTTTGTGGCGAAAGAAGGTTCTTCAGATTATAAAAAGGTAAGAAAGAGATGTTTCTTTAAAGAACCTTTGACTGAATGTTTCTTTGTGGAACCAAAAATGGTTCTTCTATGGCATCGCTTAAAGAACCTTTTGAAGCACCTTTATTTTTAAGAGTGTATGGCTAATTAACATAATTTATGTAATAATTCTAAAATTATTTCTGACAAAATTATTTGCAGCCACCCATTTTACAGAAATAGGGTTTGAAGAATAACGTTTTATGGCTAAAATATCGGAAATTCACTTTCATTAGAAGACATCCAGTTGCATACGGTCTAGCTGCAAAAGTTCAAATATTTCAATGCACCCAAACCAGAAATTTGATCTGAAAATTCCACATAAGCATATGGCTGGAGTGCCACACATTTTACACAAGATTTAAAATGCAAACATATTCTGTATCAATCTTTCTGTAAAGTTATTATGCCTTTTTATGTAAGAGAAGTATACTTTGTTATAATCAATTCAATATCTTTCTAAACAAACTATATTAAATATGTTATATTTAATATATATATAATAACATTCAACTCACTCATTTACTCTCCCGCATTCAGTTCCAAACTTTTTTTATTCTTCCACACGAGAATAAAGTCATGCAGGGTTGGGAACAATATATGAAAAATCTTTTTTGTCCATACAGTGGATGTCAATGGTAACTAAACTCTTTTTGGGTGAACTCTCCCTTTAATACGATTCTATATTATATTATATGTATGTGATTATGAATATATAATACAGAATAATACAAAAAAAACGAACGGAAGCCTTGAAGGGTAATGCCTCACAATGCCTACATGAGGACTACAGTACATCTCAATACCTTCAATACCACGACTGAGGTGCCCTTGAGCAAGGCACCGAACCCCAACTGCTCCCCGGGCGCCGCAGCTTAAATGGCTGCCCACTGCTCCGGGTGTGTGTTCACGGTTTGTGTGTGTTCACTGCTGTGTGTGTGCACTTTGGATGGGTAAATGCAGAGCACTAATTCTGAGTATGGGTCACCATACTTGGCCACACGTCACTTCACTTCAACATGCACATGCTAGCTGCTAGGCCACGGCTCTAACAGTCAAAGTTATTTTTCATGAACTCAGTAATAGCTAATAAAGGAAAACGGTGGATGATGCCATACATATTTTAGGGTTGTCAGGTAAGCTTTGCAGTGCAGACATTGTTGGGACTTCAGATTAATTACTCGTTAATGTAATAGTTACATTATAGACTTTAATTACGTTTGACTATAGCCCAAACAATGTCTCCTGCTTTCCTTTTTAAAAATGGTTCTGCAGATCACAAATGATCATCTTCAAATTGGTGCATGACATGCATGACATGATAAAAGCGTGCCTAGTGCCTAATATCACACACACACACACACACACACAAATGCATTTTCAATCAGGTTCTTGAAAGCTCAGCATCAGCAGGATCAATACAGTGGGTCACAGGTAAAGAGGAGGACAGAGAAGGAGAGAATTAATTAGACAGAGAGACTATAGGAAAGACAAAGTAGGTTGTCATGATGATGTGTTTGGGTAAATATAGTCTATAAAATATGATCTGAGTTGCCATTCTCATATCCTTCCTAGACTAATCAGTTCTGTTAAGAGAAGAGAGAAAACATGCTTGCCCTTTAAAGTTGCGAACCTCTTCAGCATTGTGACATGTTTCTAAGTGAAACAGATTATTAAATGTGAAAAAATAGAAGAACAACATTCCAGAGGAAAATTACATTTTCAGATTTCGACTAAAGGTTACAAAGACAAACCATTTTTTCTGTGGATTAACTCACCACACGACTTGACAAGTCACCTTTATTTACATAGTGCTTTATATAATACCAATGTTTTCAAAGCAGCTTCACGGTATTAGAGAAGGAAACCCAAATGCTGCTGTAAAGCAGCTCTAAAAAGTCAATAGTGTCATTATTAAGTTCCAATTCAGTTTAGTGTTGATTTCATTTAATTCAGTGATAAGCAGCTCAACTGACTAGTAATGTGCATTAACAAATTACATAGGGTCAATTTTGATTTTATGTGGACTTTTGTGCAAGTGCATTTGGGTAATGGTGACTGTGCAACAAGAAGAGACAAAAAATTTGCACATAAAATATATAATCTGGAACATCAAGAACTTTAGACGTGCAGAGTTGTTTCAACAGCAAAGCAGCTGACAGCTGTTTTTAAGTAGCTTCTGAAGAAGTCAGTAGCCTAGGGATTCACATACGTTTTTCTGCCCTGCCTCTTGCATGTTTGTTCCGTAAGGATGCATCATTGTTTGTGTGCTATTTGTTTAGGCATTTGGTGACTTTGTTGAAGATCAGATGTTGCAGTGCAAATGTGTGTGTGTCTCACCACATCCACCAGCTGCGAGATCTTCAGACCAAAGCGAACTGTAATCGTGTCGTTGGCGTGAAGGATAGGTCTCACCCACTTCTGATAGCCCCGAAAAAGATTCCTCAACAACGTGTCCTCCATCTCAGCCAGTGAGACAAACTCCTCAGGAGCTAGAGAGATTAAGGCTGGATTAATTTGAGAACAATTAAAAGGAACTAAAATGACATAAGAGCCTCAGGTGGCATGTGGTGATAAGGTAAAGCATAATCTAAAGCTACCATGCTGATTACCAGTATTGCATAGGCCTATACATACACATATCTGTCTGGTTATGTAGGAAGTATGTCTACATTTGATTAGCCATCTAGAGAAATCACACATTAATTTCAGAAACACTCTCCCACGAGTGTTAGATGAGCACGGAGTCCTGAAGTGACAGCTGGCCCAGGCTCTTCAGAGCTCCTTCTGCTGACGCAACCATTGCTTTGACATGATGACCTCAGACAAGCACACTACAGAGAGCATCAGGACAACAAGATGAGCCCACACACACATCCACACTCGCATTAATGATTACACACACACACACACACACACACACTGACTGAACTATGCATCATAGGAGTACCACAAAGAAAATGTATTATAGAAATAGTATTTTTTTTATAAATAGATGCATTCAATATCTTAAAAAGTCTTGATTTAATTCATTTATTTAAATTAAATAGTGAATAATAAATTGCTAAATAATTTTAAATGCAACATTTAAATAGGTCACCTAAATTAAAAATTCTGTCATTATTTATTCATGCCATTCTAAAACCATCAGACAACGGTTTGTTCTTGTGCATGTATAAATATGTGTGGCATTTATAAATGTGTATATGGTGAATTAAAAACCTAAATTAAAAATCGCTTTCATCATTTAAAGGATCATATCTCTGCAGATGACTTGAATTAAACTGCTCGTTTCATATGGATTGCTTTTACAATGTCTTTATGTACTTTTGGAAGCCTAAAAATATTGATTATGTAGACTTTCAGTAGATATGTGAGAATAAAAAAAAATAACATTTGTGTTTAAAAGATGAATGAAAGTTAATTATTTGAAACACTGCGATTACAATAAACATAAACAATAATTAAAATTTTATGGTGAACTATCCCTTTAAATTGCATTTTCAAGTTGCTGTTCTTTATATGTCTGCCAAATCTTTCTTATCGTAAAAAGTGTACATGCTACCAATGGACTTTCTATTAATAGTAAATAAATATGCTGCACTATTCAGACCATGGGCATTTGCCCAACAAATAAAAAATGGGCATTTACAAAAAAATCTGTTTTCATTAGAATATGTTGTATTTCTGGACCTGGTGAGGAATACAGAATAAGCAATTTGAAAATGTACACTGTAATTCTCAGGATGAATATTGTTACTCAGAGTACGTCCAGAACATTCATACATGCACTCACTGAGAGTTCATAATTTCATTATACAGTATAATTCATAATTCTATTTTAGGTGAACTGAATGCTAAATACACAATACAGCAACAAATATAATGTATATTTAATGTAACATTATATTTATAATTTTTATAAACATAACATTTATAAACATAATGTATATTTACGCCAACAGTTATATAATCTATTGGAAGCGTAACACATAATATTTCACAGGCCTGTTCATGAACAAGTACAAAATGTGACATTTAAAAAATAATAATAGGGTTCCATTAAATGCAAATTTAGTGTGTGCATTTGGAGGTTGGGGTTGTTCATAAATGTCTTCTGTAAGGTACCCTCCACGATTAGTGGCATAGCAATCTGTGCTCCACCACATTAATGACATTTTTACAAGATGTTACGCCCATCGTTGTTGAATGACCAGCACTGCTTCCTTACTCAGCGCAGTCTGTCATGCCCTGGCAAAAGGTTTCTCGGCCTGGCTTTGGGAAGCTGTTTTTCCTGCTCTGCACTGCAGGGCCGTGGGTTTTGCAACAGCAAGTATATGAAATAAGGAGGGTGTATGGAGGAGGGTGTATGAGAGAGTGTGAAAAACAGACGGAGTGTTTATGTGCATTCTGAAGCGTGTACAAATCTATTTCAAGGTAACAGCAGGAGTTAGGGTTAGGCGAGAGGTTGTTGCTTCTTCATTCATTGTGTTAATGAGTTCCTTTTCTCCTCAATAGAAGTGAGATTACTGTCAATTGCATCAGGATATTCAAAGCCACTTTAATGTACTCAAGCATGCTGCAATTCATAGGACATCTCTACACAAAGAGTAAAAAAACTCACTATGACTAATGCTCTCAGTCAAAGGACATCTGCATTCATCTGTTGCTACGATGTATTATATCGACTCTAGGTAAAATAACGTTATTTCCCTCTTACAGTATCAAATTAAATATCATGAAAACCTTGGAGTTATTTGCATATAGGTGGACAAAGTTCACAGACATAACCTCATTAGTCACTAGTGACCTCTTGTCCTCCCCGACAGCAAACCATCTGGTCCGGTCTTTTAAGGGTAAAAGGTCAATTTAGGGTAAATTCAAAAGCCAAGCATGCTCATGTCGTTACAGATTAACATAATAGCCAGCCATATTGGAATTAAAAAGTTACTAGATATTAACTCCTTGTAGGAATTATTGTATATAATTAACATCACACTCAGTCAAGCTGTTGTACTGAATATCAGCATGAGAATATTATTCAGCACGTATGCCAAGATTGCAGCTGTACTTTCGCCTATATAGGCTTTGTGTTACAGATATAAAATGAAATATCAAATTTCCTTTACAACACAACTGCAATTCAGTAAATCTATGAATGCCAAGTTTGACAGCAATTTCCCCTTGATTAAATAACTTCTCTCACTTCAATGAGCAGAGAGCGAAAGAGAGATGCCAAGTATGTCAAGTAAGATAAATGAAAATCCAGTCCAGCGGCTCCATTTTCAGATTAAAGTTGCAGATGAAGGCTCTCATTGCCTCACCACTGATAAGAACCCCCATATCTTCACTTTCACACTCTGCCAAACCCAAACAATACACATTTTCTTGCATTAATGCTTCAGTGTGACACTATTAACACATGCCATTCAATGTGCTGGTGCCTGTTAAAATCTTTTCGTAAGCTGGTCCAAAATAACCATGGTGGACTGGAAAACCAGTAAAAGTGTATGGTTCGGTCACGATTTATGACTGTGAGCAGGTCGCACGCGACACTCAGAGAGCCAGTTGAGGGCGCTAGAAACCAAGCAATACGCATAAATTATACGAGGCATATTTCTTTTGTATCGTTCATTTGTTGTAGGGTTGAACGCACAAGACAAAACGGCTTATAATGCTTGAATGCACTGGATTCATTCTGATTATTTATGATTTCGAATGTCTAAATAGGTCACATATAGGCTATTGGAGCCGAGAGCACCTGCAAAATCTCAATAACTAATAATAAAATAAGTAAATAAATATGCAACCGCACACGGAGAAATGCAGGAAAACTCTTAAAGATCATCAGTGTCCAGTGCAGTAGGTTACTCACCCTCTATCGTTGCATAGGCTGCTGCCGTTACGAGCAAAAGACAGGAGATTTGTAACTTCATGCTGTCTTTCCCGGCTCCAGTTCCTTCATGCAATGGAATTATTTCATGCTGTTTGAATATTGAGTCCCTGTCATAAAAAATGGGGGGGTATACTGTTTTTTTTATTCATATGGCCGGAAACCGGGCCGTTTTGAAAAACGATCAGATGTTCTGCAACCTGCTGTGTGGTAAAGCTATAAATGAATCATCATCGGAGTGGGGTTTTCAGCCAGCTCCGTCCGAGGCGAACACAAGGGGAAGATGCTTTCGCTCCCCCGTCGGCGTTTACGTGATGTCGAGAAAGATGCCATTCGTTCGCCGAGCAGCTGCAGCGGAGCAGGGCCAAATGAGCGCTAGAGAGCGTAAGGGGAGGGGATAAACATCCGACGTCTTCAAAACCAAAATTTACTTGATGTGAAGACTGTAAAGACTGTTTTGCTTCAGGACCTAGAGAGACTACATTAATTGGCGACTTGGCACAAATAAAAAGACATAAAAAGGTGGCCTAATCAAAACTGCCCTTAAAAATGTATTAATATTCCGAACAATCAGGCCCAGCAATATGACAAATGATGAGGCTACCATGAAATAGTCTGCAAATGCAAAGGAAATAATAACCAATGTTATTAAAATTACATTTTATTAATACTAATTAGAAAACGCTATCATAGCCTGTGCAATCCAAGGGGCAAGTTATTTTATTGTATTTTATTACTTGCATACAAGCTCAATATATTGTCACGTTATTCTGAGATATAAAATACATTGTTGATTGTGATTTTTTTTTAAAGCTACTTGCCTTCAAAGCGGCGTTTTTTAGCAAGTGGCTAAATGGGACTGCTAGTAGCTAAACACCAGTGATGTGTTGGGCCGTTAACAATCCGTTGGAGGGCCTTCTGGTCTGAGACAGTACATTTGCCATACCACACTGTGATGCAGTTTGTTAAGATGCTTTCAATTGTGCATCAATAAATGTTTAGCAGGATTTGGGGGACAGGTGAGCTTTCCTTAGCTTCCTAAAAAAAAAAAGGCTGTTGCGCCATTTTGATCAGAGTGGTGGGGTTGAGGGTCCAGGAAAGATCCTCCGATATATATGGATACCCAGGAATTTGAAACTAGACACACATTCTACTTCATCCCCATCAATGTAGATGGGGGTGTGGTCTTTCCTAATCCATTGGGGGTCCGCAATCAGTTCCTTGGTCTTCTGGGTGTTGAGTGTGAGATTATTGTCGGCACACCACACTGCCAGGTGCTGAACCTCCTCCCTGTAGGCCGTTTCATCGTAACCGCTGATCAGGCCTAACACCAAGGTGTCGTCTGCAAACTTGATTATGGAGTTAGAGCCATGCTCAGGTATGCAGTCGTGGGTGAAAAGGGAGTAGAGAATTGGGCTCAGAACATAGCCCTGTGGTACGCCACTGTTCAAGGTGAGGATGAAGGAGTTGAAATTGTTAATCCTAACAGACCCTGGTCTGTTGGTGAGAAAGTCCAAGGTCCAGTTGCAGAGAGAGGGGCTGATGCCAAGGTCAGATCAGCTTAGATGGAATCACAGTATTAAAAGCAGAGCTGAAGTCGATGAGTAGCATTCTGACATAAGTGTTTCTTTTATCCAGGTGATTCAGGGCAGTGTGGAGAGCTGAGGCGATGGTGTCCTTTGTTGACCTGTTGGGTTTGTAGGCAAACTGAAATGGGTCCAGTGTTGGGGGCAGGCACGTTTTCAGATGGGAGAGTACCAGCCTTTTGAAACATTTTGAAATGATTGGCACCGAGCAAGTAAACTCATCTACTCACTAATCTGCATTCACAGTTTCGATGTGTTTATAATCGCAATTTTGCAACCTATTCTAACTCAAACCTTCAGGGAAAATGTTTTTCAAATAAACACAGAAACATAGTTTTTTTCTCGATGAAACCAAGGTGATGCTACATTTATATATATTTTTCTTAATTCATTTTTCCCTTTCATTATAGAATTGTTTAACCCAAACCATGGCTAAATTATCTATGCTTTTTATAACAACTTCAGGTTAACTTTTTTCATCAGTTAATAATAGTAATATCGATTTTTTTTTATTCTGCCCCTCTGGCCACCCCATTGTGGTGCCATCAGTACACATCCCACACATTCATCAGTGGAATACAACAAGGCTCTTTACTATCTGCACAAGCCCATTATTATTTTCTCTATACCCTAGAGTATTGGCTTCCTTATTAAATTTATAAATCAAATTAATTTGTTTTAGATGATCTTATCCTCAATCTTGGCAAAACTGAGCCTACTCTTCCTAGACATCATTCTGGACAAAGCATTCCCACATTTCTGTTGAAGGTGACAGTCTTCACCACGTTTTGAGCTGTGTCCTAATGCACTATTTTTGTATTTGAAATGCTGCTAATTTTTCTTCATTATAAATGTACTGTAAACTGTAGTATTGGGTATATATATTTATCTTTATACCATGGTCTGTCTGAATACTCAATTCTGATTGGCTGGCAGGTATGCATTAAACGTTTAGATGCCAGGTAGATCACCGCAAGCTCGAGTTTAATAACTGTTCTAAGTTAAATGCAGCTGCTTCATTGACACCACAACCACACAACCATGCACAGACGCCGCACAAACAAGACGGAGAAAGAGAGTGAGGGAGAGAGAGAGAGAGGGGGGTCAAAGACCGTGCTGCATACACACAAGCACTCAGGAGCACAGAAACACATACAACTGTCATCTCTCTCTCCCTTTCTCTTTCTCGATCGGTTGATCGATAATTAATTAAAATAAATGTTATAATTCATTATTTCAAATAAATGTGATCTTATCGCTCTACTTCATCTCCATGTCTGATTTGAAGCGGGCAGAATGCTACAGCTAACAAGCCGTAACTGACGAAAATAACCATAATTTTTATCCTTCCGGTCAAATATTGCGCTGCAAACATCATAAACAGCTTTAACTTGTCAATGCTGGCAAATGACCATGGTATAAGCGGGATAATGCATGGCTAGCTGTGCATTAAATGATTTTAATGCATGATGTGGAGGCCAAGAACCACCCGACGCGAAATCGTTTAATGCACAGCTAGCCGTGTATTATTCCTTAAGTATACCATGGAGGATCACAAGGTGTATTAGTAAACTCGTTCATTACAATTAGATTTAGTCGTTATGCAGGCGTACATTTATTAAATAATACCTGACTGTAAAAAAGAAGGCTAAAGTAAATGATAAAAAAATCTACCAAATATCAATTTAAAAATTAATTATTTAAGTTTATATTCTGCCAATTCAGTTACAGTCTACCCGCATATGCGATTTAAGGCAAGTACTGAAGATAATGCCGAAAAAAACCAAGCAATGGGCAGAATACTGATTATGTTAATGTGATCAAGCTCATAATTAGAAAAACCCTATCCATAATAAAATATGCAGAGTACTGACAAAGTGTGCTAGTGCTGCAGATGGAAAACGAGTGCCATTCATCCACAGCTTTGAAAATATGCTGGAATAGAAAAAGTCAGATATTATTTAAATTTTATAGCTCTCCTTTTGTTTACTGATACCTATGAGTGTTTACCACTTCTAACTTTAGAAACACGGCCCAGTCAGGATTTGTATTATCATTAATATGGGCTGCATGACATTAAATCTAATATCCATGTAATGAAATAAGAGATTAGCCTGCCAGCTGGTCAAAGATATAAAAACAAGCATGCTAACACTTGGCACCCTGACTACTTAGAACAATCAAGGTATAGAATGATTATGTTATAAATATAAAAATTACATTCAGTATACATGTGTACAAGAGAAAATAGTTTTTCCAAAATATGAAACAAGAACACAAAGGTAAAATAGGCAACTTGTACTGTAATGCCATCACAATGCTATAATTCATACATGAAGAAAGACAAACCATGGAAGCGCATTTTAGCCACAAAGTTAAAAAATAAACAAAAAAAGGTAATTACAACTTTTTATCTCACAATTCAGAATTGTGAGATATAACTCAGAATTGCAAGATATAAACTCTCAAAATGTAATTGTGACATATAAACTCACCAGTTTACATCTCGAAATTCAGCGGTTATTTCTTGCAAATCTGAATTTTTTTCTCAGAATTCTGTTTACATCCTGCAATGCTATTTTTCTGCCACAGAATAAAAAATTCAAAAGGCAGTAAGTGTTGCGCACTTGTTATTCACATGAATCTCGGACTTTTTTTTCTCTTGATTGCTTGTTTATGATTCAAAAATCTGACTTTTCTGAGAGAAAAAACTCAGAATTGTGGAAAAGTCTATTACCTTTTTTTTTATACCATGGCAGAAATAACAAACATAGGGCAACATAGAGAAAAGAAAGTAAAGGAGAGTGAAACTGCGAGAAAAAAGAGAGGCCAAAGTGACATGTGTTTAAGGGAGCATGCTGGGTAAATCTCCCATAACTAATTAAGACTCTCTGCAGAACAGATATCAACAGACGACCGCCTAGGGGGTCTGGTAGCACTTACACCTTTATACAGCATGCATGCTTGTGGTGGTAGCTGCTTGAAGCGTACAAGTTACATGTGTGTGTGAGAGTGAGCAGGTTTGCATGTGTTCGCCTGCTGGGCCGCGAGGGAGTCTCATACTGATGGCAAACGGAAACCAAAACAAGCGCAGCTTCGCCCCCTGCATCAACCCACTAAGAAAATTAGGTTCTGAATTTTGATGTGTGAAATGTGAGTCTAATTAAGCATGAAAAGCTCATCAAACAGCAAGAGAATCCAGCGCCTGATCTCTCCAACACACTCTGCCAAGCTCATCTTCATGCTTGCAGACAAAGCATAAGTCCAGCTATTCCCATTCGTCTATAAATCTGTTATTTCTTTGTTTAACCAGAAGAGGTATCATTGATCCTGTCAGAACACACTGAACTTAACTAAATGACAAGAGAGAGAGAGTGTGAGGGAGCTTTTTTGTGCACAACTTCAGTCGGTTTAAAATATTTATGCAACACAATAGACTGTTGCTTTCACCAAGAAAGACTGAGAAATGCAGAGACAGACTGGTCAGAGCTCTAGCTGAGACAGCACTTTAACAGTTCTTATCATCCAGTCAACGCTGACACACAGCTGACGGAAATGCAGGATGCATGCATGCAGGTGAAGGATAAAGGGAAAATAAATGGAGATGTACAGAACACTAGCTACAAAGCTGTAATAGCAAGAGTATGTGAGTTATTTGTAGGATAATGACATTGTTTCTAAACAATGTAGGGATAAATCTTGTTTATCCAAAAATTAGAATTATGTAATCATTTATGGATATCATACCAAACCCATTTCTTTCTTCTGTGGAACACAAAAGAAGAAAACCTTGAAGAATGTACTGATGAATGACTTTCATTAATGGGGACTGGGAAGATTAAAGCTTCAAAAATGATGCAAAAGCCTAATATGACCTAATATGATGCACTATGTTTGAAAATAGACATTTAAGTCATTATTCACTCATAATGTTCACCTCTATATTCTAAGAAAATCCGTAAAATAGGGCACATTGTATTGTATTAATATGAAGGATTTTTCCATATTGATTTTTCACTGGTGCTTTACTCCTTTTTTTAATTATACATTGCATTGTGTTGTACATTAGGGTTAAAGGAAATGTTGGTAAACTTAATGGATAACGTCCTGGCAGAAAATGACCAGTATCTTTAAAATTTTTTATACTGATTTTTTTTTTCAGTGTAGTATACTGTTAACTGGAGATTACTCAAAAGGGTCAATGAGACAAAAAATTTAGAAGGGTTTTGAGAATTGGATCAATCTTGAACAATACTGAAAATGTGAGAAGAATGATCTTCTTCGCGAAGGATATCAGAAGATTCTTTTGAAATCTCAAAAGAATGATTCAGTCACAAATCTGACATCACTACTTTGCTCAAAAACTTTTAATAAATGTGCCACTGAAACCTTGGGATGGTATTAAGATTTTTAGTAAATAGTAACTTAAATTAAAGTCTTTTTCCAATCTAAAGCTCTACCACACAAATTAAGAAGACTTCGAATGTAGCGCACAAGTTGTTTGCAACATTTTTATGATACTTTTTGAAGCTTGAAAGCTCAGTCCCTATTCATTAGAATTGATTCTTCAAAGAAGTTGAATGGAAGAAAGTCAAACACTTTTTAAATAACGATTAATAAATGATGAAAGAACATTCATTTTTGGGTGAATTATCACTTAAACTCTCTATTATTACATATGATGTTGTTCTAAGCCTAATGATGTTTCTAAAAAAAAAAAAAAGCAGATAATTTTAGTTAACGCACAGCTCACCATATTCCCTCATTTTTGCACAGCTAATTAAACATATAATTATCAAGGCTGGAGTCGATTCTCATAAACCCGGCCTGCAGGGCAGCAAACAGTTGTCTTCACCACAGTCCATCCTCGCATGAGCTTATGCAGCAACATTAAATGAGAAAGAGAGAGACCAACAAAGCAAGAGCAGCAGGAAATACATACAGTACATGCACATCCACACATTTATTACACATTTATGAAACGTCTGTTTAAATTGTTTATAAGAACTCAAGAGGCTAATGATGACTCAAGTCAGGGTCAGGAGAACTGAAGCGAGAATGCCTGTCATAAAGCATTAGCTTTCACAGAGTGAGTGTGTGCATGTTCATATGCTGCAGTGGCCAGATGCAGCAAGTGACTGTGGAAAAAGTGACAGGGATGAAGGGTTTTGATGTGAATGTATGGATGTGTCATACAGAGTGCCGGTAGAGATAAAGTTCACCCCAAAAAGAAAATTCTCTCATAATTTACTCACATTCATGTTGTTCCAAACATGTGTGCACTTCTCTTTTCTGTGGAACACACAATAAGTGGGGTTATTTTGGTCACACTTCAGTTTGGGAACCATTTTCACTATTAACTAGCTATTAACTATGACTTTTGCCTCAATTTGCTGCTTATTAATAGTTAGCAAGGTAGTTGTTAAGTTTAGGTATGCAGTAAGGGATCTAAAATATGCTCATGCAGAATAAGGCATTAATATGTGCTTTATAAGTACTACTAAACAGCCAATATGCTAGTAATACACATAATAAGTAACTAACAGTGAGAACTGGTCCTTAAACTAAAGTGTTACCATCTACATTCTTCAAGTGGTTCCTGGTATTACCATTCGCTTAATGTGTATTTATTATGGCAATGGTTAGCCTTTAGCATCACATACAAATATATAAGATATTTCTGCCTCAGACGGTAATTAGAATTCACTTCTGATCTTCTGACTTTTTATTGCCTTTTATTTATTTTATAAACTAAAACAAAGCATTTTAACATCTAAACCTCTAAGAAGTTTGCTCTTTAAGAGCAAATATTTTAAAATATCTGGAGCATTGGACAGAATTTAAGTTTGTGTATTTTCTGCTCATACAGCTGGTGCTTTACTGCTTAACCAGCTGTGACTGTGTTCATATAAAGGCAGGTGGAAAGGATAGAAAGCCCGCCAAGGAGACCTGGGCACAGTGTTGTGTGTGCTGGTTGTGCTGTGTGTGTGTGTGTGTGTTTTTTGTGTGTGTGTGTGTGTTTGTGTGTTGCTACTGGAGGATGAAGGGATGTGGATTCTGGCAAGGGATGCATTAATTCTGGGTATCAAGCCAGTGTTTCTCGAAGGTTCTTTTCTAGCAGTGTGCAGAAGCAATATAGTCTTTTAGATTGCTGTCTTAAGCAGACACTTTGCTGTCTTCAGAGGAAACATTATTCATGCTCTTTAGCACAATATCATCTGTACATTATTCATAAACATAGAATTCAATCTAAAAGGTCACCTTTCTTGACACAACAGAGCTTTGATGAAGTTATGTAAGTAAAATCCTTTATGTAAGAGTTAGTGATTGTTGTAAGCTTACTTTTATCCAACTCTTTGACAGCTGCTGAGAATAGAGAGGATGAGAAAGCAAGAATCTTGTGTGGGGTTAAGGGAAATATCTGAGTATTGGATTTAGGATGAGCTTAAGAGAACAAACTGGATACAAAATTTGGACATCATCCATGGGATGTAATCATAAGATTTTTGGCAATGCCTGACAATGTGTTTTTTCAGACACATGGCCAAAGATTTCTCGCCTTTGGCTTGTGTAGCGAATCAGCTCATGGGGAAATATGAATAATTAATCATAACTAGTTATAATTAATTATAAATATTTAGATCCGCTGTTGATATTTACTTGACCTCTCAGGGTCATCTGTTTTGTCAATTCTAAGAACGTTAATTCCTGGTTAAGGGAAATAACTTTCTTACTGTACAATTCTACACCGAGCTTGTAGCATAAATCTGGATGATTAAGTGACTCCAGTTATGAGCAAACAATGAACACCGTCAAGTTTGATACAAGTAAGACTTTATTAACTATTTAAACACTTAAACTAGTCTAACATACGACATACCCTCACTTAAACTGGTCTAACATACACATACACACACACACACACACACACGCGCATACAGTTGGTATAGGAAATGGTTAAAGCTTAAGCAGTAAAGAGGAAATAAGGAATGAAGTTATGGAACCATTTGCATATTCAGCAGATTTACAGCCTGAAGGGAACATCAGATTCTTAGTTCAAACACACCTTTGTAAAAAGGTGCAAATGATACCTATGTATCAATGTATGAAGAACTAGTTTACATCTTTCACGGCTCATCTATCTGAAAGAGAGGTTGATGCAATCTTAAGGTTCAAGTTGAATCTTTTCTGAAGTTTGTTTGATGAAAAAGAATCAGTTTGCGTCCAGAGATCTTGGTGGTAATGGAAAAGTCAGGCCGAATGGACGGGCACAAAACTAGGATGTCCGGAGCGTTGTAGCCTCACATCTTCTCAAACCAAAGAACCACCGACTCTGGGCGGGTCACTAATGTGGGGCCTTTAAGGTCTCTGAAGATTCCTGCCCTCACCATGGGCTGTCAATGAAGCTGACTCCAAGGGGGGGGGGGTGTTGGACATACTGGGGATTTTTATGATCCTTTGTGTGAAAGCATGGTAATTTGCATATGGACCTTGAATCGAAATTACTAAAGATTCTCAGGACCCTAATATATGTTGCCTATGTACCAACATATAATATGCATTCTTGTTTAGATCATCAGAAGGTGAATTCATAAATACTAAACATGGTAGGATTACATATAGGTAAGATGACAGGAATGAGTGTTTCCATTATAAGCCTGCATAAAACAGTATAAAATCTCAAAAACAACATACATTTTATCGGAAGGATCTGTGTGTGTCCATTCAATAACGGTGTTTCCTATGGATTAATTAGAGAAAAGACATTCTACGTGCTTGTGTTCTTTCCTTAAAAAGGCTAGTGATATCAGCATATACGTGTGCCCCATGGGCGCCCAGGGGAAGTGAGCGTTGACATCGGGATCCGTTGCATGACATGCGAGGTGTTACGCCATTTCGGGGAAAGTCCTAGGTCTCATTGTGCTTGTTTAAGCTGAGGGGTGTTATAGTTGCTCGTGGTGTCATGATATGACGGTCCCTCACGCTTACAGCTGATGATACCCTTGAACAGTCCTCGCCAGCACGGTCTGCAATTTGAACTAGTTTGCATAAATTAGCTTTAGTAGAGTTATTAAGGTATTACTTCACTGCCATAGTATACCTGTTTGACTGCTCGTTAATGCAAATATCTAATCAGCCAATCACATAGCAACAACTCAATAAATATACAACCATCTCTAGGGTTTACAAAGAATGGTCCGAAAATGATAAAATATCCAGTGAGCGGCAGTTCTGTGGGCAGAAATGCATAGTTGATGCCAGAGGTCAAAGGTGAATGGCCAGATTGGTTGAACCTTGATAGAAACACAACAATTATCACTCGTTACAACTGAGTAAGATACTAAGGACTGCAGTTCAGTTCAGTTCAGTTCAATTTTATTTATATAAAGCACATTTAAAAACAAGTGTTGTACCAAAGTGCTGTACAATTTCCGGAAAAACACACACAAACAAGACAAATAGTAAAAAAAACAAAAAAAGGAATACAGGTGTGTCTTAAGTAATGACTTAAAAATTCCAACAGTCTGAGCAGTTCTTATGTGTACAGGTAAACTATTCCACAAATGAGGTGCCGCCACTGAAAAAGCTTGGTCACCTTTATTTTTTAACCTGGCTCTCGGAACATCAAGAAGCACCTGATTGGACGACCTCAGCACTTTAACAGGAGTGTGGACATGTAAAAGCTCTAATAAATAAGCAGGCGCCAACGTGGGCCTCATCGTCTGTTTAAAATCTTAAAAACAAACAATAAAATCTTGAAATCAATGCACATGTATGTTGACTGGTCCAGACTTAATGCTATTTTAGCATAAATAAAAGCAATTATGAGACAGTGCATGTAAGATTCTGCTGATGATTTAAAATGTTATTGAGTGTGGAAAGCAGTTTTTGAGATTTCAGGATTTCCCAAACCAAGTAGATAGGACTTCGTCTTGGATGCCCCAAATAGCTATACAGTGCCGATGCAAATAGTGTCACTTAGTAAGATCTAAACACAGCTTTTAAAGTCACCATTAACATGTAACAATTCTTATTTTATAAAATGCTGCAGTGTTTGTTATAAATGATTTATACATGCACATCATTATTATTATTTTTAGTGAATTCATCATCTTTATTATTATTATTATTATTACTCTTATTATTACCTTATTATTACATTATATATTATGTCGTCCCCTTGGCCTAGTTCAATCCAGTCTCTCTCCTCAATTTACTACAAATACCCTTATATACATACAACGGAACATCCAACAACAATTCAATTCCCACTGGACAAAATCATTCCCAACTATTTTCCTTCTCATTCAAGAAGCATTTCGCTTTGAAATATGCCCACTCAGAGCAGGAGTAGAAAAGATTATCCATTTCAGCTATCTTTAACTTTTAAATAAGATTTTTTTTTCTTCAAATCTCAATTCGCGCCTTTTAACATTACTTGCTTGGCAATATCTGACCGATACAAAGTGCTACCAACGGGACATACTGTGTGGGCATCGTATGAGCTTAATGCTGGTCTTACTCTACGGGAAAGGAATAAAAAAAAGGGTTCCAAGGCGACGGTTGAGTCAACATAGTCGCACTCCGTCAACATGTGCTCTCAGTCGACAGTACAATCGGGCATCCTCACAATACACAGTCTTCAACAACTACAACAGCTCAAACCACATTAATAAAAGAACACATCACAAACAGCCTGGGTGGGCCAGCCGGGGTCAGGCCTGAATCATTGGAATGAACTTCACAGAAAAAAAAAACACACTGACTGTCGGTGGGACTGGCTCATTGAGTTCAAAGTCGTCCATTTCTTATGCAGTTATCGCACAGACAAACCGCACATTGCTTTTCACACTTTTGTGTGTTTGCGGTCGTAGGCGCGGCTACATGCTTCGCGAGTCGTTGTCCTACGAAATACTTTGATTGATTGAATTTGCACTAACACCACGAGGCGCTTTAGTAAGGGCTGGAAAAGGCAGTTTTGTGTTTCAATAAAGTATGATTGCAGATGTTAAGTAGTTCAGTAAGTCTATAAACTGGTACGTGTACAAATGTTGTGGAAAAATCTCTCTCTCCATCATACAGGTACAATCCGTTAGATTTAGATGTTATAGCGGTAATGACATCCTTTGAGACCAAATGGGGTGACAATGAACATTTGAACTGTTCAAACACATGAACAGTCTGGGGAGAGATGTGTAATCTGAAATGCGTGATGAGACGATTTTCTGCTCCAGTTGCTGCGGTGTGGCTGCATTAAAGTCACACGCACTGCTCCGCCACACCATGATACTGTCCCCCGAAAACAGACGAATCACATAATGGCCTCGTAAACCAGCTCACACTGATGTCATGAAGAGGTTCACACCTGTTTTTTAGTAATTGACTAAAAGTAGGGTCAAGTGTTTAATAATGATGAATGATTTTTTAACATTTTTGTGTTCCTAAATGAACAGCCTCACAGTTCATTTATAATGATTGCTAATCCATTGAGGACTAGTTTTTTAACCTGCTGTCAACGTGTGATTAGTCATGGAAAGTCCTTGATGCTATTAGCTTGCCTAGTGATTTATGTACGCAATGGTTAAGAGTAATCATATGATGCACATACACTGTGTGTTTCTACTTATTGCTGTTGTGGTGCAAACTTGTCATGCAAGTGTCATGAACAGGTTCAGACGAAACAGAGGAAAACAGGTTCACACAGGTTTCCCACGACTCAGGTAAATCAATATCGAGACCGCACGGTACAGTGCATGCTGAATTGTCCACACACAAACAATACCAGAAATCAACTGAATGAAAAGGAGGAACTTAAAAACACGGGGTGATTGAACTCAAATGGTGAACAGGTGATGACTCGTTAATCAGAAACCATAGCAACAAACAAGGAGCAGGAAATTGGAACAAAGGAATACAGGTAATAGATAGAAACAAATGAAAACGAAACCAAAACAGGCAGTTCCTGACAGCAAGTAACTATGAAAGTAACTGAAAAAAAGTAATTGTGAATAATAATAAAGTCGCAATTGAGATATAAAGTCACACTGTGAAGAAGAAGTCTCATGCTCACCAAGGTTGCATTTTATTTTAACAGTCCACTATTTTTTTTAACAATTAATTAATAAAGGTGGTTTCGTATATGACATCTATTATCAAACAACGTAATGTTCTTCCTTTGATGCCCAAGCCTGAATTATTCATCGCATTATTCACTACAGTGTCATTGTCACATGACTCCGTCAGAAGATCATTCCTAATTTCTGGGATTTGCTGCCACGAATGTCTTCTTATTATTTTCCAATGTGCAAAGCTTACATTCTGGAAATAGCTGACAGGATTATTTTAGTTTATTTTTTTTGTAATTTACAAGTCTTTGCCGTCACTTTTGATGAATTTTAATAAAATAAAATACAATAACTTACCCCAAATGTTCAAATGGTATGGGACAAATATACAATATACCTACATAATTTTTATTCTTACATTTCATTAGATTTTTTTTTCTTATACTTCACTTTAAAGCACAAATGAATGATAAAACTCAGTTAAGTGATTCAGTCTGTGAATAAGTCAAGAATAGAAAGTGAATACTAAAAGGTATTTCAAAGGCATGAGATAGAAGTAAAACCATTGCAGAAACTGAAAAAACTATTTCCAAGTGTTTGGAAACCCCACTGAGCCCTGTTGATGCAACTGTCAAGAAATGTAAGTTACATGAAACAAAACAAACGCTGCCTAGAAAAGGTCAACCTTCAAAACTTTTCGCAATCAAAGAAAGAAACATGTGAGAGACAGCCACAGATGATCACTTTGAAGGAGCTACAGAGTTCAGTATCACAGTTCAGACTGAAGTTGCACCAGTAAACCACATGAACCTGTCTACATAACACTAGGCTTTATATAGAGAAACCACAGAGATCCATGTGACACTAAATGACATGTTTGTCAAAAAGCTTAATAATGACCTAGTTGTAAGATGAGAAAGATTTGGTAATCAGTGAATGCATTACTTGTATATTTTTCTGGCACAAATCGATGTGTAAAGCATCACGTGAAGTCACAATCAGTCTTCAGAGCTGCTTTTCCTCATCAGTGACTGTGTTTTATTAAAACAGATCAAATGGATGGATTTTTTTTTTATCTGCTTCAGTCTTATACAAACTTGGGAGTAAATCTATCACCTGGATTGAGGCTCATTCACTAATAATTGTTGAAGTTGAGTAGTTGTACTCGAGTACTTACTATTCAAAAGTTATATATTTGATATTTTAACTGTTTTATGTGAATGTATGTTAAAATGTCATTTATTCCTGTGATCGAAGCTGAATTTTCAGCAGCCATTAGTCTTCAGTGTCACGTGATCTTTCAGAAATCATTCTAATATTCTGATTTGCTGCTCAAGAAACATTTCTCATTATTATCAATGTTGACAACAGCTGTGCTGCTTCATATTTCATATTTTATTTTTCAGGATTTTTTTTTTTTTATTCAAAAGAACAGCATTTTTTGGCTTGTTTTTGTTTTATAACAATATAAAAGCATTTACTGTCACTTTTGAACAATTGAATGCCTCCTTGCAGAATAAAAGTATTAATTTCTTTAATAAGAAAAAAATCTCTCTGAACCTAAACATTTGAATAATCGTGTACGTGTATAGAAAAGTTCTCATGTTAAATAATTCATAGCATGGTTCACAACAGGTGCACGTGTACATTTGTTTTCGCCCTTGTTCTAACCTGGATGAATTATGACATTCCAGTGAGGAAGTACATCCCTGCAGTTAGTAATTTGTTTAAAAAATGCGTCCATGCGTCCAAAGATCCATGTGACCCTGGAGCACAAAAGCAGTCATAAGTCGCTGAGGTTATGTATATTTGTGGCAATAGCCAAAAATACATTGTATGTGTCAAAACTATCGATTTTTCTTTTATGCCAAAAATCATTGGGATTTTAAGCAAAGATCATGTGAAGATATTTTGTAAATGTCCTACTGTAAATATATCAAAACTTAATTTTTGATTAGTAATATGCATTGCTAAGGACTTCATTTGTACAACTTTAGATGTGATTTTCTCAATATTTAGATTTAGTTTTGCACCCTCGGATTCTAGATATTCAAATAGTTGTTTATCAGCCAAATATTGTCCTATCCTAATCAACCATACATCAATGGAAAGCTTATGTATTCAGATGACGTATAAATCTCTTATGACTGGGTTTGTGGTCCAGGGTCACATATGATAAGTGAAGGCAGCCCAGTGACTAACATAAGATAATTTTGTTCCATGTTAAAATAATTATTTTTTGACTTTTAAGTGCTAATCTTCAGTGCTCTGATACAAAAATGATAACAATATTTTTTATATTAGAACAATATTTTGATGTGTGTGTTAAGTAAGACTTAAGAATCTGAATTATTTTGCATGGTGTAACTTTGATGTTTGTTCTATGTTCTGAATGTTACGCATGCAGTGATGCATACTGTACATATTGACGAGCGCGCACAACACACACACACACACAGAGCTGCAGGGTACAGTGAGAAAGTTAAAGGGTTAGAAAGAAAGGGTGTTTGAGGGAGTTACTTTCATTAGATTCACCCTGTGGGCAGATGAATTGTGCTGCATAGCTCCTCAAAGATGTTTGCTGTGTGTTTGTGTCATTGTGTTAGTGTGTGTGGGGGAGCTGAGTAAGGCCTCTGTGCCTGAACTTTGTGAACGTCAATAATTCTTTGATTTAACTATCAATAGCAGTGGGACTTGTTCAGTATAAATAGACACGGACAGCTCTATTATATAAAAAAAAGACAGCTACAAGAACTCCTCAGTTGTCTGAGCTAATCATATATAGATTTACCAAGATATTACAAGCTTTGTTAATTTTGTCGTTTGTTATGTAATGTTACTCAATGATGATGGCTTGTATATGGCAGACAGGTACTAGTTGTCACTTTTTACTGCAAAATTTTCCAGGGTAGTGTAAGGGAAACAGGTCAATTTAGCTCAAAGGGAATCATTTAAGATTTTAAAGGGAACTCCACCAATAATATGTAAGGGAATTTGGACAGAATCACTGTTTTACGGCTGATCACTGAGACGGCCAGCGATTCAGTGAACGAGCCGTATGACATCAATTCTGCAATGGATATTTATATCCAAAATATAGTGAAAACATTATTAATTAGCACATGTAACAAGATCGTCAGTTTTAGACATTAACTTGTGAGCACAAAACATGAGATACTTATCTTTTCAATATAAATAATGCTTTATTGGATAAATCTAAGACATACAAACTAATCTAACACATGAACACACGCATTCACACAAGTTTGCAGAAAGAGAGAAAGTGAGGAAATAATTAGTTTAAGAGAATGAAAATGTGAAATCCCAAGTTTACAGAATATGTGCAATTGCATAGATCTGAACAACCATCAATCACTTAATTAACCCTCGCATTGAGTCCCTCAATTAGGTTAAAATTTATATTAAATGCACCAGTTCAGCTAGGATCTGGAGGTACTTGTTTTCCTGTGTGCGGGGTTCCCTTCCTTGTCTGGTTGCCGAAAGGGGTTTCCCGCTTTTCTGATTGGCTGGAGGTTCAGTCTTGGGAAGCCAGTGGTTGGGCGTTGGCTGGCGAGGCGGAGCTGTGGTCATATATGGATAGTGCACAGGGGCATACACACAAAGACAAAATACCATCAGGGTAACACATGACACTAAAATAATGCAACAAACATGAACTAATTAACAGAAAATATAACACAAAAATCCCTAATGTAAAACACTGATAACAAAACTATTTAAATAAAACATAATCATATGTGATATAATCTTGTAGGAATGTCCTTTTATGGTTTTGCACCTTAACTATATGGTAAATATTAATTCAATCAAAAACCATAATTGTTTTTTTATTTTGAGGTAAATTTTTTGAGGCAATTTTAAGGTATTTTACAGTTAACCAATTAACAATTTTGCTCTGTAGCATTTTTATAATATATTCATAGTGTGTGTTTGTTACATATAATGGGTCCACAGTTATAAATCCACAAGTCTCATGTATTGCTTCACACAGCATCTCAACAATCCAAATGTAGCCTTGTTTTAGAGCACTGATGAGACTTAGGACACCACAGATAGATAGCCTTGGCCTAAATATTTTTTGTTACATACTATTTTCAAAATAACATAAGGACTGTATTTTGTTTTTCATAAAGTGTAATTTTAGGGAATCTGGGTTTTAAAATAGCAGTGATATCATGTCATGGGGCATATTAAACATTGACTGTTATAAACAGAAGACTGGAAAGTAACGATACAGTTTCTCTTCAGTAAACAATATAATAATAGTTCTATTAAATCTTGTTTATTCGTTCCGTTCTGCTTTCTTTTGCACTAATATAACCAACATATTATTACTCACATAGACATGTGCACACGAGAAGTGGGTCCTATGGCTTCTTAGTCAGTTTTTAGATATATTTCTTTTTCTTTTTTCTTCTAGCTATACGTGACAGCTTTGAGACGAGCCTGTCTCATTCAGAGGAAGTATGTTCTCAACCTCGTGTCTAACGACTGCAGCATTGACTAATATTAACAGAACAAAACTATGGCTTATTTACACTCGCTTTTAAAAGAGAGCTTTATTAAAATGCCAATATTCACATAAAAAAACACTGACCTGCAGTGCAGAGATGTAATAAATCATATGCTCTGTATCCCACCACAGGTCATTCATTCATACACAACACATTACGTTTAGAGGCCTGTAATCATGAGGCTGCACTGCTGAGCCTCGGTCACTATGTAAGTGGCATTTAAAAGGCTGTTAGTCTGTTAGAGGAGTTGCAAGGGGCATGTGACTCATTGTTAACATGCCTCTAATGAACAAAGTGCTCAATGGCCAGATAAAAGTACTCTGATTGTGAGAGAGCAGCGAGCTGAGCTGCACTGCTTTAACAGCAGGGGGAGGACGAGATAAAACTGAGACTCAAAGACAAAGAAATACAGACACTCTCTCTAATGGAGCACAGGAGAGTTGTTTGGGAGACTGTGATCTATATATATATATAATATGTTATTTTATTTTTTTCCCCAGAGTTCCAGGTCAAGTGGTTAGGTTATTTGCTGTGAGAGTTTCTTATTTTGTTACCAACAGCTGTTATAGTAGTATGCAGACTGAAAGCCCCCATTAAAGGAGTATTTTTCTGTTTTTTCCTAAGTATATAATGTAACAAACATAGAAATTATATTTTATAATAAAATATGAAATTTATCATATGTAACGTATTTTTGGAACATTGGTCAGCAACATGAGCAAAAAGTCTTCACAAAGGTTTTTTTTTTTATAACAGGGTTTGTTTTATTATTTTATTTATATTAATGCACTGAACACCCTGTAATAAAAAGGGGTTTTTTGATCAATTTTTGATAAAATACTACACATGCAGGTATAGATCAAACAGTCTTAAATATATAATTATAATCAAACAAAATCCATTTTATAATCAATTATAATTGTATTTGTAAAGACAACATTATTATTTTATCAATACTTATTCATATTAAATATTGGTGAAGCTGTGTGTAAAAAAGTTTGTTTTGATAAAAAGTAAATATAAAGGCAGCTAGAGGCAAAAGGCCTCAAATATATAATAAATCATTAAAAAACTTCTAATCAACATAACTGACTGTATAATCATAAATATGTATTACATATGGCATAGTAGATGTAAAAAAAATAAAATAAAAAGGTTTTGATAAAACAATCATTCAAATATAAAGGCAGCTAAAAAGGCCTAAAATATTAAATATAATAAAACATAAATAATAAAATGTATAGCTTTTGCTAATTGCATCCCCGCAACTAGCAGACATTTGTCTTTTGCATCAAAATATGTAATAGATTCTCACTTGCTAAAAACATATATACAAATTGTATATACATTTCTATATACATGTTTTAAATTAAATGTCAGATCAAATTATCTCAAATTTGACATGTCATTTCACACAATGACCTTATGAATCATGACAATTTAACAATGACACTGAATTAATTCGGAACGTAAGGCCCTTAATAGGCTCTTAGGTAAAGGCTTTGGCCCTGCTGTACCCTACTCTCCTGTAATTTTAACAAAAACATAAATGTAACAACCCTAACATCATAGCAGTTTAATTGCTTTCTGAATAGCAGCATAACACCATAATCAAAGAGCTTTATGATGATAAAGAGGTGATTTATGAGGGGTTTTCTTGCTAGTAAAACAAAAGCTGCTGTGTGGCTTGGATAAGCATAACCAAAGCTCTGCACACTAGAATTCATTATTGAGTGATAGCCTCTTCCCTTTACTTCCAGTAGACTTGACTGAGATGCGTGTGAGTGAATGTGCACACAAGTTTGCATGAGCATGTACTCTCTTCCTCATATATTCTTGCTGGCCGTAAACAGATATACGCATAAACAAACTGCTTTATGTTTCCTATCTAACCCGAATAGGAACGAATGACATCCGTATGTGACTGTGCATCTGTTTTTGTGCTTGTGTATGTTGGACTTTAAACCCTTTACACTAAACACACAAGAGGCTGCAGCAGATGAACCATCCAAAAATCACACCTGGGGCCCTTTTATACTGTGTGTGTGCCAATAGCTAATATTCTTCACCCTGTAATTTTCCAGAAATTACTTCAGTGATGAGTACACTGCTTTCAGAAAGAGTGTTCGCATTGATTTATCTGTAAATCATCCTTGATAAAGCCTACTGAGAGATCTATTAGACACTTAAAAGCTCTCTATCCCTCCAATGTGCCTTTATGTGTTTGTGGAAGACAACAAACATTCCTCAGCTCTGCTTTATACGCCTGTTAGAGAGAAAAAAGAGAGAGAAAGAAGTAGCAGCATAAACACAAAAGACAGTGGGAGTACAAGGAGCACCCGGTGAACAGGTGACATTAAAAAGTTTTCATTTGCACTGAGGACGGCCCTACATAAGCTCAAATATAAATCAGTGCAGGATTTTGTGCTCTGCGAGTTGAAATGAGGTGATGTCCTTGAAAGACCAGCAGTGACAAGATAAAAACCAAGCCAGTCAGTCAAGCTTAGAAAATGATTCTGCATGCCTGATCAAAACAGGGAAGAGAGAGGATTTTATTATGTTGTTTGGAGAGAAAGAGAGACAGAGCGAATGAAATGCCTCACTGCTAATGTAATCGACAGGCTGTCCTTATAGATCCCTAAAACTCCCTAAAAAATGGCTTCTTATCATGTGCCACTCCTTGAAAATATCACAGATAAAATGGGGATTAAAGAAAGGACAGTTCTTATTTAGCAAACAAATGCTCTGCATTTTATACCTCTCTCCATTTGATGGAGAAATGTTTATTATTCAAAAAAAGCTTCTCGATTGTCTACCTCCCTTGGAGTAATCCCAATGGATACTGTAGCTGTAAACTTTCATAAACCATTTCTATTTTGAGAACAATGAGGGATACAGCTGTGTGCTTCTGTGTGGTGACAGTGAGGCCGATTATTAGTGGACTAAACAGGATGTGAAAGCATCTGCACTCACAAATCGAGTAACAATTCTGCTTTTCAGGCCCATCACTGTCATAGTTAAAACCCGTGTGATAGTTTTGAACACCATGTTGAGCAACGCTAAATGCATGTTACACCTTTGAGGCGTGATGTACACATACACACACACAGACATTTACTTGCTATAATTGCTATCTATATGGGAACATTCCATAGACCTCTATTTTTTTAATCTGCAGCTAGTTATAAATACTATAACCTAATCCAAACCCAAAACCTAGGGTTGGGTACCGAAACCCGGTACCAATATGGCACTGATACCTATGTAACCGGTATGTACTAGAACCGAATCAGAACGCAGATTTCGGTGCCTCATTTCGGTGCCATGCCTGAGCGATCGATTGAAATATTTGTCCTCTGGTTCTCTGAAACGGACGTAAGAAGCATCATCACCGGCACCGCACGTGAAAAATAATTTTCAGACTGAGAAAATGCACGTGAACTCAAGTCGGAAAGCTCTAATAATACAAATCCAACAAATCTTTGTAGTAACGAGAGTGTCCATGTTGTTTTCACATTCCGACTTAAAAACTCGGGAAATGAGAGCATCCGAGGAGCGCGTGAATGCAGTAATTACATTTGCTCTGGTGGCAGCAGGTAGCCTTCCGTTAACTAAGCTAAACATGTTTAAATTAAAATGCTAAACTTCCCTTGTATTCACATTTCTAAACCTGTTGTCCAACAAAAGAGAACATTATAACCTTTTTACTCCACAACACCAGTCAAATGCTTCCTTCTGTGATCTGATGTGGCTTCTTGTCACAGAATGAGGCAGAAAATATGTTCCATAGGCTACTTTAAAAAGAATACATTGATTGGCAATGGATTATAAATATACTTAATTATTATGAAAATACCAGAGATGGCTTAAATAACACATATAAACTATATTGTCGCAGTCGAGTGTTGCAGTCTGTATGCTTGAGATGCTATTGATTCAAGACATTCTGCTGATGTAAAGAAGACAGGTTTTAACAATATAGGTTAAACCTGTTCACGCACATGCACACACACACACACACACACACACGTTTCCATGTTTTATGGGCACTTTCTATAGATGTAATGGTTTTTATACTGTAGAAACTGTATTTATTCTATCCCCTTATCCTAAACCTACCCCTTACACAAAACGCTCTGCTGTTTTAGATTTTCAAAAACCTTCATTCTGTATGATTAATAAGCTGTTTTCCTCATGGGGACCAAAAAATGTCTCCACAAGGTCAAAAATTACTGGTATTACTGTCCTTGTGGGGACATTTGGTCTCCATAATGTAGGGAATATCACGTACACACACACACACTAAATGAGGACATACTGCAGATTTGAACATGTTCAGCATTTTTAGAATAAAAAGGTACTTTATTTATTAATCATTTAACATTTAAGGAGATCCCCAGAATTCCCCTAAGCAAAGTTTGTCAGATTTCGCTTGTTTCTGAGAACAATATTGTCTCTGAAGCATAGCTAACTAACATACAGTTCCTTGGACAGACACATACTACAAATAGGTCAGTCCACTATGAACCAACCTGACAGCAGCAGAATCTATGTTTGAGTTATGACGGTACCATGTTGCTGTAGGAAGCACTATGATTGGGTCTCTAGTGTTTAATGTCATACTATGATGACTAGCCTCGAGTTTGGCATTAATAAGAATCCCAGGTCTCTCCCCTATGAGATGGCACAATTTAATCATCTCGACCGAGGACTATGAAAAAATACAGCAGAGGCACAATAGGTAGGTAGTCACATAGAAAACCTTCTTATAGGGACTCTCATACACAGTCTAGGTGTTTTGCTTATCCATGTCCTGTTCTGCTGTCTCTTCACGATCATGTGTCGTGTTGAGTTTTAGTGGCCGCTGTCCTTGGTGTTGAACAAAGGCCTTTAACAAAGTGGCTGAAGTGTTTGCTCCACTACAAAGCAAACAAGGCTGTGTTTCCCAAAAGCATCGTAAGCTTAAGTTGATCGTAGCTCCACTGGTTTCAATGGGTGTACGATGTACTTAAGCTTACGATGCTTTTGGGAAACGCAGCCCAAGTCAGTCAATCATCTTCAGAGACACTAGAACCACAATTTAAAACCTCAGGTTCAACGTCAGGGTTAAAACAAGTTCAGGATACACCCTAGAGCTCAGCTAACTGAATGTCAAATGCTATTGGTGCTGAACGCTGCATAAAACAAGCTTAATCAAAGAATTTGGATCATTTGGAAGTTGTTAAAATGTTTAAAAAGACTGTCAAAATTCTACAGTAAATAACTGTTTATTGGTTAATGGTAAGTTCCCTTACTTTATACATGGAAAAACTATAATCTAACATTTCATGTCATTTTACATGAAAATACTGTTGAGACATTTTTGGAAGTAAAAAAACGAACAAGTCATCTTATAATTCACAGTGAAAATCCTAACCTTTTGTACAATGATTACTGACTGTTTGATAAATCGCTTTGTTCCTCTTTGGATAAAAGCATCTGCTAAATGCATAAAGGTTATGTAAATGTAAATTTAGGTGTGTGCATAAATATGACAATGTTTTGTATTTGTGTGTTTGACACTGTAGACCTATTATAAGTATTTATCTCAGCTTGTGGAAAAGCTACTTGTGATGAACTTTGATTCTTCATGTAGCTTTCTCTTTATCAATAGTGTTATTTGTCAGATCATGTTAAAGGTACAAAAAAGATTTTTGTTGCAGGGTGGCCTTTTTTTGTGTAAATTATAGTTTTAAACTGTAAATGTACAGGTTGTTCTGTAACATTTTTACTGTATTTTTGGAGAATTATTCTGGCAACCACAGCTGAAAGTTTTTTTTTACAGTATGAGCTTTGCATTTACATTTAGGCATTTGGCAGATGATTTTATCCAAAGCAACTTACACCGAACACAAAGCATACATGACCTTGGCATTGCTAGCACCATGTCCTACTGTTTGAGTTACAAGAGCACTCTCAAAAAAGAACATAAACTACAGGAACCTCCGTTCCTGCTGCCTCAGTCAGCCCAGTTACACCAGCGGGTGTATTTGTTAGAACACATACACAATATGCTCTGGAGAAGGAGGCTTTGCTATTGGATTAGAGGCTGGTGTTGCCGTGACAAAAGCTTCAGATTCCATATATAGTGACAAGGAGGCTATAGCCAGACCATGGAGAGCAAGGCACACCACAACAAAGAGCTAAAAAAAAACTATAATAACAAGAGTAACAATAATACTAATTCAGGAAGGACAGAAATGTGGTATTTTGAGGTAAGCCTGACCTCAGAATTTAAGCACTGCAAAATAAGAGAAACAATATCAAAACTACTATCCTCTAAGAGAGAGGAAGATACATGTGTGCAATTTATTTAAAGATAAAGCCACACATATCCAGTCTGGTAAAGAACCAGAGGAAAAACTGACAAAGGGAGAGGAATACAAATGCAAAAACATGCAAATGCATAAACAAATGTTAATTTTGGAAATGGTGGCACATCCACAGTAATCAGTATAATGAATCAAGATGAACACACAGAAGGGAAGAGGGTAAGAGAGAAAGAGGTTTTGAGGAGCACTCTTATGCAAAGTTCTTTTCAAACAGCAATCAAGAAAATGTACTTAACGTTCATCTACTTGAGTAAACATGCACAAACAGACAACTTTGATCGTTCATGTCGTCTTCTCATGAAGAGAAATGATAAATACATTTACTATGATCACTGAATAAACACAGATCTTGGACTATTACTGTGTGACCCAAATTCCACTAGACTGCAATATGAGAGACAACAACAGTAATCACTATTTGTTTTTACCTGTGTGACTTTGTGTATTGCATTTTGTTTTGTGTTAGCAAGTGCCAGACAAAGCGTTTCACTTACACCCCAAGTGTTATAGGTGTTATGCTTTAAAGTGTGTATTCATATATACTGTGATTTTCCATACACATAAACCAAGGCAGAGGTGGTGCATTTTCCCCTTTATAGTCGTCTAATGCTCAAACAGACTCAAAGTCATTTTCCTGCATTATGTTGTGATTTTCATAAAACCTATGATAAAGTGTCTGCTGCCTGAAGCTAATATATCAATAAAGAGCAGTTGTGTGCAAAATTGCAGATTAAAGGAAGAGGCTTCTTTAGTTTTATGCTAATTTCAGCCAAATGTTGGTAATTAGATTTTTTCCTTACATCAGTGTGAATGTTTACAGAAGAATTTTTCTTTGGAATTAATTCATTACATGAGCCTTTGGAGCTACAGCCAAATGTTGGCACATATAAAAGATGCTATTGCAGTCTGTATGCTTGAGATGCTATTGATTCAAGACATTCTGCTGATGTAAAGAAGACAATAGACATTCCTGAAACCAATGCAGACACAGCACAGTTTTTCTATAGTGTTTCTAACCTGTTACATTTGGCTTTTTTAATTGTTTTTATTTTTTTATTTATTTTTTTGGTTTTCTTTCAAAGGATGGCAGTGTAGGAACTTTGAGTGCCCTCAATTAACCATTTACCATTTTTGAAAAATCATTATCATGTGGTAATTTGAAAATGGAATTATAAATTAATTGCTGCAAGATTAATGTACATTAAATATAATATAATGGAAAAAAATTTAATTTATTATTTGATTTATCTAATGCCAAGTTTTCGCAATTTTTAGAGCTCCTCAACTGCTCTAAAGTAATATTGAAGAGTTTTGATTTTGTAGTATATATAAATATAGCACATATTTAATCTTTGCAGACTGACTTGCTAAATCACTGTACTTTGCTGCATTTAAATTGCAAAAAGTGTCATTTCCACACACCATAAACAGTGCTACAGGATTATGAATGTGCTAGAATTAAGTCAGATCATTCTGAAAGAGTTTTTACACTTAGGAAATGATTATAAAAAGGTGCTGCTTCAAAAGACCTAATTCTAATAAAACCAGTCATAAAACCAGAGGCAATTTTAACCTCCGACTTAGCAGCCAAGCCAAGATAAGCATGTGTGTTTCACAGACATACGTCACGTTTCCCAGACACGCACCACATACATGCACTCACTGCTTGCCGAGTTTGACACAGAGGCAGTAAGACAGAAATTATAGTGTGTACAACAAAAAAAAACTTTTATTTGAAAGACATCTGTTAAAAAAAAATTACAAAAGTGTTAGAAGCTGACAAGTGGAAGTGGAAAAAAAATGTTAAATGGTGATATTAAAGAGGGGATTATGTATTTGATAGAGCGAGAGAGAGAGAGAGCGAGCATGAGTGTGAGAGAGGGAGGGAAAGCAGTCATTTTAATACAACTGCTTCAAATGAAAAAAATCTTCAACATGCAATATCATAGCAATGAGACACACTGAGTAAAAAAAAAACATTAATCTCATTCTAAACACAAATTATTTGGCATACTGGGACCCGATTAGTCATTTTTATTCTGGAGTGCAGCCATGCCACAACTCAAAGATATTTATAGATCACTCATATTCTTGACTAATTATGTCCCATAATCACACGGCTCAGTGTTTATCCTTGAAGATTTTGGTGAACTAATCTACACAATATTTTTGTGCTTAAACTGGATTTCCTCTACTCTATTCCCACCATCGTCTTTTGCAGATTTTCCTGAGTGACTGTTGAGTTGAGAGAAGATGGCCATGTTGTTTGGTATAAAATGCCACATATCATGTGTGTGTAATCAGATATTGTAAGTGCAATGTCATTTTGAGTAGTGGACACAGAACACCAGTCAGTCTGATTGGTCTTCTTATGGACATTTTAGTGCTTCAGGATAGATGATGATTAGAAAGTTCACTTGGAGTCACTGATTGTTAAAAAAAGGCAAAAAGCAGTCTCCAATTGATTAGTAGCAGAGAGCAAAACAGACCACCTGATTATGTTTTTGCTGTGTGCAAGGACACCTGTATATAGTTTTGCTGTAATGATGGAACACGTGTGATACTAATTAAATATGGAGCATGTCAGTAACTCAGATAATGATTGGTTAGAACAGGCAAGCTGGCATAGTTAATTACGAGAAGAATCCAATCAGAGGTTGCAGGAAGAGTCCCAAAGTTCCCAGCACACACACCAGCACAAAGACCCAAAGGAAGATGCGGTCAATCACCATGGCAACATACTTCCAATCATCCTCCACCTAAGAGAGAAAGGGCACACAATAAACAGAGAAAAAGAGGAGAGATGGAAGGTTAATAAATGAAAGAAAAGAGAGATTAGCGGTAACAAGGAAAGAAAATGAGAGAAAGAAGGAAACATTGAACATGTCAAAGCAAGGTAAATGGAGGAGAAAATGGCAAAGATAGGATGAGAATGAGTGAAAAGCAGGCCTGCTGACTGTCCAGAATGCTTTACTCACACTACACGGGTATAAGCTCAATCAGATTGTGCTACTATAAGCGGAGCTATGTGAAACATTTTCTCTTCACATATTTAGGCACTGGGTGCATTACAATGCTAATGTGATTCAGTAGTGAGGCTCTGAGCCAAGAGTGAAGATGAAGGATGAAGTGGTGAGACTTTCCATATCGAAGTGTGATGTCTCCACTGAGGGATCTAAAGCACTTTTTGCCAGTGAAGCACTCAGTAAACATTTCCACTGAGAGTAGCTGAGTCGTTTCCGTAAACTTATGCTAGATGTCTGTGATGTATAATCTGTCCTTATGAGGGCATTACAACCAAAGCATGACATGATGTTAGAATTTGAGTCATACACTAAGTGGACACCTTCTTCCAATGGGCAATGTGGTTTTTTATTATAAAGATGTTATGACATGTGAAAAGACAAGCGGATGGAACAATGGCAATTACTTTTCCAAGAGGGAAACAAGGTACAACACATTGACTATTGGAAATCAGACCAGAAATGCATCCCTGAAAAGCCACTAACACACAGTGATACCAGGGACTTCTACCGAGGAGGACCCCTCTCCCGGAACATGACCGAGGCCGATTTGTAGAAATACAAATGCATGCTCTCTCACCGATAGCTAAGTTAGTGTGGGGCTGTGATGTGTTGAACATTGTTCTCCTGCTTCTGGGACAGGAGTTATGTATTCATAGTGATATATATAGTTGCAACACATTGACTACAGGACCAATTATCACGCCCAATGAATCTAGCAAAAATAGAACAGGAATTAATATGACAGCTCAGAAGCAGCCATCCCACGAGTTGAATGACTTGCACTCCCTCAGGCTGTTACATGCCAAGAGATAGCCTCCACAATTCAGTGAGAGAGACGTTTCTTAGGCTGCACAGTACAATGAGTCGGATTGGCAAAACCGACAATGAGTTGATCCAACAAACTAAAAGGTCTTAGACATATAGTTGAATAGTTAGTGTGATGCACCTCACACCTCTCCAGGGAACCCCACGGATTTCCTCATGACATGAAGAAAGTTCTGCTAGAATTTCAGAGTCAAGAAAAAGTATAGATGATAAAGACTTTTCGTAGAGAGGGCTTTACCATTATGAACTGCAGAAACAACACTGAGCCCACAACACTGACCTCAAAGCCCACAGCTCTGGTCAGGGATGCATATCTTCCCTTTTTGGTTGGCTGAGCAGATCTGTACGCAAATAGGAAACACCAAGGCTGTTCTACTAGAATGTTGATGATGTTAGCATACCATGTTTTTGACGGTACAGAAAGAAATGCATAAATGAATAGCCTAGGGCCACTGATGCATGGGTGCATCTTTTCCTAGAGAAGCACACTGATCTGTTATAGATAAAAACATAGGACACCTGACCTTTCCGCATAATTTGAAGAGACCTATACTGGCATAGGAGATCTGTGTTCACCCTTGAAGATGCCATTCCCTGACACAGGGTCCTCCCCTAGAAAGGAGCTCCAGTTTGCTGAAGTGCAGTTTGCTGCCCAGCTGACACTGATGTGACTACTCTCTTTTTTGACAGAAAAGCTCTATTGCATGTGGATTCAAGTTCCATGTAAAAAAAAAAATAGAATACAATTTTGGCAGTGTCTTTGGCAGTCCAGATAGCACAATTCCGTATAATCAATGTGTTGTACCGAGTGGATTGACTGAATGGGAAACGCTTACCTCTTTGGCTTTGTTGCGGCTCCTCATGTTCTCAGCAATGTACTTCACACTCTCAATAGCCTGTTTGATCTCCGGTGACACCACAGAGAAAGCCACAACTGTGTTAATAGCCTGTGAGCTCAACTGACGACTCACTTTTCCACAATCCCCCTCGGTTGCCTCTTTCATTGGGTGACATGGGCATCCCCCTTTCTTTCCTTCTAATGCTGCTTTCCCCTCTCCAAATTCCAAAGAGTTCATTGCTCCCTGTTGAGATGCACTGTTTTTCCTCTTCTTTCCCTCTCCTCCTCGTCCTGCTCCAGTCCCGGACGAGCCCCCACTTTCTAGTCCTCTTTTCCCAGAGGACTCTGATAGATCGAGAGGCCTGCGCATGAGCATGATGCGGGGTAAAGTACGGAGGAAGACGGTACGGACCCAGCTAGGCATAGTGTGGGTCATAGGGGTGCGATAGTGCACATTCAATACAAAGACTGTGATGACAATGGAGAGGGTGACGAAAATCATGGTGAAGAGAAGGTACTCGCCTATCAGAGGGATCACGAGTGAGGTGGATGGGATAGTTTCCGTAATGACAAGAAGGAACACAGTAAGAGAGAGGAGTACCGAGATGCACAATGTCACTTTCTCACCACAATCTGATGGAAGGTAGAAGACAAGTACTGTCAAAAAGGAGATGAGGAGGCAGGGGATAATAAGGTTGATAGTGTAGAAGAGGGGCAGTCGCCGTATGTAAAAACTGTAGGTTATGTCTGGGTAGATCTCTTCACAGCAGTTGTACTTGATGTCATGCTTATAACCTGGTGCATCGATGATCTCCCACTCTCCACTCTCCCAGAAGTCTTTAAGGTTCACCTTTGAGCCAATAAGAACCAGGTCAATCTTGGCCTTGTCATAGGTCCAGGAACCAAACTTCATAGAGCAATTCTGATAGTCAAAGGGGAAGTAAGTGATGTCCATAGGGCAGGATGATTTGAAGATTGCAGGAGGGACCCAAGTGATGGTTCCATCATATTTCAAAAGAGCTTTGGTTTTGTCCTCCACCAAGAAGTCCCCAACGGCACTGTGTCAGAAAAAGAACATTTGAATGTTATGACTGCTGATGCATTCATAAACTAGCTGTTAGCTCCGACCATGTTCATTTGGCTTCATATAAAAAAGGACCTGAAAATATCCCCAAAATTACTACAAACTTAAATTCATAGAAGTTGCAAGTTAGGTTGGAAGACTCGACTCACTTGTTGTAAAGTACAATGTCAGGCCTCCAGATTTTATTTGATGGGACTCTGATGAACTCAATTCCATCAAACTCTGCTGGTGACCACTTCAGCTTATAGTCATTCCATATCTATGACGAATTCACAAAAAATACATTTTTTATTTTATTTTTAAGCCATGACCTAAAGATTAATACATATGCTCCAAGCTTTGGTGCCTATACAAGTGACACAGTTTTAATCTGGCATTTACACTTGTGTGCATCTGTCATTTGACAGTCTTTGAGTGTTTTTGTATGTGCATCTCTCCATCAGCAGAGAAAAAATGAAAGTGCATACTGTATTCTGCTTGAGCAGGTATGTTGTTTATTGAAGTTTGTTATCAAATGTGTAGGAGTGTATTTGCAGTGCTGTATGTTTGTGCCCATCTCTGTCTCATTTTGTGGTTTGTTGACATGTCTGTGCAGAGATATGTTATTAGGCTTGCTGATCTCTCTGTGTTCAGTGATATCGAGCATCCTGCTATCAGGCATTGCACAGACTTATTGACAATAATACAGGGCTTTACAACAGCACATACACATTCTCAGAAAAAATTCTGCAATATTCATCCAAATCTGACACCCCCCCCCCACACCCCCCCCCACACCCCCCCCCCCATCCAAAACACCACTCCCGGCTAGGGCAAACATTTTCAGTAACAGAACACCAATTTACGTACATAACCACGCTTAAATGTCAACACAAAATGCTGATTTAAGCAATAAGTTCAGCAGTAATGCTGGGGCATCTTGTACTCATTATTGTAGCACTGAAATATGTACTGTATCTACGTAATATATGTCTAACCAGACATTTTTACAGAAACCCTGTCACTATTAAAGCAAAAAAAATACATTCAATATAAAATAGTAAATAAAAATATAGCAGTTGTTAAGACAAATTAAATTCAAAGATCAAATGATGCATGTATCTTCATACTTAGGGGATGAAAAATAGGTTCACTAAATAAATAAGTTCAACTAAATAATAACTAAACCTTTGCTGACTGTGAAATAACTATTCATAACAGTAATTTATTGTTCTGCTGATTTTTAAAAACAATAAAGTGAAATGTTTGATCTGGTTAGACTAAACTCTTTTTGCACATATATTACCATCTTTTTAACCTCTTTCTTTCCATTTGTTTTTGGAGAAAACTACTGTGCTACCTTTGAGTTTTCCATTATTTACATAACTTTTCTTTTCTATGGTGTCCTGTTTCCGCTTACTCGCCTGCTCCATGTACAGGGTATATATCTACTGTATTGTTCTTCCCCATCATTACTCAACCCCATCCTTTGCATGTTTATGCTACACACGTTTTCTTGTTACATTCTTACCAACAGCAATACAACAAGACATAAAGAAGATGAGATGTCTGTGTTAACACATTCACAAGCCCTACATTCTGCACACAGCCATCACTTACATGTCTCAGCCAGAGATTTGTTTCCATGATCTGATTGACTTCATCCTATAGAGAGGAAGACACAGGTAGAAGCAAAGACAGCCACCCCCTATTATGTAAAATGGAACATGTTCAAGCAATAAAATCAATACAGTTCTTGTCTAATGGCAAAGAGACATCTGAACAAAAAAGGGGGTTTGAAGGGTTAAAATTTCAGAAGTACTTTCATCTACTTGCTTCAAGTGTGTACTGTCTGCATTCATCACTGTATTAACAGCTCCTGCATATCCACAAGAAAACATCTGGGGGAAAAAATGCTTGTTGGGCAAATTTTCCTTAATCCTGGGAGTGAGTGAGTATAATCTATAATCCAGGATTGTGTTCTCTAGAGTGGTGGGTTATGGCTAGTTAATCTCTCAGGTGTCTGTCTCCGTGAAGCAAGAATAAAGGTGTGCTGAAATCTTGGCCGCTTTCCACGGGTGAAGTGGAAATTTAATCCAGGAGTTTTAAGAGGAGTGCTGATTTGTATGACGCCGGCGAAAGCACAGAGTCTGCACTACTTCCTGTAATCGTGGGGCGCAAAGGCTTTTAACTCAATTGCTCTCTCTGACCACAGTAAATGAAACAAAAAGCTCTCACAACAACTGAAAACAGCACAGAATTCCACTTACAGAAAGCCACCTGCAGAGCAAATCCTCTTTTTTCCAATTTGGAATAAAAGACCTCACACACTATTCATACATTTATTTCTTTGAGTTTAAACTTGTACACCTTAATTAATGTGACTAGAATCCTTTAGTTTTTGACACAGATGTTTCAGCTTTGTTTGATTTTTTTCCACAAGCATAATGCTAAAGAGTATGATGATTTATAATTGATGTCCTACAGAGTTTATTCTTTAGAAAAATATTTACTAAAGATGCACAAAAACATAAACAAAAAGTCAACATTACATTTCTATACTTTTTTTAAATGAATGTTAAAAAATTATAAAAATAACAACAAAAAAATATGTTGTTTTAAATGACACAAGTGAATTTAGGCATCACAATGTACAGTATGAAAATATATATTCATATTGGGATTTGCTAAAGATTTAACAGTGTTATTCAATTATTTTAAAAGATTTCAATGAACATTAGACGATGGAACATGTAATATAAATGTAAAAATAAGGAAAATGTGAACAATATGAACAATATCCAGTATTTACCAATATCAATAATAATTAAAAAAAAACTCTAATATTGGCTAATACTTAAAAATCTCTAATATTGGTTAAAAAAACAATATGGTAACAATATATTGCGTAACCCTACTACTACTGACTGCAATTCAGGCCTAGAAACATTTTTACAGGCTTACATCTCATCTCAAATACAATGTATGGACAAAAAAGCAGGTTAAGTATTTTGAGACAGTGGACACTGGTTTTCTTACCACTTTAACAAGCTGTGAGATGGAGACCTCAAACTCCACAGTGACGGGGTCAGACACATTTTCCACTGGCCGAATGAACTGATTATACCTCCTGAATAAACGACGAAACAGCCTGTCTTCACCTTTAGATGAGAAACATTCTGCACAAATAGAGATAAACACACACATTGGAATAGAAGTCTACTTTAGTATGCAGTGCACTGGGTGGGACCCAGGGATAGACTTCATTTATAATACAGTGAATGGTGAAGTGGAACTACAGAGAATGAGACACATGCAATATAACATTCAGCACCGGGAATGTAACGTGCTATACATTAGCAACAGTAGCTGACTGATATCCAGTGCACTATCCATTGCTGTGTCAGCTATATTTGTATGATAACACAATGTAACAAATTTGTTTGACTTACATTTTTTTATGGTCCTTCTGTAATTCTGTGTTGCTGATTATTGTTGTACTATTTATTTTCACGCAGCATTTATATTTTGGTAAATATTTAGGTCAGGTAAATTTTAGAACTTCTATCATTAATTATGAAACATTGATTAAGTTTTGTTCTAATTGTGTAAGCTTTTTTTTTTAGGATATTTTGCTTTTGCAAGGATGGGAACATTCTAGAAGTTTCTGGAACATTCTGGAATATTCTAGTACTTTCTGGAACATTCCAGCCATAACAGACAAAAATTCTCCAGTGTGCACTTCTGGAGTTTTCGATGACTCATTTTTGTTAAACTGTTGTTATTATGCATGTAGCATGTCATTTTTATGCATGAGTAATAACAGATAAGCTTGTATAAGTGTCAACATATGTTTTTAGATTTCATGAGCACTGTTAATGATTCACAAAATGTCATGTGATTTTCGTATTCAGCATGTCAAACTTCATAAATAAATATAAAAAATAAAAACCAAAAATTTGTTTAGTGGTGCAATAATACATTAAGAAAAAATGTGTTGTGTTTGTGTTTAGCTGTGCCCTCACTGTGCCCTCACTCTATTTCTTATTTTACATTTTGAATGTGTGGTTTTGTAAATGCTGTATGTGAGTGTGTGTACTATGTTGCTTTTAACACATTCCTCAGAAAATAGAATCACTTTAAAATAATGCACTCTGACGGAGCTAGACAAGTCTGAAGGAACACTGAAGAACACGTCAAGTCAAGAACAGGTTAGGGGTGAACTTAAATGTAGAGTTTTTTCTTAAAATGGGATATAAAATTTCACTCCACAGTACTACTAGTTAGTTTATAACATTGAACTTAACTTGTCTGGAGCAGTTTCTCTTAAGACAAGTCTAACAGGATACTGGTTGAAAGTGCAGTCACATATGATCTTTGACTTTACTGAAGCAAAAAGTACAAACAGAAGCAATGTAAGTTACATCGTTTGCTCACCAATGGATCCTCTGCAGTGAATGGGTGCCGTCAAAATGAGAGTCCAAACAGCTGATAAAAACATCACAATAATACACAAGTAATCCACACCACTCCAGTCCATCAATTAATGTCTTGTGAAGAGAAAAGCTGCGTGTTTGTAAAAAACATCCAGCATTAAGGCATTTAACTTTAAATTGCTACTTCTGGTCAAAATACATAATTCATAATAACACTTTCTCCAGTGAAAAAAATGCTTGCCTGTTGTCCTTTACATCAATTTACACCGACATATTTGTTTAAAACTGCTTTTGCTCATAAACCGTACTTGATCTGTGCATATTTTTGTCCTGATTCATAAGTGATGACTGAAGAATGCTGTATTATGGATATTGTACAAACTTTGTATTGTAGACAATAAGTACTGGATAAAAAAATAAGCGGATCGACTGGCGTGGGCGGTTACTTGGGTATGTGAGGTTTTTTAATCAGCTGTTTGGACTCTCATTCTGACGGCACCCATTCACTGCAGAGGATCCACTGGTGAGCAAGTGATGCAATGCTACATTTCTCCAAATCTGATGAAGAAACAGTCATCTACATCTTGGATGGCCTGAGGGTATGTAAATGTTTAGCAAATTTTCATTTTTTTGGTGAACTATTCCTTTAAGATTTAAGTTAAGAATTTTAAGTTTTATGCTATCCTGTAGCTGTCATGTAAAAAACACAAGGCAAACAGTAGAAACAGTATACTGAATTTTATTATATGTGGTTTAAAGAAATAATGTAATGATAATCAATGGCATTATGCCCTGTATCAGCTTCGCTAATATAACTGCAACATAAATTGACTTCAGTTGCCTTTTGTAAGCAGTCATTTGCAGTTATGACCTCTGTAAACTTCTAGCAAAAATGGAATAGGATTGAATGCAGTGAGTCTTATATAAAAGTCAGTTGCCAGGAACTTTAAACACCCAGACACACTCATACACTGAGAGTTCAGTGCTGCTGTCTCATGCGTGTATGGCTCTTGTTTTACTTTCCTCTTCTAATTACTTCAACTAGTTAACTCTCCAATGGCCCCTCTGTTAATGGGGTTAGCCAAGGGTAGCAAGGCCCTGCTTCCATTAATTAAACGGACTTAACCCTCATTCAAATACATAAGATAGAACGTGGAGAGTTGAAGTTTAGAGTTAGCTTTCTGAACTCCATCAAGCTTAAGATAAATTAAAGTAGAACAGTGTCCACATGGAGCACAAATTCTCTCAAAGTTGAACTCTTAAACAGACCCTGGTGGGAATCTTAAAAGGATAGTCAATTGACAAAATGTTGAATTAACACTGTCAGTTAAAAAAATAAAACAGGATGAATATTGTATGTCCAAGATACTATTTACAAAATCTGGCAATTAGATCAAATGTATTCCATTTCAGAGCCCAATTCACATAAAAGCGTAAGAATGGAGCAGAGATGACATATATGATCATAATTGCAAGAGAGCTGTCAGTGGCCACAATGAGGATGGAGGCTGATCAAAAATAGCAGCGGTACTTACTTTAAATTACAGTTCATAACAATTAAACCCAACACATTTGACTTAGTCCACTGGATTCAGCACTGAAGTCCATTAAAAATGCAATTACAAAAAAGCCACAGGTATGAGTCACTGTGGAATTTATTCCCTCTTTACTGAAATTAGTTTCTTAGAAAAAATAGAGTACCAGAGATTGTGCATGTGCTGCACTTCCTTCATCCTCTAATAGAGATTTTATACATTGCGGTCTTCTTTTTTTTTTTCGTGGTAAATTTGTATTCATTGCGCACAGGGTATGATGAAACTCCAATAAGGCACATGAAAAGGTTTTGAGGGTTTTGATTAGTGATGGATGAAATATTCACAATATGTGCACAATGATTTTGCTATATATAGATAGCAATACGGGCACTCAGTGGCAAGAATGCTTTTCACTCAAAAATTTCCTCTTAAAATGTTTTAGTAAAATATGTTGCACACACTGCTGTTTATTACTATGTTTTGTTATATTGGTGCAATATAAATGAAAATAAAATAAAACTGACGTTTTCTTCATTTAGTGAAATCCAGTGTGGGACACATACATTAGTTTAAAACTGAATTTTTCTTGCATTAAACATTTAAATCTATTTGGCAGCAGCGACTGTTTGATCAAACTTATGGTTCATTTAAAATGACTCTTTTAAAGCCATAAATGTCAATATATACTGAATATCGTAAAAATGCTAAAAATATATATTGATATGGTTTTAACTATATTACCTGACCTTATATTATCCAAAGTACATTAATATTTCCAGAAACAGGTTTGCTGGAGATGAGAGAAACACACAAGCAGCAGCAACGGTGATGAAGAAAGTTCAATCGGTTGGAAAGACTAAAGAATCATCTGTGATAATATAAAGCCATGTGCAAGTCACTTGTTGAACTGCTGCTGAGCACATATGCCCTCATGTAGAAGTAATGAGAGAGAGAGAGAGAGAGAGAAACACTCTTCTCTGTTCTTTCTCTCAAAGTGAGCAGGACACTAACTGTGTTTCTCTGTCAGATGAGGAAAAGCATTATAGATATAATCAGACAGGTGAGCTGTTCTTGTTGCCCAGGGACATGAGACTGCCTGCCCTGCAGCAGCATACACACGCCTGTTCCCCGCAGCAGACTGTGTGCCTCTGTGTGTGTGTGTGTGTGTGTGTGTGTGTGAGGTGCTGTCAGGACATGCGCCACTGTCTGTGTATGTGGTGCATATGTGTGCACTCTCTATCTGGAACAGAGTATGGAGGACGTGTGTGTCTGTGTGTGTCTGTGTGAGCTTGTGACTAATTCCGAGCACAGGAAGAATGACACTTAGCCACCTGGAAATCTTCATATTTCCAGCACTGTCATCCATTCTTTAAGAAGTAAGCTTCTCTGATGGTCTCGAGGAGAACTTAGGGTGATCTTCTATCATAATTTCTTCTTCTCTCAGTTCACCCTACATATGAATTGGAGCGTTACCTCATATCACACTGAAACATATCAAATTGTGAAACCGCAGGGTCCTGGGGCTCCAAGACCTTTGACATCAACTATATACACCAGCCTTAGGAAGACAGAAGAAACAGAGGTGGAAAAGCTGGGATGAAAAAGAAAAAAAAAGAATGGGACACAATTCAAAATGCTTTACACCCATTCTTAAGGTGAGGAGAATCATTTTCACTTTTCTTTTGTTTACTTTCTTTTGCTTTCTTTCCTTTGGAAAAAAGGGGTTTACCTCCCACAGCCGCTCTCTCTGCTGGAACCACATTGATTTCTCTCCTCAGCACCAAAACACAGATGTGAAGCTATAGAAAAAGAGCGCTTGAGTGGATAAAAGAGCAATTCTCCCCAGAGGATGTTCCTCCATCTAACATTGGATATATGTGTAAAGCCTGCAGTATGATTTTACACACACACACACACACACACACACACACATATACACCATATACAGTATATATAATCCTGTATATTGCACTGTCACACAAGGTGTGATCAAGCATGACAACAAAATGCACAAACTACAATACATATTTATTGTCTACTATATACTATTAGTATTATCCTATATTTTATAATATACTATATGCTATACCTATATATACTATTAAACAATAAGTTATTTTTGCAGGAAGTGACAAATACAATAATATATTTGTTTAATATATCTCATGAGTCATATTTGTGATTTTTTTTATGCCAACACTACATGAATATGGATCACAAAAGAGGCGAGGCACTAAGTACTTCTAAAATATTTACCTTTTATTCAGGCAGATTAAAAAAAATCAATAGAATAAAATCTTAGCAATACTTTTCTTCAGGTATTATCGATGCATTTCTATCATGACAGCTCTCAGACGATTTTAGCATGGTAATGGATATGGCAATGTTAATGTATTTGGTCTTGGCGGAACAGATCTGCTATGCTGCTGAATTGCAGCTGCTGTTGGTTATTGCTGTTGTTGTAGATTATTGCTAATGCTGCTGCTGCTTTAAAGCAAGTACAGGAACTTTCTACTGCCAATACATACAGTAAGCCGATGCGGTGCTGTGAGTATTTAAGACACTGCTGCTGCACAAATAGCATATAAGATAACCCATAGCACATCTATACAGGTGGAGCTGGGGAAGGTGGAGGGTTTCAGAGGAACTCTGAAAGTGCGCTGTGAACTGCTCTAGTGAATGCTAACCAGCCATTTAAATGTAAAGCAGTAATCTCATTGGCTGCGTATACAACATGAACCAATCAGCTTGTGCCAAGTAGTTTAACAATATGAATATCATCAGTTTGCGTTAACGACCTGTCAGCCTGCGCCATCTACAGTTTCATGACAGAAATTGCCATTTGTTGTAGTTTACATTACATGACTGAAAATACATCAGGCATACATCAGGCCACTGTAGTGGCCACCATGAATAGAAACATTGATTCTTAAGACTCAACTTTAAATGATTTAAAATAAGACAAAAGTTTTAAATTACGCAAAAAAAAAAACGTTACGACAACCTTTTTTTTCTTTAAAGAACCCTGGTTCCCACTGTCTTGCAAAACATAGATATTAATTAATAATAAATGAATAAAATTGCATTACTTTTTGGGGGGAGCATTTTAAAATGAATATTCTTTTTTCTACTTTTGCTCTAAAAGCTCTAAAAAATGTATCAGGTAAAAATTATGAATAAAATATTTTTTTTTTAACTATTAACCCGTATGCATTAAATCACAAACAACAGGAAAAATCTCAGGGCCTTTGAATATTGTGGACAATGGGGGGCCTCTGAGTCAAAATGGTTGAGAATCCCTAAATTAAAAGGTATTTGTTAATTGGGCATTTTAATGGAAATTTCCTTGGTTGTACTATACTTTTAAAATAAAACAGTTATGCAATGTTCACAAAGAGAGAGAATCCTTAATTATAAAATTTAGTGTGTGTGATAGAAAAGTTTCAAAGTTTCTAATGATCATTCAGTATTTTTTCAGTCCTTTAAACTTTAAAAACTTTCATATTTTTCACGTACCTGCAAAAATGCATCAAAGGGATTATATAGCTCATCATCTAATCCTACAAAACCTGAATTGTATTGATCTTGTGTCTAACTCTGCAGCATGTGATAAAAGAAGAATATAATGAAACAAAAATAAATGATTAAACCAAAAATAAATTGTCCATCCTAACTGATGACAATCAATTGAAAATGTAATGACTATTCCGCTGCAAATCTTTGGTACACAAATCGCAAACGATATGAGTACTGCCTCTCCCTTGCTCCAACATAGCACTCACCAGAACTTTATATCTGTGCATATCTCCTGAGAAGCCTTTCCTAGGCCCTCTGGTGTCCTTCTCCAAACATCTCCCTCTGTCTCTTCCCTCCTCCTTGTGATCAGTCCAGCATGAAGAGAATGACATGCAGCTAGAGCTGAACACAAGTTCATCCTCAGACAGCTCCTCTTTTCCAAGCTCAGAACAGCTTCAGGAATGTAGCAATGTGAAAACTCAACAGGATGCAAGCTGTGTGTGTCCTTTGAGTGTTTGCCTGTTTCTAAGTTTATCCCTAAATGTGTGACTCACTCTTGACTGACACGGTTGCATGGCAGAGATCAAAAGTGACGCATCTTGTTTCTTATTTAGATCAAATAAGTTATAAATGATATATGGAGTTACCAGCTAAACCAAACAAGAAGAGAAGGAACTTGCAGCAGACACATAATCCACGACCGAACGTGGACTTCTTGCTAACTTTACGTAACAGTTTTCTGTGAGTCGAGAAGACTTTAAATATTTCAGCGCTCTGACGCACATGCGGATGTTGCCGAAAGTGGAAAGCGACGCGAATAGCCCGCATTTCATTACAACAATGCCACTGGGCTCACCTACCGGTTTCATTCTGCCGATGAAAGGCTTTAAAGCGATTAAACAAAACTGTGCTTTCGTGCTATAAATTTAGCAACAATTGTGCTATAAAAGACGAATATGCGCCCGAAACTCCGCGTTCCGCGCAGCCTGAAGCATGGATTTGACTATATTAACACGGAACGCTTTGGCAAAAATCGTTATTAAGATTATTATCAAAACAACACAACTAATCTATAAACAGATGCGATGTCAATGTCACTGTACGCCAACAGACTAATTACCAATTTAAATGCACAAACCCAAGACAGTCAACTATAGTGCTATATTTTGCATTACAAATGGGATGTGATGATTTACCCAAAAATCATGTCATGAATTATTCATCACCGTGTGGTTCAAACTTACTTTGCTACGTGGAACACAAAAGAGGGTGATTGGCAGAATATTCCTGACTGACAACAATCAATTGCCATCTTTTTCCCCCATATAATGCAGTAAATAGCGACCGAGGGTGTCATTCTGCCTAATGCATCTTTTTGTTTTCCACAGAAGAAAGTAAGGTTTTGAAAAATATAAGGGTGAATGGTGACAGAATTTTCAGTTTGGGAGAACTATTCCTTTAAAACACATGAGAACTGAGAAAATGTCCTTAAATGAGGAAAGTAGTCCACAGGTAGGACAGTAGAGCATGATTGTTCATTAGTTCAATACTGACTAGACTAGAGTGTGGGCTTATACTTTTCTCCGCTTGATCTCAATGCCATTGTGACCACAAGTGACGAAGAGAAAGTAAAAATTTTTTCAATGTTACTGCATTCATAAAATGTATTAATATCTTGAATACGCAACTTACCTTGCGTTATCAGGACAACTGAAAGAAAAAACAAAGTGACTCTCGCTGCAGAATTCATCGAGCGTCGCAGGTAGGGAGTGTGTCTCCCTTTCCAAAAGAAAGCAACAAATTCGTGAATGAAGGAGCAAAGGAGCAAACTGTAGAAAGGGTGTTTGTGGATCCCGGTTGTGTGGCTGAGTTGAGTTGTGCTTTCCTGCGAGCAGAAGAAGCGCGTGAGGTGGATTTGATTTCGTCCCTCCCCCTGGGCGCGTGCATCCTTCCCCACGCGTGTCTCCAAGCAAGTGTCGTTAATGAGACGCACAATTACAGGGTCTTTTATACAGCAATTTAAATAGTTTTTAGTGCAGATATGATAATTCTGCCATCATTTACTCAGCTTGACGTCGTTCACGTCTTGCAAGACTGTCTGAGAACACAAAAGGGGGCATTTTGAATGTACTGGGCTGCGTTTCCATGCATTGGAAATGAATGGAGACTTAAGATACAAAGCTATCAAAAAGATGCAAACTCACTTTTAATGTCAATGTACACTTGCTGTCTTCTAAAGCCATACCATAGCTTTGTGTGACGAACAGTCCGAAGTCTAATTCGTGAATGAATCATTTAGATCGGTTTTGTGAAATGGCTCAACCGATTCATTGATAAGATCGACTCAAACCCGTTCCTTCAACTGGTTCGCTCAGAAATGTGAAAGCACTCGTCTTTCTCATCAATGCACCAACATTTTCATTGAATAAAAACTTAACGTTTTAGCTATCGTGGTTCCAGAAGACTTCATTTGAACCACTTTTATAATAGACTACTGTACTTAGTGTCTTTTTTGAGGCTTGACATCTTCAGCATTTATTGTTAATGCATGCAAAAACTCAGTATATTCTTCAATGTTTCACCTTCTGTGTTTCACAAAGGAAAAAGCCAAGTAGGTTTAGAAATTGAGTGTAATGATGACAGAATGACCTTTAGAGGGATGTTCACCCAAAAATGGAAAATATATGATTATTAACTCACCCTCATGTCATTAGAAACCTGTAGGACTGATTTTCTTCTGTGATTTTCTTCTGTGCCTTAAAGGTTGTTTTACTTAATCATTTGTAAATCCAAAGCTGTTTGTGAAGCAACAACAAGTTTTTGCATTTTACAATGCAAAAACGTGTTGTCCTTGTTACACATACTCATACACTGTTTTACTGTAACATATACACAGTCATTTAAAATCTCAATGGAATTACTTACTATTTCTTTAAAAACACATCCTCTTCCCTTTGTCCCTTTATCGCAATAGAACTCTTACAACATATTGTCATATCACCCTAGGCACCACAGAAAATCAGACAGAAATGTGGCATCTGTGTAGGAGGTTTATCTTCCTTTAATTGCACATCGAAGAGGCTTTCTGAGGTGCATAAAGAGCAGTCGATAAAGAGTTCCGGGTTACAGCAGGTGACTAACAAAGCCTAGAAAAAGCCTAGAAAAAGCTGGAAAAGCCTCAGGAATATTGATTCAATTTAGCTTCCCATTATAAAAGCCTGGCTTTTGAGGTCATCAAACAGTGTTTATGAAAATGTAGTTTAGATCTCACTTTAATGATACACAGCAAACACAAAGATGTCACAGGAATTAAAAGATGAAAGGCTTTCGTTCATGTAAATCCATATTTAACATTTAAATGTAAACACGCATGGCTCAGCAGCAGCTGTTGTGTATATATTGTTTTCCCATCAAACGGCTGTGTTTATCTGTGTATGTGTGCTGGGATGATAATGGGAAAGGGACATTTTGATGTTTCAACACCTGTGCATGCGCAAAGAGACCATAAAACCTACAAGCATCCATGTGTAAATGCTTACACACAGAGAGAGGAATAGACACATCTTACATTTAAATTCTAAAGTGGATAATGACAGGATGAACCAAAATATAATGTTCATGTCATCTGGCAAAGTGCTAACAGCAGTGTGCATTCTCACAAATAAAATATGATCATGTCTAAATCTTGTTATATGTAGCGTCTATCTGCATTATCCAGGTTGCTGTCTTTATCTCATTTTTTATGGATGGATATTTCATTTTATGGATTATGCTTTCTGTGTTTCAGATTCAAACTTTTCAAGAAATAGTTCACCCAGAAATTAATATTTGCTGAAAATGTACTCACCCTCAGGCCATTCATGAAGTAGAAAAGTTTGTTTCATCATCAGAACAGATTTGGAGAATGGTAGCATTGCATAACTTGCTCAGCAATGGATGCTCTGCAGTGAATGGGTGCCGTCAGAATGAGATCCAAACAGCTGATAAAAACATCACAATAATCCACTAGTAATCCACACCACTCCACTCCATCAGTTAATGACTTGTGACGTGAAAAGTTATGGTTGTAAGAAACAAATCCATCAAGACGATTTTAACTTTAATCCATTGCTTCTGGCTAAAATAGTCCGTCATATGAGTACATTTTCAGCAGATTTTCATTTCACTATTCCTTTAATTAGTGTAATAACAGGATTTACATTGCTGAACATTAATTATCATAGATATGTACACATAAAATAAAGGTATTAATTTATAGCATGTCCCACTCTTTTTCATTTGGCTCTGCAAATCTTGTCGATATGGCTTTTCGAAATTCTTTCTTGGAAAACAATGTTTCTAATTTGAGTAAAGTTTGGGCACCAGGTTAAGAAGTGTAATTCTGTTTCTAACTCATTTTGTGTGCAGTAGGAGAACAGTCTGTCTTCATTTGGTAGCTCTCTCCATCTCTCTCTCTCTCTCTCTCTCTCTCTCTCTCTCTCTCTCTCTCTCTCTCTCCTCCTTTCTTCTCTCGTCTCTTCGCTCGAGTGTGTGTACGCTAGAGGGAGCAGGTGCAGCAATTTGGCCTGTATCAGTCTTTACACAATTGTTTGTTCAATCAGGGAGGTTTGTCTTTTCCCTCATGCACTTATTTTCATTTCAATTAAACAAATAAGTCCAGATTTAGTTTAGGTAATTATTTCAGTAAACTTAAAATGTAATTATACAGTCTTCTTTATGTTTCCCCCATCCCCATTACTAAAATCAGTCATAACAAACGTTTACAAAACCTTTTGTAAATATATGCATGTGACTTAACTTAATCATTTGTTACGTACTAATCTGCAGTACTAACACAACACATTAATTTAGATACATACTGTATCTTTAGATAAATAGCAACTACAACAGCAGAAAAAAGTGGTCTGTCTGTGGCTTTGAAATGGAAAATAGCAGAGAAAATGTGTGTGTTTGTAAGGAATCACAGTGTATGCATGCATGATGGTCGGTATTCTTTCTATACTTAGGGAGAATCAGACCATGTTATGGCTACAGTGCTGCCGCTGTCCATGGTGCTAAAACATTGATTTGTGGTCAAAGTGGTGTCTATGAAGCTTTCCCTGTTTTTGAAGAAACATTTATGTGTCTGTTAATATAAACTGACTAATACTTTGGGGTTGGCGTGTACTATTGATGCTTTAAGCTTTCGGCCTTTATGATACTTATAATATTTTCAGCTTTTTGCCTTTAATTAGACAAGAACGTGAGTGGTGACTGGAAATGATTGGAGAGAGAGGATCAGGACATGACACCAACCAGCATCCCTAGGAGCACTGCAGCTCTATCTAACGTCACAATACTGACAACACAAATCTAATTGCATTATGCAAAAGCACTATATAGTTTATCAGGATTAGAGTTTAACAGTGTTGTTATTGTTAAATGGATAGTCCACTCAAAAATGAAAATTCTGTCATCATTTTTTCACCATAATGTTGTTCCAAACCTGTCACCTGTAAACAAGATGGTAACCAATTGGTTCCCATTAACTTGCATTATGGACAAAAAATGCAATGGGAGTCAATGGGAACTGATTTTTCTTCAGTTTTTCTTCAGTTTAAAAAAACTGAAATTGAAAATGTTGCTTTGCTTTAAGTACTACAATTTCTAAAACTGAAACTGAACTAAAAATAAATTAAAGCTAAAAAAAGAAAGATTAAAATAGTATTAATAATAACCAAGACGAAAGCACATAAAAATACAAAATTGTGAACTAAAATTTAAATAGAAAATGAATATATATATATACAGCAGGGGTGTCCAAACTCTGTCCTGGAGGGCCGGTGTCCTGAAGAGTTTAGCTCCAACCCCAATTAAACACACCTGAAGCAGCTAATCAAGCTCTTACTAGGCATACTAGAAACTTAAAGGTAGGTGTGTTGAGGCAAGTTAGAGCTAAACTATGCAGGACACCGGCCCTCCAGGACTGAGTTTGGGCTCCCCTGGTATACAGTATATATATAATGAATAAATAATATAATGGTGTATATACTACTATATTAACACTGGGATTTAAGGATATGGTCTATAATCTGTATAAAAATATGTTAAAGGCGGACAGAGTGAATAGGTGATGTGTCCATCATAAAACTAAAATCACACCATGATTTTTCTCTTTCCTCCTTTCCTCTTTTCTTCATCTTTAATTCATGGCTTCCTAAAAGCAAGACATAGTGTGTCACAGAGCCATTAATGTCTCACTCTTCTCTCTCAAATCTGTGTGTCTGCTTTTCTTGTCTCTCCATCCACCCTGCATGTCCCAAATACTCTTTTAAAAGCTTCTTCTCTCTTCAGAACAGGACTGCCATCTTCTAACGCATACTAAAAATAGAAAAATAAAGTTGCATTCCCCAATAGGACTTTTATGGCCTTGTAAATTATTCACCTCACACATCTACAATATCTAGATGATTATACCTGAGTGCTTTTATTGTTCACTAGTACAGCGGGAATATCTGAAATCACGATCATCCATTATGGGTGCACCGCTGGCCTGGTTTTGGGTAGAAAAACAGAAAAAGTAGAGACCATCATCACAGCCTCAGACAGACCAACAAATCCAGCTGCTCCTGACAAGATCTTGGTAAATAAATGCAATGATCTTTTGGAAGACTCAGAACAAGCACTGTTACCAGTCACTTACTGATATTCGCCTGTTTGCTTTTCCAAGAGTCAGTGTTTGGAACTGAAATCTATATTTAATGACTCAAACTGTCTAAAATATTCCATAACTTGCTCACCAATGGATCCCCCCCCCCTGCCTGCATGAATGGGGCACGTCATCATGTAAGTCCAAACCAGCTTATCAAACATCCCCATAATCCCACAGGCTTCAGACCATCTATTAACATTAAAGCCAAAATCTGTGTGTTTGTAATTAACAAATCCATCATCTAAGTCTTTGTTTTTACTGAACAAACAAGTCCTCTATCCATAATTTTGCTTTCTACAGTGAAAATGTAGTCTCACCCTGAATCAGGAGAGAAATATGTACAGATCAAGCACCGGTTACAAGTGAAAACAGGACTAAACAAATATGCTGGTCAATTATTATGTGCAAGAACAGTTTTCATTGGAGGAAGCGTTATTATGGATTATGGACTAGTAATTTGGCTAGAAGTGACAGTTAAAATACCTAAATGATGGATTTGTTTTTTACAGACACACATTTTGGGTGAACTATTTCCATTTTAACAATTCAATTTAAGCATTTAGCTTACATAAATATACTCTCAGAAAAAAAATTACAAAATCTGTCAGTGGGGCGTAACCTTTTCAAAAGGTACACAAAAACCTGTACCTACAGGGTTCAAATTGGTTCCTTAAAGGTAAATATTTTGTACCTTTTGTACAGCTTTTGTACTTTTTTTCTGAGAGTTTATATACAGATAATACGTAATATAAACAAGTTTTAGAATCAATAGATAAAGCTTTAAAAATGACTACATGTGAGCTTACACATTTTCCAGCCCGTTTCCATGCTCATATACCTACAGTGGGGGAAAAAAGTATTTAGTCAGCCACCAATTGTGCAAGTTCTCCCCCTTAAAAAGATGAGAGAAGCCTGTAATTTTCATCATAGGTATACCTCAACTATGAGAGACAAAATGAAAAAAAAATCCAGAAAATCACATTGTAGATTTTTTAAAGAATTCATTGGTAAATTCCCCGGTAAAATTAGTATTTGGTCACCTACAAACAAGCAATATTTCTGGCTCTCACATACCTGTAACTTCTTCTTTAAGAGGCTCCTCTGTCCTCCACTTTTTACCTGTATTAATGGCATCTGTTTGACCTCGTTATCAGTATAAAAGACACCTGTCCCCAACCTCAAACAGTCACACTCCAAACTCCACATTGGCCAAGACCAAAGAGCTGTCAAAGGTCACCAGAAACAAAATTGTAGACCTGCCCCAGGCTGGGAAGACTGAATCTGCAATAGGTAGCAGCTTGGTGTGAAGAAATCAACTGTGGGTGCAATTATTAGAAAATGGAAGACATAAAGGACCACTGATAATCTCCCTCAATCTGGAGCTCCACGCAAGATCTCACACCGTGGGGTCAAAATGATCACAATAACTGTGAGCAAAAATCCCAACCCCACACGGGGGGACCTAGTGAATGATTTGCAGAGAGCTGGGACCAAAGTAACAAGGCTACCATCAGTAACACACTGCGCCGCCAGTGACTCAAATCCTGCAGTGCCAGACGTGTCCCCTGCTTAAGCCTGTACATGTCCAGGCCTGTCTGAAGTTTGCTTGAGAGCATTTGGATGATCCAGAAGAGTATTGGGAGAATGTCATATGGTCAGATTAAACCAAAATATAACTTTTTGGTAAACTCAACTTGTCGTGTGTGGAGGAGAAAGAATGCTGAGTTGCATCCAAGAACACCATACCTACTGTGAAGCATGGGGGTGAAACATCATGCTTTGGGGCTGTTTTTTCTGCAAAGGGACCAGGACGACTGCTCCGTGTAAACGAAAGAATGAATGGGGCCCTGTATCGTGAGATTTTGAGTGAAAACCTCCTTCCATCATCAGCAAGGGCATTGAAGATGAAACGTGGCTGGGTCTTTTCAGCATGACAATGATCCCAAACACACCGCCCGGGCAATGAAGGAGTGGCTTCGTAAGATGCATTTCAAGGTCCTGGAGTGGCCTAGCCAGTCTCCAGATCTCAACATCATAGAAAATCTTTGGAGGGAGTTGAATATCCGTGTTGCCCAGCGACAGCCCCATAACATTACTGCTCTAGAGGAGATCTGTATGGAGGAATGGGCCAAAATACCAGCTACAGTGTGTGAAAACCTTGTGAAGACGTTTGACCTCTGTCATTGCCAACAAAGGGTATATAACAAAGTATTGAGATGAAATTTTGCTATTGACCAAATACTTATTTTCCACCATAATTTGCAAATAAATTCTTTAAAAATCCTACAATGTCATTTTCTGGATTTTTTTTCTCATTTTGTCTCTCATAGTTGAGTATACCTATGATGAAAATTACAGGCATCTCTCATATTTTTAAGTGGGAGAACTCGCACAATTAATGGCTGACTAAATACTTTTTTTCCCCACTGAATATATATGAACAAATCTTGCACTGATATAGCAAGGTGTTTTCTTTTATGTCATTTTTAGCTGTGTAAATGTGTTTATGCTCATCTTAATCTGAGAGATGTGAATCGCTCTGACTCTCTCACGAGAAGTGAATTTCTCTGTGTTTCAAGGCATGTGTGACTGGCTGTTTGCTACTGATGTCACACTTATCATGTGCACATGGTCCATATTTATTCATGAACTTAGGATCGCAGCTTGAGTTTGCATCATGGTACCAACAAAGCCTGGCTGAATTGGTTTTGGCAACTTGAAAATAATCTTGTAATTCTGAGTTTGTTTACTACGATCATGGTACGGGCCCCAGGTAAGCCATGTTAACATTGGTTAACATTGGTAGAGAGATGAAACCATGCATGGTCCAAAAAAAGTCCCATCATTTTGAATTTCTCCCAGGCACTAAAACTTTTGACCAATCACCACTTCAAGACCTGAAGACCCAAATTATTTCTGAATAACAAATCACTTTAGCCTGTGGAGAACAACATTACACTACAAACATGCATACTGAGACAAAGACAAATACAGTCTTGCAACTACATAATACAGTGACTCAGAGTCCATTGCCTCAAGTTTGGCCAGTCTTTAACCAGCTTACAGGAAGCGTAGAGGCCACCATGACTTTTACTGGCTGTGACAGTCAAAGGATGAAGTGGATTTCCTCTTTCTGTCTCCTTTATTTCTACCTCACTCACTCTTTTTTGTCTTGCCATGGGCTACTGGAGAGAACCCAATCACCATAAAAGGTTTATGGGCAGTGAGGAATATGTAAAGAGATGTGGTCGTAGTGATGGTTGTAACATGAGTTTGCCTTTCTAGAATAATAAGGAATCTTTAGGGATAGCTCATCTTAAATGGATACTTTACACAAAAATGTAAATTCTGTCATTTTCCCCCTCATGTCATTCCAACATGACTTTCTTTCTTCTGTGGAACAATATGGAATAACATGAGGGTGAGTAAATAATGACAGAATTGTTATTTTTGGGTGAACTATCTCTTTAAAGGAGGAAGAGTTCTTTTAGCAGTTCTTAACCTTCAGACATTTATATATTCCATTTTTACAACATTTTAAAACTTTTTCAGATCACAAAACATATTTTGGTTACTGTACTTTTCAAGTTTGTTTTTGTATAGGTTTTGTTGTTTCACCCTTGTCTCCAACCCTGACTTTTAATCTTAAAATATGATAACTAATGGTAAATATATTACATATATTAATTGTATTTAAACTAGGCCATTGCACTATTTGCAATGAAAATGATGTACTGTATAAAAACATCTACAAGTAAAAACACCTTTAACAATTTACACAATTTCCAATCAACATGTAATTTTGCAAAAGGTGTGAAAATGGTCATTTATGATGCATAACATTCTGTGTATTTATGATGTGTAAAATTCTAGCTACGAATTTAGCTTAAGCAAGATACGAATGGAATCAGTCATTTTATTACAAATATGTTTAAAATGCCATTCCCATCACAGAATGATAGTAAATACAATCGTTTGAGATGTAGTGGAAATGACACTGGTAGAAATCTCTGAAAAATGGCTGAAAAAAAAAACATGTCCACTGTTGAACATTGTCAGAGGTCAAATTAAATGAACTAGTGAGATTTTTTTCCCTAAAAGTAACAAGAAACCCACATATGCATGACATTTAAATGGAGACATGATTAATTTTGAATTGGAGTACATAATTCTTCCTGAATTAAAATAACTGTTTTTTTTCAGTCAAGCAGAAATACAGGGCAGCAATTATCCAATCAAAGCAAGCCTGTGAATTTGACCTTGTGATCGTAGACTATAGAGTCCTAACAGAGTGTTAAGGAGTCCTTATGTGCTGTTTTGAAATGACAGCTGGGTGTGGTTAGTGTTAGCAGTTAACATCACTGCGTTTTGTTATTTGTAATCTTCAGTGGCAGCAAGAGTGCTCAAACGCAAGCCTCTCCATAAGCCTCTGGGGACGTGCGACCTTAAGACAATATTTAATGAGAGATATCTGGGAGAGGCTCACAAGCTAATGAAATGATGTGTGTGTGTGTGTATGTGTGTGTGTGTGTGTGTGTGTGTGTGTGCATGTGTGTGTGTGTGTGTGTTTGTTGCATAGGCTCCTCAGATTACCCCTTTCTAATGGTATTTATAGTTTTCTCTGTCACATGCTTTCTTTATTTTTTCTCTCTTTCTCGTCCTCTCTCTCACCCTCAACATTTTAAGATGGGCAGTGTTCCAGCTGTAAAATCGCAGCAAAACAACAGGCAGAGCTGTCTGGCAAATCTGCAGAAGACTGGTTTGACTAAAGGGCCCAGCAGTTTGCACTGATAATTCTGGAGAAACAAGCCCAGAAATGCCACTCTCGACCAAAACAAACATTCTGGAATAATCTAAGAGTGTTAAGTCGCTGGGGATATTGTAGAATAGCCAACACACATTGTGATGGGGCAAAATTATCGTTTTTCTTTAATGCCAAAAATCATTAGGATATCAAGTAAAAATCATGTTCCATGAAGATACTTTTGTAAGTTTCCTACCGCAAATATATCAAACCTTATTTTTTGATTAGTAATATGCATCGCTAAGAACTAAATTTGGACAACTTTAAAGGAGATTTTCTCAGTATTTTGATTTTTTTTTTTTGCACCCTCAGATTCCAGGATTTTCAAATAGTTGTATCTCGGCCAAAATATTGTCCTATACTAACAAACCTGGAAAGACTTATTTATTCAGCTTGGTGTATAAATCTCAATTTCAAAAAACTGACCCTTATGACGGTTTTGTGGTCCAGGGTCACACATAAATTAAACTGTGCATATAAATGAGCAAAAATAAAAAAAATTCCCTAAAAAAGTATGCCTTGTTTCAAGGTCATATCCCCAACACACACACAAATTTATACTATGTTTAATAATAAACACTATATTTGAGCATAAATCTGTATTTGTATTATATTATTATTATTATTATTATTATATTATTATCACTTAATGATAATTTAATTCAAGATATACACTGAAACCGACAAATGCATCCCTCCTTTCTCCACATTTCTGAATGCACCAGTGCATATGTCAGAATCTAACAGTAAATATGAGAGACGTCGATATCTCAGCACGCTATAAGCAATGGAGGGCATTTCTGCTGATCAGCAGCATTGCAGACAACAGCAGCCGTCTCTGCTGAGGCAATGAAGTTTCCACCATGTTAAATCTTCCCCCAGACATCATCGCTATGGGCAGCTGAAAATATATGTGCAAATAAAAAAATAAATATATAAATAGACCAGACAGCTCTCAACTCTGGACAAATAACATATTTCATGGATTCTCTTTCATTCCTCTTATTTTACGGCCACAGTTCTCTCATATCGCTCTAATTGTCTCCTTATTTCAAATCATTTTTAGTGAGTCAAATTAAGATCAGCTTAAGTGCGTATTTACAACAGGAACAGCTTCTTGTGATGCTTCTCGTGATGTTATGAATACATGACAGAGATTTAAACAATACATCATGATGTTTTATGTCCACTCTGAGAAGTGGGTGTATTTTGTTGACGTGACAGAATGTATGAGTAGATGAGTAGAGAAGAGGACATTCAGTTAGGGCTTATATGTTTTATGTGTTCGTTTAACCACTCACAGTGAGATAAGCAATGAAAAGATGAATGCAGGCATCAGAAAAGACCATAAAGGAAGCCAGTATGTCTCTGTTCACATGTGCAGACATACAGACTTACTCATGCTCATTTACACACTGCAGAGGAATACTATGGAAGAAGACTAATTCATTTATGAACAACTGAAGTAATGAATGTCATTCATGCACACACACACACACTTGGAATATTTCAAAGGTGAAAAAAGAAGAGAATAGTTTACATTTCTAGAGAAAAAGTTAAATTGAAGGTGAGGACAGCTTTGAAGCATTACAGTCCGCTTTTGGCCTTTGTCTCATTGGGTCAAATGCTGGTGCCAATTTTCTCTCAGATGGGTAATTTGTCATGCATGGTGCCTCATGGCAGGGATCCCAGTATTGCATTCTCGCAAATTCAAGGATCATTAGAAATACATTTAGGCATTTTCCTAGCATAGTGAGACAGTTTTCGGTAACAAAGGCTGCATCCAGATAGCATCACTACTTAGGGCCCATTGAGTGGCTCATCAACCGCCATTGTAGGTGCATTTCAGTAAGAACACCTATTATTCCTGCAAGTCCGACCTTGAAAAAAATCTCATATTCCATTCAAATTCTATGTGTTTTAACTTTATAAAGCCTACTGTATCATATGTGATACACAAAACTCTGATGCCTTCTAAATGATCTGTATGACTTTGTACACAAACTACTACATGCCTCCTGTCATCTGATTGATGGTTTATACTGTATATATTTAAGGTCTCAAATTCTGAAAAGTTCCCCCTTCAGGTTTTGGTATGCAAGCCCTTTTGCTATTTAATGATTTTCATAAAGTACAGTACACGTAAGAATACATTTTATATTATTAGTAGAATTTAAATTTGAGCACTTACTGGACTGAAGCAAGGTTTACTTGATTATCCATTCATCATATTTTTTTAGAAACATCATGTTATAATCAAATACATATTTTGAGGAATGTTTATTAGTACATCTCTTAATCGTTATTGTATTGCATTGCATTATCTATTTTTCCCCTTCCAAAATTAAAACTACAGAGCTTTGATCATAAAACCAAGCTTCTCGTTGATTTGCATTGAATGTTATCAGAATTTCATCTTACTTTTTGGCTATATAAACTGCACCATTTTTTCTTTCTTTTAATGGAACAGTTTATTGAACTGGAGGACCTTACAGGGTTATTTTTTATGTTTGAAGAATAATGTGTACATAGAATTATATACTGCATATGAGGTCCCGAAATGAAACAAATAATCATTTTAATAATCTTAAAGGCAATTTTAATAATGTAATCACACATTCATGGTAATATTTAAAATGATAAAGCTCTACCTTTTATCATTACCACTTGGGGAAATGACATGGGGAAATTTGTAAATGTATTAATATTTTCCATGCTAATGTCGGAAGAAAGATTAGCAAAGGCATCTACCTTCATTATGTTACTGAAGTATCTGTTAAAAGGGTAAAACGTGTTGATACCTCAGACACATAGACATTTTCAAACAGATAAGCACCACGATGTGTATCATATAATATATAAACCAAATATCAATAATGAAAGATTGTCTTATTAGGAATTGTGCATTTTTGTTCCCTTGTAAATGGACACTCTCGATTGAAAGATGGAACATAAAAATTGAATGTGCAATAAAAGAAATACAAAGATACAGAAAATGCAGAAATAAAGAAACTGCTCTCACATGAAAAACAAACCTGAAAGAAATGAAGGAAACAAGTTTTATTGTATTGTTTTTATAATTACAATGCTTATTTTGAATGCTTAAAGATCATACTTTTGTGGTGGTGAAGTGCTTTTCAATCACAGCATGAAACTTTATTTTAAGGCAATTAAAATGTGATTCAGTTCCGAAAAACCACTTACAGCCATTAATCATACGTTCATATCAAACAATACTGAGTGAACTACAGTTTGTGTCAATGCATTTGTGTGAGGTCAAGCAAGAAGGAGAAAATTAGTCCTTGCATCAAGGTCTCTGATAATCATCCTGCTCTTGAAACCCTGTAAACCTTCTTTAATAGAAGTGAATGTGTGCCTTGAAAAAATATGAAAGTGAACACTACATAAACCGTATAAATATTATAGTTATACAACAATTTGGCTGCAAAGTTGACAGCTGACAGCTGTCATATAATGCTATTATTATTCAAATGAGAAACTCTTAAAGGTGCAGTATGTAATTTTGAGCTAGTGGTTGAAATAAGTACTGCAGTCCAAATGTAAAATATTGTTTCTCCAGTCCCTCCTCCTCAGACTCCACGCTCACACGGGTTGCCAGATTGAGAACATGCAACAGGAACGAGCCCAACTGACAACTGAAGGCGACGAGCCTTACACTGTAAGTTGATTTATGCATGTTTTAATATTCCCTCTGGTCACAGAGACTTTTAGTTGGATCTCAAGACTTTTTAAATCGGGTAGAATCTGTGATTTCTGACACAGTTTGTTTGCTGGCTTCCATGGCTGCAGTACACTGGCAACCCGGGGTGTCGAAATCCTATTGGGTAAACTGGCAGTGGGCGGAATCACACAGACCAAAACAAAAACAGACATTCTGACACAGAACGCACATTTAAAAGTAGAATAACTGGCCGTAGCATTGTTTTTCGGAGAAACAAGTATGTGAAACATGTTTCCTAAATATCTGCAAATCTATTATGGTATTTGTATGCTTTACTACAGTCAAAAATGACATACAGCACCTTTAATTAAAGAAACGGGATCATTGGTTTATAGCTTTGAGACTGTTTGTCATGTGACACACAGAGGGAATTCACTAAGAAGGAACAGAACCAGCAGATGTGTTTATCTGCATCTAAAGGAATTATGCAAATCGAGTAATGGCTGGTTTTATGGCTGATTATAACGCTCTACTCCAATTAATCATCATTTGATAATTTATTGCTACCATGAACAGTAGAAAATGTAAACAAATGTCTGTTTTACATACAATTGTGTTTACAGCCAGCTTTCTACGGGCGATAATAGCGCAACGTTAATTGTACCAGTCACACAGCACTCATTTTTTGAATACACATGCTATAAGAAGCCTAATTTGCATAGAAGGGTGGTTTGCCAAGAAAAGAATGAATGTAAATGCACAATCTGCTTAAACTAGATTGCGGGTGGTTTGTGATTTTGCGCTGAAACACCATACGCTAATGCAACTGTTTAGTGAATTCGGCCCACAATGGTTCTGTTCTGCTGAACGTTAATGTGGATATGTGTTTTTGTGATTTGTCAAAGTTCAGTCAACAGGTTCGCCCCAAAGTCACAGGATCACTCAGCAGATATTTTAGAAATCCCCATATCTGCAAAAGGAAGACACGGGAAAGAGAAGAATATGATGGGAAAAGGCAGGGAAGGACAGAGAGAAGCAGATGCATCAGTAAACTTTTCCACATCGAAGGTGACACTGTTGTTAAATGCAGAAGAAGTTTACAAAACTCTTGAAGGCACTTGCCTCTAAACACTCCTCTATCATGAATTAAAGAGAAGGAGTAGAGAAAGAAAGATGTGACTCACTCTTCCTCTGCCACGGGGGTGTTGTAGCTCTGAAAGAGAGGCTGAACAAAGAGTCCGAGTGTGCCGACGACACACACCAGGATAAAAATCCAGAGGAAGAGCCGGTCGATCACCATGGCTACGTACTTCCAGTCCTCAATGATCTGCAAGCAAAAAACGTACCTTAAACTTACGTAAATATTAATTACCACTACATATATGTGTAGTCATGGGGGAGTTTCATTAATGATTCTTTTAGTGTTTGATTTCATTGGCAAAATACGTGATGATTCCAATAATAAATATTTATAAATATATGTTTACACTTTTTAAATTTTTATGACTTTTCAGTTTTTATAGGCAGCATAAATTTAATCTAATAATTAGCATATTAAACAGCAATAATAAAGAAACATTTCATTCATTTATTATTTTTATCAAATTTATATCAAAATTCATAATATGCATCTTTAACTATATACAGTATCATATAAACAACCAGTCAATAACTACACTTATGGTTAGTTGTAAGCTGTATGTGTTTGATTCACTAAAATGAACTGACTCTTTAAGGCCCGTTCACACCAAGCACGATTAACTATAAAGATAACGATAAAGATATAGTTCTAAAAATCATTCTCAGTATTAAAGAATAGCATAGTTCACACCACAACTATAACGATAACGATACAGAAGAACGATATCGTTGCGATCACTTTCAAAATAATTTTTTTCCAGCTGATGAACGATAAAACACTGACAGCCAATCAGAATCAATCCTGCTGTAACGAGCTCAAGAATTTAATATATAATGGCAGATGCATGTGCGCTTAGAATAAACAGACTATATCGTTCGCTGGTGTGGACGCTAATATCGTTATCTTTATAGTTATCGTTCTTGGTGTGAACGGGGCTTTAGAGTCATTTGTTCGGGAATCAGGCTATGCCGGTTGTGCTGCATGTTTTTTGATTCACTAAAAAGAACCAGCTACTAAGAATCATTTGTTCAAGAATCAGATTACACTGGTTGCACTAAATGTTTTTTGATTCACTAAAAAGAACCGACTCATAAGAGTCATTTGTTCGGGAATCAGGCTACACCAGATGCACTACATGTTTTTTTATTCAATTAAAAGAACCAACTCATAAGAGTCAGTTGTTCAAGAATCAGATTACACTGGTTGCACTACATGTTGTTGGGTTCATTAAGACTACACTGGTTGTGCTAATGTTTTTTTTTTTATTCATTAATTTTTATTCACTACACCAGTTCCTCTGCATGATTTTTGATTTACTAAAAAGAACCAACCCATAAGATTCATTAGATCAACAATTGTTGTGCTGTATGTTGTTGATTCACTAAAAAGACCAGTGATTCACGGTGTACTATCTGATTAAACTCATCTACTCAAACTCAGTAATAAATTCATTCATTAAGTCAATTAGTCAATAAAATACAAAACCACATCTCACCCCTTCATCATCATCCTCAATCTTCATATGTTCAGCAACGAACCTCACACCCTCTATGGCCTCATCCACATCTTGGTCGTGCTTGACTTTCACTCTTTGCCTGAACTCTGACCCCTCAGGAAGGTCGCCGACCCTCCAGGCCCCACACACACGCCCAGGGTCATCACTTAAGAAGAATGAGTCTCCATCCAACCTTATGCCCTTCGCATCAGATGAGAATGATTTCCGTTGATGTTTCCGTCGAAACCTTTCCCGTACATTAGACCTTCCAGGCCGTCGCATCAGAAGGAAAGCAGGAAGCTTATGAAGGAACACACGCTTGACCCACTCGGGCATGTGGTGTGTCGATGGAGAACGGTGGTGCACGTTGAGCACACACACACTCGTCACAATAGAAAATGTGACCAGCACCATCGTAAACATCAGATACTTCCCTATTAATGGAACAGCCAATGATGTTGGTGGAACGATCTTGGATATCAGGAGCAGAAACACTGTAAGAGCCAGAAGAACCGATATACAAAGAGTCATCTTCTCTCCACAGTCTGAAGGGAGGTAGAAAACCAGAATTGCAAGAGAAGTGATGAGGACGCATGGAATGATGAGGTTAATCGTGTAGAACAGAGGTTTGCGTCTAATCACAAAGTCGTATGTGATATCCAGATATGTGAGGTCATTGGGGTCTTCGTTTTTTCTGCCAGGGAGCGACACAATATCCCATTCGCCGCTGGGTGTGTAGTCATCTCGACTGGCAAAATCAGACGTCAAGACAAGATCGAGTTCTGTGCGGTCATAGGTCCAAGAACGGAATTTAAGCGTGCAGTTCTGTTGATCGAAAGGGAAGTTACGTACTTCTATAGCACAGGCGCTCTTGTAGATGGCAGGAGGGAGCCAGAATATATCACCAGTGTTGGAGACAACGGCATTGCAGTAAAATGATTATCACCTAGCGTAGAAAACGCATTTACCTCTCCTCCGTTGTCTTCTGTGTCTTTCCCTTTCTTCTCGATTTCTCCCGTCTCTCTTTTTTTCTGTCCTCTCTCTCCCCCCCCCCACATAACAATAATGGTTCTCCCTGATCTACCATCTCCTTGTTTCTTTTTTGTATTTAACACACTCGACAACTTACCCTATATGAGTTACCGACGTACCCTAAGAGATTTTTCCGTCGCAGGTACACTTCATCTCTAATAGATATACTCCATCCAACACACACACAGACACAGCCTTGTATGTGTCCATGATGTGATTCCATGTATTATGTTTTGGTAAGATCATAGAACGGAAGGAGACCCCCCTCTACTCCACATACCAACCTCAGTCCACGTAAGATACAGATAACGACAGAGATACAGCCATAGCAAGAGACTGGAGCTACTTTTCTCCCACTATTTACAGTTGCTTCATGCATGGCGAGCACGTTATAGATCTTTATTCGAGCTGCCAGTTTTGATTCTATAGGTTGATGGTTACCTTACCCACTTCCTCTACCGCTCAACTCCTTACAACTCACTATTGGGTCATGTGTACAGGTTAGCGTTTCATGACAATTGACTCTCACATCCTACTAATTGGTTGTTAGTTTGTTCCTGAGGATTAGGTAGCGGTACCTCAGGAATTATCCAATCCGGTTTCGAGGTCTGTAGTGCTCTCGATCTTACTATCTCCTGTTTCCAGCCGGTTTCCGCGCTTCACAGCAGATCGTATGTCAATCTGCCAACTAACTGTAACATGCACCCAAGTGTGTGATGATCGAGTGTTTTTTCAGCTCTGTGTGTGTGTTTGTACAAGACAGAGATCTCGCGCCTGTCTGTGTGTGGTTGTCGTGCCCAATTTACGAACTACGGTTTTAGCAACCCATGTATCATATAAGGCCTGAGCAACGCACCACCACATACCCTCCCCTACCCACATACCATTACTCCGGTCCGAGGACGCAATTAGTATGCATTAATTAACAGATCTTTAATCCAGGATCTCTCTCCCTCTGTGCCCTTGAAAAAGTATTAGTGTACAGCTTTTCAATTAAAATTATCATAGAAATACAATGCTTATTTTAGCAAAGGATTACATGCACCAGTGTATCTTTACATGAAGAAATGCCTCTTAAGCAAATTAAAGTCTCATCCCACACAATTTACCCATTTAAGCAATGAACATGCGTAAGTGCATCCTCTATTTTTATCTACTAAAATAGAGGTTATATAACGCACATTGCTTCCACTAGGAACAACCATCTGACCTAGATCAAACACTTTAAACATTTTGCTTGTCATTCATATTTTTTTCTTCATTCTTCAGAGTGTTGTCAAGAGCGTAGACGTGAACGACATGAAACAACAGCACCAAGGGAGGAGACTGCTCTTACTTTTGGCAACTTTCTAGCATACGGTAATTAGCCGGGCTCTTGGAACAGTGACAGCTTGCTTGTTGTATTGAGTTTGACACTAAACACTGACTGTGCATCAAAGTCTCACAACATCCTAAAAGTTACAAGGCTCATGGCCTTAATAAGGACTGAGAAAAGCTGCAAAAATGAAGTTAGTGTGATACTAATAACTGTTTCCAAAGCTACTGCTCCGAGCTATTTCAAATAAAACATTAATTTATCAAACGTTATGATACACATGTAAGATTGCATAACTCATACTGAATGAAAATATGTAGCAGTGCTTAACAATATAAGACGTTATATTTTATATCTATATATATATATATATATATATATATAGATATAATATATTAGATATATATATTATATATATAGTAGATACTAAGTTTATAATAATATATTTTTTTAGCAATATAAAATAAAAAAATTTCTAACAATAAAAATTCTTATTTTGTGGTGTGATCAGTGAAAACTAAAAATCTGAACTACTCAACCAATAGAAAATCATGTTATTATGCTCATATTGTCATTCACAATATGGGGTCTCCAACCTCCTAGTACTATTATCAGTATTTTATTTTTAGAAAATTCAATACTTTTATTATTTGTAAAGAAATACAATTTCCCACTTTTAATAGTAATTTCACTATCAAATTTTTTACTTCGAATGTTTTAAAAAGTGACAGTAAAAGTGACAGTTTTTTCTACTCATCAAAGAATCCTTGGAAAAATGATGGTTTTCACAAAAATAATAATAAACATAATTGTTTTCAGAATGATTTAGAATGATTTGTGACACTGAAGACTGGAAAAATTCAGCTTTGATCACAGGAACAAATTACATTTTACAATATATTCACAGTTATTTTAATTTGAAATATTATTTCACAATATTACAGATTTTTCTGTATTTTTGATCAAATAAATGCAGCCTTGGTGAGCAGAAGAGACCTTCAAAAGAAATTAAAACTCTTACTGAGCCCAAACTTTTGAATAGAAGTCTCTAGACAGTGTATATGTGCTACTGGTATATAAATGTACTGGTCACAGTTATGGCATACTTGTTATAGAGTACTATATCAGGAAGCCAGATGTGCTGCGATGGAATTCGTAGTTTTTTGATGCCCTCGTACTCATTCGGGTCCCACACCAGTCTGTAGTCATTCCACTCCTACAGAGAGAGAAAATGGGGTTAAAACTGTTCAAATTGGGTGAGACGATGTACCAGAATTGATACCAAACACATTAAATGCATTCACTTGGTTAAACAGGATTTTCCATTACTTTTCGAAATGACCTAAAAGTGAACTATAATTGAATTACAACTCAAATCTGCCGCACGCAGTGAGTGCACTCATGTGTTTGACAGCTGATTTGACTGTGTTTTATAACACTATCCAGATGAGTGCACAGGCATAGCAGGTGAGCTTACCTGAGTCAGCCACACATTCGTCGTCATGATTTGTTCCCTCTCATTCTATAAAAAGAGCAGAACATTGCATGTAACAGCAAAAAGTGAATAGAAAATAATTGGGTGGAGTGACAGGGATATGATGAGATCAGGACATGACACAATCCAGACTCTAACCTGCATCGCCCGTGTGAGCACTAACACTGAGTTCTATCCGGAAAAGACATGACAGGGTTACAGCGTCTCTGTCCTCACTGACAGTGAAAGTCAGTCTGAATTTGCTGTTTAATATACAGCTGTGTGAAGCACAGATTTGAACAAATGAGATTCTGCAGAGGGCGGGGCTAGCCAGTGCAACAGGACAAAAATAGTAACAGAATGTTTTGTCGCTTGTCACTGTGTGGCACTGCGCCTGGTTAGAACAGAGCGTCAATGGGATTTTACCTGTCAGTGTGAATGTATCTTAAGTCTCTAATGTGTCACGGGTATGTTACTGCTGCACCACGGCTCAATCGTGTGCTTGCAACATGAACATTAAATGCACCATTTCTACAAACACACACAATTGTATGCAAAATGCCTTAAATATTAATTATTTAAATATCAAATATTTTAACTTTATTTAAATATTAGCTATAAAGTTTGAGTCAGAAAAGAAACTGATATTTTTATTCAGCATTAAATTGATCAAAAATGATATCCATGATGTTACAAAAATTTTTCTATTTTAAATAAATGCTGTTTTTGAACTTTCTGTTCATCAAAGAATTCTGAGGGGGGAAAAACACTTCAACACTTTCTCCTCCTCATTAAGAAATGTTTCTCGAGCAGCGAATCAGCATGTTAGAATGATTTCTAAAATCTCATGTAAAGACTGGAGTAATGACCTTTGACATAACATACAAAAATCTAAACGTAAAGTAGTTGTAAAGTGGTAAAAGAACAGTATTTTAAAATTGGGTAATAATATGTCATAACCAATATACTGTCTCTATCAAATAATGCAGCCTTAGTTAAACATAATAAATCGTTTCTTATCTTCTTTCAAAAAATATTTTTTTTTAAAACTGTAACTCTTTTTTTAGGATCAATTATCCTAATTATTTAGTTGCTATTACATGCATATTACTACAAATTGGCTGTTTAGTACTAATTATAAAGCACTAAATTTTGCATTATTCTGCATGACCGTATTTAATCCCTTAATCCCCCCATACCTAAACTAACAACTTCCTCTTACTACTTTTAAGCACAAATTAATGAGTTTTATTTCCCCCCTGGAAAGCTCTTTTTAAATATGAATATGTGTGTCCCCTATTCTCAGTGTTTTTACCAAGAACTTAAAACTTACTGACTCCCAACTTTAAAACAGACATTTATCTAACATTTTTATATTAGACATTTATCACAGCACTCTACCCAGGAGTCCACGTACAAAAAGTTTCATATAATGGCACGATGGTTTTAGGTCATGTTTCATATATATTTTTATATTCGATATCACACATATTATTTTTAATAAATCCCACCAAAGTCAAGGTGTGTTTGTTTAGGTGGAGCTAAACTGCCTGCACACCTGAGGGAAAACCATTTGAGTGTTTTTTGCTGTGTGTGTGTTGTTGTGTGTTGTGTGTGTGTGTGTGTGTGTGTTGTGTGGTGGTGTGGTGTGTGTGTGTGGTGTGGTGGTGTGGTGGTGTGTGTGTGTGTGTATGGAGAACCGGACTTACCACACTAATGAGGCTGTGGCAAGGAGAGACCTTTGATGCCCAATTATGACCTTGCGTTGACTCGTATTGACCGCGAGGGACGGATAAGGTTTTAATGGGTTGTACCGTCAGTTACCAAGCAGAACAGTCTAACCAGCCTTTCTTCCTCAGCATCAGCAAAAGGATACCCTAAAAACCAGAACACACAAGCAAATACAGGTAAATGCCGTTTTTTTGTCTATTAAAAGGTGTCCATATAGTCTGTCTATCGATCTTCTAGTTCTACTATCCCTATTCTATATTTTGTGTGTGTGTGTGTGTGTGTTGGTATGTGTGTGTGTGTGTGTGTGTATTAGTCAGTATTATTATATATGTATAGTATGGTTTAGTAGTTAGGTATAGTATATTATATAGTATTATTGATAAATTAGATTTATATCTAAATAACATTTTTAGTGTCGAGACTGTATGTTTGCTAAAAAACATTTTTAAAAAGAAGTATGTTTTTGACTTTTTTGTTATCAATGTGGGCGTGTGCGGATTGATTTTTGGCATAAAACAAGAAGTTTGTTGTGATTTTGTGAGTTTTGATTTACTTACATAAGATGTTTTTTGTAAAATTAAAAACAGTCCATGTTCTGAAATCCTTGAATTTCGTACATTTGTTTGACTTTCAACGATCTAGATAGCTTCACATTCAATAGCAGATTATTTTTTGTTTTAATTCATTTTTATAAAGTCTATAAAATAAACTAAAATTATGAACTGCTTTCAGTCCAAATAAATAAAACATAAAATATAATATACTAATAATAATACTACTAATTAATAAGTAATAAGAATCTTAGGAAGAAGATTAGTGGAGTCCTCGGGGGTGTAAAATGTTTATTTTTTACAATGAAAATATGTTTGTGTAGAAACAATTTTCACTCAGAAAGAAAAAATGGCAAGCAACACGTTGTGAATTGACACAACAAATCAACAAATGTGAAATTTTGAAGATGAAAATCTGAAAATTTTCTGGTAAAACATACTCCAATAATCTTGTCTGATATGATCCCTTCTAGACTGTTCTAGCTTTGCATCTAGTGTCTGTTTACCAAAACCTTTAAAAATAGTCTTTAAATGTCAAATAATCATCGAAAGACATTAAAGTCACAAAGCAGTGCCATCTCCTACAGTTTTTTTTATAGTTCTGGAGTTTTTGAGAAAATCATGAAAAGGTCAGAAGTGTCTGCTAAGCTGTATGTAATCTTTCACTGCAGAGCAAAAAAAAAAAGAAACATGTCAGAATATTTTTTCTCTGCATCTTATCCCATCATAACTCATACGCCCACCAATGCTGTGGAGGGGGTGTGCCAATGGCATGACAAAACAATGACTTGCCAAGCCGGTAGCAACACACACACACACACTGCATGTGGGATAAGATTCGTCCAGTTCACGTGCAGCTCCTCCCTCCTCAAACAGAATAGCTGGACAGTTGGGGCACACACACCTAGTTTCCGTCATGAATCCAAGTTGGGGGTGTGTTCAGACCTCATTGGTATGGATCTGTTTTCCGCACTAGGAAAGACACACACACCTTTGAGCTTCTGTGGCTATGCTGAGCCTTAGCCATTTTGCATGGCTTGTCCCTTTACGCAAAGCAAGGTCTTGTGATGCCATTCATACTATCGTGTTTTATTGTTGTTTTGTGGAAACCTCAGGGTTGTTCTCTCAAGAGGTTATACCCCATGTGCCAAATGCCTCTGTAAAGACGATCAGTATGTGAACTATAGATGTGTGTCTGACCTAATATCCCTAATCTCAGAACCCATCGTTTGTGTGTGCACCACCATTTCTAACGTCATGCTTCATCTACAGACAACAGCGCCGTAGGGATCCTGCAGGCAGGCATTGTCTGACCTCTAAATCCTTTGTTTGATTTTATCTATTTGCCATTCTTTCAATGTCTATATGAGCTGCAGTGGATTCCAATGCAGTTAGACAGTCCACAATTTAGTTTTAGAATGTTTATAAAGAACCAAGAATTTATATTTTACATTTAGACACAATAGAGGTGTTTTACAGTGCACGTTCTCGAAGCCGATTATGCTTAATAACCGACAGTGCACGTGTTTCATGTAAAAGCGGTAACCCTTTTGTTCTTTTAGTCAGAGTAAGGTCCATAAACAGCCAATAAGCATAAGCCCATTCGACACAGGTATTTTTTTTTCCTTTTACCGCAGATTTTGCGCATCTAATGTCGACGCGCATTAGACCAGTGGCTTTCTGTCGGCTTATTGAAGTGCACATGTTATAACCTGACAGAAACACATTGTTTATGCAGGATTCGCGTTCGCGAGGCAGAGTGAGAGTTTTTGCAGTAAAGAAATACGCAATATATTCAGCAATACACAGACTCTTGTTCATTACCCAGAAAATGATCAAGTAATGGTTTCTCATTGCCAGGTGCTGGACTGGGACAAAAAATCATCCCTGGCCTTTTTGTTGGTCCAAGCGGCCACCATCCACTTCTAGATATAAAATATTGAGGTATTTATATATATGATATCCGCCTACCATTCAAAGGTTTTGACTCATAAGAATCTTTAATTTTTTAAAGAATTCTCTTCTGCTCAACAAGCCAGCATTTATTTGATCCAAAATACAGCAAAAGCAGTAATTTTGTGAAATATTTTTTACAATTTAAAATAACTTTTTTTCTATTTTAATATATTTTAAATTGTGATTTATTCCTGTGATTTCCAAGCTGTGATTTTTTTTTTTTAGCATCATTACTCCAGTCTTAGTGTCACAAGTTTGCAATGGTAATTCGATTCCTTCAATATTTCATTGTGGGTTGTCTAATATGCTAATTTGCTTCTCCATTGAAAACATATTATTATTATTATGTTGAAAACGTCTTGGATGGTAAATTGTGCAAGTGTACCCTTTTCATGGTTTCCCTTGAAAGTTTCAGAAGAACAGCATTTATCTGAAAGAGAAATATTTTGTAACATTATAAATGTCTTTATCATCATTTTTTAGCAATTTAAAGCATAATTTCTATAATTTCTTCAATTTCTTGTTTTCGTATTCTACACTCATGGCGTGCACACACATTAGGATAGGTTAGATGCCTGCCTCCGCTGCGAGTCCCTATCAAGCACTTTACCGATTTAACTACTCTCTTCTCCTCCTCCTGCCTGGCTCTTTGGCCCGCATCAGTCACCACAGAGCATGCCTGTTCTTGATAATGCTGCTGTGATAACGTTGGAAATGCCGATGAGGAAGAAGTTGGGGTGAAGCGATCTTTATATAGGTGGAGCAAAATAGCCTACTTCATCGCTCCGTCAGCGCAATGTGATTGGGTGGTTTACGCTGTCAATACAGGAGACAAACCAATGGGCCACTGGCTGCTCGCTGTCCGTGCGTGATGGTCCTTGGCAAAAAAAAATAAAAAATTCTGTCGGCCCCTTAAGTGCGTCGGCCCACGGGGAAAATGCCCGGTATGCCCGATTAGCAATCCAGCCCTGGGTTCATCAAATTAGAAGTGGTTCAGTCCAAAACGCTGCATCTGTAACTGCATGAGAGTATAATAATATGAGACTGGTACCTAAGTGTTCCCGCTGACATGCAAGCTTTATTAACATACACACAACTACAACATAATGAGAATAAATGATTAGCTGTGTTTTGACGTCACTACAGGAAAATAACCTGATTTATTAATAAAGTCATGTAAACGCGGTTTGCTTGCGTTGTCGGGTTACTGATGTGCATGTAAACTGGGAAAACTGCTTATTTCAATAAGCTGATATTTATCAGCTTACTAGTGTGCATGTAAATGTTCTCAATATCTTTTCTTTTCTCCACGACTGAAAACTGTTCCATACAAACACAAGGCTGAATCAATCTGTTGTGTATACACTTCCATTTAAAAGTTTGGAGGATTTTTTCTAAAGATTTTAATACTTTTATTCAGACAGCAAGGATCCATTAAATTAACCAGAAGTGACTGTTAAGACATTTACAATGTTACTAAATATTTCCATTTCATGAAAATGTTGCTATTTTATAACTTTATATATTGCATAACTTAATCATCAATATCATGAAAAAATGTATCACAGATTTCATAAAAAATATTAAGCAGTACAACCATTTTCAACATTGATAATAACAGAAATGTTAAACCAAATCAGCATATGAAATGTATTTCTGCAGGATCCATTTGAATACTGGAAGACTGTAGGATGTTGGATGTTTACATTCCAGCCTTTGCCATCACTGGAAAAAATACATTTTTAAATATTTTACAACAGAAAACAGTTAAATGTAAATAATGTTTCACATATTTTTTGACTCGAAATAAAATGCAGCCGGTTGATTGAACTACTTAAAAAAAAACATTTAAAAGTCTTACCAAACCTAAACTTGTGTAATGGTACTTTAATAAGTGGGGTTTTTGTTCCTGAAGTTGGTTGTCAATGTTTTTGAATCATCACTGCAATGAGAAGTGAATTCGATGAACCGAACTGGTCATGACACAGATGCTAGAAGGCCTTCAGCAGCAAAATCACTACAAATTTGGTCCACCAATAATGGCAGGCAAGGGTTGGCTTTGGGGTTTGATGACAGTGAGCCTACATGCTATGATTATAGCAGGATCGGGATTACAAGACGACTGTATGTCAAACCTCGGAAACGGACACTGTGGGCGCAATGGTCAAATTCAAGAGACCCTTTTGTTGTTAATTGTGTAAATGCTACATTACTGTTTGAGAGACCAGGGTCACAGGTGCCATAATATTAAATATTGGATATTCAATTTATCTTGAAAAAAAAAAAATATTTTTTTTATTTTTTTTTTTAAGTGACAATACACTTATATTTAATGGCTAATATTCTATTTCTATATATAGTGCATTATTTATTTTTTAAGCAGTTCACAAATGGGGTTGAATTTTTTTGTTGAATAAATGTTTCAAAATTTAAATAATCCACCTTTTTGAATTATTGTATTAAAGATGGATTATTAGTTGCCATGTTAGGTGCGTTTTAAATGGTATTGCCTTTAGTTTTATAGGTGAATGCAGTAGAACTTATTCAATGCCAGAGTTCATTCTATACCATTAAGTCTAAATTTATTTCCTATACTTTTGATTCCGTATGCGGTGCGAGCTTATAAAAATAGGTAATGTTGAGCCTTGTTTCCCATACTCAGACTTTGTGCTCTGCATTTCACCCATCCAAGTGCACACATACAATACAGCAGTGAGTAGTGAGCACACACACGACAGACCGTGTAGACAGCACACGTGGAGCGTTAGGTTGTCGGTGCTTGCTCAGGGTCTCACCTCAGTCGTGGTCATTCGCTCCCCCCAACTACAATCCCTGCCACTACCGAGACTCAACCCACTACTTTTGGGTACGATTTTGACCTCCTCTAACCATTAGGCCACGACTGCCCTGATATATACAGTATCTTTGACTCACAATTTATTGACCCATAAGGCATGGGTCAATTTGAGCACTGACACTGCTGCTGTCTTATAGCCTGTTAGCCAGCCTTTATATCATACTACAGAAAGTAGAGTGATGATCTTTACTTTCTGGATGTCATCAGTTATCCCATATTTACTTTGTAAATCCTTTTCTTTTACCAAATGTGCTACTCTTACATTTAGTAAGATAGTCCTTATATCTCTTTTGCTGCCTCTCTTCAGGTACACATTTTTAATGCAGGTTTATACTTTTAAGTGCAGACTTATCCACCTTATTTTTCAATGTGGAAGTAAGCCGTGTGTGTTTCTGGTGAATGTGCCATACTTGTCCGTTCATTGTAAATAACTAGAATAACAACATGCAGTAAACGGTAAAACTGTTTGCACTACAAACCAGTGTGTTCATAATTAAGATAATACATGAAATTAACATTGTAAGACACAATAGTTTGCAATTTCAAGCAGCAAAGCAAGCTGTTTTGTACAGCTAAAAATAGCTGGAAGCGGATGACACCGGAAGCCAGACTCATAAAATTTACAAATGGACGCGCCGGCTCTTACGGGAAAAATAAGGTGGCTAGAAAGAGACACACACACCACCTCACATGCCAACACGTCTTAAAGAGCTGATAATTAAAGATGAAATATATCATACTGCTATCATTTACACGTTATGTGTGTGTTGTGTGCTATTCAGTATTTGCAATAGGTGCATGGACTGAACTGTTGGGAAGGAGGTTTTTGTGGTTGTTTTTGTTATGCTTGCTCTGATGTTAATGGATGTGGAGGTTGTGTGGTGTGTTATTCTCGGTCATTTGCGCCTTCCGGGGCCTTTATGTGTGCGTTCGTCCCACAGCACTATATAGTGCTGTAATAACATTACACAGGCATAACAAAACACAACACTACAAAAAAACGAGCATGTTCTGAGCATGTTGAAAATTGATTTACCTGTGCTGTTTACTCAAAGCTCTAAGTCTTAACAGTAATTCCATGGCCAATTCCTTGACATCATGTTTGTTGTTTTGCACCTTTGCTTTTTACCTTATGTTATTTTTTTTCCAATTTGCAGATGTAATTTAATGAAGATAGCAAATAAATCCAAATTACATGATACCTTTATTAGGTTATATCTGCACATCGATCGTAATTCTGTATTTTCGGATCTGTTACATATACAGTTGATCATTTTAAGATATAAATGTTGTCAATATATAGGCTAGTCTTTCTGCCTAGTGTGAACTAGACCAATATTTCTGTAAAATAACCACAATGCTTGTTATCAAATTAATCCAAATCAATGCTTCTATAGAATTTCAGAATAAGAATCTAATTCTATGGACTCTTAACAGTTTGGTGATGTCTGATTTAATTTAGCATGTAACTACAGAAAACATTTTCTTTCTAAATGTATATTATTTATTGAACATTTACAGTGCTTTGTGCATTAATAAAAAAAATAGCAAGTGAAGTTTTTGTCCATTAATATTGCATTTTATATTTTGCTGTTAGAGCATTTACCTCTATTTATACTTCATTTACTTCCACGTTCTAAAACTGGTAAAAGAGTCTATTTTCATACAGACGACTTAAAAGTGAATAATCCAGCTCAAAAAACATCTTAACTTCAAATACTTTTATACACAGGTGCTTTAAATGTTTATATATAATCATATATATGCCTAAACCTACGCAGACAGATGGCATATGTGGTTAAATAATAATAATAATAATAATAAACAACATTAAATCCAAAATATCAAATAAATAATAATCACTGCATGGAACACAAAAAGAGATGTTGTAAAGAATGTTCACGCTGCTCTCTTTTATGAAAGTGGATGGGAACCAGGCGCTGTCAAGCTTCAACAATTACAACAACAACAAAAAAGCATCAAAAGCAGTTCTTACAACACAAGCACTATATTTCAAGTCTTCTGGAGCAATATGATAGATTTGCAGAGCATAAGATTCAAACTGTAAAAAATCACATATGACTTTCCTGAAGTTTCAGAAACACGGAAACCCAAAGAATAGTATTTGACATACTTATTAAACAATGCACAAAATAAACTTAATCAACAAGTCTTCCACTATGCACATGTGTCCCACATGAACTCATGCATCCATTAGAAGAGAGAGAGCGAGAGAGAGAGAGAGAGAGAGAGAGAGAGAGAGAGAAAATAATACCATGTTACCAATGTCAGTAATAAAAAAATAAAAAATACTGCATGCTTAGCTCCTGTGCTGCCATTTCTGAATATTTGCCTAATAGCTATATGACAATCCATTATAATAAAAAAGTATTATTTAAATTAAAGTACGCAATAGCTTCTTACTTGTCACGCAGAGCCAAAGTAGGCAGAAACATATAAGCCACTTTGATGCCATCACGGAACCCATTACTCTCTCTCTCTCTCTCTCTCTCTCTTTCTGTCCCGGGTGAAGGTTCACAGTGATGTCCAGTCCACGGTCACTATCACCCTCCAGAGTCCTCCGTCCTCCTCAGGACGGGCGCTGTGGTGCTTTACCCTAACCGAGGGCTATTCTCTGTGCGCCAGGCTTTGCTCTTTCTCTCTCAGCATTCAGCAGCCGTCTCCCAATCATCGACAGATGTTTTGCTCGCGTTAATACAATGTACTCCGGTGCGCAGAGAGAAGCGCGAGCGTCCACAGACTCCGGTCAGATTACGCGCGCTTAAGCCACTCATCAGGTCAGTACGCATGTCTTAACGAGAAAGAAACGCAGGTGTTGCATTTGCAAACATGTTTCCCGACAACAAGAAAACAAATGACTGTAGACTCCGGCTCCAGGTAAACTTTTAAGCGATGAAGCGCGAGAGCTGACACTAGCCTATCCTGATGGGACTGTTCGATCTCCCACACACGTCTGCATTTTAAAGCTCACGTACTTAGGCAATGACAATATTGTTATATTATTGCACTATTATTTTATGTAATCCTGGCTGAGTGATCTTCGGATGCAGTGCAAGGATCTGTGAGAATAGTGATACATTCTCATATGGGACTCCAGAAGCATGTGACAGATTCTGTGCAAGGTGCAGGAAACGGTTCATAACAGGCAATTTGATTAAACATTTAATATACTATGGAAGTTTCATTTTTCTATCTATCTATATATCTTTCTATCTATCTATCTAATTTCCAAGGTTTATTTCCACATTTGCTTTCAGATGCTGTTAGACCCTATTTAGGGGTCATCTTTCATCTCAGTCCACCACAAATCTATAGCTAATGAACTCAATCATCAGCAGACTCAAAAATATGATGATTATTATTAGCAGCTGCAATAAGCTATGTTAGGTCATTTTACTCTGAATTCTCCCCTTATCAATCATTAAAGGGTTAGTTCACCTAAACATTTAAATTCGGTTATCGTTTCTGTTATCAGGTTGTTCCAAATCTATAAGACTATTGAATATATTTTTATGAAGCCTGAGAGATTTCTGTCCCTCCATTGAAAGTCTCTTCCAACTTTGATAAAAACGTTTGGAAATATATTGTAGTAATACTTTACAACATTAGGTCACATTAGTCAATGCATTAACTAACAATGAGCAATACATTGGTATTAATCTTTGTCAGTGCTAGTTAATAAAAATACAACTGTTCATTGTTAGTTCAGGTTCATTAAATAAAATTAATCAACACAACTTTTGATTTGATTTGAACTAATGTGGTTAGTAATGTTAACAAACAAAACCTTATTGTAATGTATTACTGATATTGTAAATGTAATCAAGCGGTTTAATCCAAGTCTTTCATTTTTGGGTGAACTAAAGAATTTTAAAGGTTGATACATTAAGTATTATCATTCCATTAGTTGCTGACCCACACATACCTGCCACAAAAATGTCCTCCTTTTATCTACTTTCTATTATCTACTGAAAGATTCTATTTTAATGTCGTCTTAAAAAGGCTGTCAAGGAATCCGAGCCCCCTTAACACCAAAAACCTTTCTGGGTGACACCAATTATGGTTCTGGCTCACTCCTCCAGGTGAGTGAAGACACAACCAGTGGGGAAAACACTTTTTTAGACCAACGCTTAAGTGTAATATGTGACCCTGGAGCACAAAAGCAGTCTTAGGTCGCTGGGGTATATTTGTAGCAATAGCCAAAAAAACATTGTATGTGTCAAAATTATTGATTTTTGATATTAAGTAAAGGTCATGTTCCATGAAGATATTTAGAAAATGTCCTACTGTAAATATATCAAAACTTACATTTTGATAAGTAACATGCATTGCTAAGAACTTCATTTGGACAACTTTAAAGGCGATTTTCTCAATATTTAGATTTTTTTGCACCCTCAGATTCCAGGTTTTCAAATAGTTGTATCTCAGCCAAATATTATCCTATAATAGCAAACAATACATCAATGGAAAGCTTATTTATTCAGCTTTCGTGTGATGTATAAATCTCAATTTCAAAAAAATTGACTCTTATGACTGGTTTTGTGGTCCAGGGTCACATATGGGGTGTATGTATAGATTTAAATTAACATTACAAGGAAACTAGGGTTAAGACCCCTTCTTTTTTTTTTCTTTTCTTTTAAATAAACATCAGATTGAACCTGAATTTAACAGACCTGATCACCAACTGCTTTAATATAATAATAAGAATAAAATAATACTACTAACTATATATTTTGTTGCATACCAGGAAAACAATTTTCTCATCCCATGAGGGTTGGCAGATGATGACAGAATATTCAGTTTAAAGCAAATGATCTCCAGAACACTTGACTCACCAAATGTATACATGTGAAAGGTGATTTCTGCTACATTTTAGACGATGCCTTTCTTTGAGGTATAGTTACAGTCAAAAGGGGCACGTATCAGGTATCATTTGTTTGAATAGGCATGACGTTTCTGCAGATGCCTGCTCTTTCTCTTTCACACGCACACTGACACACAAACACAAGGAGAGGCAGTGAGGTTAGAGCTTTAAAAGGCCAGCTTCTGCTTTCCACAACCGACGCAGGTAACCTGCCAACTGTTAAAAGCAGAATCTTGTTCACAGCATAGAAAAATCTCCACACTGCACACACACTTTCACATAGACTGTACAATAAATACAGACTGATTATGTTTCATTGTGTCATCGAACACTCACATTTGAGACACTCATTTCAGTGGGACACCTAGTGTATATATTGATAAAAACTGAACAAGTTTCCAGAGGATCTAATTCATAAACTTCATAACCCGGTTTAGTATTGGCCTCCTTCAAGATGATGTTTTTTTAGAGTAGTTAATACTATAGAAAAACAGTATACTGTAGAGATTCATCAACTTATTGAACTTATTAAATTATTGTGTGGCATCCAGAAAGACACATCTGATAATGTTTTTGACATTTTATTGGCATGGTAACACTTTATAATAATGTTAATTATGTTAACATTGGTTTATGCATACAATATCATGAACCAGCAATTAATTATATAGCATTTATTCATTTATAAATGTCCTCTTATTCATTGTAAATTCATCTATGTTTATAATATCAATATGTCAATGTATTCTAATTTGAATTTATACAACTTACATGTTAAATGTGTACATGTGTACATTATCACAATAAATGCTTTGAAAGTTTTGTGGATGAACTATTTTACAGTATGTGCACTTACAGTGTACTTACACAAGAAAGTACTGAGTAATATAAGATAACTACTTGGACTTAATATGGGTTAAGGTTAGGTTAGTACTACTTAGTACATGCATGTAGAACAAGACTGTAAAATGAAGTGCTACCAGTATTGTTCATTGTTGCTCATGATCCTTACAGTAATCAATTAAACATTATTGTAAAGCGTTACAGACATTTTCATGCTATTACGGCACATTCTTCTGAAGTTTAACATTTCTTAAACAGCGTTTACCAGCATCCTGAGTCTGTGCCTCATGTACTGTAATTACCCATAGATCTGTTGCTGCTTTAAAAACACATACAGATGTTCCACACTGAGTCATTAAAATTTCAGTTAAAGCTGTGGCTGCTATATTAGGTGTAGAGGTGGTTTATGACAGAGATGTGTTGTGTAAATTGTGCTCTCACACACATCCAGTTTACGGGATGATGGAGATTCCAATCTGTCGTAATGGACTTGAATCACATCTCGCCTTGTGTGGCCCACAGTAAAAGAGATTGACGGGCAAATAGGTGTGAGAGACAGATATCTGTAATATCTGGGGGATGGGTACAGATTAAAAAAAAAAGGTAAGGGATGATTCATTAGATGTGCCATTTTTATACTTTTTCCTGGAGGACAAACACCTGTTGTCTAAGAGAGGTGACATTACAGTTCTGATCCATCCTCCACATCCAACCCTCTGGCAAACTAACAGCTGACACTTTTCACAACTGTCATTGATACAAATGTGTACTGTGTTCAAGATCAGCTGAGGAGAGTTAAGAATTTAAGTAATGCGATTTGTCTTCCAGGGCACACAAATGCATATGGTCAGTTTATGAGCTTTATATGAGGGCACCACATATATAATGCTTGAAAGTCTTGGAACACACACACAGAGTCTTAAAGGGATACTCCACCCAAAAAGGAAAATTCTCCATTTGCTCACCCTCAAGCTATCCCAAATGTATGATTGCTGTGAGTCCATACAGTGCAAGTTCATGGGTCCCTCATAGCTGACACTTCAAAAAAAACATGCAAAATGAACACAATAGCAATCCAATATGACCCCAGTTAATAAAAAAAAGTGTCTTCTGAAGCTAAAAGATAGGTGTGTTTGAGAAAATAGCAATTTTTTAACTATTTAAATTATAAACCATTGCTTCCGGCCAACTGCCGAATGCAGTTTTATGAGTTCATAGATGTAAACATCAACATTTGCGCAACTAGAGATGCAGAAGGACCGTTCGTCTCATCAGCATTGATTCATCAGCTGTTGCATGGTTTACTGTTGGGTTTGTTTTGCATGGTTTTCGAAGCATCAACTTTGAGGGACCCACACTCACTTACAGTACATTAGAGATTTTTCTGCATTCCACAGAATAAAGTTAGACATATAGTACCTATAGGGTGACATGAGGTTTAGTAAATGATGAGAGAATTTTCATTTTCCACATGCACCCTTTCATAGCAATGGTGTTCCCTGATGGCAGTGGCCTCTTTCAGCAAGATAATGCATCCTGCCACACTGCCAAAATTGTTCAGGAATTATTTGAGGAACATGACAAAGAGCTCAAGGTATTGCCTTGGCCTTCAAATTCCCCTTTGGACAGCAATCAGTGATCAAGGGGTCTACAATTCATCCTTGCCTATATGAGTAGTATAGAACCTCATGTTCATTGGGTAATTATATGTAAACTGTGTGTTTACACAGCTTTTTAAAAATGGTGGGTGCCAGTTTTTTGTATAGCAAGCGTTCAGCCAATCAACTTAAATGTACGTCACTGGTAGTTGATATTGTGCTGAGTTGGACCCTACTCTAAAGTCAAATTTAGTTGACCAAAAGGCGTTCCTGCATCGGTCCGAGTTCATGCAGTGCAAAGAGACGCCAAAAATCGAGTACCTCCATCAATAGTTAGAGGAACTATGAAAACGTTCCTCTGGTGTGAAAACCTCTTATTGCACAGCAAGGGGTAAATTCGACCTTGTTCATGGCGCAGTTTGTTGAGGTCCATCTCAAGCAACCCAAATTCTTATTGGCGCCCATAACATAGTTAGCCAAATGCTAATGATTTTACTAGTAAACAAACACATTGCTATGGTTACCATCTCCACAAATGATTTATGATCATGAGTGTCTGTTTATCGCCCTGACTAACTTGAGGTAACTTAAAGAAATGTTTGAAAACCAAGTATGGCCTATATATTTCATGTAAAAAAAAAGGTACTTCTAAGAGCCTCTCCTTTGGAAAACATCTCAACCCACCCATCATTTAAAAACTCACTGGCATGAGTTTGAGGTGGCACTACCTGTTTGTTTTAAACAGCTGTTTTTGTAATTCTGTTTGGTGCCAATAGTGTCACAGAAATCAAACAATTCAACTTTTAAAGCCAGTCGTTTCATGAAGTGTGTTTTCCCTCGTTGAATGTGATTCTGCTCATTCAGCTGTATTATTTCATGAAAGTGTCAGCAAGACCATAAAGTCAAAGCCAGCGGAACGCTTTAGCCCTGACCGCTGCATAACCAAAGGTCAAAGTCCATTTCAAGGGCAGTGCAGAGCAATTTAGAGGTGAGGAAAGTGTCATTGGGACTATCTCTGACACTGTCTGTCATACAAACACTAGTAGGTTTTATTTCCATAATATTTGGGGGAAGGGGCACAGCATTACAACTCTGCTTAGGGCACCCATTTCTCTCTCTTTCTTCATCTCCTGATTTTAAAGTCTTGAATAAACTGGCAGTGTGACATCCTCCTGTGACATTTCCCACAGATTTTGCTCACCCTTAACAGAAAGTATGTGATTATCCTGCCTACGGCCAGGTATCCTTCTCTCCAGCAAAACCTTCTTTTTCAGTCACCATGTCTAATCAGGAAGGACAAAAAAATGTAATTCTTCACCCAAGGTAATAAAAGCCTTTACCCATTACTCCAATTAGGTAGGGTACTTTTTCTTGTTTGTTTTGCCATCAAAGTAACTCTCTTCAGCCAACTTGACAAATATTACTGATTAATTATGATTCTTAAAAACACTGAAAGAGTAAAACTGCTCATGCAAGTCACAGCTGTCATGTAGTGAAAAAAAATAGTTTTTTTCTAGAAATAATAACATTACAACAACAACAAAAAAACATGTCCTGAAGAAAAACATGTTGACAGTCTATTAATAAATGGCGGTTTAGTCAAAAATTCACCGTTACATTTGTTAAAATTGCTAAAACTCAATTTTATTGTGTTGTCTTGACAAATTAATATTTCATCAAATTCTCCCAGCCATCCGCACACAAAAATGCCTTGATTGTGCACAAATCACATAGACACATATAATCACATATTATGGCTTCAAAACAGCTAAATTCACCAACAGGCAAAATCTCTGGGGAACAATTCATTTTGTACTTAAATTTTTTGTTGCATTCAAAATCTGCTTGACTAAAAATTTGACTGGGGAAAATGTCTCCGCTTAAAGGTAGAGTTCACCCTGTGTTCCTCAGAAGAAAGAAAGTCATACAGGTTTGAAAAAACATGAGGGTGAGTAAATGATGACAGAATTTTCATTTTTGGATGAACTCTCCCTTTAAACAAATGAAATGGAATATTTTTCCATGTCTGATGTCTTCACTTGTGGACTTGTGCTGGACACTTTCTTGTGGCACATCAGTGTTTCCATGACATCATTTCACTGTGGATCCAGTGTAATTAATCGCATCTAAATTATGACTCAGGTGATTGGCTCAAAAACCTGTATGTGGAACTGAGTGCACCTGAGCAAAGATGGCAGCAAGCAGGTTGTGTACTGCGCCAGTTGAGCAACTGCCATTGAAATGAATGGGAATGCAAACAGATCGCTTTCTCCAGCTATTACAAACCTCCTGCTGGGCTAAAAGCAGTATGTATTTGCAGTGTACATAGAACAGGACACAGCAACAACAGCCGGCCTTCCAACATACTATGTGTTCAGCATGGTGCATCTTGGGATTGAAATCCAAGCTGCCTTTTCCTTTAGAACAGGTAATAATAGCATTTACATTTCTGCTTGCCCACAGATGGCCACTGGAGAAACCAACAAAAGCCTGTGTAAGCTTTGAGCCGCCACAGTCTTCCCCTGTGATTGTGCAGGTGTTTGGGGCTTTAAGCCCTGCATCAGCATCACAACAACAAAAAAATGACACTTTAGAATTCTAAAACAATGAATTGACACTTTAGTTTAGGGACCAATTCTCATTATTAACTAGCTGCTTATTAGCACCCATATTGCATATTGGCTGTTTATTAGTACTTATAAAGCACATATTAGTGTCTTATTCTGCGTAAGCATATTTTTGCATATTGGCTGTTTATTAGTACTTATAAAGCACATATTAATGTCTAATTCTGCATGAGCATATTTTAGAGCCCTTGATCCCTATACATAAAATTATAAACAACTACCTTACCAACTATTAATACACATTAGGAGTTTATTGGGGCAAAATCATAGTGAATAGTGAGAATTGGTCTCCAAACCAAAGTGTGACCAAAGATATTAATGATAAAAATCATTAATTGGGGTGGGGGTCTCGTCACATGACCTTTTACAACCCGAAGTAACCTTGTCATAAATGCCACATAATTTGATATTTTAATTGACTTAATAAGAAGGTTTGTTAAAATCTTATATTTTTCTTAGAAATAATATTAAAAGATTACACTTAAGGTTTTCATCCAAAGAAATTCATTCTTTTTTATGAAGCTTTATTTCTGAGTTAAATCAAAACATGAGCTTAGAAGTGGTGTATGCCCGTCATTGTAAGTATGAATTGCATTTTTAATGTGTTTCTAAATAAATTAATAAACAGGACACAAAATCAGCAGAGACAAGAAAAAATTTGACCAGATGCATGAACTGCATAATACATTATACACATTTTTACTTTTACCAAGTTCAAGTCACTGAAGTGCACTGCGATTTACGGTAGTCTGTAACTACAGCCTTCTAGCGGTTAAACCAGTTGAGCTGTAGATTACGGAGCTCCTTCACAGAATCCAGTGGCCAGGGGATTACGAGAGAGCTGATAAAAGTAAGGCGTTCAAATCGAATCCAAAGCATATGATTAAAGGTTATTACACATTTCCCATCCCTCTTCCACAAAATACCAGTTCTGCTGAGGATATTTTTACTGTTTTTTTGTCTCTTGCACAGTCACTGCAAATGTATTGGTTTATTTCAGCATTAAACTAAACCATGTGCTCCGTCTTTACCTCTTCATTAAGAACAGAACAACAGAAATACAGATCATACATACATATGCCCCTGCTTGCCCCAGTGTCATTTCACAATAGCGCTGCTCTCTTCTCGCCTCATTGGCTCTCAGCTGGGAATCTGTGCTAATTTGTTGTCTCCTCTTGCCCAAAGGGGCCGGATGGAATGTGGCAAATGTAAATCCAGTGTTGTGGAGTTGAGTTGAGTTGAGTCAGATGTCAAGCTCAGCTGCACTGCCACATGCTCTGTGAGTTTGCAGCATCTGTGCACATGGCAGTCTGTGGATAATGTGATTATTCTAGCAACAGTGAGCACTGTGGGAGACAGAGAAACAGAAGTCACACAAAACCATGTACAATTTTAGACTGAAGAAGATGAAACACTGTGGGAAAGATGGCTTTAGAGGCTGAAGCAAGAAAGTGACTCCTTAAAAATTGATTCAGACAGTATTCACAGAAATATTAAGTTCAAGTGCTAATTTGCTTTGCAAACATATGGAAGCCCATAGGAGGTAATTGCGACTTTTTCTCCAAACATTCTGCTTGTTTTGTACACAATTATAAGAAGAAAAAAAGTAAATAAACTCAGAATTGTAAGATATGAATGTGCAATTTTGAGGGGGAAAAAAGAATTGCAAGATTTATACTCAGATTTGCGAGATACAAACTCAGAATTATGACTTTTTCTTCTGATTCCAAGTTTATATCTTACAATTCAAACTTTTTTCTCTTAATTCTGAGTTTACATCTCACAATAATTTTTTTTAGCCATAAAATTAAAAACAGGTGCAACTTTGTATCTCCGAATTTTTATTGATTTTTGCAATTGCAAATTGACATCTTGCAATTCTGACTTTTTCTCAGAATTATACGTTTATATCTCACATTTGTCAATTCTCAGAAATGCAAGAAAAAAAGTCAGAATTGTGAGAAAAGTCCCTAACCATATTTTCAGTATTTCTACTGCAATTATGCCAATGATACTTATTTTCCCACTTTTAAATTAACAGTTGAAATTAACCACAGTTCATTTTGTGTGTCCAGAAGTTTCATGAAATGTATATGTTCTTCGATAAAAACAATAGTTATTGAGGGACAAAAAGCATTTTAATTTAGATTACAGTTCCATTATTTTAATATTAACAACTTTTTTTTGCGGTGGCAGACTTTTTTTTTTTTTTTTTTTTTTTTTTTTTTACTTCTGCTTAGTTTTGTCTCCAGCAAGTGAAATGCATGCTTGACAGGGCTGAGATCAGGTAATTGCCTCGGCCATTGCAGAATATTCCACTTATTTAACTTTTAAAAACTCCTGTCCATTTGTACAAAGAAGTGCCAACCAACAACCTTTGCTGCATTTGGCTGAATCTGGACAGACAGTATATCCCTACACACTTCAGAATTCATCCAGCTGCTTCTGCCTTCTGTTACATAACAATAAACACCAGTGACCCAGTGCCACAGAAAGCCACGCATGTCCATTGCATCACACTTCATCCACGGTGTTTTACAGATGATGTTGCATGGTTTGGATCATAAGCTGTTCCAAGCCTTCTCCATACTTCTTTCTTCCCATCAATGTGATTGATTTTAGTTCCATCCATCCAAACAATGCTTTTCAGAACTGGTCTGGCTCTTTAGATGTTTTGTCAAAGTCTAATCTATCCTTTCTATTCTTGGGGCTTATAAATGCGTGTGGTGAACTCTCTATCTTTTCTTGATTGTAGACTTTGATAGAGACACGCGTACCTCCTGGAGAGTGTTCTCCTGGCTGGATGTTGCAAAGGGGTTCTTCTTTACTATAAAGATGATACTGCGATCATCCACCACTGTTGTCTTCCGTGGATGTCCAAGGCCTTTTTATGTTGCTGAGCTCACCAGTGTGTTTCTTTAATCAGAATGTAACTAAACTGTTGATTTGGCCACTGCTAATGTTCACACTGCTCTTGAATGGAGGTGTGTCGTTTGAAGCCTTTCACTTGTATGGAGAGATCCTTTGACTGCATGATGTGGGTTCAGAACAGTTTCTATGTACTTGAGGTAACTCCCAAAAGTAGCATCACAAGTCCAATGGGATTCATCTGGTATGGGGCATTCTGGTACAGGCTAGTCATCATCACAGACCAGTGCAGCGTTATATAATTAAATATGTTGAATCAGCCTCCCTAAGTCTCTTTGATTGACACATGAGGTCAGTATGAAGCCCTTAGGTGGAGTTGGATTTAATTAGCATCGCTCTCTCATCCTCTGGAGTCAGCGCACTCAAACTTACTCATTCAAAGCACTGAACAGCCCTTTTGTTTCTGGACTGTGAACCATCTCAGAGTTAGAATCTGCCTGAAGAGACAGGACTGTGTTCTTATTGCCCGTTCATCTCAGCTCAAACGGCAACGGCACCAAAATCATGGGACATTTATTTGTTTTTTTTTTTTTCTTTTTTTTTTTTTTTTTTTTTTTTTTTTTTTTTTTTTTTTTTTTTTTTTTTTTTTTTTTTTTTTGTTTTTTTTTTTTTTTTTTTTTTTTTTTTTTTTTTTTTTTTGTTTTTTTTTTTTTTTTTTTTTTTTTTTTTTTTTTTTTTTTTTCTTTTTTTTTTTTTTTGTTTTTTTGTTTTTTTTTTTTTTTTTTTTTTTTTTTTTTTTTTTTTTTTTTTTTTTTTGTTTTTTTTTTTTTTTTTTTTTTTTTTTTTTTTTTTTTTTTTTTTTTTTTTTTTTTGTTTTTTTTTTGTTTTTTTTTTTTTTTTTTATCCTCCCTGAGACCTGGATTGCGAATGTGTATTTTGTGCCACTAGATGTGACACGAAACCAAAGGTTTTCATTAGTAAAATGAGGGTAGAGGAAGCTATTTTTCAAAGATTTTGATTTGAAGCATTTATCTTTCACTACTGCATCAGATAGCACTAGGTGGTTTTCCAGATCATTTTAATTTTTATTCTAATTTTTCACAAAACACAACACAACACAAAAACATATCCTTTCTAAACTTGTTTTATCATTTTAAATAAAAGGAGTGTCTACAATAAAAAAAAATTGTTTAAAACGATTTTTAGAAATTAGAAAGATTTTTTAGAAAATCGTTATGCCTTTATTTTGGTTTCGTGTGGTTTTGAAAAAGTTTAAAAAAATTTTTGTTTTTTTTTTACAAAAAGTTAAGAAAACTTAATGATTAAAAATGTAATGTAACCATGAAAAAAAGTAAAATTTAAATAAAAGTATACAGACATCACATTTTTACAAAACTTGGAATGATTAATTAATAAATACAATTTGGGGGAGTTGCACCACATAACATTTTACAACCAATCTTCAAATTATCTGATATTATAAGACTCGTTGACCTTGACACGTTTTATTTTTTTGAAGAAATAATAATAAAAGATTATGCCAAACTACTTTTTTCAAGAATCGTATTCCTTTGAGCCTATTTTCTTCATTGTGATGTCAAGACAACTGTGTCTCTTAATATTTTTTACTTTATGCACCTCGAAAAAAAAAACATTAAAACAGAAATTTGAAACATGCTCATCTTAGAAGAGGTGTATTTGATTCACCGTTTGTATGAAAAGCATTTTTCATATTTAATAGACAGGAGAACAAATGAGCTTCACGTCATGACCCAAATGCTCCCAGGAGCCCGTATTTATTTTCCAATGTCTCACTGATGTCACTGCACAGTCTGTCCCTGTGTCTATTTCATGGCTGTCTGATTTTAGGGGCAGATTGCATAACATGCACAGGCATGATGCATCATCCGGATTCTTAATCGAGGAGCTTTTTGTAATCTCAAAAGCTCAGTCGAATAAACTAAGTCACCCTTGCCTCCAGACTATCTAAACTGGCCCTATACTTTACGCGTCTACAGTAACACGCACACAAACGGACACAGCCTTTTCTCACCCAGTACCCACTGCTGGCTTCAGCCCCAAGGGCAAAGAGGAACGAATGGCAAACAGATACTGAGAGAGGGGGAAGATTGGTTCAGTCAAGCAAGACTCTTCAGAACCATGCACCAGAAAGGTCAGAGAGCTTGCAGTGTAAAAGCAGAATGAGTTAAAAAAAAAAAAAGTGGGGAGGATATGGTTTAGATTCCAAACATCAAAAATGTAATTAGAACTTACAAAACTCAGGAGTTGAATTGTATATTAAAGGGGTCATGAACTGAGAAAATCCCTTGATCTTTTGACATATAAGAGGTCACTCTACTATAAAAAAAGTTTTGAGGTCTGAAAACTTCCTTTTTTTCTCTTTCTCGTTGGTCTAAAAACAGCTTATATTGAAGTCAATTTGCCAAAATGACAGGTTGTGTAATGTGCTGCTCTATGACGTAATAGTGTGTAAACCCCACCTCCGCAGAAGAAGATAAACGCCTGCTTCTACATCGCTGCCAGTTTAGCCCCGCCCACCGATTCTACATCACTGCCTGTTTAGCCCCGCCCACCGATTCATGCATGTAGTGTAAATAACGAGAGAGGCAAACGATAAAGATGCTCCAAAGACAACAAAACACTGTGCAGTGCCATGCTGTGGAAAAACAATCTTTGCATTCATTTTCTTCTGATCCCGACATTAGGAAAGAGTGGATGAACTTTATTTTTAATGAAAATCCAGACTGCGTCAGTAAGAACTTGGTCCTTTGTTCACTTCATTTTACCGCGGTTTCATTAACAAACAAGGCACAATTCAACACAGGTTTTTCAGAAAGATTGAAACTAAAAGAATATACTGAATCTGACAGTAATGTCGTGTGACATTAAATAAAGCATGAGTGACTGTTTTTATTATGTGGTCACTATTGCTTTGTCTTATTACAGATCGCTTGATATGTACTGAGTATTTATGCGTTTTGACCTGAATCAAAGCAGCGTCCATCTGTGAAGGCTGTAGGCCAGGGTTCCTCAAATCTTGCCCTGGAGGGCCAATGCGCTGCAGAGTTTAGCTCCAACCCTGATCAAACTACCTGTCAATTTCTAATGATCCTGAAGACACTGATTAGCATGCTCAGGTGTGTTTGATTGGGGTTAGAGCTAAACTCTGCAGGAAAGTGGATCTCGTGGGCCAGATTTGAGGATCCCTGCTGTAGGCTGTCAAACATACAAAACTGTTAGTCAATCACAGCAGTGGGCGTTTACTTCTGAGTCGACAATCCGCCACGCCCATTCAAACAGGTTCTGATGAGGGGGGTCAAAACAGGACAGAAAATAGCCTATTACTTCTAAATTATGATAGTTTTTGATGTAAAAATTATAAGTGGCCATCAGAGAACAGTACAAAATAACAAAGGCAGTTCATGACCCCTTTAATATAACCATAAACATAATGTTAAACAGCTGTGTATCTCACACTTACTCACAATTACTCAGACACAGATGAAGTAGGCAGAAAAGAGCTGAATATTTTTCAATCATTTTCAGCATAAATACAAATGTTAACCTCTATTCTCTAAATAAGTTCATTCAGATGAGAGAGACATACAAAATGTGCAGAGCAGTGGGACCCAGGACTGGAATTGAGAACCACTAAAGTAATGAAATGGCACTGAGGGGTCATTCATGCTACAATGACGCCCTCTAGTGCCTATTCTAAAATTAATATTACACCGTGAAATAATTTTTTATAAATCTTCTGTTACAACTTTTGGTATGACTTATAGAAGCTAATCTGTTATTACTCATCATGCATAAAAATGACATGCTACATACATAACACTGAGCTAACAACAACAGTTTAACATACACAGTTAGCAAAAGCCAGTCGTCCAAAACATCAGAAGTGTACGCTGGATGATTTTTTTGTCCCACAATGTTCTGGAATGTTCCAGAAAGCACTAAAATATTCCAGAATATTACAGAAACTTCTAGAATGTTCCCATCCTTACAAAAGCAAAATATCTTTAAAAGAAAAGAAAAAACATGCAAAATTACTACAAAGTATGTATTGTTTACTAATTAATAATAATAAGCTAGTTCTAAAATTTACCTGACCTAAATATTCACCAAAATATTACGTGAAAATAAATAGCACAATAATTACCACCACAGAATTACTATAAGAACTATAAAAAATGTTAAGTGAAACAAATTTGTTACATTGTGTTATTGTACAAAATAAATCTAAATTCTGAATAATTTTGAGAAAAATCCTTAAGGTTAAAAGAACCAGTAGGCTATACCTGAATGACCGGCTCCAGTGACATTTTGTACAGCAAATAGAGAGGTTCCTGCACACCAATTAAAGATGTATCCCAGCTTGTTGATGTGACTTTGTTGGCCTGTCTTTCCAAGACACCCTGAAGTATGTTCCTGTCAGGTAGGACTCATGCAGAGAAGCTGATACTGTGTTCTGAGAGTAGGCAGAAGGGGGATTCACAGTGTTGAAAGTGGCAGAAATCCGTCAACAAAAGCGTGAACGACAGCTTTTGAGGCCTCCAAATAAACAGGCACTTTGAGAGCTTAATTAGCACGGAATACAACACAAACTGCATGTTAATAACACTAAACGGGTGCATTACAGTTCTCTGCAGACTTGAAGTGAAAGCTTAAATTAGTGAATGGATGTGGATTAGCAAACTCTGGCTTCCTAATTTAAGTCATAATGTGCAATTTACGCTGAAACAGCAATGTCTCTGTAGAAAGGCCAATTTCTCACTAGGTGCTCAAGCAGCACTCAGTTATCAGGTTAATATGGCATACCCTTGGGCTCAAAATAATACAATCCTTACAGATTACAAAGTATGACTGTGCATCATGTCTCACTGAATGCGTTTTAATTTAAAAAAATCATAATATGACAAAAATCATAATTTGGAGGCCAAAATGGAACCACTGCTCAGGCACTCATCAGGACACTAGAGGGCCCTAAATCACCACTTTTGGATTTTTTATTTTATCTTATATTCACAAACATGTTTAACTGTTAACAGGGGGCACGGTTCCAAGACAGGTTTGAAAAATAATGAATTAGATTTTGAAAGATTATTTAAATTGTTAATGTCTTATGCCTTCATTATATTACCAGTTTTTTTTTTTTTGTATTCAATTATAAATCCAGAAAAAAATACAGACAAGTTTTTTTGTTTTTTTTTAAATAAAACATTTAGGGTCATGCCAGTCAAAGAGACATGCCAGTGAAAAACAAGGAAGAGTTGATTTTTGAGGAGAGCAATCACGTTTATTTCACAAAACTAAACTTAAACTCCTCACCTTCAAAAAAAAAAAAAAACGGTGTCCTTCAAAAAGGTCTTAGTATAACGGATAAATAAATTAATGTTAAATAAAATGTAAAAATTGTATGCCTTCTTGCACTGGATGTGCTGGTTTGGGCCTCATTGCGGCTGCAGTCATGTCCTCATCTCATATATAAAACATCTGTGATTCACAACTACTTGCTAAGGAACTCACATTCACGTAAAGTAGCCTTGTTGACAAGTTTGTGTGAGTAAGGGCAAAATGCACAAGATATAGTACTTTAAGTGCCCTGTAGTTGGCCAGATCACTTCTTTTGTAGCAGAAATAAACTGACGCAGAAAAAGCTAGGTCCATGCAAAATTGCAAATACTCATTACACATGTAGTGAAGTAAAGAGTACAGATACTTATTCAAAAATGTAGTGCGGTAGAGAGTAAAAGTTGCTAATACCTTTGATACTTCGTAAAACTACGGAGTATCCAAAAAGATACTCAAGTACAAAAATTACATTTACTCAAATACTTGGTATGCCACACACAACACTACACACAAAAGCAAATTACCCTTCTCAGTCTTTTTATTTTGAACATACGCCTCCAAGCTTACGAGTTCACATTACATTTCTGCTAAATGTTGCCCCCATCAAAAAGTGCCCAAAATATTCAAACTTGAAGTAAATGAGGGAACAACAAAAGCTCAAATAAACAAGATGTTTACAAAGAGCATAGTAGTTGCAGATTGATAGGAGATACAGTAATTCAGTCAGACAGGCTGCCTGCCTGTTTGTGTAGCGTGGTACAGGTTTGGATTCTGTGCTCTGTATAATAAGTGCTTGAAGGGTTTTCCGGAACTGCTCATGGTTCCAGCTAAGTGGTCTGGCTCCTCTCAGGCTTTGCAGAGAGCCACAGCAGAGAAACGGACCTCCCCTTTCTCCCGCTCTGTAAACTCACGGCACACCCTTGCCGCATCCTACAGAGAGATGATAAAGTCAATTATTCAGTCACAGGAAGATGACTCATTGTTTTAAGATGCTCTGAATCTACGGTTTTAACATGCTACACTTGCAATTAACTACAAACACCATGCCCAGGAAAACGTGTGCTTACCATGACGAAGCTTCCTGGGTTTGAAGGTCCATGATTCACAGGTCCATCCATTCTGCCATCTGAGGCAACAAAACACCCACTTTATAGCTCAGAGACATTTAAAAAAAGTAAGTTTAAACTTAAACGCAAGTCGTCGGCACAGAAACAGACACTACACCACAATACATGTCACCCACTTACCCAGCTCATAAAGCTGACCGTTCACTTTGACAAATGTAATGAAATGGAAGTTAACTTTGTCTGCCTCTGGCTGTTAGAACAAGAGAGATGGAGAGGGGAAAAAGAAACAACAATTTAACTTAAACTCATTACTCCTAGTGTTTGTGTATGTCATTCTTGTCTTACCAGACACTGTCCTTCATCAGCAACTGCATCATGAGATTCCTGGACGGCCTGAATAAAACAACTTCACTTTAAAAACACAAATTAAGCCTGAATGCATTCGTTTTAATTAAACACCAAAATCCATGGAAAATAAAAATAGTACAATAAGTACATTTTCATTTATTCACTTAGGAACTGTGTGTAGAATAGTTAAATTGTAGAATAGTACCACCTACTGGAGCTCATGAATACTGCACAAATATTAAAATAGGTCTCAGTTACAAGTACTTTGACATTTCTGAATTTAATCTTAATTTTTGGCAAAGATTATGTGGCAAATCACATGTTTTGTGCGACTCAACAATTAATGAACACTTACAATCCTATTCCATCTATAGCACACCTGTACATACAATTTATTCTTTTTTGTGGTTTATATTTATGCATGTGTATTTTATTCACATCTTATTTTTATTATCTGTGTGTTGTTGTTGTCTCCGTGTACTGGAAGCTTGTGACACTATAACAAATTCCTTGTATGTGCAAACATACACGGCAATAAAGCTCTTTCTGACTCCGATACCTTATTTTGTTCAAATGCTTTGGCTCTTTCTGCAGCAGACATCTCTGAGGTGTCTTCTAGAAGCTTCTTCAGTGCAGAGTCGCTGTCTAAAGACAAAAGGGTGCTGAATCATGAATCCGCCTCTCTCAGCAATACTGTCAATTTGTAACTTTGTATTTCTTATGCATATGTAACTTGCTGCAGTCTGGATTAACAGGACTAAGGTGTCAAATTTTAAGATATAATATAAAATAAAATAAAATATTTTTAAAATTCTCAAAATCAACAAGGCCATCAGCTGTTCAGAAGTTCATGGCACATGTCTCCACTCACCGAAATCAACACTGTCCTGGTTGTTGGCCACAGCATGTACCAAACCCACAGTTCCACAAGAGTTGACCACAGTTTGTTTCAGAAAGTATACACCTTTAGAGTCGTCAACAGACTGTTTGGAACGAAACTCCTCGTGCTAAAAACAAAGAAGAGAGATATCCGTGTTAAAGTTACATAACTAATCCAGTTCATTCTGTGAGAGTAAAGATAGGCTACTCTGATTTGAAATACTACCAATAAGCCAAAAAATAACATTTACATCTCAAATCGATTTTAACTTCTTAGGTATAATAAAACTACGCAACTTTGAGCATCTATGTTTTGCACATCTCGACTCCTCGCGTGAGAGGTGACCACGCCCGCACGTACCTGTTGCGTTAAAGGGAAGAGCAGCATCATGGCACCGCAGGGTGAGGGCACCCCTGACAGAGACTCATCCTCCAGACCCAAAACATCCACAAAACGCCAACTCGAGCCCACACCCAACTTACTCAACACCTACACAAAGACAGAGAGAAGGGGAAAAATCACATTATTCTTGACCCGTATATCTATTCAAATCAAGCAAAATCAGTGTCTGATATATTCAAAGTTTGAAATGACCATGTGTTATAAACGACTAGTATATCTGTAGCTTGTGATATTACGCAAAATTATGGCGTTAAGCATGCGTATAAAAAATGCTGCGTGTCACTGTTATTGTGCACAGCAGGTGAGCCCACGCCCTCTCATCTCAAACTGGAGTCCGTGGAAGTTCAGCCCCAGACAGTCTCATCATCACCTCATCTTATGACTCAGCGAACGTACCTTATTCAGCATCTGAAAGCGCACAAATATGTCGGTCATGAGAAAGCCAAACCATGCACGATAAATCAGCTGGCGAGGCTAAATCATGAAAAAGCGTTATACCTCAGGGTTTATCTCCATCGGTTTCCACTCCATGATTGCAGACGCTCGTGAGTGTCACTCCTCAGAGATCTGAAAGGCGCCGCCCGAGAAAGAAACACAAACCAGACTGAAAGCGCACGAGGATCATATGCGAGCGGTCATATTCCATTTGCACAGACCGGAGGGGTGTCCACTCAGATAAACGAGCTATTTATGCACTTCTGGCACACTTATTCACCCCGCTAGAGAAACGTTTCTGTATATTTAGAGTATCGGGAAAAGTCAACGCAACATGGAAAAGAGAGACTGGCAAAAATGACTGGGTGGTGGTTGAGATTCTCCAGCAATAGATCGGTCCGCCGTCGGCCGATTCTGGAAGCTACCACTGTTCTCCAGTTCTGATGTAAAAAAAGGGGAACATTTTACAGTAGAGTTAAGTGGACCAGTTATGAATTAAGTGCACTTAATGGCTCGAAGCTGCGTAAATCAGAACTGAGGGACTAAATTCAACTTTACCCAACTCATATAACACTTTACTTTGAGCTGAGTTCTGATGAAATAACAACTGATGACTTGCACTTTTTGGTATCTTTTAAATAACTCATGTTTCTGTGTCTGTGTAAATCCAGTTTACACACTCAAAGAGATTTACTATACTGATTATTACCATAATTTGAAAATTAGATGATTTTTTTTTTATGAATACCCTGCCTACCTTGATCTTGAAAGAGAATGGGGATTGAATGACAAATGAACAGCATAAATGCTTATGAAAGTAGTAAATACAAGGCATTCTAAATCCGTTTATTCAATCTCAATATTCACTGAAAATCTCAACAGCTGGGGTGAAAGGTTGGAATGATTCTGGTGGCACACAACAGTTTTTACATGTATTTTTCAAATGGATTGGGCCATTACAGTTAGGGAGAATTCCTAGTTACAGTACTGCACTGGCACAAGTTCTCCTTTGCACACTGAGAGAATAACCTTGTCCGATTCTAATCTTTCTTTAAGTTAAATCTTTTCAGTGAACTGGTTGATCCAGTGTTGACAAAACTAATGTCAATAATTCAATTCACTGATCCACTGATCCATTCGCAATGATTAAAAGAATTGTTATCTAAAAAAAGTAACATTTTCTGAAAATGTACTCAGCCTTAGTTTGTTTCTTCAGCGAAATTTATTACATAATTTGCTCACCAATAGATCCTCTGCAGTGAATGGGTGCCGTCAGAATAAGAGTCCAAACAGTTGTTATAAACATCACAATAATCCATGCTACAATCCATGATTTACATCATTAAGATGTGTTAACTTTAAACCATCACTTCTGGCCATAATCCATAATAACTCTTCCTCTGGTGATAAAGTCCATCACCTGTTGTCAAAATAAACTGACATATTTGTTTCGAACTGCTTTGGACTGCGTTTACAGTGCTTGATCTTTGCATATTTCTCTTCTGATTCAGATGAGACCACTTTTTCACTGAAGAAACTGGATACAGAGAACTCGTTTTTTAGCCAGAAGCAGCGGTTTGCAGTTAAAAACGTCTTAATGATTGAAGTGTGTAGATAACATGCAGCTTTTTGATTCATTAGATGTTAATTGATGGACTGGAGTGGTGTGGATTACTTGTGGATTATTGTGATGTTTTTATCAGCTGTTTGGACTCTCATTCTGCCGGCACCCATTCACTGCAGAGCATCCACTGGTGAGCAAGTGATGCAATGCTACATTTCTCCAAATCTGTTGAAGAAACAAAACTCATCTACATCCCTTTAACAGTTTCATCACATAATTATATATTGACTTCACAAGAATTGATAGTGCATGGAACAAATGGACAAATGTACCTGTACTTTTATGATGCTTTTGTGTCCTTTTTTAAGCTTGAAAGCGCCAGTTCCCCATCCATTATAACTGCATGTAAAAGGGACAAGAGCATTATAGAAAATTGCTGATTTTGGCATAGTAGGCCTAACAATAAATAAATAATAAAAAGAGTAATAACAAAAATATAATAATGATAAAACCAACAATATTGTCAAGCACTAAGGTTACAGGTGAATTAACACTACATGTGCACATACTAACATTACAAACAATTCCACCTAAAATATTGTGATGGTAAAGACAGGAGTATGGCTTTTTATGTATTCATCAGCTATATGTGCATCTGTAGTATGTCTTAATTTCAACTTAAGTCTTTTTAGAACACAATGCAGTTGCAATTGTGTTTGGGCTTGAAATTTGATCAGCAAGTCTTGCACGCATCCACGTGGAAATGATCAACAATGGGTTACTTTCCAAATAAAATATTAGATTTGTGTAACGTGACACCCATCTTTGTGTGTTTGAGTAGACTTAATATGTTGCCTGGCAGATAGCTTTTCTCTGTTTGTCTTATTAAACAGTGAGAGCACCTGCTGGAACAACACTTTGTTGACCAACAGGGTGGGGAACCACCAGCACGGCATCAGAGTTCACAAACCAGCCTCCTGGATGGAAAAAGTTGATGTTTATAAGTTTGAATAATAACTGCTTACATTCTTCTAAAAATGGTTCTCTGTACTGTGATCTTGTGCAATGCCTGGTCTTCAGCTGTGATTCATTGCTTCCGTATGCACAGATATGTAGAAATATAAGAAGAAAGCAGAAAAACACCACTACCCATAAGTCACAGCGTCTGGCTGATTTGCCAGGGTGTGGCTCAACACATCGCAGTGGAGTTTAATCCTCCTGCTGAGTACTTCATTCCTCATTCCTGCTGCTGCTGCTGTGTGTACTGCAGTCATCTGCTCCTAAACTGAAACTCTTCTCTCGGTAAGTGAATGGAAACGCCACTTCAACTCTAATCCTTCAGCTTTTCCTACTCGTGTTTCTATAGAGTACACAGGTACGACCCTACCTGTCTGAAAACATTATTTTTTTTTAAAAATCCCCTTCTCAATACTTAATAAACTAGCTTTTTATTATTTTATAATCACATTATGCATTTATTCACATCGATGTTTATTACTGCACAGTTATTTTGTCATTTTCTTTCTCTCTCTTCTTTTCTTTTGTAGCTTCGAGCTCTTTGAAGTATTACGTGAATCCCAAAGATGGTAAGTTATATAGTTTACTGCTGTAATGAAAGTCTAACATCATTTGTAGCGTGTTTTAATTTTTAACACCTCTTTGTTTTTGAAGATACTTAATATTCGGTATAGCTACATTTCATGTGTCGTCGCCCGTAATAGCTGCGTAGGGAAGAAAAAACTTCTTAAAGGGGCACAGTACTTGTTGCATTGTTGTCAAACTCTTACTACAGAATGAAACGATGCTTTTTCACTATCCTGCCATATAGGCGACACACGATGCTTTTGGAAGCATTATTATATTGGCTACATATGATTCATGGATTCCAACTATTCCAGAGAGCGTTTAAGTTTTCAATGCAAATGTTTAGAAATAAACAAAATAGTGGTAAATGAGAGCATCGATGACTCACTCGCGAGCTGAACCACCCGAAGGGCGTTCCTGTCTGTCTCCCTCAGTTTCTGCACTCTGCTATCCTCATCTCTCCTCTTCTTTGTTCCTCTAATTCACCCCATTCCGCTGAGTTCAAGTAAACTGGTGAACTATTTCCGCTAACGTTGCGGATAATAATAATATTTTATACAGAGCAAAGTCAGCAATATAATGTTTTGATAGGCTACTATGATGCTACTCGTATCAGACGTTTAGTTTACTGTCAATAAAAATATAACCAGGACCGAAAAACTGAAATCACTTTTCATTCATTAATACCTAAGCTGCGGATGCATTGTAAAATAAATTAGTTTTAGCTGAAACGGGGAGATTGGAGAACACTCGCACACTTGTTTCTGCAGGTAAATCAATATTGCTTTCATTTCCGTATATTTGGATATGTCAAATATGTTTGTTCACTCTATTGTTTGGACTGAGGCTGAGTAACATGACTCCAACTGACAGAGTTTTAGTACTAGGACAAAAGGGCTACAGAACTGTAAAAAGATAAATGTTTATTATATATATAAGGAGAAGTAATCGGATTCATCTGTTCAGCATGTTAACATGTATTCAGCTATATTTTGTTGTGATGCCTTTGTAACCCCTCTCCCCCGGGTCCTCTCCACCACACCTCGTTCTCGCTCCGAGTGGGTCTCCGGGATGGGACGCACTAACAAGGAGGCTAAAGACTGCAGCCACTAGCACGTCTCTTGAGATCAGGGGAGTGAGGTTTACCTGCACAGCACCTACCGCTGGCCTCCGTTACACTCACCCCCCCTAAACCTCACTCCCATCCGGGTCACGGCACCAATGTAACCCCTCTCCCCCGGGTCCTCTCCGCCACACCTCGTTCTCACTCCGAGTGGGTCTCCAGCATGGGAGGTGGACGCATTAACAAGGAGGCTAAAGATTGCAGCCACTAGCATCAGTCGCTAGTGCGTGTCTTGAGATCAGGGGAGTGAGGTTTACCTGCACAGCACCTACCGCTGGCCTCCAGATTATTTTTTTTTTTAAACACTCCCCCCCTAAGCTCCGCCCCCCCATCCGGGTCACGGCACCAATGTAACCCCTCTCCGCCACACCTCGTTCTCGCTCCTAGTGGGTCTTGAACCCAGGTCTCCAGCATGGGAGGCGGACGCACTAACAAGGAGGCTGAAGACTACAGCCACTAGTGTCAGTCACTAGTGCGTCTCTTGAGATCAGGGGAGTGAGGTTTACCTGCACAGCACCTACCGCTGGCCTCCGTTACACCTTGCTTCTGTTTTGTCAAATATTTCCAGCTTCATCTAGGGAATTGTCACCACAGCCAGATTTGGAATCTGATGATGTTGACAATCATATTTTGCTTATTTTGTGTAAAATTTAAATGAGCCTAAATAAAGTAAAATGCTCTAAATAAAATGGAAAATAGCAGCACCATTACCTAAAATGTGGGGGGGGAACTAGCCTGTGTGATGTTGTTTGATTTGCAGGTGTTGTTAGTTCAACATTGAATTATAATGAGCTGAATAATGACACTATTGTCTTACTATGGTTTCATAATTGAAGAACTTTGCAACATTAACACTGTTATTTTCCAGTTTATTCCTGATGAGCTTCTTTAAAACAATCTGCATTGTATAACGTGGCTATATAAATCAATGTGACGACAAAAGTGGGGACACAGGTGTGGAATTATATAAAAAGGTATGGGAAAAGTTGTGGGATAGGTTTTATCCTATGTCTCAAGAATCTGCCAGTTTTTCCTTAAATGTCTTGTTTTGCACAGATTAAATCTATAACGCGTGATGTTGCCATCGTACACAAGTAGGATTCTGTTCTGTTTGCGGCTGGATTTTGAATGGATGGCTCCTGATTCCTAAATAACCACAGAAAGCATTCAGGCCTGAGTTATTCAACACATTCCTGTGGCTGAGACATTAACGAACAATACATTTCCTCTCCCAAACAACAAAATATCATTTTGCTTATCTAAAAAAAAAAAAAGCTGTGAGTAGTAAGTAAAAGCTGTCTAAATCAGCTGCTGTCTGCAAGTTTATACACAATAAACATTTTGCTTATTGGACAATTTCTGGGGACTTAACAGCTTCTGACCTTTGACCTTATATCATAGCATTGGCACGTATTACGCATTATTACATACTACCCTTACCACAGAAATATATGATAAAATTAATAATATGCAGTTCCAAATTCTGAAATCCTGTCTATGGTCTTTTTGACATCGTATGCACATTTCAGAATCTCGCCAGTAGCACATCCGGGGACCTTTTGCCTACTAATTCAGACATACTGTTTTTTTCGCTTAATATATAGAAGGGAAAGTATGTGATTTTGAATGCAACCTATGTCTTGTAGGGTTAAATAGGTGTAATACAACTGCTACATAGAAGCAAAGCAATTCAAGATTGTTTTGCAGTATGTTCTGTGCTTGTGTGCATACGGTGAGGTTCAGAAAAGGGCTTTAGTGTGTATTTGTGTGCCTTGTTTTAATGAGGCATTGCTGAGGTCTATTGTCTGTAGTGTGGTTGTCACCCAGAGGACTTAACTGAGATAAGAACAAACCAGTGTGTCTGTGCTGGTATCTTTTCCCGTGACTCCTTTGATCCACAAACAGACACCGGCGGCGGAGTGTTTTCTGTGTTCAAGTTTATGAAATTATATGAAGGATTTAAGAAGTGTGTGATTTTCCTAAAAGATCGCATGATCTTTGACTGTATTCTCACAAAATCTTGGGTTACATCAGTTGGTAATTTCTGGATTCTTACACAGCTTCCTGAATTTGAGTGGATAGTAGGTCACAAACAGGAATGCAGATAATAAGTAAATCTGAACAATACTTTTTAAAAAAGAAAAACAATGTTAATTTGTAGATGTGGTATAGTATGAACTGTATCCAGGATTCTGGTATAACCCCCCTGCCTCCCACACACATAGACCGAAGAAAATTTGTGGTAGTCGCTCAAAGTTTCCATGTGGAAAACTACTGCACGTAAAAGTCAAATGCACATCTTCTTAGAGAGTCAGAGGAAACGTGGGTGTGGTTGTGACTCAGACATGTATTACTGAAGTTCCTGAAGTTAAATATATACATACTATTAAAAAGGAATGAAACTAATACTTGATTTTTTTTCTAATTGTTTTAGGCTGGCAGAGGCACAGTGAAGGCCCATGGTGGATTCAATGCTAATGATGACGCTGAAGTTCTCTTCAAGGCCATGAAAGGACTCGGTGAGTTTGACAAATGTATTAAATGTGTAACTGCAAATTAGAATCTATTATGCTGTAGAATTCCAGAGATCTTACACATTTAGTGTGACTAATTTATTATTATTTGGATGATCAAGGCTGTGTATGGATGCATTAGTGTTTATACATTTTGCTTGTTTAATTAATTTCATTCTCATGAATGAATAACTTGAGAATATTGCATCTGGGTATAAGAGATGGATATCAGTCTATTCATTATGTAATGGTCATCAACAATAATTATTATAATTTTTTTTACTCAGGCACCGATGAGGATGCTATTCTCCAGCTGCTGATAGCACGTAGTAATGCACAGCGCCAAGAAATCAAGGCTGCATTCAAAACCCTGCATGGAAATGTAATCTCATCAACATCATTTATGTACTCAAGCCATATATAAATATGTGTTATGTGAATTTGTGCAGGTTTGTAAAACAATCATTTAAAAAAAATCTTTAAAAGATGCATTCTTTACTTTGTTTTTTCTTTTCATCTCTGTTTAGGATTTGGTGGATAATTTGAAGTCAGAGCTGGGTGGGAAGTTTGAGAGTCTGATTGTAGCTCTGATGACTCCTCCCATCATGTATGATGTCACATGTCTGCGGGATGCTATTAAGGTACACACCAATAACTAGGCCTGTCAATCATTTTTAACAATAAAAAAAACAATATTCACGATTGTAGTGAAATATAAATTTCATGATGTTTTATAGACAGATTGCTGTATATCTGTACCTTTGCATTTGTTGTCTTAGGGTGCAGGCACAGATGAGAAAGGGCTGATTGAGATCTTGGCATCAAGGTTACCTAATGAAGTCAACGAGATCAAAAGTCTATACAAACGAGGTAACTGTGTTTGTCTTTTACTTGGTATTCTAATTCGTAGTTAGTGCCGGTAAAGCAATATGTGTTGAATGATGCTCTCTTCAATGTTAATGATATCTGTATGTATGTTATAGAGCATAATGATGATCTGGAGGAAGATGTGACTGGTGACACTGGAGGTCATTTCGGTAGGATGCTGGTTGTTTTGCTACAAGTACGTAGTCCATTAACAATCTTTATAAAAAATAAAAATACAGGATTATCAACAATAATGTATCTGTGTATGTTAATAGCACTGGGAATTTCAATCCACTGCAGAAAGGACCGAAGACTTAAGTGTGGTTGTTTTGTCATTTTAGTTGCATTACTATTCATTTATTTGATCTTATATGATGTTGCTATAGGCCAGCAGACAGCAGGGTATACAAGAGGACCTCATCCAAAGCGATGCCCAGGTAAGTTTGTATATGTAAGTTCACATCAAATCCAATGCAACTGAATGTTTGCAAATAAGTTTTTAGACTAAAACTGGTCATTTTCTTTCCTTGAAAAAACATTTGGATGTTAAATAAAAAGTTCTTGATGTAAAACGTTGAAATTCTTCTATCTAGTGCTTGTGGTGTGTAATATCAGTCAGTTTACAAACTGTTTGTGGTGTAGGCTCTGCTTGCAGCAGGAGAACAGAAGTATGGAACCGATGAAGGCCAGTTCATCACTATACTGGGGAACCGTAGTAATGCTCACCTTAGGAGAGGTTAGTTTGACACATGCATGTAGGTAATGAAATTTGTATTTTTGTTTCTATATATTCACTTGTTTTCTGTTAATGGTTTTTCTGCAGTGTTTGAGGAGTATAGAAAGCTCTCAGGGTATGAAATAGAGGAGAGCATCCAGAGAGAGACATCAGGAACCCTCCAAGAAGTACTGCTGGCCGTGGGTAAGACACAGACACACACACAGGCCCACACAACACAGACCGCATAAATAAAGAACAGAAACACAACACACACACACACCACACACCGATATATAAACACACACACCACACACCCCACACATACTGTATATCACACACACACACATCTAACACACACACATATACACACACATACACTCTCTCATCGTTAGCTATGTTAATTCTTACAATCTAGTATCTTATTAGAAGTGCAAAAATAGGAATTTCATTATTTTAGTAATTTTATAATGTAATTATAGATGGGAAGTTAAAAGTATGGCAAAAACGAGAGGAAATTCTTAAAGTTAAAAAAAACCAACGTTTTTCTGTAATCATATTAGGGACAGGGAGTAGTTTTATAATTGAAGACTCACCTCTATGCAGGTTTTGTCTCTTATAACACTCGTTTCGTCTGCCTCCTCAGTGAAGGGTGCCGCAGTGTGCGGGTTATTTTTGCGAGAAGCCTTACAATTACATGTTTTTTTCAAGGTGAAGGGTTTTTATTTTTGTATTTTCCATTTTATTGCAATAAAGTTTTAGTAATGTGGGTGTGTTAGTTTTTATTTTTTAATGTCTATAAAGGTAATTTAGTTATTTCGTTACATGAAGTTTTAAACTAAAGGAAAGGAGAAGTAAAATCAAATAAGTTGAACTTTTTCCGTTATACTTATTCAATAACCAAATGTTTATTATTATTATTATTATTTTAGTTCTGCAAAGTACTTACCTGTTGCTTTCTTTCTACTTTCCTCCAGCAGGGGGCAGGCACTGATGACCAGAATCTGATCAGGATCATGGTTTCCCGCAGTGAGGTGGACATGATGGATATACGCACTGAATTCCGAAAGAGATTTGCAACCTCTCTGCACAAAACGATTCAGGTATACTCATGCTCAGTATTTAGCGATTAACACCTTATGCATTTTCTTGTTTGTCCATATCAGCGAAACTGAAACTTCTGTCATCTTTCTCTTAAATGTTTTTCCGTTACTGCAGGGTGATACCTCCGGTGACTACCGTAAAGCCCTGCAGCTGCTGTGTGGCGGTGATGATGCATAAACCCTGCCACCCTCTCTGTCTGGGTCACATCCCAGGACTCCCAGCTCAGGGGCAGGTCTGTGGGACAAGGGCCTAGTCCCCTTCTGAACCCAGTTCAGGACAAATTACAAAAACATGACATTCCAAATCATTAGAAGGATCTCTTGTCCAGTTGTGTAAATGCTCTGCATAGCACAGAATGACTTAATTCGAGTAAGCAATAAGCATATTTTGGCATTCATATTTCATGAAATGTGTAATAGATTTAGAGAGAAAAAATATTTTAGTAGAAGCTACAAAAATATGAAGAACAGAGAACAACATAATACCCATTCTCTGCTTGACTTGATCTATTACAGAAAAAAAGAAAGTCCTAATTTCTTTTTAAAGATATTTTTATTATGAAAATATCTATTAACTCGGCTCTATTATAAAAAAGGCCAAAGACTAATTTGTACTCAATGAAGCAATATTTTATATTTATTGTTTGTATGCTTGCTAACTTCCTTGACATTTCAGTATATAGCCATATAATGTCATAACCAGTCTCATAATTGGCATTATTAGCAAGTTTGTTTACCCACAGCAAATAAAGATTAGCAAAATGTTTGCCCTCTTTAAGGTTATTAATGCTCATTAAAAGCTGAAGGAAAAAGGTGCTACTACTAAAATGTTCTAATATTTCATTGCCATGATGTTCACAATAAACACTCGTGAAATAAAAGCAAACGGACAATCTCCTGTGTGACTGACCACATAATGATAACTGAGCTGTTGTGACCTGTTTTCTGATGTGTGACTTCAAGTATATTTGAGTATATAAAACAATACATAAAATAAAGTGAATATTATGATTTAATGTTCAGGTAATATATATATACTGTGCATATATAGATATATAATATATATATATATATACTTATATATATATACTATAAATAGGACAGTTTAAATTTAGCTTAAAGCAACTGAATATAGCCTTGTGATGATATTGATATTAAAGGTTAAAACTGATATTTCAAGGTTAAAAAAGCTTAGTTGCTTTAGGTTCAAATAGGCTAAAACTTTATAATTTGAAATTGTAGGCCGCTTTGTTAAAGTGAAAGCTGAATGTGGAAAGTTAAAACGTGGAAGTGAAAAATACTTTGTTTTTCAATGAATGACTTTTAGTGCGCTGTAGGTCAGTATTGGCCACAGGGAGGCGCTGTAGTCAAAGAATGAACTGTAGAGCAGACACCAAATAGCCTACTGTGTGAAATAATTAAGGAATTAGATGATTAATGCATACCAGTTTGCGACTACATTACATGTAGCTTGTTTATAGATTGATTTTATGATTGTTATATAGTCATTCATGCATATAGTTCAATAGTCAGAAAATGCAATATGCTCTAATAATGGTCCTGTTTATAATAAAGTAAGGATCATAATGCCATATACTTTTCCCCTGGCAAGCTACTGTAAGATACATTTCCAGTTAAATTGACAGTCTGCTCGTAATTCTTCCTTGTATCACTAAAGGCATATTGGAGAATGTCCTGCAAGTGTAGACAAGCTTTAATCTCACCTGTCTTCAAAGAAATCGGGGTCATATACAAGAAATTATTTAGTTCTGGTTGTGTATGTGTGCTTTAAAGTTTGTCTGCTGAGTAAGTTTCATGGAGACTAGTTTTGATTCTAGACCCTTATGCATGTCCCAGCCACCCTCAGCCAATAGAGAGGAGCAGAAGTTGTACCAATAGGTGTGGGATATCGGCCAATAGGACTGTCTGAATTCAGGGGTGGGACTGTCAGGCCACCTCGTGCCACACAAAGGAACAATGAATGTTAAACCCAGCCCACCAAACAAAACACATCTCCCATGTGTCTGCATCTGTGCACACTACTGTCATGATAAATGAAGGCTGTATGATGGCAGTTTTGAGGTCATGATACAATATATCTGTTGTTATGAATGCATTCGTGACATTTGGAGATGTATATATTCAGTATTTGTGTAAACTTTGTGGATGCCCTCATGCGTCTGTTTGTCTGTGTGAAGGTAAACCCCTCCTTTTACGGAAATTGTACGACTTTGATATCTTCCCGCAGCCCAGGTGCAACAGTAGTCATGTAAGAACATGATCTTTGAATGGAAGAGAACACACTCACGTACATTCGCAAATATGTGTGTGCTACGAGTCTGTTCCCTTCCAGTGAATGCCTGGGTCTGTTTGAGCTGCAACTTGAATAGACTTGAACCTTCCCTTTACACACAAACACACACACTGATGTCTGACCTGTATTTGATATATGAGAGGTTCACTGTGTTCCTCTCGGACTGTTCTTTTGGCTTGAAGAGATTATAGAATGTATCCTAATGTGAAAAGAGCTCATATATTATAAGATTCGCCTCTGTTCATCTCAATTTTAGTTTGGTTCACTTACATGTTAATACTTTACCAATGTATTTATTTGCCAATGTAATTAAGTATGACTCACACTTTGGTTTGGGTCCATAAGATCAAAAGTGACAGTAAAGGCTTTGTTACAAACAAACAAACAAACTTCTGTTGTTTTGAACTTTCTATATTGGAACTTTCTATTCGGTCATCAAAGAATCCTGAGAAAAAAATGTATCACAGTTTCAACAAACATATTATGCGCTACAACCATATTCAACATTGATAATAATCAGAAATGTTTCTTGAGCACCAAAGCAGCATATTAAAATGATTTCTGAAGATCATGTGACACTGAAGACTGGAGTAATGATGCTGAAAAAAATTCAGATTTGATCACAGGAATAAATTACAGTTTAAAATATATTCAAATAGAATACAGTTATTGTAATTTGTAATAATATTTCACATATTCATAATGCAAATGTCACAGGCGGACAAGATATATTTAAAGATATAAAATAAAAATACATCTTGCCAAAATGGCAAGGGCCAAAAACTTGGTCTTGACTGCATGATGACATGATTTTAAACTTTGACCGTTAACTGTGTAGACGTTGGAGTGGAATGTGGTGTGATGTGATCACACAAACTGTAAAGTATCATGTTCACAATCGAAATATTATTTTGGGCGTGTGTGGGAACGATAGAAAGAAAGACAGCAGGAACTGATATCAGATGTTGAGTACTTCTTATTGGCTGTGGGCATGATATGATCCAAAGTATCAGCCAGTCAGAAAATGTGCTCACGTGTTCTTGTGAATGTGTGGGCAAATAGTCGTAAGATTTATTTGAACTTACAGTCATTCTAACAAATGGTAGTACTCGTATTAGACCCTTGTTAATTTGATGTCAGCATACAAAGTCGTTATTTTACTCTATCATAGACAGCAGGTCAAATCTGTTTGTCTTCATCATACTGAAGGTGTATACATTTTTATATATAATAGATATTTAAAAATGTAAATGTGCCAAAAGGTGTCTGTTAGGGGTAGGGTTGTGAAATAGTAATATAAAAAGTATAGATTTATTAACTTTATTCAAATTAAATTTTAGGCACCCTAAACTGAAAATTCTGTCCTTGTTTACTCACCCTCATTTTTGGGTGAACTGTTTCTTTAAGAATGTAATATAAATGTCAAAGTCAGTAGGAAGTAAATGTGAACAAGATGTATGCATGTGCTTTCCACTGATCCTCTTTCTATTCAGTGCTGTAAACCTGTGCTGTTTGTGCTTCCGGCTCATCGTGTGCACATCTGCAGCGTGTGCCGTCTTACACATGTTCACACATGCCAGACCACCCATTTGAGGATTTATCCCAGAATGGACATTTGTCTGTGTCTGTCTGAGTGCCCATGGGAAACTAAAATTAAAGAAAAAATGTCATGTAAATGAGTCATTATCTGGCCTTTAGGTGAGAAGAATGAGTTTCATTATGGGTTTAGTTATATAATGTTAAGTGTTTCATACTTCAGTGGGAATGGAACATTTCATGAGATCTTTTGAAGGACAGTAAAGGGGTGTTTGTGTGTGTGTTTGTGTGTGTGTGTGGCTGAAACAAATCTGAGTAAGCTGGAAATCGTCATTGATGCTTTGCCTTTATAACAGCATTCTTGGTATTCATGTGTGTGTGTGTGTGTGTGTGTGTGTGACTGAACAAATCTGAGTAAGCTGGAAAGTTTATTTGATGCTTTGCCTTTTAAACAGCATTCTGGATACTGTGTGTGTGTGTGGTGTGTGTCGTTGTGTGTGTGGTGGGTGTGTGTGTGTGTGTGTGTGTGTGTGTGTGTGTGTTGTGACTGAACAAATCTGAGTAAGCTGGAAATTGTCATTGATGCTTTGCTTTTATAACAGCATTCTTGGCATTAATGTGTGTGTGTGTGTGTGTGTGGGTGTGTGTGTGTGTGTGTGTGTGTGTGTGTGTGTGTGTGTGTGTGTGTGTGTGTGTGTGTGGGGGACTGAACAAATCTGAGTAAGCTGGAAATTGTCATTGATGCTTTGCTTTTATAACAGCATTCTTGGCATTAATGTGTGTGTGTGTATTTTTGCAGGTTCTTGCATTTACAGAATGAAGTAATGAAATATGGTGATGAAAAATAAAAGAGAGAAATAAATCTATGCCATTCACATGTTCAGGGTGTCAATACATGCCTAACACACTGTTATTTTGGTTGTGTATTCTATACTGTTCAAAGTTTGGGGTCTGTACCGACCATGATTTGTGAGGTAACTAATACATTCCATTTATATGACATCATATCAAGACATGTGACAAATCATCCTTTGGGGTCAAAGAGGCAAGGGTTTAAGTCTATAATGCACATTTGTTTTGGAGGCAAAGTAACACTTTGTCACTGTGTATTCATAATTTGACTTCCTGTCTATGGTTAATATGTAATCTTTTGTGTTGCTTACAGAGGAGATCAAAGCTATCTGGTAATTACAGTTCGAAAAACTTCACCCAGTCATTCTTTTATACAGTCATGAATATATCATTACAAATTATAACACTCTGTATGAGCTGTCATATCACCATAGAAAACTATAGAATAAAACATTGTCACCCAATCAGAGACTTATACACATAGCTGCAGTGCATTAGTGTAAAAGTGTTTTCAAACATGATTTCTAAAAATAATGATTTTAAAAAGGTACCTTTATTCTAAAACACTCTTGTTCCTTTATAAAATAATAAAAAATCATATAAAACCGAAACTGTCCAGCCTAATCAATAGCCAAGCCTTTAAACACATATACAGTAGGCACATTTCCAAAGACTTTGTGTAAGACTGGATGTGAAACTGATGAAAGGAACAGCACACACTGTGAAGTGTAATATGTGAGGTGCACCAGACACACACAAACGTTGTATTTCCATGTTTTATGGGTTCATTCCATAGGCATAATGGTTTTTATACTGTACACACTGTATTTTCTCTCCCCTTACCCTAAGCCTACCCCACAAACAAAACTACAGGAATTTTTAGATTTTCAAAACACTTCATTCTGTATGATTTATAACCTGTTTTCCTCATGAGGACCAAAAAAATGTCCCCACAAGGTCAAAAATGTACTGGTATTACTGTCCTTGTGGGGATATTTGTGAGTGTGTGTGTGTGTGTGTGTGGGTGTGTGTGTGTGTGTGTGTGTGTGTGTGTGTGTGTGTGTGTGTGAGTGTGTGAGTGAGTGAGTGAGTGAGTGAGTGCTTGAGTGAGGGTGTGAGTGTGTTGGGTTGTGTGGAGTGACGTGAGGGAGGAGTCGAGTGAGGTGAGTGAGGGAGTGAGTGAGTGTGGAGTGTGGTGGTGGTGTGGTGTGTGTGAGTGAGTGAGTGAGTGAGTGAGTGGAGGGGTGTGGAGTGTGTGTGGTGTGTGTGTGTGTGTGTGTGGGGTTTTTTTTTGAGGAGTGAGGGAGTGAGTGAGTGAGTGAGGTGTGTGTGTGTGGGGTGTGTGTGTGTGTGAGGTGTGTGTGTGTGGGGGGGGGGGTGGGGGGGGGGTGAGTGTGTGTGTGTGTGTGTGTGTGAGTGAGTGAGTGTGTGTGTGTGTGTGTGTGTGTGTGTGTGTGTGAGTGAGTGAGTGAAGTGAGTGTGTGTGTGTGTGGTGTTTGTGCGGTGATGATGAAGGTGAGGGAGTGAGTGAGTGAGTGTGGTGTAGTGGTGTGTGTGTGTGTGGAGTGAGTGTGTGTGTGTGTGTGTGTGTTGTGTGGGGGAGTGAGTGTGTGTGTGGGTGTGTGAGAGAGAAAGTGTGAGTGAGTGAGTGAGTGAGCGAGTGTGTGTGGTGTGGTTGTGTGGTGTGTGTGGGTGTGTGTGGGAGTGTGTGTGTGAGTGTGAGTGTGTGGTGTGTGTGTGTGTGTGAGTGTGAGTGTGAGAGTGAGAGTGTGTGTGTGGGAGGGTTTTTAGAATATTAGGTTCTGACAACTTCCTCAAAAGCGTTCCAGGAATAGGAAGGTTCTTATAGTTAAACTTAGGATAAGGTTTATCTATCTCCTGTTAGGCTCATCTTTTGCTATTTGCGTGGTTTTAATTTATATCACTTCAAAATAAAAATGCTGTATTTGTTAAGCATCTCTGCCTCAAAGCTGTATTTTAAAAATCAAGCTTGTATTGTAATAAAATATCTTGTGGCCATTTCACAAGAACAGGGTAATACCTTTTAACACAGATACATAAACATATTTATTTTGCATGTCATAAATATATACAATGCAATAAAATGGGTGTCATTGTATTTTACAGTAGACTAAAGAAAATAATGTACATTTGCTGAAAACATTTAACATGGATATGAAAACGAGATGATTATGAAGATGATAGTGAGGATGAAGCATCATCCAATTTATTATTATTATTATTATGAGAATTAAGTTAGCTGTTAAAGCACAAAATTGAAAATGATTTAAAGGGCCTATCTTGCCCCTTGTTAAAATCAAACTCATTGAATTATATATAAAACAACAGATTTATGATAATCATGAAATGTATACTAACAACAAAAAGCCACTGGGGTCCTTCAGTCCCTGAGGGGGTCATCGTACCCTAAGGGTCTACTGAAACTTTTCACTTCAAAGTAAAAACATCATATTTACTTTGCCCAAATCCCTCAAATTCCCTTTTAATAAATATAAATAAAAGTTTTAATATCCAACATAAAATAAATAGACATCTCACTATTCTCCAATGAAATGCCAACATTAAAAACTGTATAGGCATTGAATAAATGTCTTAAGATTAAATTTTGTGCCACTACGGTCAAGGCAAACACTACTCCTAAAGTGGTGGGAACGAATACTCCATCTTGGCATCTTGATTCACCTTCCCAAATGTCAGAATGAGAACAGTGCATTTTTCTGTTTACAATAAAATACGTGATGTTTTACACCTTAAACAGAACTCTCAGAAGCGTCCAATAAGTACCAAGAAACGTTTATGATACACATGCTCAGCAGTCTCCGCTCTGGATTATAGTAAAGACAAACGCGCAGAGACTCGCCCAGGAATCTCCGCACATCTCTTTGGCGACCTCGCTGTGGTCAGTGCGCTCCGTGCACTGGCGCGTTGTGTTCGTGGTTGTCGGTGTTTTCTCTGTGGGGGGTTTCTCTTGTGACGTTTCGATGAGTTTGAAATGCGCGTCCAGCGGCGCACGCTTGCACATGCCGGCGCGGATCAGTGCGCGCGGATCCGCGCAGAGTTTCTTCTGCCTTCTAACCGATTTAGTGATCTGGTGCCAATAACCCAAGGGATCAGACCCATATTCGGTGCACGTCGCGGGCTTGGCAGTGTATTTACAGCTGAATCCATCCTCGTCTCCACGCTTACATGTAATAGTCATGGTGTAGATGTCCTCTCCGCGCGCCTCCCACAAGCACTGCGCCTTGCTCTTGGCTTTAAACAAGCCTTTGTGTACGGAAATGTTCTTATCACCTCGGCTCTCCAGCCTCCTTCCTTTCTTTCTCGCTCCTCTAATGCTGTCAGCAGCGAAGGTGAGGAGTGAAAGACACGCGAGGAACAGCAGGAGCGCGGCAGTCCCACGGAGAGACATTTCCTTCAGTGACGCAACGATCTAAGACATATTAATTATGAGATTAAACACGATCATTTGTTTGTAATTTTGTACCTTTCAAAAGATGCAATATGGTTATAGTTAATAGTTAATCTCTTCTTATAAGTACTTTGATTTACACCAAAAAGTTAACTGATCTTACCTTTAAGAGTTACTAGGACAGATGGGTGATGAGATTCCCTGACTACTTTACCTCAAAATGAACTCACTCGAGGTATTTATATGTCAAGTGACACACCCACTTACTACTGGACAATCAGATTCTCTCACAGGAGAAAAGCCCTTTAATGAGCTCCTGCACATGCAGGAATCCACTGCCTGCGTCATTCATAAATTTGCATTTTTAGATGGGGCTGAACTAAAAGCTAGGAATTACATAGCTGTCATGGGCCTGAGGGATTTTTAACCCTTGGAAATCCTTTCTAATTTTTGGAAATGTTCACCATAATGATGAAAGAAGCCAAGACTGAATCAAATATTTGTCAATAATATAGCACAATGAGAAATTTACAAGCCATGTTTTGTAGGCCAGTCATGTGTATGTGTGTGTGTGTGTGCGCGCGTTTTTGTGACAAATGAGGACATACATTTGTATAATGACAAAGGTATGACATAGGTATTACAAGGAGAAGGTGACTTTCAGGACATTACCCCATTGTCCCCATTTTTCAAAACGCTTATAAATCACACAGAATTTAGTGTATTGAAAATCTGAAATAGCACCATTTTTCCTGTGAGGGGTAGGTTTAGGGGGGTAGGGTTGGTGTAGGGCAATAGATATACGGTTTGTACAGTATAAAAACACTTACGCCTATGGAGAGTCCCCACGCCTATGGAGTTTGTTCCAAAAACAAAACCTGTGGAGGGGGGGGGGGGGGGGGGGGGTCTGAAGCAAGTTCACTTCAGCTGTAAAATGATTTAAATATATTGCATTGTAATGGGTCCTAATAATTTAATAAAATACATGATCATTGCAATTTGCATGTAAATACCACACTTCTGCCAGGACCACTATCGTCAAAGATGATGGATTTATTATATGATTTGGCATTTTAACTAATGTTAGCATACCCCCCCAATACAATACAATAAATGTATTGCAGATATCGTTAAAATTCAATAATGTTATGTACACATTTTAGAATTAGTCTGATTCAAAGGAGAATCAGAAGGGTGAATCTGACAGGACAGAGGTGGAGCTGGGGATGGAGAGGGTAATTAGCTATTGAGCAATGCGAAAACTGCTGATAATACTGAGGGACCTTATATATGAATGCTTAGATAGGTGTCGTATTCCCATAGGTTGATGGGGATCAGCTGAAAGTCAGCTGATGCAAGTTTGATTGACGTGACCTGCCAGAACTAACGCTACGCTAGATTTTAGTTCACAATTATGAAATAATCCGTTTGACATTTTTGGCCTCTAGCAGAGGAGGAGACAGACAGATAGCAGCAGAAGTAAGAGGGGCCAGCAAAAGTTATTCATTCTCTCCAAAGTGCATGAATGTGTGGGATTTTTTTGGGTGCAGGCGCTTCCAAGCAGATGGTTCCCCCGGGGCCTCACAAGACCAAAACCTGTTCCTGAATTCCATGTATGTGATTAGACATGCTATAGGGCAGCATATACTAAACACCATTATGCTTGTGTACCATGTCCTGGTGTGTAAAAATGTTTTGTTAATGGGTCATTGTGAGTGTGCACTCATGTGGTAGGGGTCCCTCTCATTGTGTCTTTATGGCCTAATTTCATAGCTGAATCGCCACTCTCTATATCAGTTTAATGTGCTTTATTAACTGTTCCTATTGCATTTGCAGCCTATCTGCACACTATTAGTGTAAAATAAGTATTAGTAAGCCTACAGTTGTGCAAAGACCCTCTATTTGTCTTCTTGAGGTGTTGTGCATCTAGTAACTTGAGGAATGTTAACTAGAGCTTAATGAATTTAGGTCACTTTTGAGGGAAAGGTGGTTAGAAATGGGGTACAGAGAGACAGAACACTGGACTGAGACGGTTAAAAATGTATTTGTATTTGTATATTCATATATTGTCTTCACATGTGTTTATGCGATGGTTTATATATATATACATTATATATCTATATATATATAAGTACATATATATAATGCTACTAAATAACACTCGTTTACACCAAGTCTATACATTCACATGTTTTTGCATGGGATGTGCATCCTGGAGTTTTATGAACAATGAGTCTTTCATGGAAGTCCAATTTCCTTGTTCATCTTCATTACTTATTTACCAAGGGATCAAGTGATGAAGAGAAATTTTTACAACCAAGGAATATTTCTTTGTTGTTACAGCAAAGTTTAAGCGTTGGTTATCACTCATGAAATGATCTCCCACACACTCTGATAAAGCTACGTTTGTGTTAATGATTGTGAGTGTGATGTTTTTTTACAGAAACTGCATGTGAATGTGTCTGGTGGAGAATCAAGCTCATGAATCTGGTGCTTGGTGCTTATTGATTTTGTGACCATTGCTCCACTATGACCCATTTTACAGGAAGGGTCTGAGCTGTGAGGTTCAAGGTGTTTGCAAATTTGCTTTGTTACACAGAAAATATATGAATATTTTGAATAATAATATTAGTGACCATGCTAATGATATAGAATTATAAAAATGAATGAAGTGGCACATGAGCCTTAAGAGGCCGTGGGGAACTTAAGGCAGAAAATGCTGTGCAACATAAAGCATGAGTTGCGTCTGGAGGGTGTGTTCGTGTTAGGCATGGGGTGTCAGCTTCCAGCTGTGCAACATATTCAGAACATAACACTTTGATTACAGGGATCTAGAGGGATTTGAGCTCTTTGTAATACAAATACATGCATTCTTCTTTCTTTTGATTAAATGTTTGCAGAGAACTTATAGAATACACTATAGCCTATATATAAAAAAGGCAGTGTGACATTTAGAAATTCCAGTCTGTCTTTGTAGCTAGGGTTTACGTTTTGGCTGGTTAGCATGGCCCCATTAGCCCCTGCTATAGCAGATGAACTAAAGTGATAGTCCACTCAAAAATACAAATTCTGAATTCATCATTTACTCACCCTTATGTCATTCTAATATCTTTCTTCTGCTGAACACAACAGAAGACATATTGAAGATGTCGGTAACCAAACAGTTTTGGTTCCCATTGACTTCCATTGTAGTTTTTGTCCATACAGTGGAAGTCAATGGGAACCAAAACTGATTAATTTTGTAAACATTTAATTTGAGTCTTTTTAAATGACATGTAATATTGCCCCCTAGTGGTGTTGATGTGCTCTGACATGTCGTGTGAAACAAAAATCATACTTGTTTCAGTTGGGTTTGGAACTCCCCATATTCTACAGATTTCTGATCATATTTAATGACTTTTGATTTTTGTTTATTAATATTTATTTAGTAGAATCTTTGCTAATCAGATTACATCAACTCAGATTATAATTGTTTGCTGAAAATAAATTATTTGTAAATTAATGTGTAACTATTTGAGAACATGAGATTCAGATTTAGGTTTCTTGAGACCAGCAAGCAAATAAATAAATACTAAATTAAATAAATAAATACAATTAAAACAATGATTGTGTTCAGACACCATACACAGAGAATTAAGAAATATGACATATTTTAATTAAACATGTTACAAATTTCTTTCATTCCTGTTGTTCCTGCACGTACATTGACTCGCATAGAAAAACACACATAACCAGTCATAACCACGTTTCCGCACACACACACACACACACACACCACACACACACACACACACACACACACACACACAGAGCCCTGGTCTCTGGAGGAAACACTTGGCCGGTGGTCAGACAATCTAAAAAGTCTCTGACACTGTTGACCTACAGAGAGGAGAAAATGGATCAAAAGATAAAAATGTGAACACTAATGGACAGAAATCATTTTTACTTCTGCAACAAATTTTATTTGAGCTATTTTGGAAAAGTGTGGAGGTGTAACATAAATATCTTGTTCAAATTTGGTTAGGCAGGTATTGGATATGGGTGTAAAGCAGCAGTTGATGATTCTTTGAGTTAGCTTTGTGTCTAACCCTATCTGTTTGCTTTCCACTGCAAACTTTTCATACTAAAAAGCTTCTGAATTACAGTCTTTCATCTCCTGAATACACTGTACTAGTCTTGTACTAGTCCTCAAGCCAAAGTTAACAATTACAGGAGTTAGTTTTATGTAAAATACCTGCAGTTTGTACATCAGAGTGATGCAGCTAGTTAATTTACGCTACAGTCAGATGCAGTAGTAGATCTTTCTTACATATGATTTAGAGTTACGTTTCCACATAAGCACTGATTGGTTATTCACTATAAAATGATGTGCTTACCAGAGGTTTTGATGAATTAATTCTGGAACCAGTTAATGAAGTATGCGCAGACGCTCTGGAGACTCTTCCAGCAGTATTCCTCTGCCATCTTGGTTGCTTGACTCACCTCCGCCACGGTGGGTCTCGCTGTGATGGTCTTTACAGGTTTACGTGGTGGAACAGGCTTGGAAACGGCGGGCTTGACTGGTTTGGAGGCTGGTTGTTGGGGTTTAGGCTGCTGCTTTTGGCTGGGAGGTTTGGTAGGCGTGATGCTGGACTTGACCTGCTGCTGTTGCTTTTGCTGGTTCTGAGAAGCTTGGGTCAGTTTGGGGAAGGAGATTTTGGGCCAAGATGCATGGAACACCATTTGGACGTCATCCGAAGCAGAGCGGCACATGTGTGGCTTGTAAACCTGTGGTCCCTGGCAGGCGTTCTGGAGCTTCCTCATGTCCCACATGATCTGAGTGAAGTAGTGTCGAGGGTTGTTGTTATACGCTCTGCAGAGGTTAGGCTTGCCCAGGAAATCGCACCAGTACGACTTGCCCTTGCTCTTGCAGGAGACACGCAGCTTGGTGAAGTTGGTCTGGCCGGAGATCACCATGGCGCAGCTATCTTTTGCTTTGGTGTTGAAACGAATGGGCTCATCCCAGATGCTTCCTTTCGGCTGCTGCTGTCGACTGTTTTGGGTGCTTTCGATGTGGTTGATGCTGTTCGCCTGGTTACTGCTGTTCTGAGCCTGAGCATTGATGGCCCAAATGAAACAGACCAGAAGGACAGCAGCACTGCATACGGCTCTCATGATGGAGGTGTAGAAGAGACTGAGCAGAAGGTGTTGAAGGGTGCAGGCTGGCTTTATAAATACAAGTCCCACAAAGGGGTCTTTAAGCAGGGCAGATTGCACACATCCCTCCAGACTGGTGGGCCTCTAGTCTCCAGTCTAGAGCTGCCTGAAAGAACTAATTGTAGGAATCTTTGGAGAAGTGTGTGTGTGCACTTTAGTCTAGATGGGATCGGTGTGTAAGTGATTCTGAGACTGCATGAGTGTGAAAAAGAAAGGCCCGGTCTAGTTTTGTGTGGCATGATATTTGCAACCCAGTCTAATGGGAAAGCATAATGAACAAACCTGCAAACAATCAATGGTACAACAATACAAACTCAAATTTTTAGAAAAAACTAAGCACTAAGGTCCATCCCTAAATCTAAACATCACTGGGGCATAAGCAGATCGTACAAAAATGTTCAAATGAGATCGTATGAAAGAATTCTTGTGACTTAGCCACCAAAACATAAAGTCGTGTTTTGTGTTTTGTGTAGATGGTTTTGTGGTTCATTTCTTCGTTGAGTGTGTGTTGATGGTTTGAGGGGAAGGACATGGGTGTGGTTACTTTCATGGTCTTCGTTATATAATCATACATGCGAACATAAGTGGGCTATTGACTATTGATGTGAACAAGGAGAGTAATTCACCTGGAACCCATTTGTTTTGTCAACTTCAACCAATGTGGTTAACGTCTGGTTTACGTGAAGTACAACATGTACTCTTCTGACATGGTTTATGAGGAGTCATGGGGAATTCTCATTTGTAAACATCTACTTTTAGCTCTACAGCCCCCCCCGCCAAAACTCACGCTAATGTCACCAGAATTGGAAAAACAAAAACCCACCTGCGACAACCAAAACACCCACAGGAATTGTCGAACTCCCAAAGACCCAGCCAGTGCTTGATAGCCCAGAGGGCGTCGCCGTCCACCACACCACTGGGTCCTGCCGCACGAGGGCCAGCCCGACACCTTACGCTACCCACCCACACAAAACCAACACCATTCACCACCCCTGAAGCCGTAATTCCCGCTTCTAGGCATAACATAAGAAATTAAAGGCAGGTGTGTTGAGCGCCGTTGGCACCACAAACGCACCACCTAAAACAAAACAGAGTGAGAGATGCATGCCTTTGTCGAAGAGAAAACAACAAATTGTCTTAAAGAATACATACATGCTGTAAAATTCACATTTCTGTACATTATCTGCATGTGTCGCGTTCTACACTTCAAATCAACTCTTTTAGCACAACTCAAGGCATATATATACACACACACAAAATGTGAGTGTGTTCTTTCTGATTCTGGAAATCATACACTTAGAACAGCGATCAAAAACTAAACAGTGCTTATTAATTAAATACAAATTGATACAGATGTACTTAATACACTCTAAAAAATGCTGGGTTAAATACAACCCAGTGCTGGGTTTGTCCCTATTTTACCCAGCATTTTTTAAAGTGTAGAGTGAGGAATCATGCACTGAGAGAAGATTAAAATGTTGAAGAGTGATGGCAGTGAAGAGTAGACAATAGTTAGAAAATTGACTGAGATATTAGGAGAACTTAAGACAAGGGCAGGACTTCAGGAAGACTCACAGTGATGTCCCTGACACTGCTGACCCGAACAAACGTGATGCAAGCTAACATACTCTCCACAATTGATGAAGAAAAGAAACAAACTCATCTACATCTTGGATGGCCGGAGGGTGAACACATTTTCAGCCAATTTCATTTTTGGGTGAACACTATTCCTTTACACATTGCACATAAAACAAATTTAAGAAATTTAAGATGCAGATCAATTCTAAAATACAAGTATATGTCAAAATATTACACGTTTCAATCCTGCTTTCCTTGATTCGATCATTTTCTAGCAGTAAACCTTAAATAAACATCAATTATAGTCTTAAAGATATATTAAAATGATATATGTCGATTGACAAAAAATAAACAGCATTTTAAAAATGTATGTACACACGTTTTTAGGGCTAATGAAACCTAGGGCCTTTGAATAACAAGCTAACAATAAACAAAACGTACAAGTATAATTCTTTTACTTTTTTATTATTATTATTATATTTTTTTTTTTTTTTCAAAACAGATTAACAAAAAGATTTAACTATAGAGATACAACACCGCAACCTATTCACATGATTACAATATTACACTTACAGAACAAAAAAAAAAAATACAAAATAAAAAAATTAACATTATTACAAAAACAAAAAAAAAAAATCTTGGAAAGCTGCCATTCAAAGAAGCCGCGGCATTAGATCTCGTCACTTCCGCACTCAGTGTGTATCTGTAACCATAGAGACGAAACAGGAAGTGTTGTCCGCGCTGTTTGTTGAGTTAGACGAAAACATTAAACCTTTACGTTTCACAGTCGAGGACGTTCAAAAGCGATGGATTCAGTACTTCTGCACGGAGAAGCCGAAGGTTATATTCAGAGTCTGGAGAAGATGGCGATGCGCGAGGCTGGAAGCCCAAGTTAGTTACCGTGATATCTTTCATATGAAAGTACGGTACACTCAGATAAAGAGGTTTCATCTGAAAGTAACGTCACCGCTGGCATCCGTCTATGTTTGTTTGTGTGTGTGTGTGTGTACCTGGTATTTCCAACATGAGTACATTGAGAAGCTGAATATGCAAGCTATTCTGAATGCCAGTGCCAATCAGGAGGAATTCATAAAAGACCTGTTCGTTTCTCTTGGAAAGGTAATTATTTTATTCAGCGCGGTCGCATTAAATGTGATGAAAAGTGACAGTATCCACCTTTTCCTTGTCGTAAAAATGGGCGCGGCCATTTGAAAATTATATGGGTCTGGCTTCCGGTCTCAACTGTGTCTACTCCGTCCAGCTATTTTTAGCTGAAAAAAGTTCGTTTTGCTGCTTGATATTGAAAATCGGTGTCTTACCATATTATTTTAATGTATTAATTATGAACACACTGGTTTGTAGTGCAAACGGTTTTACTGCACATTGTTATTCTCCTCGTTATTTACCTATAGCTGCTAATGAACCGGAAGTCTCGCACATAGGCTTACTTTCGCGTTGAAGGAAAAAGGTGGATAGACGTTTGTAATTTTACGAAGGATTTCAATTTCAAATACTGTTCTTTTTACATTTCTATTAATCAAAGAATCCTGAAGAAAAAAAGGTTTAGGTTTCCACCAAAAAAAAAAAAAAAAAATAAAATACATATATATAATATATAATAAGTAATATTTTCATATATATATATATATATAGCATATATGAAGTGACATGTGAAAAAGCTGGTGACACATCTCTGAATAGTGCTCTGATTTAACCCATACAAAGGGCACACCCACACACCACACAAAAAAGTTTTGGACAAGTGAACACACACACATTGTGAACACACACCCGGAGCAGTGGACAGCCATTTAAGCTGCGGTGCCTGGGGAGCAGTTGGGGGTTCAGTGCTTTGCTCAAGGTTCTCACCTCAGTCGTGGTATTGAAGGTGGGGAGAGCGCTGTACATTCACTCCCCCACCTACAATCCCATGCCAGTACGAGACTCGAACCCACAACTTTGGGTTATGAGTCCGACTCTCCTAACCATTAGGCCACGACTTCCCCCCAATAACTATATATATATATCATGTAACACTGAAGACTGGAGTAATGAAGCTTGAAAAATATTGGTTTGCCGCCACTCTAATAAAACTAATTTTTTACTTTAAAATGATTTTTAAAAATATATCTGTTTTTACTGTATTTTTGATCAAATAAATGCAACTTTAGTAAGCAAAAACATTTTAAAAAATTCTAACGACTCCAATTTTTTAAATGGTAAAGTATCGCTTAATCATCGATTAACTTTCCCACTGGCACATCTTACCACGCTTTCACAAATATGATGTAAAAAAAAGCAGTTTTTTTAGCATACAGAGCATGCTGTTGTTGGACTTCTTCCAGATACCCACACTGGTGCATGCAATGATACTTACAGAAGTCTGGAAACATAAAGTGTTTCCCATCATTTGCAAACTCCAGGACTTTAAGCCGAAGAGCACATTTCTTCTCTACATGGTGGTAAGTGGCCTCAGCTTCAAATGACCAGGTTTTCCAAACCATGCCAGGCTATAATACGTTTTCCTCCAGTCTCTTTGTGTCATTGCATTTTCTCCTAATTCCAGATTCACCATGAAGCTACCATCATAAACCTGCTGGAAACAATTATGTACCACAAGGTAAGCACATCTTTTCTGAGATGTAGATTTTTATATATCTGAATGTGTCATTTAAAAAAAAAATGCAGCAAAAGTAGATAGTCGAAAAAACTAAGACCACATTCTAATATGATAGCAATATAAAAATGGCTAAATGTTGATGTGTGTGTTACACATGCAGGAGTCCAGCGAGGCTGCTGGTGATAGTGTACTTGATTTACTGGATTACTGTCATCGCAAACTCACACTGCTGGCGGGACGCTCAGTTTCTGGACAGATCCCAACGGAGGACCGAATTACACACGCGCAGCTGTCAGACACGGCATCTGTACAGGTGAAGAACACTTTTTGAGCATTACAGCAAAATGTAATTTTACCTCATTATCATTAGCATCATTTACATTACATTTACCAGAACTTGTACACTGTTTCTCGCAGGATCTGCAAAGGCAAAGTGACATGTTAGAGTTTGAAATCTCTGTCAAGGCTCTGTCAGTATTGTGCTACATCACCGATCACATTGAGAGGTATTTAAGATACTGGTTATTTTAAAGAGACAATATTAAAGGAATAGTTCACACAAGAATGAAAATGTGCTGAAAATTTACTCAGGTCATCCAAGATGTAGATGAGTTTTGTTTCTTCATCGGAACAGATTTGCAGAAATATATTACATAATTTCCTCACCATTGGATCCTCTGCAGTGAATAGGTGCCGTCAGAATGAGAGTCCAAACAAAAACATCACAATAATCCACAATTAACATCTCGTGAAGTGAAAAGCACTGTTGGCTTCAAACCGTTTAACTTTCGGATAAATTACAAGATCTTCGATTAATATAGGCTTTCTAGTGAAAATGTTGTCTTGTCTGAATCAGGAGAGATATATGCACAGATCAAGCTCTGTTTACCAGTGAAAACAGTCCAAACAGTCTGAAACAGGGATATGTGGGTGGCTTTGATGTGATAGAAGAGGAAACAAGGGAGTGGGTTTTTTTTTACTGGAGGAAGCGTTATTATGGATTATGGACTCCATAATAACACTTCCTAGTATTTAGGCCAGAAGTGATGGTTTGAAGTTAAAAACGTCTTAATGATGGATTTGTTTCTTACAAACCTGCAGCTTTTCACTTCACAAGTTGTTAACTGATGGACTGGAGTGGTGTGGATTACTTGTGGATTATTGTGATGTTTTTATCAGCTGTTTGGACTCTCATTCTGACGGCACCCATTCACTGCAGAGCATTCATTGGTGAGCAAGTGATGCAATGATAAATTTCTCCAAATCTGTTCTGATGAAGAAACAAATCTACATCTTGGATGAACACATTTTCAGCCAATTTCATTTTTGGGTGAACTATTCCTTTACACATTGCACATAAAACAAATTTAAATGCAGATCAATTCTAAAATACAAATTTAAAAACCATTTAAAAACAAATGCCTAGTACTGAATGTTGAAATATCCCCTTTTAATGTAGTTTGAGTTTGAGTGTGCTCTCGAGGATGCTGTGCACTCATAATATGCCCTGTGTGCTGGTACAATTGGTGGAAAATTGCCCCTGGAACAGAGGTTAGTCTCTCAGTTGTACTGTGTTTTAAGCATGTGTTATATTGTCACAAGATGGCTGTACAAAGCGCATGTCTTTAATCCAGTAAATCCAACAGGCAAGGAAAACTCAGGAAACAGAATACAACAACCACTTAACATAGACGAGAACAGACCAAGAACTGGGGAAAACTAAGGGCTTAAATACTAAGGGAGAACTGACAAGATAGATTAAACAGGAACAGGTGAAATTAATCACCCTTAAACAGGACACACTGAGAACACATTTGAAACATTTATTTGAAAGCTTGAACATAACCCCACCTTACATATAAAAAATCTATTATATATATATATATATATATCATAAACTAATACAATAAAAATTACAGAAAGCTTTACACATGTGTTCTCATAGGAGTTAGATCAAAGTTTCCCATGAGCAGCACGTTTAGCAGGAATATGCTAAAGTGGTACAAACATTTTTCTTACGAAATTCAGTTCTCAGTGCATCGCTGGAATTACCCATTTTAGTACTTTCTATGAAAGCCTGCTTCTTAAATCTATTAAACACTCCGTAGACGTACATTAGAAAAGGGAAAAGAGTTTATCAGTTTTGACTGCATAGTCTAGTCTTTTTCTCTGGTGTAGGAACACTGGAGAAATACACAGAGGGGAAGTGGAAAAGTCCGGCATTGAATATCGCTGCAAGCTGAGTAAACATGACGGCCAGGTGTGGATGGCTTTACTGAACCTGCTACTCAAACCAGACTGCCAAAGGAAATATGATTTCAATAGCTTTAACAAAACACAGCTCTTAAAGGTAAGACTTTACACGGGGCAAAAGTTTTTTTTTATATCTATCTATCTATCTATAATTATCATATCTATCTATCTATCTATCTATCTGTGTTCTGGGACACCATATCTTATTCATTCAATATCAGTGATCTATCATTATTATTCTTTCAATGCAGCTTCATGGGTTTTTGACAGACGTTGTTATAGATCAGTTACCGAATCTACTTGATCTCAGGCATTTTCTCAGTCAACTTACTGTCACAGATCCAGCGGCCCCTAAAAAAGATCTCATCTTGGAGCAGGTATTCCAGCAAACACACACCCATATACTACCATTCAATATTTAATTAATATTTTTATGTAGCAAGGTTGCATTAAAATGATCAAAAGTGACAGTAATTACATTCATAATATTACAAAAGATTTTTTTTTAATTTCAAATAAATGCTGTTTCGTTTCAAATAAACATAATTTTCATTCATTTAGGTGCCAGAGATATGGAATAATATTGTAACGGAGAACAGCAGCAAGTGGAAAGCCATTGCTAAATACCAAGTGACGCATGTTTTCAACCCCTCTGAAAGTGAATTAAGAGAGCAAGCTAGCAGGTGAGATGTGATGTCTATTTGTAAATGTCTTTCATAAGGGATGAAGTGATGAGGAGCAGTTATAAAATGTCATTTTAACAGTATGCATATATACTGTATAACTGTTTATTTGCACCCTTCTGATCAGGTTGGCTCAAACATATAATCTAGATGTGATGGAGAATCTAATCCCAGACAAACCCAAGTGTGGAGCCTGTGGAAGAGTGGGTGCAAAACGCTGCTCCCGCTGTCAGGGAGAGTGGTATTGTTTTTTTCCAACGGTATACATCCACACTGGGCCAAATGATTCCCTTTTTCAGATTTAACCCTATAAGTCAATAATAAATTCTTAAAGGGGTCAAATGACGTTGCTAAAAAGAACATTATTTTGTGTATTTGGTGTAATGAAATGTGTTTATGCGGTTTAAGGTTCAAAAAACACATTATTTTCCACATACTGTACATTATTATTTCTCCTCTATGTTCCGCCTTTCTGAAACGCGTTGACTTTTACAAAGCTCATCGGTCTGAAAAGCGAGGTGTGCTCTGATTGGCCAGCTATCTAGTGCATTGTGATTGGCCGAATACCTCAAGCGTGTGACGCAAATGTTACGCCCCTTACCATACTGTGATGCCGTGTCCGGCCAGAGCGATGAGACAAAAACATTAAAACTCATTATAAGCGTGGCATTTGTTGCATCCAGTGGGGGCATATTTACTGATTATAATGACTTATACTGTTTTTTTACGCGTTGCGTTGCGTATTGCTCTGTGTAAACATAAAACCATGTCTGCTTTTGTGATCGGGGAAATGACAAACAACTAGCACTGCTCTACATTGCTCAAAACTCACGTTTGAATCGTCGTTGGCAAATTCTTTAAATATAAAAAACCAGAGTCAGAACAGCCGGCATTGTAGTCTACTCTACCAGGATCAGGAAACAGTCCTCCATAAAATGCGCTGCACACATCTGAATATTTGGGTTGAACTGTTCTGGACCAGTGTTGTAAATACAACTTAACCACTGATTTCTAGTCGTGTCCTCTTTTGGAAGACCAAACAAAGTAGTTTCGCTTTCACAACGAAACACAGCGCCACACACGGCGGGCTAGAGTGAGTGGGGCGGCGGGCTTGTGGCAACCATATGTGACGACACCGGGCTTGGACTCCGCTTCGTCCATGGTGAAAGCTGATCCGGCGATCCACAGTGCAAAGTTTTTGTATTTCCTCAGCAACCAGCACGGATCAGCTCTAGGCATGACGAAGCGGATATCATCCTCTTTTGGAAGACCAAACAAAGTAGTTTCGATTTCACAACGAAACACACAGCATCTTCAGGACATGGCGGCAGCAACAATACTACAGCGAGAATAAAAGTTAAGCCTTCTTTCTTTGCGTGAACATTTGGGCGGCGTTATGCAAATCTTCCCACATAGTGATGTAGACATGTGGGGGCGTGTTAGAACGAGCCGTTTTAGGTAGGCGTGGTTGACTCTTAACTTTTATAAAGAATATCTCTTTGGATTTAGGACGCCTGGACTTACAGTCTTCTTAGCACCACGAGCTTGTAACACTCCAAAGAGAAAGGAAAACTTGAAAGTGCATCATATGACCCCTTTAACTAGATGAAGAGTAGAGTAATATATTTGAATTGCCCTTTAATTTTGGCTTTGCCATGTTTTGTTCAAGGTTATATTATTGTTAATAATTCTCTTTGTCTGGAATTTCTCTCTATAGAGAGTGTCAGGTGAAACACTGGCCCAAGCACAAGCCTGCATGCAAACTCATGGAAGAGGCCATAGAAAAGCTTCAGGAGGAACTGAACATCAGCAGCTGATAAATGAAAGGGCTGGAGAGAGTCATGCTGTGGGGCTCAGAGTCCACTATGAACTGTTCAATTCAATGGACAACGATGGAAAAAGACAAATGATACAACTGTTCTTGACTGTTTCTTTCTTGAGCTGTTCTGTTTGTATATTGAGTTTGAAGAAAGTAGATCATTCTTGATAGAAAGCTTTCATATATTCATATTCTTTCTAAGTTTATAAACATGTTTACATATGACATCATTTATTTATATTTCTCACATTTTAATTGATTGATTATTAACTGTTAACACTATAACCTTTCAATGAAAAATGGAAATAGACTGAATTAACTGCTAAAATACATTCGAGATGCAATCACTTAGATTTTTACTGACAAAATTTTATTGCATCTGTTGTGAATGACTTCCTTTAATTTGGAAAGCAAAAAGAAGACATTTTGAACAATATCGTTTCCACTGTTTTTCATGCAATTACAATGAATGATGACTGGAGCTTTTAAGTTTTAGAATTAAAAAATAAATAAATTTGAACTAAATATGAAAAAACACGACCCTGGAGATCTGTACTGCTCCACTGCCAAAGAACACATGCATAGTTTCTCCCAGCAGGCCGTGAGACAGACGTCTGGATTTGTGGGTATCCGTAACAGATTTGGAACTTCACTTCATTCACAAACCTTCTTTTTGGAATATAAGAAACCTTTGGTTTGTACAATAGAGAACTATGTGGAATTGTATTACCACTGTATATGCTGTACTGAAACCTGTATTTTAACAAATTACAGTACATTACACACTGGACATATTCAACTATTTTCAGTTTCTTGTATGGATGTAAACACAAAAAGAAAATCAAATACATAAGACACTCAAAAGAAGAAAGACAACAACAACAAAAAAAGATGAACTGATCTATAATAGGAATTCGTTTTTAGTGGTGTAATTATTGTCTTGTATCAAACATACTGACATTTCAAACAGGAACAATCAGTCTTTTAGGACATTGGCTTCATTTGTCTTTCAACACATTGAGACTTTTCCAGTGCATTCAACATAGTTATCAAATTTTAAGCTAATACTTGATTCATTCATTTGTTGAACAATAAAATGTACAAAAAGTAACACTTCGCAGAAGAACTGAAAAGTTAACATGATAAATGAAGCACTTTTCTACTGTAAATACTTAATCTGCTTGGACCTTCAAACTTGAGATGTTTGGTTCAGAAACATCATTTCATGGTTTCATGATCAATAACCAACAAGACAATATCACAGTACAGCACACAGACCTTTCTTGCCCCTTTATATCAAATGTTAAAAAGACAATACAAAATCTAGATGTACCCACAATTATGTCTAAAGGACATGTTTTATAAAATAGATATTAACAAAATACATACAAAACTTTCAAAAGCATATTGAAAGTGTATAAAAAGAACACATTTCTGTTTACCATGTACAATGAACTGTGTGTAGAATATGCTTGGAATTCTTTAGTTAAGGTCTGAAGTATGTTTTATTGTTAGAAACTGGAATAAACTCTTTCTAAATTAATTTTCACAGATTATATTCCCTTTTTTCCGTCTTCGGTTGTCATCCATGGAATCTGAATTAAGAAAGACAATTTCTGATAAAAAAAAAATACATAAATTTAGACTAAAAAAAAATACATTAAAGTCATGAAAGCTTGAGGTGCTGTAACACACGATAGAATGTGATTGTCTTACCTTGCTAAACACTCTTTAGTTCCAGCTCTCAGCACCGCTGTAGAAGAAAATGAAGAAAATGTCACAAAAAATTCAGAGAAATTACAATATTTCCAATTACTTACGTTATACAAAGATGAAGAGTAAGGTATAACTGAATCAAAGATTGAGGAGTTAAAGGAAGTCATGCAAAGCCACATGCACGGTGTGACATGTTACTGGAAGAACATGTGAACGATCAGACTGACAACACATATGATTACAGTGAAACATACATAGCTATGTTTACATGCACCCAAATAATCTGTTTATAATTGGACTGATGGCTCAATCGGACTGAAAAGTGTCCATGTAAACACCTCAACTGATATGATGGAGAAAATAAGCATGTAATCATCTGAATCCAAATATTTTCTCAGACGGATTCAAAAATGCCACACCAGCAGAATAGAGTCTGAAAGTGACTATATGAAACATACACAAGACTGTGTAGCGATGAATGATGTGGAAAGTGGAAAAAGTGGAAAGATGGAAAACAAATGCCTTTGAGAATGGTGGCGGGTCATGAATGAATACAAAGTGAGAAAATTTAAAGCTGAGACGTCATTTGAGAAGTTGAGACATAAGAAGAGTAGGAACTTTAAAACAAGAAGAGCACTGACGTGAATGAATGGGTTTGTAGTAGACAGAAAAGGACAATAAAGAGTGAACAGATGAGCTGCTGAAAGGTTTTGTACCTGCAGGATGCATGTACAGTTGCATACCCCGTGTGAAAGTGTGTGTGTGTGTGTGAATCTGTGTCACCAGTCAGGCTGTCTTGGGGGGGCTGAGGCCCGAGGATACCACCTCATTGTGTCATAGGATGGATAGCTGAAAAAAACCCAGGTGCACTTTGAAAGTTTGGAATCTAACAGATCTAAACTCAGTGTGGCATCTTTTGTTTAGCTCCAAAAAAATGACAGAAAACTGTCATGCAGAGGATCTGTAAGGATAGGGATGCATGCTGGGATACAGATGTCATGCTATTACATTATTCACTATTTGCATGCATTTCATTTAGTCCTAAATGTTAGGAAAAACTACAATTTTGTAATGAATTATAGAAACAGATCAATTCTACCAACACAGAAATGTATGCAACTATTTTCATACTTTGACCAATGAAACAATACAATTATAGACATCCATGCTATTTTATGTTTAAAACAAACACAAAAAAACCCTAACCAGAGTTTTACATGCTGAAGTGCATTCAGGCAATATTGTAATGTACAGTATGAAAGACACATAGCTGTTCAATTTTTAACCCACTAAAAAAAAACAAAAAGGATGTGTATATATTATAATAATATAATCTTATAATCATATTTTAGTGTTCAAAATATATAATACGAAAAAATATGTCATCTAAAAATAATAATATTTAACAAAATATGTGAAATCAGCTGGTCATATCATGCATTTTTTCAAATAAGTCATTTTCACTCAAGAGAAAGGTGTCAAATATACTGTCACTTTATTAGAAACACCTTCTATTTTTGTCATTTAATACTAAGGTGATGCAACAAAGTATAGAAATACAATGTTAATAATTATGGAAATGCGTCAGTCTGTGAAAAGGGTCCATACATACTGTTCATATACTCATAAAAACATTCATGCACACAATTGACTTCGATAGACAGTCAGCTAATACTGATGATTTAATCATGCTGAGATGAAGTGGTGGAATAAACTCTACCTGCTCATCACGGGGTTGTTTATGCCATATAAAGACTCACTATGATAACCACTGACAACAACATCCAAACTACTGTAAATGAAACAGTGAAGGTAAACATTAGTCGCTTGTAAAAGTAGCATGAGATGAATGATTGAATGCATGTAAGTAGTTTATAGAGTGACATGATTTCCGTTAAAAAAAAGTTATGAAGTATTTATTTAGTATCTGAGATTTCAAATGTGCAATGATAAGATGGAAAGTCAAAGAAATTTGAATGTAGATGAAAAGAGGAGAAAACCGAAGTGGTTTGTTATCAGAATGTGAGGAGAATATGGAAAATAAGAGCGGGATTGAGGATATAAGAGACATAAGATGACTCTTAAAAGAAGAAAACAAGGCTGTTTCAAACACACGTGGAGTAACAGTCCTCCTTGAACCTTGGTAAAGATTTTCAGTTTAGTTGCAGTTCTGAATTTGATGCATTTGAAGAAAATGCTCGATCCATTTTATAAGGCCATATTTCACTTCACAGATATTACATATGAAACATACTGCAATCTTGTGGTGATTCAGTCTAAATTCAGCAGGTATGTGTTCACTTACTCATCATAGACGTCCTCAGTGTCCATCCTGCGGTAGAATTTGCCGAGTTTTACAGATAAGATGATGCTGGGAATGAGTAACAAACAGCATCCTCCCAGACCAAACCAGAATGTGTTCTAAAACACACACACACACACATGCACAATAATATAAAGAATGTTCTTAATCTTATATATGGGCATTTATGAACACATATATGAACGTTTTTGCATATGTTTTAGTTTAACATAAAAAAATGAACTTATGACAGTACATTCACTACCATTCAAAAGTTAATAACACTTTAACAATAATACTTTTATTCAACAAGAATGCATTACATTTATCAAAGGTGACAAAAAGGACATTTGTAATGTTACAAAATGTTTTATATTAAATAAATGCTGTTCTTTTGAACTTCCTATTCATCAAATCATATTACAATAAAAATTTTATTGCACCATAACAAGTAGGTCTGTTTGTACCTAATGCGGGATATTCAAGTGTCTAAAAGAGTATGTGAACTTCCTGTTCTAAACATTTCATCGTGTATTCAATCAAAAAGAAAATCATATGGGTTTGGAACAAACTGAGGGTGAGTAAATGATGACAGAATTTAAATTTCTGGGTGAACTGTCCCAGAAGCCAGAGCTTGGGAAATCCCCAATTACAGAACATAGCTCTGTTAAAGTGAGTGTGTGTTCGCCTCTGGAGTGTTTATTTCTGTAAGGTCATGGTTTCAGTTCACACACACAAGCATTTATACTGCAATAACATTCTCAGAGTCTGAACACTGACAATCTTGTTCTGTTCGGTGTGTGAGTGTTGTGTGTGTGTGTGTTGTGTGGTGTGTGTGTGTGGGTGTGTGTGTGTGTGGTGTGTGGTGTGTGTGTGTGTGTGTTGTGTGTGCACTTGGATGGGTGTTGTGTGTGAGTGTGGGGGGAACGTGGCATATGCTGCACACGTTCATGGGTATATCCAGTCTGTCTCGTGAGTGTGTGTTCTTGTATGTGTTACAGTGGTTTTGTATATCTTACCACTGAGTCAACAACGAAGCTGCAGCCTACGATCTCCAGCGAGTCAATGATGTTGCTGATGGGCTTGCACTGGGCGACCTCCATTTCCAGCTGTGCATACAGAGGCGCACATGAGTAAAACTGATTTAGTTGCAGTGTTACACGACAAAGTGCTGCTCTTTAAGAAAATGCTGGACTTTTCTTATCTTAGCATACTCACAGAGTGCTTGACCCAATCCGTATATTGTGAAAAATATCCCACAAGTTTCTTAATGAATTTATCAGCCTCCTGTGACATGTTAACAAAACAAAAATTTTTCAAAAAAGAAGTAAAACATACATACAGAGCATTAATAACTGAGCTATTAAAATATACCGTTTTTTCTTTGTCCAGTAAAAAACCAAACATCTTTAAAACAAGATAAATTTACCTGAGAAACTAAATTGTGTAAGATAAGACTTGTTTTCAGAGAATCCTATCCTGAATTAAGATGATTTTTCTTACCACATTACTTATTTGTGTGTGTTTCTTATCTCTTGTGGATTATTCTTAAACAAGAAAAATAAACCTAATTCAAGATATGTTCTTTAAAATCAAGTTTTAGGGTCAGATTTACTAAACAGGGCAAATTAGTGTGAGAGCACAATCTCATAAAAGCGCTGATGGGAGTGGAAAGTTCTGTGGCTGATCTACTGACAATGAGCAAAATATAGAACGCAGGCACAGAATCTCATTTCCATAATGACCAGCGTAATCTATCAACAGCAACGCAAATTAGAGTCTGGTTTTGGCTTCTCAAGTAAATGTACCTTTTACTTTTCTTTTTTTTTTTGCAGGAATAATAATAAGTAAATGAATAAACTGATAGATGAATAAATGAAATATTAATATCTGTACCTGTTTGACCACATGTGAAGCATTGTTGGCGATGAGGTACTCTGCTGCTTCAATGGCATTCAAAACATTTGTCACTTTAATCTAGATGAAAAATGTGATAAATATTAAATAATTATTCACATATTTAGTTTAATTCTAATTACAACTCTATTTGGACACCTTATCCACTATTAACGATGTATAAATGTCACTGCATTATATAAATACCAAAACCAAGTGGCATTAGTTATATAGAAAGATTGAAATAAAGTTGTGTGTATTTACTGGACTTACAGGTAGTTCTCTGGATGTTTTCTGAAGCAGTTTGATGCTTTGACTTAGAGTGCCCTACAAGAAAAAACACATACGTTTTATTTAAATAAATATTAAATACTATATAAATCACTTAAAATTTGGTGAGTCACTGGTGTCTCTGATTCAAATTCTTTTCAATCTTTTCAGTACGTCAGGCTCAAGCGTGCTCTTTCGAACCCATTTCCTAAGTTATTATTACAGATAATGAATTAGTCGCTGAAAAGTCCCAGCACAAACACAATGAGCCAAAAGAGCACTTACACAAACATGCAAGCACAAACATTTACAGAACACATCTGAACTAAAGCTGTCCACATTTACTAAGAAGTACATTCACTTTTGGATTATCACGTCACAGTACCAACTGTTGGCTTACCCTTGCTTTCACAAATTTCTTTGGGTTCCATTAAAAGAAAAGAATAAAGTATAAAACTCAGAATAAAATTTCCTTTGTCCTCATAAACCAAACGACTTGAAAACATACTAAAAATGACAAAGGATTTCTGTGAGGGTTATATTTATGGGTCGCGTTAGGGGATAGTAAACATGATTAGTTCAGTATAAAAATAATTATGCCTATGAAGGATCCCTGTAAACCACATATGCCAGTTTGTGTGTGTTTGTTTGCGCACATACGGTACTTGACCATATTTTAGGAACAAATTTGAACCCAGAAATGAACAAAATCTTATAAAACCTCCTTTTGGGGACATCATCAAAAATGTATTTAGAATATTATTATATTTAGGTTATAGTGTTTATAAGTAGCTGTATATAAAAACAGAAGTCTATGGAAAATGCTCTGTGCTGTGTGAAGGAAAATGACATAGGTATTAGAAGGAGAAGGTGACTTTTCAGGACATAACCCCATGTCCCCACATTTCAAAACGCCTATAAATCACACAGAATGGAGTGTATAGAAAATATGAAATAGCACAAAGTTTCCTGTAAGAGGTAGGTTTAGGTGTAGGGCAATAGAAAATACGGTCTGTACAGTATAAAAACCATTACGCATATGGAGAGTCCCCACTTTTCACAAAAACAAACATGTGTGTGTGTGTGTGTGTGTGTGTGAGTGAGTGAGGTGAGTGAGTGAGTGAGTAGTGAATGAGTGTGTGTTGTGTGTGTGTAGTAGTGTTCGTGAGTGAAGTGAGTGAGTAGGGATGAGTGTTTGTGTGTGTGTGTGTGGGTGTGTGTGTTGGTGAGTGAAGTGAGGGTTGAGTGTTTTGGGGGGGGGGACGTGCGTGGGATGGGTGTTGTGTGTGTGTGTGTGTGGAGAGAGGGTTGGAGAGTGTGTTGTTTGTGAGAATGTGTGTATGTGTGTGTGTGTGTTATGAGGAGATGTATGGGAGGTAGTTGAGGGTAGTGTGTGTGCGTGTGTGTGGAGCAGACAGAAGAAAGATGTGGTGTGTTGTGATGTGAGGGAGTAATAGGAAGGTGTGGTCGTGAGAGCGCAAAGCTGGTGGGGTGTTGTGTGATGTGGTTTGAGTGTGCGTGACAAGTGAACCCCGGAAGACTCTCAGCACGACAGTGCAGTGTGTGTGTGTGTGTTTGTGTGTGTCGGTGGTGAGAGTGTGAGAGTGGGATGTGTTTGAGAATTGTTGTATGTGTTGTGTGTTGTGTGTGTTGGTTTTTGTGTGTGTGGTGGAGTGTGATGAGAAGAGTCGTGTGTTTGTGAAGAGTGAGAGTGTGTTAGGTGTGTGTGGTGTGTGCCTGTGTGGGGTTTTGTGTGCGCTATTTCGTGAGGTGTAGTGTAAGTGTGGTGTGTTTTTACAAGGCCTGTCCATTGGCACCGACTTGTTCTTTGTGAGCTGTCTGATATGCACTGGCGATGCAACTTGAGCGCATGGGTATCAAGAGCCCAGCAACTGTTTAGGATAACAAAGAGATGAGAGAGAATAAGAATGAAAAAGTATAGAGAATTGTCCCTTTCCACAAAAAAAAAGAGATTCACTCTGTATTTAATTTGTCCAATAACAAATCGAAGTGGAGTTATGCATTCAAAGAATTAAAGATACGGTCACTTTCATGCTATTTATTTATTAATTTATATTTATTTTGTATATTTTATTTTTTTTTAATGTTTTTTTGGAAACATTTTTTGGAATAAAATGCAAGCTGCAATTAATCTAAGGCTGATTTCAGAGCTGAAATTGTATTTAGCCTAAACAAATACAATTAAACTATTAATATTAACTATTAATTAGTGCAATATTGTTGGAAATGGTGTTACAGCTGTAGCAGCTGTAATTTCTGTAAATGGATATAAACATTTAATGTAATAAATATTGAAATAGTTTGTTTATTCATTCTTTGTTTAGACTATAAATTAAAGTTTAAAACATTTACATCACACTGTACTCTTTAAGGTTCAATTTCTCATAGTAACTAATTATTAAACTGTGACTTTTGCCTCAAACTTATTTGCTGCTTAATAATAGTTAGTAAGGTAGTTGTTAAGTTAAAGATTAAAGGATCTAAAATATGATCACGCAAAATAAGGCATTAATATGTGCTTTATAAGTACTAATAACAGCCACTAGTCATATGCAAGCTAATAAACAACTACTGTAGTTAATAGTGAGAATTGGTCCTTAAAATAAAGTGTTAACAAATTTTATAATACATTTTTATATTTTAATATTTAACATCTAGAACAAGAATTAAATATCCTTCTGCTGTAATACAGGTAGAATTTGACTTATTATTTAATGATAAACAATATTAATTATTAACAAACAGGCTCATGTCTCAGACCAACATTTCATGTCAAAAAGACCCAGTAAAAGACCCTCAGTCATATCCCCATAAGCACATGCACACATTGAGCTGCACACATCCTCATGAATGCAGTGCTTGTGTCCCGCTACACTCTTCATAAAAAGATTCAAAATGTTCCAGACTGGCAGTTTGATACATACAGTAAATAATATCTAACCTAATGAACTGCTAATATCTTCGCATATCATAAAAGAGACATTAGTAGACTGTAATTATTACCAATTGAAAGTGATTAATTTGTCTTTGTCTCACCAGCTGGTCTGCTTGAGCTTCAAGGTCATTTGCGTAGGACAAAAGATCCACAACTGTCACTCCTTTATTCACCTGTCAATCAAATAATTCTCATTCAAATGTCTTGTGTTGTTGTGCCTGTAAGTGTGTACGAGAGTGTGTTGGCTACCTCAGTTAGATAAGCCTGATAGTCGATTTCTCCCATGCCTGTGTTAGCAAAGTCAATGAGGTTATCTTTGCCCTCCTGTTCCAGAAGCAGCATCCCCTGGAGATCTACATTCACACTATTAAATATCTTGGTCAGTTCCAGGTTATACTGTTGAGAAATCACAAACACGTGGTTAAAGAACTGATGTCGTGTTCAGTCTGTAGTTATAAACACAACGTTTTTTGCTTTTTGTCTTTCTTAAATCTCTTCACGCACCACTGTGGCATTGAGAAACTTGTTGAAGTTGAACTTGGTCTCCAGTTGTAGTGCTGAATATAAACCATTATTCTCATAACAATCTCTGAGTAAGAGAAAAAGAGAGAAGCAAATCAACATTTTCTCACAGAGCAAATAGTGTGTCTAATAAATCATTAAAGGGGTATTTCACTCAAAAACAAAAATGTTGTCATCAATTACTCACCCTCATGTCATTCCACACCCTTTAGTTTATCTTCATAACACAAATGAAGATATTTATAATGAAACCTGACAGATTTCTGTCCCTCCATTGAAAGTCCATGCAACTAAAACAGAAGACTTGGTTCATGGATCACTCGATTACTTTGGACTCGTCTTTATAAACTTTCTGAAGTGGAATGGACTTTCAGTGGAGGAACAGAAATCTCTCAGGTTACATTATAAATATCTTCATTTGTATGCTAAAGATCAAGGAAAGTCCTATGGGTTTGGAAGGACATGCGGGTGAGGAAGTGATGACAGAATAACTACAGCATCTCTTTAAGATCAACTACTTGTAATTGACTTTCAGCACTGATCTTTGCTCACACACTTACCTGTACATACTGCCGATAGTAAGGTCGATGTTTGGATCTTGAAACAGCATGCCAGGAAGGAAGTTCTTTTTGGTAGGATGGACCATATATGGTGTGTCGATTATCTGAACAGCATTAAAAAAATCTATTTATTTATTTGTCAAAAAAAGTATATTTTTCATATGCTAATCATAAAAATGTTAAATGATAATTCTGTCACGATTTACATCAGTTGTTTCAAACTTGTATGACTTATTCTGTGGACCGCCAATAAAGAACTATTAATTTAATATTAAAGATATTAAATTCACATACAAACCATAGGCCACAGGTCTAAATGTGTTCGAGGTCCTGTATAGAAGTGTTTGTGTGTAAATGCTTTACTATGTGTATGATCTGAAACTAACCCAGATTTACTTAAGGATTTCCAACCCCCTTTTTTAAACTTTTGCTCAAGCACACACACACACACACAACACTAGCCCTTACCCACGTTTTCGCTTAAAAAAATACAAGGGCTCCAGTGTCCCCCCCAGACCCGGACCGCACGTTATGTAAGATTATACTGTCTGTTTCTTTTCTCCCTTCCAAAAACTACACAGAGTTTGCACTTACAAGATGTGACCCCACAGCGCAGATTAGTGATTTACATTGTAATTGTGTTTAGAGTTTTATTCTTTGTTACGTAATCGGCAGGACTCCTCGTGAAGGTTGGCGACTCCCCTACTTAAAAATTCTGTCTGATTAGCCAGCGGCTGTGATGCGCAAACAAGGGCTATTCTCTTACATGATGGTGTCCACAACAATAAAAGAGGAGAAACGACGCATAATAAACAGAAGATCGACAGTGACTACCAACTCCGAGAGCCAACCAGGAAGAAGAGAAGCTGACTAAGGAGTCCGGAACAGACACTGATCAACCAACAAGACCAAAACCAAAAATGAAATAAGTGTTAATAGACTAAAAGAATGTTAGTATGTAAACGTTTTAGCTATCACCGCAAATCAATATATGGTTTTATGCCATCTTTAAGAAGTTGAGGCAATTTGTCTGAGAACGACACTTAAGTGGGTTATTGCTATATACAGTACTGCTGTGGCCAAAAAACAAAAACAAAGCAAAAGATAAGCAAAGTGCGTATCTGGACTTGAAAAGTAACCGACAAAATATGGTACATGATTCTTAGGCAGGGGCATCCTGAATCATTATTGCAGTGTTTAATATGTTTCTGGCATGTTGTATGTTTGTGTCGCTTCATTTCTCAAACAACCATGTGGGAAGACCATATTCCAGAATGACAATACAAAAATCCAGCAGGCTCAAATTGTGAGAGATTAATCAACCCACCTGAAAGTCTGCTCTGGCCAAAATAATATATATAGATTAGAGGGACACCGAAAGTAGATATTAACTTGGTCAGCGGCTATAAATTCGTATTGGTCCCTTACAATTCATGAGGTGTGGGACAAAAACTTGTATTTTGTTTCAACAACATCACGCAACCATAACCCCAAAGGCATTCATTTCCATCCAAGGTTCAAGTCGAGAGGTGCAAGTATAACATTTGCTTGACTCGGTAGGGGAGACCTATGACTATATACGATGAGCAGCACATCCCTAAAGACATTTCAACCATAAGCTCCAACGGACTCGGTTTGGTGACCAGCTGAAACTCATACATGAAAAATGCATTCGTCATGTCCCACTGAACCTCCTATCTCACAGTTTGGGTCCAGAATCGTGGCCTGTCATTCTGGATAACACACTTTCACAGTTGAGAATTAAAAAGTACGCCATGCATCAGTGAGGGGTTTTTTAAAAGATCATTGTCAAACATTACTACATGCCATAAACATATTAATCACTGCAGTAATGATCCAATCCTACAATCTCAAGTATCTGCTCATTTAAGTCCAAATTGCAACTTTTTTGGCGGGGCCAGGCGAGATACTCACCGACAGATCAGTAGGTTTCCTCACGGTGTTGGAACAGAAAGCCAATGTGGGGGGTGTGAAGTACGAGTTTGTCTCATAACCACAGGATCCACCACAAACGACCCAGGAATTAAAGGCGGGCAACCAGCACAAACCATACAACAAATAACCACAAATCCATCCATCTAGAGACACAAACAAAGCGCCAAAGACACCTGAGTGAAAGTGTAGAGCACGCATTTGTCTACGGATATTAGTTTGTTGCAGATTATTTTGTTTACAGAAATTAATAATTTTATTCACTAAGGATGCATTAAAGGGATCAAAGGGGTAACAGCTAGAGACAAAACATATTCCTTACTTTCACCACCTAAACACCACAGGGTAGGAGTCAGTGGTCAACGTGAGGCTATATTCAACAAAGAATCCTGAAAACTGAAAAATCACGGTTTTCATTGATACTAATAATAAATGTTTCTTTAGCACTAAATCAGCATATTAGAGTGATTTTTCCACAATATTTGTAACTGTGCTTTTGAACCAACTAAAATGCAGCCTGGGTGAGCAATATCAGATTTCTTCCAAAAACATTCAAAAATCTTTTGAATAGTAGTGTATAAAGGAATATTTTGCTCTTTTAAATATGTCATTTATAACTAGTTAATTTTGGTTCTGAACACATCTTTAGCATTTCATGTAAATGCAGTTGTCACTACTTGAACACTTTAGATCAGGGAACACTATTAACTAGTTGCTTATTAGCATGCATATGTGACCATGGAGCACAAAACCAGTCATAAGGGTAAAAATTTCGAAATTGAGATTTATACATCACCTGAAAGCTGAATAAATAAGCTTTCAATTGATGTATGGTTTGTTATGATAGGAAAATATTTGGTCGAGTCGAGATAGATCGAGATACAACTATTTGAAAATCTGGATCTGAGGGTGCAAAAAAATCTAAATTTTGAGAAAATATTTAAAGCCTTTAAAGTTGTCCAAATGAAGTTCTTAGCAATGCATATTACTAATCAAAAATTAATTTTTGATATATTTACGGTAGGAAATTTACAAAATATCTTTATGGAACCTGGTCTTTACTTAATATCCTAATGATTTTTGGCATAAAAGAAAAATCTATCATTTTGACCTATACAATGTTTTTTTGGCTATTGTTAAAAATATACCCCAGCGACTTAAGACTGCTTTTGTTCTCCAGGCTCACATATTACTAGCATACTGGCGGTTTAATAATACCTACAAAGCACATATTAATGCCTTATTCTGCATGAGCATATTTTAGATCACTTAATCCTTAACTTAACAACTACCTTACTAACTAACTATAGGAAAAAGTCATAGTTAATAGTGAATGTTTCCCTAATCTAAAGTGTTTTCTTGAATTCTGTTGCGGAATGTGGTTGTCACTTTCAACCACAATGTGGTTCACTTTTTGTTTTTGAGTAACAGCTGGATTTCTCTTTAGTATGCATGTGGCACTGGCGCATCAGTAAGCGTTACAGAAGTACCTGTAGAAGTCCAGCTGGTCGATCTGTGGATAGTACGCTTCAATGTTCTTCTGGCTCTCTGTCAGGAACTTTGTGAAGTTCTCAAGTGCTGGTTCAACCGGGAACATCTTTGTGAAAGCAACTATCTCTCCACCAGACTTATCCAGCAGCCCTTTCACTTCTTCAACAGACAGAAAAAGAGAAAGATGAACTGAATATGTGTTTGTGAAAATGAGGATGACCTATAAATATGTAAATCAAGAGAGAAATATATTTGTTTTGATAGATCTCCCAATATTCCCATGAAATGAGCATCACGTCTGGCACTAAAACATCTCAGTGAGGATTAGCCTAATGTTGAAGAAACACAGCACTTGAGGAACACTTACTGGGTAAAGCTTCATGTTTAACGAGAGACAGTCGGGTTCCCACATGCAGAGGGACAGATATGAGAACAATAACAGAAAAATATTGTGATTGCTTTCGTTTCAGAGAACAAATGAGGTTAGCATGCGTAACCCTCGGGTCTTGTGCGCATGACAGCAGACACTCCACACGGCTACAGCAGATGGAAGAAGAAGCTGATGATTCGACAAAGGAAACGAGTTTAATGATAAAATGGCATTGACAATACGGCAAGGCATCATAACACTCTAGTGACAATATGGGACTCCGAGGCTCCCGTATGTAGGCAGCAAGGCAGCACACCGAGTTTTGGGACAAAGCTAGATAAATGAATAAAAATGCCCTCACCCGACAAAATTTCTTTTGTTCATGATTCTCATGACCAACCTTTTTTTGGGGGGGATGTGGTTGTGTGTATTTAAAAGGAAAGAAGAGTAGCCCTGAAGAGATCAACAAAAAGCCAATAGTAAGTGAATGAACTGTCACACGTACTTAAGGAGGATATAGTGGCTTGTGTGATAAAAGAGAGGCCACCAGTTCCGACCGTGTGGTACGATATTGCTGAGGTCTGTTTTAAGCACAGAATCCAGACTGGCCAAAGGTGCCTCAACATCAGGCAACTGTTGGATGAAATACAGGAGTTACAGTTAAAGCACACAGACCAACATATTGTGCTTCCACACATTTCAGCTTCTTAAAGAGCCCTTTTAGATCCATGTCTGTTCAGTTTACATAAACAATCTATATGCTAACTAATTGAACCGGTTATACGGCCTAAAATGAGTGTTTCTCTTCCAGGAATATAAAAACTCACCCTGCACACTACACAGATAAGCAAGTAGCCAATCATGGATCATGGCTGTTACTACTAGCTACTACTAATTAAAGCTTACTGGATTTTTAAATATTTGGAGTCAGAGCACACGACTGAACCAGAATAATTGCACAACTAACTTTTCTTCATTGGAACGAGTATAATGTACATCTGAGTGAAATGCCTTCTTGAACAAAAAAAGTTTAGGTTATGGACATGATTTTGTCCACTGGGAATGTGAGGATGTTAATGTTTTTGATTAAAGACTATGAGGTTAGATGAATTTTTTTAAATAATAATGTGCATGGATGAATCTTTTATAATAAAAACTGCAATAAGATAAGAATTTTGATTTCATGGTGAATGGGATGATCTTTCAATATATCCTTTCTAAAATCAGCAAAGTGATAGACTGAAAGATATCCATATTAATTTTACAAATCACTGAATTTAAAACTCAGGTATAGGGTTAGAAGTTAACATGGCAACACATTAACTAACAAGGAGCAACAATTTTCTTACAGTATTAAATAATCTATCGTTAAATAATAAATATATATAACGGTGCGGAATTGTTAGTTCATGTTAGTTCTGGTTCGCTAAATAATAACAGATGCAACTTTTGATTTTAATAATACATTACTTTACTAAATGTTGAAATTGACATTAACTAAGATGAATAAATGCTATAAAAGTATTTTTCTAAAAGGGTTTTTTATGAGATTCGTAGGTCTTCCTACTGTACGTATGGGTTACTTTTTGTTGTCTAACATAAAAAAATTAAAAAAAGACAGATTTTACCTTTAAGTATTGCCTAATAATTGAACATGGTCTATAATCTTGAGACACACAAATGCACAGTACTATATGGTTTTGTGTGTGTGTGTGTGTTGTTGTGATGGTGTGTGTGTGTGTGTGTGATGATGATTATGATGAGTGATGTGTGTGTGTGTGAGGTGTGTGAGAGACGGGAGAGAGGAGGAGCGTAGTGTGTTGTGTGGTGTGTGGTTGGTTGTGTGTGTGTGTGTGTGTACCCCGTGAAAGGTTTGCGGCCTAGATGCCAGCTGCGAGCTGGAGACTGAGTGTCCCACGATATGGTGTTGCAGGTGTTGTGTTCGTATCAAGTAGAGCAGGCCGGGTCGTTTGAGTGGGTTTGAGAGAGACGCGCGTTCAGACTGAAGAGAGATCTGGAGTCTGTCCGTCCCTTCCTGCAGGATCTCCAGTGAAATGGTCACACTCTCTAATGACTCTTGGTCTCCCGCATGGCTGTACACACACACACAACAACTTCATTACAACACGCTCGCATGCAAATACACAATCACAGAACAGTTATACTGGCCACAACATTTATATATACTGTATATATATATATGCCATTTTCTAATATAAATGTGTGTTTTCCCTCTATTCAGATTTGTATTTAGCTTTTTAGGTTCTCATTTCATCATATAAAGCAGAAATATGATGAAATGCAAAAAATTATGGCAGCAATACATAAAGATGCACAAGACTGATATCAACAATACTTAAAACAACAACAGGATGAACAACAACCACAATTTCTACGTTCACAAAACATGTGAGTGAAACCACTGACTTTTACCTTTAATAGCACCCTCCACTTTAACTTTTATCCATAATCACAAGCAACAGAAACAGAAAGGTACACGTTAACGAGAATAATATCAATGTGAGTGTGTGTTTTGCAGTGTTGCTGTAGCTGAAACAGCAGAGAATGATAGTAGCAACGTCAAGATGGGTTAAATAAGTATTTTTAATAAGCATTTTATTTTATTTCTGTTTTGCTTTTGTTTATTTTTATTGATTTTATCAGTTATATTAGGTTTGTTTGGTATATTATTAGGTAATGTTATTTTTACTTGTTCTTAAAGCATCTTGTAATTAATTAATTATTTCAAATTAGCCCAGCCTCAACTGTATGACTTTAATTGTGACTTTATACCTCAAAATGTGACATTTCACAATTGTGACTTTTCAATTTGTTTCTGTGACATGACATCTAATGATTGCGGTTTTACTAGTGTTTATATCTCACAATGTAAATTTATTATTTTAAACTTATTTTTGTTTTATTCAGGTTTGCACTGAAATGTCACATGTTAAAAAGTAAGACCATTTTAGTGAATTCAGCCATAAGTGTGTGTATTTGTTTGGTTATGCACCTGCTGTCATGCGGAGAGCGTTGTCTAAAGCAGGCACCACTTCTCTCTCCAGCTGATTATGAATCTGTCCACCCAGCAGATTCCCAATATCTGATAAACCACGTTGACAATAAAAGAACAAATTAGTAAATGCAACTCCAACATTAAGTGCAATGATGTTCAAAGGTCTGGGGTCAGTACAATGTTTAATAATTTTATTCAGCAAGAATGTATTGAACTGATCAAAGACATTGACATTGTACAAAATAAGTTATTTTAAACATTCTATTCATCAAGAATCCTGACAAAATGGATCAGAAATATTAGGCAGCAACATTGATAGTAATAATATGCAACTGTCAACACTGATAATAATAAGAAATGTTTCTTGAGAACAAAAACACGCCTTGTGAGAGACAAACGCAAAGCATAGCAATCACTGCCACGCGAATCCGTTAGAATAACCATATAATTCAAGTTACACACCCACAAAATATCCCTGATTTTGGTTTTTATATTTATATCGTTAAGTAATATCACACAGTGCCATTTTTCTAAATATTAGCGGGTCGGGCCAGCCTCGTGATCACAAATGAGATATTAATTTTATACAACCAGTTCAGGTCATCACAATCAGCGTCACGGAGTAGAAGAGATAGCTGGCGGTTTAATATTTGAGGTAGAGTGAGATTTTAGCTCACAATGTATTGCCTCTCTTATTTATTGCCGAACAAAAATAGTTCCAGACAAAGTCGAATCAGAAGTCGAATGTTTATGAATGAATCATTTGAGACAATGATTCAATGATCCATGCATAAAGACACTCACTTGCTTCGTCTCCAAATGAATCAGCCGTTTTGAACAAATCGTTTGAATGAATGATTCAATGAATCACTCATTAAGACAGGGAGCTAACGTGGGCAGCGATTAGTTGATCATTATTTTATCCATGACAGGAGAGTACGCAGTCACAAGGACAACCCACTACCAGAAAATATATTGGTAATCATCTTATAGAAAAATCCAGTAAATTTCAAGATTTTTTTCAATATCGCACGCCCCAGTGGTGAGCATTTAAGACTCAAAAACATTCACAAGTACTTACCAACCCCAAACTTTTGAACGTTTATGAATGTTCACACTGATACATAAAAGAGGAAGAAAGACAGAGTACTTACTGTCTAAGTCTGATAATACTTTGTTCTTGGCTGTTGTGTACTGTGCAGAGAGATAGTCTATTTGCTATACAATAAAAGAACAAAGACAAACAGATTTAGCTTTAGTGTGTGAATATGTTTGTGTGCGTGTCTCCATGCTTTAGATTAGGCCCACACAGAATCTGCAAATTTGTTAGTGCGTTACTTAATTTAAGCTTTGTTTACACATTTTACCACACCATGTGAACCTGTTTATGGCTTACCACTGGTGTGTGGTTCGCAAAAGATTTCAGGTCTCTTATGTTAGTGCTGACGAGGCGTCTGGTGCTCTTGATCTGATTTGTGATGTTCTGATTTGCTGCGTAGGCGATCGTCACTCCCACTCTGTAAACAAAGCAACATGCACGCGTAAGCTGTGTGAAATAATATGCTTACAGGTATTGTTATGCTTACACTCTGATATGCTGGTGAAATTGTAGATTTTGGAATTACAGTAAATTAGGCAGTCTGGTCTTATCTATCACCATTAAAGCCAGTGCAGCAATTACATTTGATGGAAACACTACACACTCTGAGGAAGGGAGTTTGTGATTTCAATACAAATATTCAAAATGTAGATATGCTTCCTCTGCTGTATATTGCTGTCACTGACATACAGTAACATCAGACAGCCACAGTGTGGTACTGTTGTCATGCTGTTTGAGTAATATGATTCAAGGGTTAAAGCTTAGGGTACAGTTAGCTTGACCTTGTTAGCCTCTGGCAGAAACATCTAGACACAAATAGCACTTTTCTCACCATTCAAAAGCATTTTGACAGCTATTTCCCAATCAGCATTACATTTGAACAGGTCCCCAAAATCTGAAGCCTTCTTAGCCCCTATGACTCTATGGGAACGCCAAGTATGCAAGCTATTGAACCATAAATACTGAGATATCAGACAGCTTACTCATTCAGATATGACTTTTTGCAAACTTTGTAGCTAAAAAGTACACATATTTGAAGGGAGTCTTGTGGCATTTACTGCTCAGGTGACTGGTTCAATTAAACCTGGAACAAAGACGACAGATTTCAAGGATATGATTTTAGATACGGGATCCTGCACTAGCCAAACAACAGCATTGCTATGAATGGGAATGTTATGAGAAAGTATTCTTCAGGTATTATAGCCCTACTTAGCAACAGAGCAAATTACTGTTCCCGTATTTTATCACTCAGTAATATTATATAATAAATATATATTAAATATCATAAAAAATATGATTTTTTTAAAAATTTAATATTAATTCAATATTCACTAATATAATAAAATTATTTTTTATTATGAAAATATCTATATACACTACTGTTTAAAAGTTTGGGGTCAGTTTTTTTTTCTTAAAAGAAATTGATACTTTTATTAGCAAGGATGCATTAAATTGATCAAAAATCACAGTAAATACATTCTTACAAACAAAAAAACTATTTCAGTAAATGTTTTTCTTTTAAACTATTTTCAAAAAATCCTAAAAATTCTTGGTGAGTATAAGAGACGACTTTCAAAAACAATCACAAACCTCAAAACCTTGAACGACAGGTAATAAAAATGTATTAACAATATAATATGTAAATATATATTTTAAAATGTCACATCAAAACACAAAACTAGGTGAATCGGTAAATGCACGCACACATACACACTGGTGCTCACATGGCCACAAACTAGAGATAACACTTTACTAATTTAGTGGTGCAGATACATATTAAATTGTGGCATCTGATTACAGATTATTGCCAGACAAACCTCCTCCACTCTCTCCTTTCCTCTCACTCCTCCTTTCTCTCTCACAAAAAAAAATTTAATAAAGGGGAAATGTGATTCAACAAAGGAAGCCATAGAGAGAGAAAAAGAAAAGAGTGAAGAAAGAAGCAGAGCAGATTTGCACTGTCATGTTCTCTGCTCCCAAGCTTCGTCCAGCATAATTACTGCAAACCTCTCAGTAAGTCATTGAAAGTCCATCAAGACACCACACACTCACACACTCACAGTACAGTCTACGCCTCACAAACGCCCATTGTGACCCAAGCAACTGCTGTCAGCACTATCACAGAAAAAAAACAGGAAAGAAAAAAAGAGGCAGAAAGAAAGAGGGGGATGGGTTAGAGAAATAAAGAGGGGACATTCTCTCTGGACAGACTCAGGGCTATCAATGTCACATGTGTGAATGTGTCTGTGTGTGTGTCATTCTAGACCACTGCAGGTGTGTTCATTACACTCTCTAGCAATGCTGCACACCAACTGATTGACTTTATGTGCACAAAATGTCTCTTATTTATTCTAATCATTATCTCTTATCTCCTAAAATTTCAGTAGCATTTAGCAATTCATAATTATCCAAATCTGACTGAAAACACAATTGCACACTTACACACACAGACCCAGTAACTAGCCTGGACTAGGCTAGATTAGCGTGGAGCAGCACAGCTTGTGTTTATCACACAGAGGAGAGAGAGAGAGCGAGAGAGAGAGAGAGAGTGCAGTGATAGGATGATGGTGGTTCAGTGTACCTGTGACCTCTATTCTATTTCTAGACCTAAATAACTCTAATGTACTTTAACTAGAATCACTGGTCACAATCACACGCAGACTGGCCCCCCACAGTGACATATGTACTTATATTATGCATATAGTGCATTGCACAGTATGCATTGTACAGTATATTGTTATGCCAGTGTGTGTATGTGTGTGTGTTTCAAGTCAAGTCAAGTCACCTTTATTTATATAGTGCTTTTAACAATACAGATTGTGTCAAAGCAACTGTACAGCATTAATTAGGAAAATATTGTGTCAATAATGCAAAATGGCAATAGTAAACACTCAATTTTCAGTTAAAGGCAGTTCATCATTGAATTCAGTGGTCAACATCCAGCTCAGTTCAGTTTACATAGTGTCTGTGTGTGTGTGTGTGTGTGTGTGTGTGTGTGTGTGTGTGTGTGTATGTGTGTGAGAGAGAGAGAGAGAGAGAGAGAGAGAGGAGTGTGTGTGTGTGTGTGTGTGTGTTGTGTGTCGAGGAGAGGGAGAGGAGAGAGAGAGAGGTGGTGGGTGTGTTGTGACGACGAGAGAGAGAGAGAGAGTGTGTGTTGTGTTGTGTGTGTGAGAGAGAGAGAGTGTGTGTGTGGGTGGGTGTGAGAGAGAGAGAGAGGAGAGAGAAGGAGAGAGTGGTGGGTGTGTGTGTGTGTGTGTGTGTGTGTGTTGTTGTGTGTGTGTGTGTGTGTGTGTGTGTGAGCGAGAGAGAGAGAGGAGAGAGAGAGTGTGTGTGTGTGAGAAAGTGTGTGTGTGTGTGTGTGAGAGAGATTGAGAGAGAGAGACGAGAGAGTGTGTGTGTGTGTGTGTGTGTCTGTGTGTGTGTGGTGTTGGGGGTGTGAGAGATGAGAGAGAGAGCAGGGTGATGTGGGGTGTGTGTCGTGTGTGTGTGTGTGTGTGTGTGAGAGAGAGAGAAGAGAGAGAGATGACGAGAGAGAGAGAGTGTGGTCGTGTGTGGGCTGTGTGTGTGGGTGTGTGTGCGAGAGAGAGAGAGAGGAGAGAGAGAGAGTGTGTGTTGTGTGTGGTGTGGGTGTGTGGGTGGTGTGTGTGTGTGTGAGAGAGAGAGAGTGTGTGTGTGGTGTGTGAGAGAGTGAGTGTGTGTGAATGTGTGTGTGTGTGTGAGAGAGAGAGAGGAGAGAGAGAGAGAGAGAGAGAGAGAGAGAGTGTGTGTGTGTGTGTGTGGGGTGTGTGTGTGTGGTGTGTGTGAGTGAGTGAGTTTGGACTATCAGGTTTCTTGGTTTCAATAATATAGTTTGAATCGAAATGTTAAAACAAAATTTAAATAACACTTCAAATCAGGAATAAAATATGACAACGAGGATATCATAAAATGTGTAACAGGCAATTGGCTCTTTTAACTGTAAGGTGGAACTTCCGATCTGGCCAATTATATCAAATTGATAGGTGATACAATATACTATTATATAATTTCCAGACAATTGTAATCTATTTGTAAACTATTTTAGTACGTACTAGTTTGATATATACAATGCTATATATTGAATATAATTTTATTATATTTGTAATATTTTATGTTAATATTATTTATCTAAAAATTGGTGACTCACTTTTATTGATTTTAATTTCGAGTGAATGAGGGCATACTGGGGAAAGTTTTATCAATTTAATGCATCCTTGCGGAGTACTAGAAATAGTTTCTTTGACTTGCGTGTCAAAAATTTGAAAGAAAAAAAAAAAAAAAAAAAAATTACCCCCACAAAAAAAAAACAAAATAGGTATTTAACTATTTTGAATTTATTAATACTTTTTATTATATTAGTAAATATTTAAATTTATAAATAAAAAATTTTTTAAATTATTGGTATATTTGGTATATAATATTTTAATATATTTATTATATAATATTGGTGATATATCTGGGAACAGTACCTTGCACTACAGTTTCCAAGGAGGTCTATAATAACTGGAGAAGGCTTTCAGTTAGCATTCCTTTCCATAGCAATGCTATTGTGTAGCGCAGGACCCCATATGCGAAATCGTAATTTGAAATCTGCCATTTTTGCTCGTTTGAACCAATCATCTGAGCTGTAAATGCCATATGATTAACCCTGTGTTCAAATATGTGTACTTTTCTGCTACTAAGTATGCAAAACGCCAAGTCAAATGATTAAGATGCATGAATACTCAGTATTCTATACATGCATAATAATTCATTAAAGCATATCAGATGCACAAAAATTGCTGAATTTAAGCAAGTACTTTTTTACCAAATATTTGCCAATTTAATCTCATTTGAACAAATTTGAAATGATCATTAGTCTTTCATGCATAACGACTCACTTTTACAAGCATGTGCAACGTATATAGACTGTTATAAATGTTCTCAAACACTCACGCGAGGAAGACAGAGGTAGCCATGAGTGTGGCCATGTAGAAACCTCTTAAGCAGTCGCCGTTCTTCTTCTGTCTCTGATGCATCTCACCCCCACAGTTCTCACAGCAGCGGCACACACAGATAAACAGGCCCACGACCGGCATGAACAGCACAAATATCACCCCCAGAACCGACAGCACTATGAAGCCCAGCTCATAGTAGATAGCCTGGAGAAGAGGAGAGAGCATTTCACGATTTTTTTTTTTTTTTTTTTTTTTTTTTTTTTTTTTGTATTTTTTTTTTGATTTATTTATTTTTTTTTTTTTTTGGTTGTTTTTTTTGTTTTTATTTTTTTTTTTTTTTTGTATTTTTTATTTTTTTTTTTTTTTTTTGTTTTTTTTCTGTTTTTTTTTTTTTTTTTTTTTTTTTTTTTTTTTTTTTTTTTCTTTTTTTTTTTTTTTTTTTTTTTTTTTTTTTTTTTTTTTATTTTTTTTTTTGTTTTTTTTTTTTTTTTCCTCTTTTTTCTTTTTTTTTTTTTTTTTTTTTTTTCCTTTTTTTTTGTTTTTTTTTTTTTTTTTTTATTTTGTTTTTTTTTTTTTTTTTTTTTTTTTTCTTTTTTTTTATTTTTTTATTTTTTATATTTTAAAGTTTTGTTTCCTATATATTATTTATTTGTTGAGAAAAGCCACAAATGAAGATGACAAAGCTTGAATTGCTCTAAATGTTTTATCATGGAATTTATATATGGGTCAGATATATAAAGTCTTAAGTGTCAATTTTTCAAAATTGAGATTTATACATCCTATGAAAGCTGAATAAATAAGCTTTCAACTGAGGTATGGTTTGTTAGGATAGGACAATATTTGGTTGAGATACAACTATTTGAAATCTGGAATCTAAGGGTGCAAAAAAAAATCAAAATATTGAGCAAATCATCTTTAAAGTTGTCCAAATTAAAGTTCTTAGCAATGCATATTACTAAACAAAGTTTTGATATATTTATGGTAGGAAATTTACAAAATATCTACATGGGAACATGATCTTTACTTAATATCCGAATGAATTTTGGCATAAAAGAAAAATAATTTTAACCCATACAATGTATTTTTTAGCTATTGCTACAAATATACCCAAGCGACTTAACACTGCTTTGTGCTGCAGGGACACATATTAGTTATAAAATCAGTAACTTGATCATTTTGGAAGCTTGTTTCCACACGGGTTAAAAAATTAAAAAAGGTACTTGCGACTTTTTATCTCACAATTTTGGCTTTTTTTTTCTTTCAATTCTCAAAAACTCTCTCTTAATTCTGCAAAACTCAGAATTGTGAGATATAGATTTGTGAGTTTATAACCAGCAATTGCGAGATATAAGTTCCCAATTCTAAGAAGAGATTGGTCAGAATTGAGCCAGAAAAAAGTCAGAATTGCAAGATTTAAAATTGGAATTGTAAGAAAAAAGTCAGAATTGCAAGATATAAACTAGCAATTCTGAGGCTAAAAAGTCGCAGTTACTAAAGTTTTATTCATGGTGGAAAAAAAAAAGAAAACCGAATTGTGATGAATACAAACTTAGAATTTTTGAAAAAAAAAAAAAAAAAACAGAATTGTGAGATGTAATCTCGGAATTGCAAGAAAAAAGTCAGAATTCTGAGTTTATATCTCTCAATTCTGATTTTATTTTTCTCTCAGAGGTATAAACTGAGAATAGAGAAAAAAAAAAAAAAAAAAAAAAAAAAAGTGTTCAAAATTGTTAAAAATTTTAAAGTTGCAATTACATTTTTTTATTTTATCCCATGCCGAATAAGCTTCCCCAGATAACTATTACTTCAAATGTTGCATTAAAAATAAATGAATAAAAAAATTGGAGTGAAAACGATAAACATTTTGTAGTTAAAATGTAAAGAGTGACAGTGCAAGTAATGGGCATGAAGAGTAAGTTCACTTTTAAACAGTACCTGTAGTAATAATACAACATTCTCTGGCTGCGTTGTCGTAGAGTTGAAGAGACATCATTAGTGTGCATGCCGAAGATAAAGAGAAAGAAAGTGACTTTGGAACATGTGATTCCATACAAGCTATTAAATGCAATATACATTTATTTATTTTATTATACAGGTGCATCTCAATAAATTAGAATTGTCGTGGAAAAAAGTTCAGTTATGGTTTTTTCAGTAATTCTTAAATCAAAATTGTGGAAAACTCGTGATTAAATAAATCAATGCACACAGACGAAAGGTTTAAGGTGTGGTGTATTTGTTATTGTGATTTGATTTTGGCTGAATATTTTTTGTAACAATTAATGTGAGTTGACTTATGAATAAATTGAACTTTCCACGACAGTTCTAATTATTGAGATGCATTCTGTATAATATACAGTGGTGGGGTGCACAAACAAAAACCTATGTATTTCCTTCTTGTAATCGTCCACTGTGTGTGTTGTTGTTGTGCTTTTATGTTGTTATGGTGTGGCGTTGGTACCATTTTTAAAATGTTTTTTGTATTCCTCTTGTTATCACTTTTTTGTTTCCTTTTTTTTTGTGGGGGTGGGGTTTTTTTTTTTTTTTTTTTTTTTTTTTTGTTTTTTTTTTTTGTTTTATTTTTATCAGATCTGTAACAGAAAATTGACCAGATTAGCTCACAAGATCAAGAAAACAAAATATTTGAGTTACCATAAACTAGAAATTCGAGAACCCTTCAAACATTCATTCATTTTCATGGGGCTGGATTGACAAGAAAGTGCCTTGGCTCTGTGTAAATTACTTTGTGAGAAAGAAAGATTTATTGAAATGAACCTTCTCTGTGACAGTAATATGATGTGGTTATGATTATACCATGATAAACACTTCATCAAATCAAATCAAATAAATCCTCTGTCTGTCTATCCATTTTCTGTGGTTTAATTGATCTGTTGATATTAGTTTAGTGGTCATTATTGTTTGGATAAAGAAGCTACAGCAGTATACATGTGATCTTAGATTCAAACAGCAGTTACAGATGGTCATACATCGTTATGAAAAAACAACAGATCAGATCTGCGTCTGTTAGTTGCTATGTTAACAGTACGGTGACATCAGAGTCTTGTTTTCGGTGCTAATGCTATTGCTACAGTATGCTAGCATCTGTTACAAACCATCTGCTCAGCCTACATTTCTGTGTAACAAACACATGTGATTATGCTCATGTTTTAGGTTATACACAAATGATAGCTATCGTAAGACTTTTTATAAACCAACAAATATGCATTAAGTAACCAATAAATATCAATGATGTCTACTCCAATAAATAAATTCACTGATTGAGATTGTTATTGAAACAAGCCCTTCACTTAACAAGATGCTAGTAGAGACTGTACGAATAATTTATATGTTTTTCCCCTTTCCATCTGAACTGAAAACTGGTTTAAAAGCTACAAGGTACTTCTTACCCTAATACCCAACGGCACAGTCTCACCCATCACGTTTGACCTCATCTGAGCTAAACATAGCCTTTATATACCTCACCTCTGAGTGTGTTACTGATGGCAACAGTGGAAAACTCACACATAATTAAATGTAACTCTCTGAAACTAATCTCCCTGCTGAAAAAACAGCATATGCTGGTTAGGTATGTTTTGAAGCTGGGATGCTGGTTTGAGCTGGTTTATGCTGGTCCTTTGCTGGTTTATGCTGGTCCTTAGCTGGTCATGAGCTGGTCCTAAACTGGTCCGACCAGCTTAAGACCAGCACATGACCAGCTTAAACCAGCAAAGGACCAGCATAAACCAGTAAAGGACCAGCATAAACCAGTAAAGGACCAGCTCAAACCAGCATCCCAGCTTCAAAACATATCTAACCAGCATATGCTGTTTTTTTCAGCTTTCAAGAAAATTTTATGCATTTTTATATTGTTACTAAAAATGCAATTCAATTCAATTGCCCCAACAAGGATAATGGTTTGATGGTTAGGTAGAGAGAGTTTGTTAAACATTAGTGAGTATGCATGTTTCCAATACTCTTTTTGTGCATGTGTATGCATGAACATACTCAAAGAGAGCATATGTTCATGAATGTTATCAATATTATGAGTGAATATAAATGTTACAGTCCTCTATGAAACCTCTCCTCCCCTAGTGGCAAATCTGTGTACTGCAGAAGTAAACTGCGGATTGTAATGCTTACACACCAACATAAACAAACACTTAACCCTAAAACACCTTTACGTAAAAGGATAAGCTTCTTCACAGTTGTACTAAGTTTAGCAGGGGTTTTTTTCTGGCATGACACCTTACAGGGAGATCAACAGAACATGATCCAGAATATAAAACCATGGCTAAGACTGCGCTGTACAACACTAACTATAGCAGCACTGCTTTATACAGATCACAGATGCCTGCCCAGTCAAAACAATATAACATTATCACAAAAGCCAACTCGTTCAAATAATGCCTCAGCAGTCTCTGTAACAGGTACTATATATTCTACCATTCAAATATTTGGGGTTGGTATGATTTTTGAAAGAAAATTAATACTTTTATTCAGCAAAGATACATTAAATTGATCAAAAGTGGAAGTAAAGACATTTATAATGTTACAGATTTCTATGTCAATTAAATACTGTTGAACTATTTATCCAAAAAACAAAAAAATCTATCAATTTTATAAATATATATATATAAATGTATCATGGTTTCCACACAAAAATATGAAGCAGCACAACTGTTTTCAACACTGATAATAATCAGAAATGTTTCTTGAGCAGCAAATCAGCATATTAGAATGATTTCTGAAGATCATGTGACACTGACGACTGGAGTAATGATGCTGAAAATACAGCTGCGCATCACAGAAATAAATTGCATTTGGAAATAGATTATTTTAAACTGTAATGATATTTCACAATTTCATTGTTTTACTGTATTTTTAATCAAATAAATGGAGCCTTGGTGAACATGAAACATAAAAAAATCATAGTTTTGGACAGTAGTATATGTAGATAAAATATATTCTGTTGTCAGAATTTCTGTCCATCCAAGCAAAATATAGTTATATTTTAGGGGGGTCCATGGGATGGTTGAGAGTGCTTATATTATTACTTGACTATAGAATTATGCAGGCAAATATTTGTGTGTGAGATATCTCAAATTGTGCATTTGTGTGTAAGCGAACAAGAGAATTCCTGTGTGAAGAGGAAAGGGTATCACTGGTTATAATGGCATATGGTTAATCCTCTTACACTGGTCTTGCTGTTGGCCATTTCAGCGGTCGCTCTCCCTCTCTAATGCTTTCTTTCCCCTTTTTCTCCCTTCTTCTACCAAACCCCATTCGTCTCCTATTTAATCCTCAATCCCCTTTTCACACACTCTCGCTTCCGTCCCTCCTTTTCTTACAGATCCAACAAGCCACTCAAATACATGGGAACAGATGAAGCAGATAGGCGATACATTTATGAATAAAATGGTGACTCTCTTCAACAGCAGTACAGTACAAATAAAGACACATTGACTAAATGGATAAAATAGCATAAGTGGGTCATATCTGAGTGATGATCTTCCTGTCCTTCGATTACAGTGCAGTTTCTTTTGTTAAATCCAGTGATCAGTGATATTAAGCTTTATCTGGGCTGAGACGAAGGGAGTCCCCGGATTAAAGCCCAGGCTGAATGACAGAATGAATGTCGTGATATTAAGCTGTATTATAAATCCATCTATTCCTTCACAGACAACACACTCCAACTGTGTTCAAACCTGTGACTAATCTGGAAAAAGAGTTGCAGACAAATATAGAGGCCTTTAACTTGAATCATGTGCATGTTACTGCTGTTTAATCCAGTAATCCAGACTCATCTCTACATCAGGAGTACCTTTCTATAAAATCAAGAGTTACAAATCTGCAAAAGAATGATTTAGCGGTACTAAAGAGATTGCAGAGGGAATAATATCTCTTTGTGGCTTGTGTTTGATGTGTTTCTGTCTCTAAATACACAAACACATGGTTACAAATGGGATCCTAATTCTTATAATGTGCTGTTTTTCATTACAATCTGTGATTTAAAGTCAGACATTTTGCAAAATGGTTGTTTTTGGGTTGTAAATTTTGTCAGGAGCATTGCGTGTAAGTTTGGAGCATATGGCACTCAGATTATCAGCTTACCTGATTGGGCAGGTGACTCATACAGCAGATCGGCTAATTGGTAGGTAGCAGAGACTTAACCATGCAATCCTATTGTACTCTAAACACACACACACACACACACACACACACACAAGCGCTCCTCTATGCTCAGCATGCTGACCTCACACAGAAATCCACCTGCCAACAGCCTGACCTTAAATAGACTGGGACTAGTTGTCACACTTTTAACTCTAGGTTTATTTTGAAATTTCATTTCTGTGTAGGCATATACCATATATGTGACCCTGGACCACAAAACCACAAAATCTTTAAGGGTCAATTTTTTGAAATTGAGATTTATACACCATCTCAAAGAATAAGCTTTCCATTGATGTATGGTTTGTTAGGATAGGACAATATTTGGCTGAGATACAACTATTTGAAAATCTGAATCTGAGGGTGCAAAAAAAATCAAATATTAAAGTTGTCCACATGAAGTTTAGCAATGCATATTACTAATCAAAAATAAGTTTTGATATATTTACAGTAGGAAATTTACAAACTATCTTTATGGAACATGACCTTTACTTAATGTCCTAATTTTTGGCATAAAAGAAAAATCAATAAATTTTACCCATACAATGTATTTTTGGCTATTGCTAAAGTATAAACAAGTTTAAAGGGGTCTTATGATGCTTTTTTAAAGATCATTATTTTTTTTATTTGGTGTAACAGAATATGTTGACGCTTTAATGTTTAAAAAACACATTATTTTCAAATACTGTACATTATTGTAGAACTGCTATGCCCCGCCTCTCTCAAACACGTAATTTTCAACAAAGCCCCCTCCTTTGACAAACGCAGTCTGCCCTGATTGGCCAGCTGACCCAATGCATTTTGATTGGCCGAACACCACAAGCACTCAATGGAAATGTAACAGCACTTACCATAATCGCGAGCTTCATCTTAAAAAAAAAGTGAAGACAGAGCCCGAAAGGGGAACAAAGTCACGTGACAGACAGTGATGAAGCTGGTATGTGTTTGCAGCACACAAGCCACGGTTAAGACAGCTCACTCAACTGTGATGTGACCCTCTCCCTCTCCCTCTCCCTCTCCCACTCTCTCTCTCTCTCACACACACGCGCGCGCACACACACACACACACACCACGCACAAAACTCCGCATGGAACAGTCAATAGCAAATACTTAACCTAATAACAAAACATACTTACAGTAGAAGCGCCAGATTGTCATAGCAAAGACAGAATGACCTCCTCTCCTAGGTTCACCAAACGGTCGTCCATAAAATGCATTGCTGTTCCGTTGTAAGTGATCTTAAAGATTCCTAAATGAATCTACTTCCGGAAGGCCAAATAAAGTGCTTTTGCTTTCGCCTAGAAACACGCAGCGTCTCACTGACATGCTGCTTCAACACTAACTGCGATTACTGAACCACGCCTTCTTTCTTTGCGTGAAAATTTGGGCAGCATTATGCAAATATTTCCACATAGGGAGGTAGATATGTGGGGGCGTGTTAGAACGAGCCATTTTAGGGGGGCGTGGCAGAGTCTTAACTTTGAAACAGTTTTCATATAGAAATTGGTAGTAAATGTCACAAATAATGACAAAGAAACAGCAAGTAATTAAAATTAAATTTTGAAGTAGAAAGACTGAAATAGTATTTCTTGTAAAATGTATTCCAGTAATCTTTATTTACAACTTCAAAAAAAAAAAAAAAAAAAAAAAGGTTACAGTGTAGGGTAAGTTGTCACAGTGGAACTTGCCTTTAAACAGCCTATAGACTTTTCAAAAAAATTAAATGAATTGCAAAGCAAAAAATAATTCATTTAAATTAATATTTGTGATATTTACAATAAAATGTGACCAACTGCCCCAATAAAAATGTGGCTTGTGATAAATTGGGTGAATTATCCAGTCTCACTTATACATTGCAATGTAACAGTTCTACATAATTCCAGTCTCTATGCACTCCTCATTACCTCATTGAATAAACCAAACACCTTCTTCTTTTTGAATTACACCTGGAAATCTGTAGATTAATGAACTCTATTAGTAGTAAGACTGTACAGTTACTACAAACAGTACACTAACAAAACCAGTGCAGTCTTATCCGGTGAATAGTAATCATTTCCATTGCAATATATCCATACTTTCTACAGGTTCAGACAGCAAATGGATGATGGTAAATCATGAGCCAGCCACGCATAATAATATACATCATATCACATATTTTCAATTCATTTCTTTATGGCAAGCCAATTTAGCATTTATTCCTTAAATCTTACAAGTATTCATTTTTATGTTAGTAGTGCAGATTGTTTAAATATATGTGTATACGTAAATCACACCTTTGTGCCTAACTGTTATTGGATATCCATTATTATTATTATTGCCCTGTCACAAAATTACAAAAATGGCAAAATCAAAACATATGTCATCATATCTTCTCACTGCACATCTCTCTGCTCTTCTGCAAATTACTATAACTATCTTAACTGTGATTGGCTTGACTGAATTTGCCACTAACCGTTGCGTGTCCGGTTAAAAATAGTTATAGTTGAATAGGTAAAGACTCTGTCTAAAGACCCTGCGTTCTGGTCCATTCAGGAAGAAACTGCTACATTGTGCATGTGTGATTACACTGAAACCAATCACAAAATAAGACCTTTTTTCGGATTAATGTAAACAGAATGGCATTACACAGCTTATACTTCTTTTACTTTTTTGACATGTTTGTGTAAAATTGACAGCAAATTTAAATTAAATAGTAATGTCATGCATGATAATCATTTTCATTATTGATCATTGGTGTAAAAATGTATTAGACACTAGTACTTATTCCAGTAGGGAATACCTGTTCAATTAATTTGTTCATTTACAGGTTGTTAAAGGTAGCAAATGAGATACTAGTGTTTCATATCTATTTTTCTACAAATCCACTAATATCAAATAAACAGTACAAGTAATGTTAATAGTAGCCATTTGTTACCAGGAACAATGGAATTGTTATCACTACTGGATTAATGGTTAGTAGCAAAGAAATTATTTTATACATATTATTATTAGCAACTGAATACATATAAGTCGCTACTGCAATAAGCAGGGCTACTCGTATATAATGAATAGCAAGTGAAATTTAAAAACATGCTAGCAACTATTAGATTACTAAATAAAATAAATTGGCCTATATGACATGTGTTGCACATTTACATGCAACTAACCCTAAAACAAAGATTACTGGTGTATGTTTTACAAAAACACTATTTAATTATTTTTATTTAAAAAATCCCACATTTAATTCAATGTGTTACTTATTGTGCTTCTTCATATATAATTGTGAAATTGACTAGCTACTTCTGACTGAAAATTGATTCTACACCAGTTACTTTCAGTGTTTAGTAAATACGTTGTTCATAAATATTACTCAGTACTTTATTTGTGTAATTACACTGTAACAAGGACACCATGAAATGTAACCAAGGTGTTACTTTAAGTGTTACCAAAGATAAGTAGGTTTAAGGAATAAACGTTAAAACGGCTTGCCATAAGAACTCCTTCATCTCATACTAACTGAAGCATGCACCTGCGGTATTCATCAATCTGAAGTCTACATCACACTTCTGGAAGTACATGTGGACGTTTGCCATGTGAAACTGACCCACAAATACGCGCGCAAGAATGTGGAAAACTTTTGCGCGTTTTCAAAGCCAGTGTGCATCTCACCTTTGGGGAAAGGGTTTGGTTGAACCACGTACAGAAACGAGTGGACCATGTGGAAAACAATACCGATGGGACCCGGTTCATAATACGCGTGCGTTTCGTACACCACCGACGGCACGAAGCCAAAGTCCAGCGTTTCCACGGGCGCTCTGAGCATCGTGTTGCGCGGAGGCGAATCCCGGTGCTCCTCTCGGGCTTCGCTGCTCGTGAGACCCGAGCACATCACCAGCACGAGCCCCACTTTCCACCACATGCCTGTCAGTCCTTTACGCGGGGAGATTTTGATAAATAACGGGAGGGAACGAAAAGTGGAGGAGAGATAATGTGAGTTTGTTTGTTTGTTTGTTTGTTTGTTTGGAATGCTCTCTAGTCCTCGACATCAAAAATACAAATTAGAAAAAAATAACCCCAGACATAAAAAAAACAATAATAATAATAATGAAAAAATATATATTCCAGCTGGTGCGTTTATTCCCCGCTTCCTTTTGATATCTTCATGATAAACATCCCTCGGGTCTGGAGAGCTCAGGATGAGCTGAGTGTTTGTCTGACCTATGTGCGCTCCTCTTCTGTCTGCTCTGCAGTGCACTAGCACTGGAGATGGCTTTAGAGGGAAATCACGTCTAGTGAGTCTAGCCAAATAAATAGCTTCTATAGCTTCATACACTGTTTTGCCCCAGGAGTTGATTTTTGTTAAAACGTATATTTCATCTTAGATTAACAGATTTCAGCTTTACTGTTTTTGTTAGTTATTATGTCACAAAACTTTTTTTTCCCCCCCAATGTTTTATCATGCCTTTTTCTGGATTGATTGATTTAATTAGAACAAATTCAAATTAACTACAGCATCATAACAATGAAATGATCACACATTGATTAATCATAATTCATAATTTCATATGTTTAACAGTCAACACTTTAGTATAGGCACTAATTATCACTATTAACACATTTTCTGCATAACCACATCCCTAATCCTACCCAATACCTAAACTTAACAACTAACTATTAACAAAACAGCAAATTAGGAGTTTATTGAGGCAAAAGTCATAGTATATGGTTTGTTAATAGTGAGAATTGGACCTTAAAATAAAGTGTGACCAGTTTGATTGGATGTTAAACATACCATATGCTGTAAATCCTTTCCTATATACTACAATATAGGCATAATTCCTTTTATGAAATATTTTATCTTTTTATATTTATGTACTCCACAAAATATTAAAAATTCTTAGACATACTGGTTATCAGACTCAACAGTCAAAGAATGATGATATAGTAACTTAGTGGTCACAACTTTATTAACTAACAGTCATTGTTTACAGAAATACACAGTATTACTCTTTTTTCACACAGTCAAAAAGTCAAATGAGCAGAAAAGCAGCAAATCCGGACTCTGCCAAGACACTAGCTGATGGTCTTCTTCACTGAAATGTCCCACAGCTACATTTGGAACAGCAGAAAAGCCTCTGTGCAGCCGTGTGCGCATGGACATGAATACCAATAAACAGAGACAGAGAGTGAGAGAAAGACAGACGTAGAAAGAGGCCACAATCTGTATTATGTCAAGACATCACAACCAAACTCAATGCACACACACACACATCACAGAGGGACTGAAAAAGAGAAAAAAGAGAGCTTTGATCAAGGGTATGATAGAGCATTTTAAAGTTACATGATCAGTAAATTAGTACAAAATGAGGATTCAATTCTTCTGGTCTTCATCCATAAACACAGCTGTTATTGCCTTTTAAACTATAACAGATCTTATATCAAATTTAAAAAAATTGAAAAATAATTGAAAAAAATCTTTTAATATTATGTGTCATACCCTCACTATATACGGTGCGGTCGAAGAGTCAAAATCGAATTTAAACCGGTTTATAAACAATATCTTAGAATTTTTTAATATTTGAAGAAACAATTAAAATAGCATAAAAAATATACATTATAATAATCTATTATACTGTGTGTGTGTGGTGTGTATGTATATATATATATATTTCTCATTATTTTATATACAGTATAATAATTATATAATTATTATCTATTAAAAAGCCATATTTCAAATATATTTTATGCCCTTTCAAATATAAGCTCATGCACTATTTTTAGATCACAGAGCAAAATGAATAAGCAAATTTGTGAGAATGAGTATGTTTTGTTCATTTAAGCGTGAGAGCTACTGTTATTAAAGCAAATGGAGAGCAAACTACAAGAAATATAACGAAAACGTGAGAGTGACTTTTGAACTCCACTGTACATCAGCTCAGCAGAATTTGAGATATCTAATCCGGTTTTAAATAGACTTGTCTCATAGCGGTATTCATTCATTCATTCTAGATCTAATTTTACACACATTCTAAGTCAAAATCTCAATCGGTTTAGTGTTTAGATCTCTATGGTTTTAGCACAGATCAGTTTAGCGTTATCTTTAGGTGACTATTTTTGGCCTGGGGTCGGAGTGGTTGGATTTAATTAATTCGGTCTGGACTTGTTTTAGCTGTGCATGTGATGTTTAGGGGTGTCCTGACTCACTTGGTGCCATATAAACTAATATAGTAATAATAAGAAGAGTATAATTCTTCATGAAAATGCATTTTAAGGCTCTACCCTAAACAAACGACAACCACAACAAGGTACAAAACAACAAAACTTTAATTAACACAATGCCCTGATTCCTCTCCCCAATTCTGTCTCTGAAACATCCCACACAAGGGATTTGACATCGTCATTCCTCTTCAGTTTCTACAGGCTGAAGCCGATATGGGTACAAAAACACACCGAAAACAACAAACTGATATTGACCAGTGAGAGAAAACAGCAGTGAAGTCCAGCAGTGTGGAAAGAACGGGATGGCTGGATCTTAATGTTTTTCCAAATAAATGGATACGAGTATGAATTAGAAAAGTTCAATCAAGCAGTACTGATCCATATCCAGCACAGCCAAACTTCAGCCTTATTTCAAGAGCCAAAAGGTGACTGAACCTCGGGAAAGCACAGGCAGTTACACTGAGAAGCACAACAGAACCAAACATTTGCTTAAAATGCTCTCTTTCTTTCAAAAAAGAAGCAGAAGCATTTCTAACATCAGTGTTTCGAATGTAAAAACAGTGAGAAATGCTCGCTGATATCATTTTGGCAGTTTAAGTCAAGTGAATGCTTCTGAAAAGGTTTTGAAAAATGTGAGTTTGCATTAGTTTGATAACTGAGGGTAAACAATTCCTTGGCATAGTTGATATTTTCACGTGATAATCTTCCTAAATGATAATTAAAATCAAACAACCTTTTGTTTTTGAAAAAACTGAGCACCTTACACAATACGACCATGCCACCATGGTCACCATGATGATGATATTACAAAGCAAAGCCATTATAGCCACACATTTGTAATACAAGAAATACAAATTCCAAAAGCAGTCAAAAATCAACAATAAACAGAAAAACAAAACAAGTTGTCATTACTGAGAGAAAGAAAACAAAAACTTAAATTCTGACATCCAGCACTACAAAGAGACATTAGTGGTTTACAAAGTACATTTTTTAAGACAGTGTGGTCTGTTATGCAAATCAAATGTACAAAGAATTATTGTCTATGAAGATAACGCACTATACATGATGCATGGGCATATATTACTGATCATGGACATTCACAGATGTGACCGTTAACTGATAAGTTGGTTATGCTGAAACGTTGACTCATATCTTACATTACTGGACTCTGATACTCATTGACCTATAAAAACTGTTTATTTGGGGTCAACAGGCCTTAATTTTTTTTTAAATATACACCCAAGATATTAGCAAAAGGCTGTAAATTCAGCTTTGCTTTGGTCAAGATTCTGACGTTGGGAATGTTTGGTAATTAACTATTTAGCATCAGCATCAATGTATGATCGTTCATCTGATACGCTACTCTCTGTGCAATAAACGCTTGAGAGGAAAAAAAACAGACTTTCCATCCTTAAATGGAAAATATTTAATTCCTTCATTTTAACAAAACACATTACGCTACTGAAGTTGATTCGGTTTTCTGATTCCATGCGACTATCTTGCATTAATCAACGATCCTTTCATTCAGATGCGGTGCTTAAATCAATCCAAATATCACAGGCATGCGTCTCATCGCAGTATCACTTACTCACAATGGCCTTTTAAAAGGTCATTACCTCAAACGATGCAAAAAAAATTTTTTTTTAATTTTGTCATTGGTAACCCTGTCTTTAAACTGAAATTTAGTCATTCAGTCATAAATGAGCAACTGTCATAAAAATATAAATAATTAAACATGTGATACGGTATTTTAGCCTGCTGTCTCAAAGATACAAAAAAATAATAATCTGCGTAACACATCTGACTGACAATGAACATGGTGATATGACAAACTAAAAGTCTTTGAGGGAATTTGAGAATTGTAGATGAAGGGACACTTGCAAATTACTAAACGTAAGAATTTTTGACATTTGTTTTGGAGCACTGCATATTACATTTTTGGAGTATTTGCATCCTATTTTGTTCCACACATGTATGGAATCTTCAGAATCTGTAATTTAGGAATATAATCCATCCCTTTTCTCATTTTCTTCATTTCATGCCTCCTTTGAAAGGTAAGCACAGTGACCATCGGACCAAGATCTCCCCCGCCTTCCAAAGGTGACCTCCGCTGGTAATCTCGAGCCTCTTGAAAACTTCACTGGGTGGATTCCAGATGGGTAAAACTGTGTGTGACTGTCTGTGTTTAAGTCTTAAATAAATTAGGTGCATCACTTATTAATAAATATCCTGCAGTTTCTCGCTGTCCCAATCCAACGAGCTCAAATGTCAAACAAAATCAAGCTAGCAGAGAGGGCGGGCATTTCAGTGCATACTTGGCGTCACTCTTACACATGAAGGTGCATATCAATGTCAGTCGATACGGTTACCGCAGATAGTAAAGCGGTCAATCTCCAGCAAGTCTTTTTTGGGCACCCTGTGTTTAAGTTCGGTATCGTCCTGAATAAGGCTTTTCTCTTCGGATTCATCTGGTGTAGTGAGAAACTGATCTGATTGGCTGGTGGGGAGCTGAGGGGCGGGGCATTCGTCACTTTGGGTGGGCTGAGTGGTGACTGATGCAGACAAGCCCTCCTCCGCTGGCTCACCTTCAGATGGGTGTGGACGCAATTGGTTAGTGAGAATAAAACCTTTATAAGTATGGAAGACAAATAATGACAGATGAAAGTATAGCCCTGAAAATACAAGGCGTTAAAATGCAAGCACTGTTAATGCAATGCATTATTTTTTCAGTTTTTTTTTTGTTTCAAAGACATTTGTCCTAATTTTTCTACCATATATAAGACTCTATTATCTACTGACCCTATTGATCTCTCTATTATCAGGGCTTGTTGTGGGGTGGGTGTGTAACTGATGGTTCTCGGGTGTGTGTGGTTCGGTGGGCTCTGCTAGACGCTTGCTGGGAGCGCAGAGGAGGATTCCGAAACAGCTTATCCTCCATATTGGCCTCTTTCACATACATACAGGATTTCCCCAACAACACAATACTGTTCAGCACCTTCAGGGTGATCATACTGAATAAACACACACACATAGGCTCAGCGAAACATTCAGATCATTTACGCTACTGTTCAAACGTTTGGGATCAGTTAAATTTTTTAAAGCAGATTCTTATGTTCACTAAGAGTAAAAACGGAGAGTAATAACAGTAAAATATTATTGCAATTAAAAACTGATTTCTATTATGATATATTTAAAAATGTAATTTATACCTATGATGTCCCCCCCCAAAGCTGATTCTCAGCAGCCATTACTATAGTACTCAAAAAAATTTATTAGTATTATATCAGAGTTGGAATTGGTTTGTGTGCTTAATGACATGTAAATACAGGTTTCTTTGATTAATCAAGTTTGAAGAACTTTATTTATATGAAATAGAAAGCATTTGTAACATTATAAATGTCTTTACTGTCATTTTTAACCAATTTAAAGTATCCATTTCTTTCAAGAAAAATCATAGTGATCCCAAAAAAAAACAAAAAAATTAAAATGAACATTTAGAACAATTAAATAAAATAGAATTTATTTCAATTAAATGTGTATATTTATTAAAATATAATGTGTTTATATATTTTAAACTGTTACAAAAACTGTGAGCTCATACCCCAGGTAGAAGAGCACAACACACACGATGGACAGAGATCCCTGGATCTTCACAGAGCTGGTCACCACTCGGATCAACTGTCAACCACATACTACATGAGCATAACTATAATACTTCATTAACACACTTCACAGTACCTTCATGGTAAATGGCTTTAAAAGTATTGAACATTATAGCTAATGGAACTAAAAGGAAAGATTTACTTTAAGTGTTAAAGTCCGTGTAAAGCAATATTAAAGGGGTCATATGACATTGCTAAAAAGAAAATTATTTGGTGTAATGAAATGTGTTTATGCGGTTTAAGGTTAAAAACACATTATTTTTCACATAATGTACATTATTGTTTATCCTCTATGCCACGCCTTTCTGAAACAAGTCAATTTTTAAAAGCTCATCGGTCTGAAAAGCAAGGAATGCTGTGATTGGCCAGCTATCCAGTGCATTGTGGCCGAAGACCTCAAGTGTGTGATGGAAATGTTACGCCCCTCACCATATTGTGATGCCGTGTCCTGGAGACAAAACCAATAAAACCCATTATAAACGACGCATTTGTTGCATCCAGTGGGGACATAATTACGGATTATAATGACTTATACTGTTTTATCGCGTTGCGTATCGCGCAGCGTAAACATAAAACCATGTCTGCATTTGTGATCGGAGAAATGACAAACAACAAGCGCTACTCTACACTGCCCAGAACTCACGTTTGAATCGTCAGTGGCAAATTCTTTAAATATGAAAACGTACTTACAGGCTGTGAGCCAGAAGCGCCAGACCGTCCTTGCAAAGTTGGAATTGCCCCAATTTATAGAAACAGCCTTTGTGCCACAGACACATTGTAGTCTACTCTACCAGGATCAGGAAACCGCCTCCGTTTCAAATGAATTGCACACATCTGAATATTGGGGTTGAAGTGTTATGAACAGTGATGTAATACAACTTAACCCCTGATTTCGGTAGTGTCCTCTTTTGGAAGACCAAACAAAGTAGTTTCGCTTTCACAACGAAACACAGCGTCTCCACGGCATGGTGGCAGCAGCAACAATACTACAGCGAGAATCAAAGTTACGCCTTCTTTCTTTGCGTGAACATTTGGGGGCGTGTTTAAACGAGGCGTTTTAGGAGGGTGTGGATGAGTCTTAACTTTATAAAGAATATCTCTTTGGGTTTGAGACTTCAGACTTTGCAACTTTAGGGATCTTATCTATTCACGAACAGCTTGTAACACTCCAAAGAGAAAGGAAAACTTGAAATTGCATTGCAAATTTGAATGATCGTGCATTCGGCCCCATTCCCCAGTAACAGCAGATTATCAGTGAATCCCAGTTGTGTCCGATGAAAGTTTGTAAAACTATCACTGCAGAGGCGGGTGTTGGTGGGGATCCTCAGCTCTCCATCAAGGTGGCTCTTCCCAAAATTAACCCACCTCTTCTTACGTGACGAAGGCATAGCTTCATAATCAGTACTACATAGTTCACAGTCTTTGTAATGTGTTTTCAGCATTACATTTCTAATATTTATAATATGTTCAGAAACAATTCTCTGAATTGCCTTTACACAGACTTTAAATATGACAGTAATGCGTGTTAACAAGAGCAGTGCAACAAAATGACGGATTTCAAATGATTGCAAACAATGTAATGATTTATGTTCTTGCCTTTACATTGTACTGTGCGATAGATTTACTGTGATTATTATGAAATAAGGAGGCAGGTTACCAGTAGTGCAAGAGGAAGAGGAATGAAGCCCATCCTCCTAGACACACTGTCACTGTAGTCTGTGTATGCCTGGAAAACACACACAAATATCAGCATCTGATTTATAAAGCTGGATGAAATGCTCTTCAAATGAAGTCAATGTAATCAGAACCATGAACAAGAGGAGACAAGCCACTTCTTGAAATTAAAATAATTTGACATTGACATTCAGGGTTCTGCTTCAAAAGGGTTTCTGATAATGATAAAATGGACATGCACTTACATTCTTCTGTCTGCTGCTGACCAGATCAAATGCCAAGCTTGCTCTGTATTCACTGTAGACCTGCACACACACACACAGTTACAAGTCATGATGACTTGTAGTTCAGTAATTGATGAAGTTAAGGCGATTTCACACGGGACGGAATCGCCGCTTTGTCTCGTAGTGGAGGCGTTTTGTGCAGCTGAGGCGGTGCTTACATTACCATAGTTACAAACAGCAGATCACATTTGTATTTACTAAAAACTAAATAAATAAAACATAACGAAAGTTTTGTGTTGGTGATATTTGCTATTTATCATTTCAAGGGAATATGACGGCGTAATCTTCATGTCAGACAGTTAACGATGGCATTTTACACGTATTTGTATTTCACCTAACAAACTCGTACATTGATACTGGATTTTTTTTTTTTATATATCTCTGTAAGAGATTTACGATGAATCACACAACTCTGGGGATTCCATTACATTTAAAACGATCTTCATCATATGTTCAACACTCTGACATGAGCTCGGTGAAATGTTCCATGATTAGTTGTTAATAATCTGTTCAGTAATTGGTTAAAGCCGACAAGGTAACAAGGGTGTTGTTTTAACCAAAGTATGCTGCAGACATTTAATGAAGACCCTAAAGAATCATACCTACTTGTGGAAAATGGGCATATGATGTCACTTTAATAACAAGTAGAGTTTGGTTGAAATGCTGTTTCTGATTTTTCTTTTTTAAAAAGACTCATAAACATTAAGATGTATACTGAATATGCTGCAATTGCTGGAAATTATCCCAAAATAAATATAGTGTCCACCTTTAGGAATGATGCTGTATGAGAGAGAGAAGAGTGTGCATGTGTGTGCTGCGACACTAATCTTCCTGCCTAAACTAAGCAGATCTGTCTCTAATCCCTGCCAGTAACGACACTCCTCTTTTGGTCCTTACATACATCTCTACCCCCCATCCACAGTTAAGTTCGACTGCTCCACCCCTACTTTTCTCATCTTTTCCTTCTCTTGTCCCTCTTTCAGACCCACGTATAAAGACTGTTTAGTTTGTAGTGGCACTTATCGTTAGGGATGCACCGATCCGATACTCACTATCGGTATCGGTTCCGATACTGTCATTTTCTGCCGGATCAGGTATCGGTCAGACGAGACCGATATTGTGCGTATACTATTCTGTGTAATTGTTAAGCCCCACCAAAGGCACAAAAACATTATAAAGCACCTAAAGTTTTCGTATCGGCCAATACTCAGAATTGTTGGTATCGGATCGGTTCTGAAAAAATGGTATCGGTGCTTATCTTTCATCTTATGAGTAGAGAGTAGAGGGGCTCTGTACTGGACAGAATCCGTGAAACCTTTCCACTGCTGGCTCTGTGTGCACTGATAGATCTGGGTCAGTGGATCTGTCAGGGTTATCCAAGACACTGAGAGCGGTGCTGATTTTCAGACACACTCCCAAAGGAAACCCGTCTCTCTTTGTAAAGACTTCCTCTCGACTGGGACAGAGGTTTTTGTTTTTCAGACAAGAAAGAACAGTCCAGTATCTGCGCTTGGGGGAGCACTTTGGCTTAAATAAATAGGTCATGTCATAGTTCTCACGTTGTTTTCTTTAGTTTTTTTCTAGATAAACGTATGCATATTAGTGTCTTGTCATTTCAATAGCATTAGGTAACGCTTACAAGCCTTCCCTTTAAAATAAGCCCTCCATCACTAATGCATTTAAGTTACAGGACTTCATTTTATGATCGTTCATCCAATGCTCTTTTTATCTACCTACATTGCTTCATATAAGTTTTCTCAATATCTTAACAGAAAATTTCCCCCAAAATTGTAAACTATCCCTTTAATCGCAATTACAACTGTATAATACCAGCAGAAGTGTCACGATAACAAGTAGTATTGAGATACATGGTGTATGGATGTGATTTTGTTATTCACTTTTTATGATTAAATATGATTATTTATTTGATTAAATGCACAAAAAAATCTAATTCTTTTTAAATGGTAATAAATTTCACAATATTATAGTTTTTACAATATTAAGCCAAACTTGCACATGTACATGGGTCAAAGACGAAAAAGGGTTTAAGCATAAAAAAATTAAGGCATTAAGTGTAATACTGCTTTAAATTGTTGTTGTCCCCCCCAAAAAATTAAAATGTTTTCTGTTTAATTTAATTGCAATTTTGTTTTTCTGAGCAAAAAAAAAAGATCATAAATTTTTCCCTGATTTACAGAAGACACCCTCTAAAATGTCATTCAGTGTAACATTCTTGTCAGGCATATTTACAACCCCCCAAATCATTAACAAAAATCAATTTATGACATATTAAAAGACTAAATACTTTCACCCCAAATACTAATTAGTTGTAATTTAACATTTTTTTAATTTGCCACTATCCTAGGTTTTGCCCATTCGTCAGTAAGAATGTTTACTCATTTAAAACACAATAAAATGTAATATGCTCCCTTATTCTTTTATATATTTTAATATGTACAAGTCAGAATAAGCAATAAGTTGTTTGAATTTTTACATAAATATTGTGTTACACCGAATGACAATGTAACTATATAATTTCCAAAACCTTAAAAGTAGACACTTTACTTACATTTAATGTGCTTTCTATGGACATATAATCACTTTTGTAAATTTCTTTTGATGCGGACATCTTAACGTCTTTTTCCACATTTTGGTTAAGCTAAAAATCCTGGTATAATGCATATCCTGGTAGCTACTTAAATATCGTATTTACGATACTACCGTTTGAAGAATACTATGGCACTGCCAGTATTTTGAGGCTGGTATACCATGCAACTCACATCTGCCGTGATGTCGTTAAACTTGGTGATGAAGGCATGTTTGACAACGTCCACTGCAGTCTCCGAGGCGATCACCATACAAACATCAGGAAACAACACCCATAGATGATCTGTGACCAATAATCAATGATTAATACACACATCAATCTCATGTATATGCACACACTGAAATGCGTCAGCTGTTAATTAGAGATACCTGGATTCCAGGAGAACTGCTCCATGTTTCTGAGACAGACGATTAGTAAGAGTGTGTAGTTTGTAAATCGTTCTTTAATGTCTATAGTGTGAAAGACAGAAAGTAACAGTGAGACAATTCATCGGTGACAAGTTGAGACAGACATGTTTTCATTTGCTAAATATACAGTATATGGACCTACCGCTATTGGACATCTGGAAGAGGTTGTTTTTCTCAAATTTCTTGAATACGCTTCCTTTGATCTCAACAAACTACACAGAGAAAAACACATACATCAGTATAGACCCTACAAAAAGTTTCTGTTCCTGCATAATGTAATATAATGTAACATGCAGAGATTAATGTCATTTGGAGTGTATTTCATTTAATGTTACTGGCATGCTAGCTGTGCTTGTACTCACATTATTAGACATCATGATGGTGAGCAGCGACTTGTTATGTGAATTGAAAGCCACATTCAGTGTGGTGGCCTGAACCATAATCAGAATGGCATGCAGAACTGCATTATTAATTAAGGAAAGTTATAACCAATGACTGATTGTAATATGTCAAATATGACACAAAACTTGAATTGAAATTAAATAGTAAAAAATGAATTTAAAAATAACACTGAGCAGTCATTTAGTGCTGTCAAACGATTAATCGCATCCAAAATAAACGTTTTTGTTTATATAATATATGTGTGTGTACTGTGTTTATTTATTATGTATATATAAATACACACACATATTCTGTACATGTATAGGCATTATCTTAGATTTATATTAATATAAATATCTAAACAAAATATTTTCTAATATATGCAGCATGGGTTGGTATTATATTCACTTAAATAAAACCATTATACACACATTTTTATATTTGTAAAAAATTTGTTTATTTTGGATGCGATTAATCGCGATTAATCGTTTGACAGCACTAAAGAAATAATAGATTTCATGCAGACTTTAATTTTGTATTGATTGGGCATTCAATCGAAGTAGTAATTTAGAATTATAAGATATATTGAATATATGAAAATGTATTATTATCATTGAATTAGGTTGAATATTTAATTCTTTAAATCTACATAAAATGCTCCTTACTTGCATCCAAATTGGCATTTGAAACCGAGCTAGTGTGAAGGATACAGACGTAGAGAACAGCCATGAAGAAATGTGGGATGACTCCTATATGAGCTCTCTTCCTCTCTTTCGGTTCAGTGGCAGTCCAGTACAAAGCATCCAGAATATCCTGACCGAAAGATGAAAACAAGCGATCTGCCACCTAGAGGAGAAAAAGAGAGAGTGTTCATTCTGCTACTGCTAATATAATAGTACCAAATGTGAGTGATGTGATACTGTACCTCCAGCATGTTATAGATGATGTAGAGTTTTATGACAGACTGACCCCGGATCATGTGGTACATCATGGAATAATCCACATAATGCATCATGAAATAACACAGAACCATAATGACACCCTTCAGAACATCACACACCTGAGCGGGCTGCAAGATACGAGATCCACTGCAAATACACACATACACATACATACACACACAAAGAAAAAAAACATCTTCTGGTTAAATTGGCTCCTTAGACATCTGGAATTGCTCAATGGAACTTCTTTTAGTTCTTCTATTAGTAGGATCTTCTTCCACACACAGCCACTGGGTTAGTGATCTTGAGTCACACACTCAGTGGTACGTGCATCATGCTAAAGATTTCACAACACAAGATCAGCAGTGTAAATGACCCACAGACAGATGTTATGAGATCAGTTTTCTAATATATAGTATGTGACCCTGGAGCACAAAAGCAGTGTTAAGTCGCTGGGGGATATTTGTAGCAATAGCCAACAATACATTGTATGGGTCACAATTATTGATTTTTCTTTTTATGCCAAAAATCATTAGGATATTAAGTAAAGATCATGTTCCATGAAGATATTTTGTAAATTTCCTACTGTAAAACTTAATTTTTGATTAGTAATAAACATTGCTAAGAACGTCATTTGGACAACTTTAAAGGCGATTTTCTCAATATTTAGATTTTTTGCACCCTCAGATTCCAGATTTTCAAATAGTTGTATCTCAGCCAAATATTGTCCTGTCCTAACAAACCATACATCAATGGAAAGCTTATTTAGAAAATCTGAAAAATTGACCCTTATGACTGGTTTTGTGGTCCAGGGTCACATATAGTATTGAAACATTTAGTATTGTTTTATTTAAATTGCTAAGTTATTAATTTCATTATTAAATATGAAACTTGGTAACAATTCATGATTGATTATTTTGGTATGACACAATGATTTACATAAATATGCTGAAATCATAAAATGTAATTAGAGAAACCAATAGTAGCAATCCATTGCAGTGGATTACTGACAAGAACAATACAGCAAGCTTTACATTCACAGGCTCAAGAATCGTATTTTAAGTGACTATTTGCTATAGATGTAAATGGCACAGGCACATAGCATAGCTATTTGCACATAGATAGCTGGCAAAAATGCTAATCTGACAACGTCAGAGTGCCTGGCGGGTAAATCATGTGCATTGGTATTTTTGTGTAAATCTGAGCTATTAAAAAAATGCACTTTTACACTATTATAATAGCATATGCACTACCTTTCAAAAGTTTGGGGTCAGATTGTTTTTTAATCAAATAAATTGATACTTTTATTCAACAAGTGACATAAGTGATTTAAAATGTCACAAAACATTTCTATTTTAAATAAATGCTGTTCTTTTCCATTTTTTATTGTAATAGTTTCCACAAACATAAAGCAGCAGCACTGTTTTAACACCGATAATAATAAAAATAAAAATAAATCTTTAGGACAAATAGACTCATGGCTTTATATTTCTAAAAAAATTATAATATTTTCTAATATATATATATATACTAAGATAAAGGATATATATCTATATATATATATTAAATAAAATTGTATTTGGATGGTATGTTCTCATATGCTTATTTTTTACCATATTTTGAATCACATAAAATCGCAGCCTTGCAATCATTTTAGGAAAAATAAAATGTCAATCAATAAAAAACAAATAGTACAGACCCCAAACTTTGGAAGGCAGTGTATAGTAATTATACTATCTAAAAGTGATTTTTACTAGACAAATGCACACAGTGTTAGTATTTACACTGGGGTGCTAACAGTATGTATAACTATTTAGTCTTACTGTAAATCAAATCTACGTTCCTACTTAAATTTACTCAGTATACGTTAATGCATGCAATTTACTGAATTTCCATTTTCAGATGCATTTTACAACCTAATAACAACAACATATTACATTAATATTGCATTGCATTAATCATCATTTCCCCTCTTATAACTTGTTGAAAGTAACCACACTGCCATCCTGTGCCCGATCATGCAAGTACACCTTAAACACTGAAAGGAGAACAGGAGAATTCTGGGAACGATCTCAGATGATTTTAGTAGTCCAGGGTGAAACCAAAGCACAACGGTGCAAAATTATATGCAGCTATGGCAACTGCAGCCTAGTGTGTGTGTGCATGTGAATGTGTGTTTTTGAACACAGCCGCTGCAATCATATCAGCACATGTGTGTGTGCTTAAAGCAGCTGCAGTCATTTTTTTCTGCATACCTGCTCTTTTTGCAGTAGGGGCATATACTAGCCCTGCAGGCAGGAGAATATACAGTGAACAGCAGCTACAATCATTTTGGACTTAAGTGTGTGTAGGTATTTGTGTGTATAAAAAAGGTGGACAGCTCAGATGTTTTTTCATTCTGTTAGATTATCAGAATCTTATGAAAGTACTACTTTTGGGAATATTCCTCCATGCATGTCCCGAGTACAGTGTGTGCGTTACCTGAGGCCGCAGCAGGGCAGTGTCAGCAGTCGGATCAATGCCAGCAACACTCTGAGAGGCAGCAGAGTGAACACGTACAGAAACACATCCAGACACAGGAAAAACCCAAACATCATCAGCTACGGAGAGAGAACAAGAGAGATCAGTTATAGTCCTGGATGTGCTATAACTTACTTCAAAGGCTCCGATATGACAAAAAGCATCATTAAGTTTCATGAAAGTAGTAGATAAAACTTATCCACTATTTGTCATGTATGTTATAGCCTTGTGTGAAGAACAGACTGAAATTTAAGTCATTATTCACAGAAAATCTTGCCCTCCTGATCCAACCATATATACAGCCTTGAGATACATAATGTTAGGTTTGATAAAAATGAAGTTATGTGACATAATTGTGTCACATCACTAATCCATTCCTTCAATATCAGAAATAATGTCATCCAGCTTAAATTGTTAAAACAATAAAATAAATACATTTTTAAGTTTTACTAAATATTATTAAAAATACTCAATTATATTTACAGTATAATTAATTCTATAATTTAATGGAAATATAGAAAATATTAATCTATATTGTATTACATTTGGAGTTAAATTGTTAACATTTAAAAAAAATATATCACTATTTATTAAGAACCCTGACACAACAACCAATGGAGTGAGTTTGGGACACAAAAGTGTTCATAAAATATTTTTTCATTAATAATACATACATCTAATTTTTTGTAATACTGTTTGGTGGCAGATAAATCAAACACATCAGCTTTAATGCACAGTGAAATAAAGGATGCTGCGCTGAAGAGATGAGTGCATGTATTATTTTATTTAGTTATTGTAGTTTCATGCGTTTGTGTTTGGTACCTTCTCCAGTCCTTTCGGGATACGCAGGCAGGTGTAGACCTTCTCTCTCCGCTCGGTGTATTTGGCCTCATTGTGTTCCAGAAAATATCCTCTAGTCAACTCAGCACTGATAAACCTCACCAGAGAGGGATCTGCACACAGACACACAAATAAACACACACATGAATGCGTAGGCCAGCACAATGAAAGCATTTTACTCATTATTTAGCACTATCCTGTATCCTGTAAACACACATGAGTGTGTGAAAGAAAGAGGTTGAATAAACAAGCGTACGAGCATAAACCCCTGTCCATTTCTCTCATATACACACAGCAAATCATCTTCCGCTATAAAAAATACTGAGTTTTTTTGTAACCTAAAGTGGGTTTCAGAAGTTTAAGTCCACTTGTTTTAAAAATAAATTAGGATTTTAGAATGTAGTTTTCCCAATATAAGATAGTAGATTTTAATTTTTAGATAATTCTGATCATTTACTAATAAAACGAATGAGTAATTTACTGTCTATTGTGCTCTATTTTAAAACCTGTTTTAAATTGCAGGTTAATTTAGTACTCATGCTGTGTTCACTGTAACACTGAAATAATTCAGTGTTTGTAATAGGGTTGCAAAGGGGTGGAAAATTTCCAAAAAATCCCTGGAATATTCCCAAAAAATTTTCCAAAAAATTTCTGGAATGTTTCCGAAATTTACTGGAAACTTTCCACCTTTTTGCAACCCTAGTTTGCAACCATCTGCAATAATGGAGAAAGGTTCAAACAAAGCAAAACTAAACTAAAAATGAAAATGAAACAAAACAAAATGCTGAGGCTGCCTGTTTATTCATTTAGAGCCCTTTCTTTCGAGTAGAGATAAAGTGCATATGTTTTTGAGCTAAATTGTTTAGTTTGCATTTTTCAAAACTTTTAACTTCGTTTACATTTAAATCCCAGATTTTCCAGATGTGGACATCATTGTCCAAACCTAAAAACTACATCTTCTCACAAATCCACAATAAGCACATTGTCTTCCCATTATGTTTATAATACTACAGCAGTAAAAGTTCTGTGATTTGATTAGGAACATCGTTGCCAGTTGTTGTGTGATGATGGTAGTACACACTTGATTTACAACAGGGCAGCTAAGTGACATAAAAGCACAGAAAGCGCTGGACTGCTTTTAGGGCATGTTTAGGTTGACCTAAGGCCAAATGTGTTGTGATAAGGGCAAGACAGCGTCCTGAGATGAACAGCACACATTGTGAATATGTTCTGTGGCCAACACACACAGTACTTTCTATTTTTAACAGTAACAGAGACTGAGGGTACACTTGAGGATGAACACAGTGAATGGGAAAACAAACAGAGAGTGGACAGAAAGAGCGAGAGAGCTAGAGAGATAACAGCTTCTGCTGTGTGTTTAAGTGTCTTGTAACTGAGTTGTATGATAAAATGACTAAATGTAATATCCAGTGAACATGAGTTCATGACAACGTCTACAAGCTTTTGACAAGAAAAAGGAACAATAGAGAAAAGAGGCTCTTGTTTCATACATGATGTACAATTAAAATGAGATTGTTTGGATACAGTTTGGCTTCCTGTGTTCTATATAACTCAGGAACTTTTTTTGCCAACTGAACCCCTTTTGGCAAAACATATTTACATGAAGTACCCCTTGAGAGTTTAAGTTATTATTTCAATAATCATAGCTTTAAAACACTGTCTATGGGTTTTCAGTCTGTATATACAAGATTTCCTCCAATGAATTTCTATGACTTTTCCAGGATTATAAGGCTTGTTTATTTTATAAAGATGAATATCAATTTTTATAGCCAATTAAATACGTATGAGATCTTATTAATTTACATGAATTTTTCCAGGCAGGGAAATCACAATTTGGACCCACTTTATATTTGCTATGTACTAAGATTTAAATTAATCAATTGGTACTTACTCTGAGTCTATATACGCATGCTTTTACACGGGACTTTTATATAAAAAAAATAAATACAAGCTTAATACATCTGCAACTTAACCTCCGTAATGAACTCTACGATCACACTTTCAACATAACTTTCTGCCCCTCTCAACAGCCGCAAAAGTGTTTTGCAATTACAAAATGAAAAATACTGTAAATTGCATTAATAATCATAACAAATTCAATATTGGAATATGAATCACGTTTTATGATAGTTCTTAACGTGCATGATAAAAAAACTAATATAAGGCAATTACAAATAAGTGGTTATGGTTTATTAACGCAGCACTAATCGTGGAACACAGATCATGAACAAACCACACACCAGCGTATGATCAACAAAAACACGAGCAATCTTTATAATTGTTGTGTTTGTTTGTTGGTTGGGGTGTTTTTTAGTTGGTGTGGATTGGTGGGGTTTTAAATTGTTTGTTTTGATATGTGATTTTTTTCTTATTATAGTTATATGAGGATTAGACAACTAGAAGGTGTCAGTGGTCCTTCAAATTGGTTTGAAATAACGCCAATGCAAGCATTAAAGGGGTTATGATGCGGATTTCAAGTTTTCTTTCTCTTGGGAGGTTACCAAGCTGAGTGTGAATAGATAAGATCCATGAAGTTTCACAGATAAAGGTCTTCAAAACCAAAAGCGATATTCTTTATAAACCAAGTTAATACTCTTTTTTGGCCACGACCCCCTAAAACGGGACCGTTCAAGAACCCCCAACAATCTACAGTACACTATGTGGACTAGTTTGCATTAAATGCTTGCCAAATGTGCACGAAAAGAAGAAAGAAGGCGGGTTTCACGGTAAACACGCAGTTAGTGTTGATCGCAGCATGTCAGGGAGGACGCTGTGTGTTTCTACGGTGAAAGGCACAAAGCACCTTTATTTGCCTTCCGGAACAGTAGATGATTTAGGATCTCTTACAGATCATTACAAAGAACAGCCATGCTTTTTGGCACGACCGTTTCGTGACTAGGAGAGGGAAGGTAATGCTGACTTTGCTATGACAGCCTAGCGTTCTGAAAAATCAGCGACCCTTGTATGGTTGTTATTAGTTGAAGTTATTGCATTGGACTGGTAAACTGCGGAGTGTTGCGTGATTCTGGTGTGGTGGGTGACGTGTGTGTGTGTGGTGTGTGAGAGAGAGAGAGACAGGGTACATCACAGTAGCTGTCAGCTGTCTTAACTCGCGGCTGTGTACTGCATCATTACTGTTGTCTGTTCCCCTTTCGGGCGTTTTCTTTGAACTGATGGTAAAACTAATATGAACACCTGGTCACGGCTCTTGATAGACTCTTGACTTTTGGTTACTCGCTGTATACCCCCATTTTCACCTTTTGAAAGTATGACATCTATGTCTGTTCTCTCCCTTTCCTTCGCTGGCGGATTATGGTAAGGGGCGTTCCATTTCCGACGAGTGCTTGCGGTGTTAGTCCAATCACAATGCACAGGGTCAGCTGGCAAATCAGAGCAGACTGCACTTGTCGGCAGGAGGGACTTTGTAGAAAACTAAGCGTTTGAGAGAGGCGGACCTACAATGATGTACAGTATTTGAAAAAAATAATGTTGTTTTTTGAACATTAAAGCATGTCAACATATTCTGTTACACCAAATACACAAAATAATGATCTTTAAAAAAGCATCATATGACCCCTTTAATGATGGGGCTGATTTCAGGGAAGATGCTGATGCAGCTCAGGTCTTTATTTACATCTTCACACCTAATCAGCTGATTTGATCCTCGTGCTTCTAAAGTTGGTCTCATTAAACAAGCGACGGCTGAATGGGTCACGTGAGCCACACTGGCATTTACGGTCCCTTTAAATAAACCGATGGACGCCCAGCTATCTGATCTCGTTAAAGGTAACGTTAAATAAGCACTAGTGACTGATGATGCTTCAGACAGTATTGATGCAAATAACAAAGGAGTCTATAGCTGTGTATCGTGCTGTTTCAAACCCTGTCTATTTAGACAGTATTTCGGTGCGTTCTAACGTTTAAAACAAACACTGCCTACCTAGATCTTCCTAATGTGTTGGACAATGATGCCCAAACATGCTGTCTATATACAGTAGGTTGAAAACAGCGTACAGAGCCGCTGTCTGTCACTCGTACCTGACACATTGCTCTTTCTCTCTTTGCATTTCGCCTTCCTCTCGTAAAATCCCAGAGTTTCTGTGAGGTCTGATGCAGCGGCTTGTTCCTCCGTCTTTCTGACGCCGCTGAAGAGTCGTTTCTCCCTCTCCTTATCCTCTTTTTCGGTCTCGTTTTCGTCCGCAAGTCCAGCCGCTACTGAGTCCGCCATCTTCCCCGCAGACGCAACATCCATGCGTCACGGCCTGCGTCACGACGCATGACTACAATTCCCATAATGCAGCTGGTAAATATCATAAACATACAAGCAAACCCTCTAAACTGTGTTTTAATAATTTACTCTTCTTATGTCAGTTTGGACAGTTCTTAGAGTATAGGTCTAAAGTCAGATTTACGGCGTTTTGACAGCTGGGTAGGTTATTTGAAAATTGTAGTCCATTACTGATTCCAAATTGCATGACACCACCTTCTGGTTGTCAACCTTAATCCTGACATTAAATTTTAGGTACTTACTCCGACGCTCCTTTTGATTCTCTGACCCCCCCCTCATTTCTCCCCCCTGATTCCATTTATTAAAGTCTTCATACTTATCAGGGCCCTATTGCATCCAGCACTCCCACGAGGCAAGAGCCTACTAGGCCTCCATTTGAGTTGTTTATTGCCCACAAGTGACGGAATGCACGCCAGTGGTAGACCAGGCCCAGACTAGCCGTATTCAGACCACCGGGGGGGTTTGTCGTTAATGAAACGCTACTAATTATTAGTTCTAAAAAAACTAACAAGGTCCAAATGACTATTTAAGACATAACAAACAATGGAAAGTAAAACACCAGTTATTATTTTATAGGACCCATTCAGCGGCGCTATTAACAACACGCGTTTGCACAGATAAAATCCTAATTGCCGTTAATAATAGTAAAGGTAGTTGTTAAGTTTAGGATTATGGTAGGGACTCGTAGATATGGGTATTGCAGAAATATGAGATTAAGTAAAACACGCCCAAGTGTGTTATCATTAAGCAACATATTATGGTGAGCCATCTTGGTCCCTATATACCTAAAGTGTTACCTACGACGATTTAAAAAAGATGAAATATTTTATTTGTTTACCTGCATGTCATGTGAACCGTGCACACGCAAAACCATGTTAAATAACCACTGAATGATTCAAATAAAAATAAATTAGTGCTGATCAATAGTTGATGCAATATTGAAATGTCTTAAAACTGAAATCATTTTGTAAATCCAGTGGTCAGATGCTGCGTGTGGCCTCTCAGTTTTGTGTAAGTAGACAAAAGTTAGTGGATGTTTTTGTTGTGGAATGTCCACAAAAAACTGGAAAGACTATGGTGCATAAGAAATTAATGAATTCAATTCATTGCCGGGTGTGATAAAATGAATCAATAAAACTAGACCCGTAGTCTGATTCCGAGTATTTAAAGTACTTAATTCTTTGGCATCTGATTACGTAATTCCAGACGGATGAGAATGTAACCTTACTACCCAGCTCTGCCAGTAGGAAACATTAAAATATGGATTGGGATGTTTGCGGCGGTACGTAATAAGAGCACGTTCAGTTCAATATGCTCGGCTATGCCATAAACAAAACAACTTCTGACATAAACCAGCAAAAAACGAACAGAATGCTCTGCCCCTTCCCTTTCCTCGAGTCGAGCGCAAACCGAGCAGAAACGCAGCCTTTTCCGTGTCAAAAAACCTCCGACCTAAATTCACAACTGTAACAAATGGCGATTCGAGCGCACAGAAATTACACTTCTGTCTTATTTATTCCACCTTCATGTCCTTTCCACCCTGTGTGCCTTCGTTTGAGAAATGTTCCCAGTTTTTTATTAGTTATTATTATTTATTCCTTTTTTTGCCACATCATCATGGACGCAACTGGTCCCCCTGCCTGTTTGGGTCCACCATTTCTCAAAATTCTTACAGAATGCCGTCATCGGTGTTTAGACCATGTCGGTGAATAAATTACAGCATTTTAATTTAGGGTTGAATGTGTCCACATTCTTGACCCACTAAGGGGGGGGGGGGAACTATTCGCTCTTTCCTTTCTGCCGTCTTATTCTTTTGGTAGTAAAAGGTTTAGTTCCACAAAACATGCAAATGAGTTGTGTTTTACTTACCCTCGAAGATATCGTGTTGTATATGAGCTTTACTTCGTTTCAGGACGGAATCCAGTCGTGTTCTATTAAAAATTGTCCTGGCTATAATTCCCAAGGCTCTTATCAGGTGCTCAGGTCACAGGTGTGTCAGGCCCCGTCCATAAATAAAAACAGATGGCAACTGCGGTGCACACTTCTCAGTTATATTTAGTAGCTTCCGATATTGCATATTTACTTTTACCGCTTTGTTAGATGAGAGTAATCCTCAACAAAGACAGTCCCAGCCAAGCGCAACTATCACTACAAGCTTGTATGCGCCTGACGGCCCACTTGCCAGTTTTGTAAGAAAATTCAACTATTGCAACCGTAAGCGGTTTACTCAGTTATTCATAACCAATCACTGTGTGTAGTCCTCTCACTTCCGGGACTGTCATACACATGAAGCGGTTCCGGGAGCTGAGGAGTATGCGCAGCGCGTGCCTCTTGAGGTATGCTAGTCTCACGAGTTTGTTTAAAAGGAGCAAAGGAAATAAGTTTCCTTACTTTAGCAAAGGAAACCAGTCTCCTCTTGGTTTATGGAAAATCCTCTGACATTTTGCTTTGAAAATTCAGTTTTGTAAGTCTAATTCATGACTGGTGTTTTGTTTTGTTCTCTCTACGCATTCATCACTAATCAAAGAGAGCAACGCCCGAGCATCTTACGTCATCCGCCGGAACGGCTTCAGTGTATGACAGTCAGCGGAAGCTGGCAAGTGAGAGGAAAAGTGATTATTGTGTTTTGAATATGGATATTTTTTTTACAAAAACTCATGGATTCGCTACAGGGGGCCTTTATTCATCCCCCGGAGTCGTCTGCGAGAGCTTTATTTGACGACTTGTGGACTGTTCAACTGCAACACCCGCTGACTGCAATGATAGAGCTTGGAATAGCCAGGCCAATTTTTAGAATATAAACTCCCGACGGATTTGTGCTGAAAGAAAGAAAGTCAATATACACCTAGGATGCTTCCGGAAACGGTAAGTAAAACACAAGAGTAATTTTCAATTTTGGGTGAACTAACCCTTTAACGTCATAGAATTAAAAACATAGCTTTGCCACTTTTTAGATTACAACTATAAAAACACTCTGTGCCCTCGATTATTTTATTTTTTATAACACATTAACACACAGAGTCTGATGTCATAACCAAACACATTTTATTAATGCAAATGATTGAAAACCATACATAAAATACACAACTAACAGCACAGATCTGCATGTGTTTTACAATATGCATTAAACTTTAGAACAATAAAGATATCTGCATTTATGCTCACAATGGGACTTTTTTCATTAAGTTGTTGTAGCGAAACCAAACAGTACGGTACGTACAGAATGAAGCCGAGACATCCACTGAGCTTTAAAAAAGGCTGAAAAAGTCTGATATGAAATGAACTGATAGATCTGTATATTTACAAGGCTTGCAGTTGTTGTTTTTTTCTTTTTTCTTTTTTTGGAATACTTAAACTAAATGGTTGAAGCTGTATGTCTCAAGTATGGAATACCGTGTCACACCAACATAAACGCAAGCATGCACACACACCTCTCTCCAGCAATTTCTCCTCTATAGATGAAAATACCCCCATCCCTTGACAGCACCGTTGCCATAGCTACCCACTGTCAGATAACATTACTCCAACTGCTGCATTGCCATGGTATCAGGCTTACTGTCCTGGTTGCTAGGGTGCTGGCCGTTCCAGGAGCTGCCGTTTCCAAGTGTCGGTGAGTCGGTGTAGTCATGGAGACTGTCATCATGGAGACCGTTGACGGGGTCGTATTGTTCGTTCTCTAGGCGTGTGATCAAACGCTCGTCCACGTCACCCAACTCCCCTCCCATTAGAGAGGGCTCTCCTACCAACATCACATCCTACAGCGAGAGAGAGAGACAGAGAGAGACACACAGAGAGAGAGAGCGAGAGAGAGAGACAGAGAGAGAGAGAGAGAGAGAGAGAGAGAGACAGAGAGAGAGAGAGAGAGACAGAGAGAGAGACACACAGAGAGAGACAGAGAGAGAGAGAGAGAGAATGGTGGGGGAGTAGAAAGAGAGAGAAAAATGACAGAAGCAGAATAATTTATGGCTGTTATTTTCCAAAACCTGAACTTGTAATATAGCTAATGCAAGCATAGAGTAGAAAATGTGCAAAGAAAAAGTGTATAATAATGAATATATTTACATATATAGAAAAACGTGGCGTACACACAAGCTTTGTTAAATACCCAGTCATACACACACATGCACACAAACTTGTCTCCAGACACTAGCTCTTTGGTCTTTAATTCAGACAGAGAACACCTAAATAACAACATATGTGCTAATTAAGCGAATTTGCATTGCTAAGTAGCTCGTTAAGACAGCACATGCTGCGTGATAACTGTCTGCATGTGTCACTCACCTAGCTAAGCTCCGCCTCCAGCCACCCGCCACCCCTCGTTTCCCCGGCGACACGTTTAGGCTGGGGACCAGAGACGGACAATACTAATTATCATCAAATCAATTACGGCTAATTAGTCTCAAAACAAATTAATCAGAGTAGACAAATTACTATATATTTTTTTTAAATACTCTAACATTACAAATTACCATCACACTGGAAACTGATTGTTACTTATTATAAACAGTAAAACAATATAATTCAGGTATTTATTTGAAATGTAATAATGCATTGTATAGAAATATTACAATATGGGAAAAATAAGATAGGTTAGTTTACTAAGCTGCTCTCTCTGTCCTTCCCTCTCTGAACTGCTTTATGTTATTTCTACACACACACACATAAGTACAGACATCCAGACATCCATATATTAATTTTAGTTTATCTCCCTTATATGATCTTTTCAGTGTGGACCACTGCTTCTCTGCAAGTACTGTATGTGACTGCGTCTGTGTTCAGAATGGAATACTTGCTTACTATGTACTGAATACTGTGCAGTATATACTTAATTTTTACAATTAGCAGTTTTCACGTAAATTTAATTCGGTGAATGCTGGAGAGTTAAATGTGCTCTTAAAAAACATATCATTATTATTTAGCATTTTGATTCCAATGCTGTCATTCATAAATAATTAAATAATCTTAGCTTTTGGTCGTCCAAAAAAATCTGTCAAAAGAGATTGTGACTAATATTACTTTATCCATAACACTGAAAATGAAAGGTCACATTGAACACATTCACAAATTTGTTAAAGTTGGTCCAATTTTTGTGGCATTTAAAAATGATATGAAACTATTTTGTCTCAATACTTAAAGCAGCTGAAAAAAAGGAATAACTTAAATCTCTTTGCTAAATATTTTGATTAAGTTTCATTTAATTTACATTATAATTTGCTTTTATATTTTTCATTATTTATTATTTGTAAGCAGTGTTGGGTGTAATGCATCACCAAGTAATTAATACTGCCATTTAATTACTTTTCCCTTGAAAAAGTAAAGTAAGGGATTACTTGATTTTTCTCGGTTTAAGTACACTATTTCATGTGACATGTAATTGCATTAAATACTGTAAGATACAGAACATATTAATGTAACATAAAATGTAACATCTAATGTTAAAAGGTATATTTTTAATGTAACTCTCTCCCTGGTCAGTTCAAGAATAATTTACGCAATTTTATATTTTTTAATGAATTAAAATTGCAGTTTCATGTCTATCCTTGTATTATTCAACTGATCGAGGTTAATATGGGATTTTGGAAGTAATTGGTTATACAGTATGTAATGCAATACTTTTTAGAGAGAGTCATTAGTGCAGTAATCTAATTATGTAATTAGTAGCTAGTCATTACTTTTTAGCGTAACTTGCCCATCACAGTTTGTAAGTAATTGCTTTGATTAATGTTTAATTTTGTTATATTTATTTAATTATATAATGTCAATGTATGCTGTTTAGATTTATTTTTGGTGTTCAACAGTGATAATGCCTTTTTGTTATTTGAGGAGCTTTAATAAGAGGTGGATCGTGGGATACAGTACTCCACGCAGTAAGCTCTGTTCTGCAGCCCACTGCACATTTTAATCTGTAGTTGAGCTGTGTATCCTGAGCTCACAGAAAATTTGCATACTGTCCAAATTATACATACTACACACTGCAGCAGCAACAGTAATAGTAGTATGGCAGTAAGGTATATATACATTCCGAACATAGCCTTAGGGTAAACATCTGTGTGTATGTGATGAACCTGTGAGGGAAGGCTGAAGTTATTGGCTGGGCTGCGCTTCTTGCTGTTTCCTGTGCTGCTATTGGTACCAGCTGAGTTCCTTTTCCTCCGTCTCTTTGTTGCTGGTTTGGCTGGCTCTGCTATCAATCAAAACATAAATACGGCATAATGCAAAATGAATCAACATTGCATTCCATGCATGTTGTAAAACGAGTGAAAACAGAGTGAACGTGTATAGATGGTCCAAAATACACAGATATCTTATATACTGTACTTACATACTTCAGATATACTGTATATTTTAAAACGCTAAGCAATACCGCAAATGAAATCAACAAAAGAGTGGTGGAGGACTAAACAAAGGTCATAAGATATTGTGATTAAGATGTATGCAGGAGAACAGAAACAACTTTGGTTTGCATTTCATGAAAAAAAAAGTGTTTGTTTTATATATAAGGCTTCAGTTTTGAGTAAATGAAATGGCTTTGCCGTTGTCATGACACTGAGTATGTGTCTGGTTTTTCAGTCAGCTGCACACAGGAATCATCACATAGGCTGAATTAGGAATAGCATTCTAGCACAGTACTCATACATAAAGGAGTACAGCAGTATACTATTTTGAATTCAGCCATAGTGCAGTGCTTTGCGCAGTGAAAACTGCAAGATCAGTCTCAAATTTACTATGCAAAAAAAAGAAGACAAATCCCAATACAGTATGCAAATATTGCATCACTGCAGTTGGTTACATTTTGAATGCAGAAGATTCTAGCAGTATCAGTAGGACATTTTTATTGGATTGATTCAGTTCAGGTTGAATCAAATGTTTTTATAATTCAATATTTAGAGTTATGAGTATGGAAGAAACCCTAACCTCAATGTCTGAGGAACTGCCAAAAAATGCATAGATGAGCATACATACATTTTTTGGAATTAGAGGGAAATATTTCTGTCTTGAAGTTGGGCGGGGGTGCAACTGAAATGAAAGAAATGAATAACAAAAGACCATTAATAGTCAAAAGACATCACTTTTCCATCATTCAGAAGCAAATATGAACATTTCCTAAGAACATTTCAGTAAATAATAGTGAGGATGAGAAAAAGAGAGGAACAATGAAAGAGAGAGAGAGAGTTGCCTGAGAAGAACAATGCTATTATTGTTCAGTCAAAGTGAAGGAATTATTGTCATAGAACAGCAGGAGGTCATTTTATTTTTTTTAAAGCAGTACAAATAAAAAAAGCACTTAAATAAAAACACAAGGTCAAAGCCTCCATTAATTACTGCAGATCACAAAACCCTTAACAGCCTGCGCTCAGTACTTTGAAATGTTAATAAGGAATATGAAATATGTTTACAATGTACAAACTACTGTAAATGTAATGACATTGTGTAGCTCTTAAGAGGAGAACAACAGAAAGAAATTAAACGCTGGGGGGAAAGAGTAGCTAAACAATGCTGGTGTTTCTGTACTAATCTTTAATGACAGACTGTACTTAAGAGAGAAAGAAAGCTAAGAGGAGCCATGAAAGAGATCTAATGGAAAATGTAGAACTCAAGCTAAAAAAATAACATTTCTGTTGCTTGAAATAAAATAAATGTTAAGGCTGGAATACACTACATGACTTTCTCCCCGATTGATGATTTTAAAAGTCGTGTAGGCTTCAGACTTTAATGAAATAAAATGAATATTGAAAAACTTTAAAATTATGTATTTCAGCAAGAGTCAAGGAAGCATTTCTCATTTTCATTTAGCTTAACTTGATATACCAAAATATCTCAAACTGAAATAAAAAGTAATAAAATATAGACATTATATATGTATCTAAAATATTAATAATAATAAAAAGGACAAAAACACTTTTTGTACACTTATAATAACACATTTATTATAAATTAATAAAACTTTAACAAAAATTATAATGGGAAATAAGAAAAATGAATTCAAAATATTAATAAAAAAATTATATTGCCTCTGTGATACTAAAATAAGAGAGAGGAGTGTGTGTGTGTGTGTGTCCGGTATTCCCTACGTTATGGTGGACCAAATGCCCCCACAGGATTTGTTACCAGTAAATTTTGACCTTGTGGGGACATTTTTTTTTTCGGTCCCCATGAGGAAACAAGCGTATAAATCATACAGAATTATGTTTTTTTTTAAATGTAAAAATACAGTTGGTACAGCTAATAAAAAAAATCCAAATACGCTATGAATGTCCATACAAAAATCTAGTGTGTGTGTTGTGTGTGGTGATGCGTGTGGGTGTGATCTGTGGTGTGTCGGCTTTAGACGTGTGGTGCGTGTGGGGTGGTATGTGTGTGTGCGCATGCTGTGTGCGTGTGTGCGTGCGTGTGTGTGTGTGTATGTGCGTGCCGTGTGGTGGGGTGTGTGAGCGACATGGTGGTGTTGTCATCCTCTGCCACTGGTGAAAGAGGCAGGACTTCAGGCAGTCTCTGGGACTCAGTCCATATGTCTTATGCCTAGACATGAGCTCCTGCATGGGCTCTAGAATCACACACAACTGCACACAAGCAAAAGAACCATGTCACTCAGTCGTTTAACACATTTAAATGACCATCGGCATGAGAGTGGTTGTGTTTGTATGTGTGTTTTCGTGATAGAAACATACTCTGAGGTAGTTCAGCGTGAGGTTGGTAAGTCCCACTCGACTGATGTTTTTGGACAGTTGTTCCAGAGCTCCAGGGTCCTGTGCCTGACAAACACACACATGGACACACAAGTCTATTTATTCTCTCTCTCTTATGTTGTGCTCCATCCAGATAGAGCTCTAATTCTTTACAGGATATGTTTCCATAGCAACATCCTGACAGCTTAGCTAAAAGGTTTGGATGCTTTCACCTTGATTGATAAAAAAGGGCTGAAATGCATTTTGTTGTACCAAAACCAACTAGCTGTGAATGTATCTGAAAATACCTGAGTTTGCTAGCATGCCAAACAAATTCACGGTGAACATAACCCACATAACTGAGGAAATCAGATTATCTATAAAACAACAAATTCGTTTTTGATTATTCTTGAATGAAAACAATGCAAAGTAATATGTTAATCCACAATGTAGGCTATAAAAGTTAAAAACTTCACTCTGATGCAGCAATACTGCAGTTATATAAGCAGCACTTGGCTCATGTGAAGAGAAACTGACTTGTGAGAATAATATTTAACACACACACTCACACAGTATCGGAAATAGTGTTTTACTCATGTTAACAATGACTGAGAGTATGAGTCACACGAAAAAGAATTAAACTCAAGAATTAAAATGAACCATTAACACACACCCTGGCGATCGAGTTACAGCTTCTCCACTATTTGATTTGTTATTTGAGTTACTACTAGAAATACTGTATGCTGCATAGTATAGCATGCAAAACAGTGTGCAGCATGCAATAATAAATATTTCGAATTCTTGCTACATTTTTGCCAAATTACCTTATATTTAGTTCAGTTATGTCTGAAAATAAAAATAACAGTAAATGTACACTATTAATCAAATTTAAAGTAAAGTTTAATTAAAAATGTAAGAAAATAAAGATATATCCTTATGCTTGGAGGTATGATCAAACCATAAGTCACAAGCGTGGACTGTGTTTGAATGAAAAAACTATGTAGCAGCACTGCATATTTTACAATATGCAATGAAAATTGCCTACCATTCAAATGTTTGGGGTCAGTGAGATTGTCAGGATCACCAGCTGGAGTGCCCTTGATAACAACCAGAGGGCACTCCATTCCATACCTCTGTCACGCTACCCTGGACTGCATTTCCCATAACCCATTGCCCGGACTCCTCATGCCTGATTGTTTTCACCTGTTGCTCATTACATCTGCCTATATAAGCCTGGTGTTTTGCATGTGTCACAGTGGCAGTTCTAAGCCTTTTATCCTGGTTCTTGATGTTCTGCCTGTTTGTCTCGATTACTCTGTTAGCCTCAACCCTGAACTCTGTCATTGTTTGGACTGCTTATTGTGTTCGACCTCATGCTGTTTTAACTGTGATTGTGGATTGTCCCTCTAATACACTATTGCACTTGCATCTTCAGCCTTCGTGTCCCCGTGCAGTTTTGTGACAAATTCTTTTATTTTTATTTTTTTGAAAGAAATTAATATTTTTATTCCGGAAGGACACGTTAATTTGTCCAAAAGTAACAGTAAAAACCTTTATATTGTTACAAAAAAGTATATTTCAAAGAAATTTCGATATCAAAAATTACCCCTAAAAACGTGACAGTTTGCATAAAAATTTGAAGCAGCACAACAAATTTCATCATTGGTTATCACAGCAATAAATTGCATTTTAAAATACATTAAATAGGAAAACAGTTATTTTAAATTGTAAAAATTTGGCAGTCCATTAAAATTTAAAATGTAGTTTTATTTCATTTTAGTAATCAAGATAGAGCTGTTAAAACTGTTGCTGATATTTCTTCTGCTTCATCTGCTGCAATGGGAATCAAAGGTCAAATCTAGCACATTGCATTATGGGATACAGTATTCAAAACAGTGTGTTCTGTTATAAGCTGCAAATTCTGGCCAATCCTGGTAGCATATGATTTTGTGTGGAAAATTTGTTTTTGTTTTTATTCACATAAAAAGTAACTCACATTTACAGCCAAGACACTGCGAGGAATGAGTTCACTGTAGTGTGTGATAGTGAAGTGCCATGTTTTGATTCTCATGAGGTCATCAAAGGTGAACACAAGAATTAGACGGCCTTCTGTACACACCTGTGGAAAAAAAACAGGAAGAGAATCAGGTCTGTGTGGAAGTTTGTTTTTCGCCACTGAATAAAAAAGAAAAAAGGTAAATGCGACTTTTTACCTCACAATTCTACGGAAGTTCTACGGAAGTTCTAAGCGGCCATGCATTATTTTTTTTCCCCCTTCTTGTTTTCTCGTTATAACGATTTAATTTTCTCGTGATCTCGACATAAACGGAGTTGTTTTCTCATTATAACGACTTAATTTTCTCGTTATATCGACATAACGAGAGTTGTTTTCTCGTTATAACGACTTAATTTTCTCGTTATATCGACATAACGAGAGTTGTTTTCTCGTTATAACGACTTAATTTTCTCGTGATCTCGACATAAAAAAAGTTGTTCTCTAAGTTACAAAACTGCGCCAACAGGTGGCACTATTGACCTGAATATAACTGATGGGGTGTTGTAGGCTATACTGTATGTCCACTTTACTGTACGCGTTTGGGATAGAATAGGACCTACCTCGTGATCGCTATAATTTGTACAGTATTGTTCATTAGGCTACTGACATTTAAATCATTCATAAATGTTAAGTGCTTGAATCAATATGACTATTTTGTGTATTAAGTTCTTGCTAGATGCATGAGTTTCACCAACGCGTTCTGTGTCATAAAATAATAACTGCTTATTAAAACCAAGGTTGACGTCACTGTATTCTGTTTGCACCTATATCTTTATTTGTGCTTCTTTGAGGTAAATGATTGTTAGTTAATAAGCGGGGGTGTTCTGTTTATCTACAGTAGGACGGGCTTCAACGACGTAGGCTATTTGTAATTTGCCTCTTTTCCTTATTATTAATCTTTGTTAATCATTAAATGTATATTGATAATAAATGTGATTTATATGTAAAGTGTATAGGCTAATTTATTTCAGTGATGTTCTACAGTGTTGTAATCGTTTGTGTTTTCTACATTTCTTGTGAAACCAACACACCACACACACACACACACCTACCCACACACACACACACCACACACACCACACACCACACACACAGCACACACACACACATATACACATAGCTACACATGAACGCTCTTTTCAAACAGAAGCTTGTAACGTGATATCAGTCACAGCATATAATGACTACTAAAAATTACAAATTATATATAATTTTCTTTCAAATAAAAGTAAAATTGAAAGTGAGTTGAATCCAAGCAGTTCTAAAAGATTTTAGAATAGTTCTGCCTCCTGAAGGCGCTCCGCCTGTGTTTGCGGTGTTGCTTTGCCCATTTAAACATGCTAATTACACAAACACAATGTTTAGCGTACTGTCTCTGGAAATATCAACCGTGATTGATCTGCCTTTATTTTTGTATTGTAGACGTTATTACTAGTCGAAGCAAAATTTGCTGAAATATCCCGACCTAGGCTACAGTAAGAGAGCGCATGGTTTATCTGTCCATCAGATGTTTGTCAAAGTTGAGTTCGTTACTATAACAACAGTAGATCAAACAATCATTGTAAAAAAAAATTTTAAAAACTTTGTCGAGATCACGAGAAATTAAGTCGTTATAACGAGAAAACAACTCTCGTTATGTCGATATAACGAGAAAATGAAGTCGTTATAAAGAGAAAACAACTCTCGCTATGTCGATATAACGAGAAATTAAGTCGTTATTACGAGAAAACAACTTTTGTTATGTCGAGATAATGGGAAAATTAAGTCGTTATAACGAGAAAACAACTCTCGTTATGTCGATATAGTGAGAAAATTAAGTCGTTATAACGAGAGAACAACTCTCGTTATGTCGATATAACGATAAAATTAAGTCGTTATAACGAGAAAAAAACTCTAGTTATGTCGATATAACAAGAAAATAAAGTCGTTATAACAAGAAAACAACTCCCGTTATGTCGATATCACGAGAAAATTAAGTCGTTATAACGAGAAAACAACTCTCGTTAAGTCGTTATAACGAGAAAATAACTCTCGTTAAGTCGTTATAACGAGAAAACAACTCTCGTTATGTCGATATAACGAGAAAATTAAGTCGTTATAGCGAGAAAACAACTCTCGTTTTGTCGATATAACGAGAAAATTAAGTCGTTATAACGAGAAAACCACTCTCGTTATGTCGATATAACGAGAAATTAAGTCGTTATAACGAGAAAACAACTTCCGTTATGTCGATATAACGAGAAAATTAATTCGTTATAACGAGAAAACAACTCTCGTTATGTCGTTATAACGAGAAAATTAAGTCGTTATATTGAGAAAACAACTCTCGTTATGTCGATGTAACGAGAAAATAAGTCGTTATAACGGGAATACAACTCTCGTTATGTCGATATAACGCGAAAATAAGTCGTTATAACGAGAAAAAAACTCTAGTTATGTCGATATAACAAGAAAATAAAGTCGTTATAACAAGAAAACAACTCCCGTTATGTCGATATAACGAGAAAATAAATCGTTATAACGAGAAAACAACTCTCGATATGTCGATATAACGAGAAAATAAGTAATATAACGAGAAAACAACTCTCGTTATGTCGATAAAACGAGAAAATAAGTCGTTATAACGAGAAAATAACTCTCGTTATGTCGCTATAACGAGAAAATTAAGTCGTTATAAAAAGAAAACAACTCTCGTTATGTCGATATAAAGAGAAAAATAAGTCGTTATAACGAGAAAACAACATTCGTTATGTCGATATAACGATAAAAACAACGCTCGGGGAGGACAGTTATGTCGATATAACGAGAAAATAAGTCGTTATAACGAGAAAACGACTCTCGTTATGTCGATATAACGAGTAAATAAGTCGTTATAACGAGAAAACAACTCCTGTTATGCCGAGATCACGAGAAAATTAAGTCGTTATAACCAGAAAACAACTCTCGTTATGTCGATATAACGAGAAAATTAAGTCTTTATAACGAGAAAACAAGAAGGAAAAAAAAATAATGCATGTCCGCTTAGAACTTCCGTAGAATGTCTGAGTCCGCAATTTGGCCGTTGATAAAGTCAGAATGTGAGATTATAAACTATTATTTTCTATATATTCAATGGGTGAGATAGAAACATTGAGTCTTTTTTTTTTTTTTTCCCCCTACAATTTGACTTTGTATCATTGCAGTTACGAGTTTGCGAGTTTTACCATTCTAAGGAAAGAGACCAGAACTGAGATATAAACTTGCAATTGTGAGAAAAAAAAAGTTTTTTATTTTTTCTTGCTTCTTTATTGCAAGTTTTATTTAGATTTTTTTGTAATTGTCAAGTTTATATCTATAAAATTATTGACTTTATAACTTGATTTATATCTCACAATTTTGCCTTTGTTTTTTCACATTGTGTGTATTATATCTCTAATATTCCTGACTTTTCTCTTGCAATTTGCAATTATATCACACATTCTGCAAGAAAAAAGTCAGAATTTTTAGATAAAAAGTTGCAATCACCTTTTTATTTTTCTTCAGTGAAGTATACATCATGTATGTGACTGTCCTTTACACCCTTCAGTTTGCTTGTCATTCAATTAACACTTTAAAAAACACTTTCATAATATAATAAGACACCACACACAGAACATAGACATAATTTTTACAGTCGTCTTAATTATCTCATATCTTCTGAAATCATAACACCGACTTGACCAGTGCACAACATGTGAGAGAATTACTTCTAATTACTTTTTGTTTTTCATTAATTTAAAACAAAAACAAAAAAACTCAAATGATACAGTTCTCTTATTAAAGCAGCATTTTCAGCACAAGATTCTGTGTGCAACTCTGAACCCCAATATTCTGTTGCCGGGGGAACGGATGGTAGCTGCGAGGTTGGCATAGCAACGGGAGGGATGTAATCCCAGCAGACACGCTCTGATCAATGCCTCCAGTACACACACACACACACACACACACACACACACACACACACTTGGGAACTGTATCTGTGTAGCTACATACAGTCTTCCAAATCGATATTTAATTCACACATGTTAATTTACTAAAAAGTAAAGTTGGACAAAACTCTCTCTCCCTCTAACTGACAATTGAAAGATTCTGCATCGTAATGGCATCCCGTATGAATATTGCATAGGACACGTTATGCTGGTTTTGCTAACACGACAGCTTTGGGAACTCAGTATTCATCTGGTACTAATTATATAAGCAAGAGCATATACTTGCTTAAAGACAATATATGAGAGAACTAGCAGACTTTTCACCAAGAACATCCTACAATTTTAGAGCTAAAGCTATAGGATAGAAAAAAGAGAAGCCGTTTTTGTGGATGAGGGAGGGAGGGAGGGTGTATGAGAGAGAGAGAGTGAGGAAGAAACGAGAAAGAGCAGGAGGGAGAGGGAGAGAGTGGGGGTTACATTTTCCTTTTTTGTTTTGTGCAGTTCCAGCCCAGAATTCACAATGAGGAATACATTAGTGCTCCAAATGAGGAAGCAAAGGCTCACTGAGCCAGACTTGTGCGTGTGCATGCAGTACCTTAGTGAACGTAGGTTTGCCGTGTTGTGTTGTCATAGTACAGTGATGAGAGTCGACAGTAATAGTTGAGTTGTTGAATGACTCCTTTGTTTGTTTCAGCTCGAAAAACAACTCATAGACTCCTCCTTCGAACAGAGAACTGAAGTAACGAGGGATCAGGGTGCGCCCGATGGCTGGGAGTGAGAGAAACATATGTGGAGATGTCAGTTGCAGTCGCTGATTACCAAACGGAAGGAAAACAATGGTATAGATGCAGAGAGCTTTATTTATTTATGCCCATATGATGAAAGAGACTCAAAGTTGGGCGACACACTGGCCGAACACCTTAACCGGCGACCGTCAATGTGTGTGTGTGTGTGTTGTGTGTCTCTGTGTGTGGTCCCCTAAGAGTTAGAAACAAACAGGCTACTGAATGCCGCAGGCGTTAAGTCCAGCAGACTGTGCGCGCGCTCAGAACAGTTAGTGCTCTGGAGCTGTCAATCACTGCAGTAGAGGTGTGTGAAGTCTGCAGGCCCATATTTATTTGAACACCCCAGACCTGTCAATCAAATCTCACTACATACACAGTGAATAAGGAATGAATGAGAATGAGTGAAATCCAGCACAACTGTGTCCCTGTCTAACTCTAAACAGGCTGAAATTCAGAATAACTAAAAAAAAAGTCACCATTAAATAATGTCCAAAAAAAAAAAAAAAAAACAAAAAATCAGAAGAGATAAGAGTGAGCGAGATTTTCTGTATTGATTTTCTGATATCAAAAATATTTTACACATTTCTTAAAGTACATGTGCGCTCACAGATCTAATTCTCATTTATTTTATTTTTAATAAGGAATCATTACTATGATCACGTGTATACCGTAATTTCATCATATTGTGATGTTTACAAGTTCAGTTCATTTTATTTATAAAGCACAATAAAATAACAATGGTTGACCATTGTGCTGAACAAAATCATTTAAAAGAAATCAAAGTACATAAAATAATATATCAAGACAGACAACCAATAAACGAAATCCACCGAAACCCAAACTCAGGATGTACTGGGCAAATGTCCTTAGAACTCTAGTTTAAAAGTGCTAATTCTTACTCGTGTATTTGAGTGGTTTTGTATGTTTTGACTAATATAATGCTTTAAAAATGTCAGTAAAACGTAATCACAGTTTATTACCCTTGAATTGAATGTACGCATCTGAATCATTGATTTTCAAAAATTTTAAAGATAAAAATTATTTTTATGAATACATACATTATTAATTCTTTCTAAGTATAATAACGTTTTCACTCCGCGTGCCGATTTTATAAGCTGAATAAACTTTCATGTCCATAAAAAGGTTAAATAGTTCATCATTTTTAAAAAACTTAACCGCCTAGGGTCCTCTCTTCTATAATAAATTTTCTGTTTAGTGTTTTTTGGCAATTTTTTAAAAATAGTAATAAGCCGGGCAGCAGTTTTTTGTTAAAAAAAAAAAAACCTCCCAGAATAGCAATACAAGATTACAGTAATGAATATCATCCTTTTTTTTTTTCTTTATTCTGATATTTGGAACATTGAATCATCCTGGGTTTGTTTTGTGCACATAAAATAAATTTTAAGCCAGAAACTAAAAACAGTAGTCACTGTATGTATGTACTGTATTTTTACTGTTTTTATTTTCATAATTAAAAAATGTGTGTGTCATGTCATTGACTCAACCAATTGTTAGATAAATAGCGGGACAAGAAGTAAAACATGAAGAATCTACCATTAAAATTCGCACACTCTATATATTCTCGGTGAGTTCATATACTCATATATTCATCTACTCTATGGTTATGACTCTGCACACACTTACTGTATGTCTTTGGCCCCTCCTCCAGGCAGAATGAGAGAGTCAGTGTGGCGTCTTCTTCAAAGAACTCAGTGCAGAATGCATCCCACCACAGAATATCACAGTCCTGTGGATCACACATTGACACACATTTAACACTGGAGAGGCACAGAAGGACTTGGCCTCTGAATGACCATAATGAGGCCTGGCACAGTGATTATCATTTCAAAGCTTTCTGTTTATTATAAACACACACCCAAGTTGACTCTCCCCATTAAAGGCAGCAATTTACACCACAAATCCAGCCAACTACCGCTGGCCTGCTATTGAGATTCACTTGATTGTATTGGGCTTTATTATAGCAGCCCATAAGCCACAATAAACTGTATTTTGACAGCTCTTGCACTTCAGTCTTTGTGTGTTATAAACGTGTGAGTGTGAGAAAGGGGTGCTTCTATAGGTCATCATTTCAATAGTTCGGTATCTGTCAAATTATTATGACTCCAGGTGTCCTGAACAGCATTTCATACCTCTGCTGATACATTTTATTTGCCCTCACTTATTCACATTGCTTTTTCTGAGAGTAGGCAATATTTTAAAAGTACTATTTATTGTGGATTATTTTTGCACACACACACCGACGGCAGCAGGAGAAGCAAATATTAACACAGCTTGCGCTGCTTTTAATCGGACCTACGTTAGGGCGAAAATATATTATTATATATATATTTTTTTTTTTTTATATGCTAGGGAGAGCAACACTGCTCACACTGCACTCTTGTTGGTCCCGCTCCGTCTTTGAGAGTATATAATAATCAAACTACCACATAAACATTACAGAACATCACCTTGCTGTTTCAATAGTGCATTTGATGTTTTACAAAACCAAGGACTAATGTGTTGTGTTCAAATCCTATTTAGTGAAAGTCCATGAATAAGTTCAGTTTGTAAATGAACAGTGGGGTCACATTGTGGTGATGCGAGGGGAATAAATTAATATGTTAGGGGTATTTTTCCATGTGTGGGTGACCTTTGGCTACTTCAAAAAAAGTAGCCAAACCTTTGGCTACTTCAGGCTACTTGCTTTGGCAACCCTCAAGTGCGCTTTGGTATGTGATGGTTTGGATTTTTCATTCTGAGTGCAACAATGATGATGTTTTACAGTAATGGCATTATGATAATGACAATCATATCAGTTTTTAGAGATAACTTTTAAAGCACAAAAGAATACATTTACAAATAGCCCATTACTTGTTTGGTATTACAAAATATTATAATTGATTAAAATTCTGACCTTCGAATTGCTGCTCTGGTATCCTGGCATATAGATGTGCTTCGCTGTTCACTTCTCATTTACATCATAAAAAAATTATTAACATTTAAGCAGTATTTGGAACAGAATGTTAAGATATTATACATAAATACGAAATGAATTGATCATATATTTTGAAGTCCTTTTTGGAAAAGTGCAAATGAAAATTTCCCATTTTAACACTTTTTTTATCATTTTATCATAAAGTAATTATTAAGAAACTGCTTTTTTTTTTTTTTTTTTTTTTAATCACGTAATGACCGAAAGTTCTCCTTACAATAGATTACATGATGTATATATTATCTAAAAGCAATGTTCGCTTCATACTTATTTAAGAACGTAAAATGGATCGTATATAAAATATTAAACGCAAAGTCCTGATCATCTGTTGTTTTATTTTTCGTGATCACTCACCTCTGGCCGGGACTGGAGCCGTTTGTTGAGCTCGTGCATCCGGAACTCCGGCTGCACCGGGTAGGGCGCGTGTCTCCGGTAAAACGGACCGAACGGAGAGGAGTAGAAGGGGTCGCGCGGAGCGCCGGTCATGGTTTCTGTTACCGACAGCGCGCGAGGAGCGCATCCACACGCAGCACGTGGAGCACGACGATCGTAAACATACACACACACACACACACACGCGCGCGCGGAGAGATGCGACTGTCAAATCACACGCGCGCTCTGCTGTGAGAGGAGAGGAGAGGAGAGGAGAGGAGAGGAGAGGAGAGGGGGAGGGAGGGACGACTGAAGAGGGAGATAGCGACGAGGGAGGGGGTGGAGGAATGGAGAGAGCCTTCTGTAAATTGGAGGGTCTTTCCTTACAGTACAGTCTGACAAGTTGGCCAATTAGAGCAGAATGCAATCACTGTTTGCTTTTATTATGTTTCGGATAAAATCCCCTATGCATGTCATCAATAACTACTGCAGTGTGTGGTATTGTAGGATAGTATAGTTTGCTGATGTGCAAATTAATTGCACTGAGCATTGCACATATTTAATGCAGAACTGCAACTACAGTGGGTTGTGTGTGTGTGTGTGTGAGCGCTACTTGTATTTTCCATCTCTTTCTTTATGACTCACACAAGAGACTTGCTCTCCCCAGACAGACAGACACACATTCTCTCTCTGTTTCTCCCTCTGTCTCTCCCTCTTGTTTGGAGACATACACACATTTTTATTCTTTTAAAAATAAAAATTTCCATTCGTTTTTATTATAAAAATCTCTCTTATGTAATGAGAGACAGAGCAAGTCCATATGGATTCTATTACTCCTCTCACTCTCTGATTTTAGGGGAGCGCAAGGCCCCCAAAAGTTCACACTTCCTTACATTCACTTTCTTTTTCCCTCTATTGCCAAAATCAGACACTACTATCCCGCTTTTTTTCACAAAACAACAGATTTACAACACACATATGCCCGTTTCCTTTGCTTCATTTTGTGCATTGTGATGATAGTTCAATGCTCATGTGCTTTCACATGGCAACCGTAAGGTATACTAGTAAAGAGATCATTGATGCATCACCCCCACATCCACCCCCACACACACCTCCCCCCTCAGGTCAGTTAATAAGAGTGGTTGCTGGGCTCTTTGTGTGCGTTGTGTCTCATGGGGAAAGGCGAGGGTGGAGAGGGGGGTCTAAAGGAATGGAATTTACCCACTCGACTGCCTGTATAAATGGAGAGGAGATAGAGAGAGAGAGAGAGAGAGGAGAGAGGAGAGAGAGAGAGAGAGAGAGAGAGAGATGTGAAGAGAGAGAGAGAGAGAGAGAGAGAGAGCAGATATGAGAAGGCCTCTCTATCCATGCTTTGTTTTTTATCAATTTTCTCCCTCTTTATGTGACTTATTGATCAAAGATGACCCAAGATGTCACTCTCTGATTTCCTTTAGGTTACAATGGCATGCTCATAGCAAGAGAACTGATGTTTGGGAAGGGCCGCCTCCTGTTTCGTGAGCAGAATGCAAGACCGATTTTTATTTAATTATTTTTTCAGTGGGGTTCAAATGTGTGATTCCTCATTGAAGTTGATTTCAAACCACCTAACCTGGAAATAAAGAAGACATTAAAGATTTAATAAAGAAAGAAAGAAAGACTGAAATGGTATGATGCAAAAGGAATGCAATTTAGTCACTATCACTTCATTTCCTCACACAAGAGACAGTCTTAAGAGATTTTTTTTGTATGTTGATTTTGAATAATATTAATTTTTGCACTATGGGTTTTAGTTTTCGTTTATTGAACATATATAATACATAAAAGCAAACGATAACGCACGTTTAACCGGATGAAACCCAAAGCTTCATTAGAGCTCAAGTCACAGAAAAAATATAAAAAATCTCAATGGCTAGCCAGGTTCCATTACTAACAGCATATATACAAAAAACCAAAGATAATCACAAACAAACGTGAAATCATAAACAACAGAAATAAGATAAAAGATTTATTCGAGAACTTAAAATTGTCTTTAAAGCATCTTTTACAACATATTAAAGAAGAACAATTTTTGCCAGATGAGATAAATCATGTCCTAATTGAGTAGATTTAGAAGCATTCTAAAATCTGCTGGTCAACATAATTTTATGATTTGTATGAATGCATGCTGCTTGCATTAAACAAAAGGACATATGAATTACCAAGAAATTCATTTAAATTTTCTGTTCAATGTTTCACTCCGATTTATTCTGATAATATAAAGTTGTTTTTTTATAAAAAGATGTTAAAGAAGAAGTGTCAGACCAAATGCTTGAAATGAAATGTGGAGGCCCCTCAGAAAAAAAATGAAAGAGAAACATATTTAGGCTCATGTAAATAAACCTAAAGCCCAGTGAGATGAAGATCATAATGAACGTCCAAGGATGTTGCTCATCATTTAGAGCAGACGTCGCCCTCTCTGACCCTGCACACGCAATTGAGTGTGTGTTTTCTTGGGCAATTAGCATGCCAATCCAAAAGCACACACATATGCATCTATACATATGGATAATCAGAGAAAGGAAAATGAAGACAGAGTGAGTCAGAAAGAGAGAGAGAGAGATCCACATGGATTTTATTGTTGAATCCTTTGATTAAATATTAATGCAACCTCAGATTCCCTAAAAATAATCCACAGACACTACAATAAATAGGAGGACACACACACACAGACCACACCCAGCGGACACACACACACTAAACATACTAACACATACTAGATATGAATACTAAAGACACTCCACACACTGAAACCATTCACACTACCACTGTAAAAATCATATTTTTAAAGATTATATTGGTCTTGCCTTAAAGTAAAAATATCAACAACAAAAAAAGAGACAGAACCAAGAAACAAACTGTCCACTATGAAAATAAATAACTTTCATTAACGTGTCTATGTCTATTTGTCTTTTATTATTTTGTGTCTTATAAATTCCCAGTGTTTTTAATGCCAAACTGTATTAGACCTTTCATTATACTTTCAGCATTTGTTTTATTATTATACATACATACATATATATATAATTATCTATATAAATATATATAATTATAAATGACTGATATTGTATAATATTGTATAAATATGTTTTGGCATTCTTTTGAAAATAATGTTTCTTTTTCTCAGTTTGACAACAGAAAATGTGCACTTTTCCATTTGCAAGGTTCTACAAGGCATGGATATCAGCCAACTTCATCTCAAAAAATTGTTTGATTTATATATAAATAAATAAAATTTAATTTCCAAAAATTGCATTTCTAATCAATGTTATTTTTATATGGATTCAACGTAAAGGGACATCCATTTAAAATACATTGCACTTGCAGAATAACAAATGCTCACATTAACATCCACACGTAAAAGAATAATAATCAAGAGTTATTTACAACCAATTAAGATTCTAAAAAGAGAAAATCTGTTTTAAAGGTGTAAAGAAAAGAAGAGTAAACAGCGGTGAAGAAAGAGGGAAGAATAGCAGCACACATTCAACTGCTCAGGAGTAACACAAACACAACTTCAGCTTTGCTTGCTGTATGCTCCTACCATTCACTATTCTTTAGATCTGACATTGTCATAGCAACCTCAACTCGGTGACCTCGTTCTTTCAGCTTTGAAATTATGGGCTGCCCAGCCTGATAACAAGCAAGAAAAAACTGAGATAGAGAAAATAGTTTTTCCTTGTTTCTCTTGCTGTTGCTGGAATACAATTACATAGCCTACTGTCATTTCTGAAATTATGAAACAATCTTTCCATTATTAATCAACCACAAAACTCAAAGTTAATTAATTAATACATTACAAATAATTACAACACAAATAATAAGTGCATGCAGTGCATTAGAAATGAGCTATTGTCCTATTCAATGACTCATGGACAAAATACACAGCAGTAAAGAAATATTATAAATAAGTAAATAATTAACTGATTGAACTCATAGGCTCTATAAAGAATGGTCTATGTAATGACTTGAAATCCATTTAAAACTGAAACAAGAGGTTTATGTCTCCGCTTAGGTCAGAATATCCTGGCTTTATCACCTTAGATTTGGAATATATACAGAAATATACAAATCCTGGTTATAATTACCACTGGTTCCTAAAACAATTTTTATGTCGTGCCTGATTAGGGATACAATAATGAATTCAAGCATCATAAAGAACAATTAATAAATATGTAATTCTTAACAAGCTGTTGTATTATTATCACCATCTAATATTTGCAGAAACCCATCATTTAAAAAAAAAAAAATAAAAAAACAATAGTATTATATATCACCAAATATTATCTGTATTTCGACATCAGTGTCCACAATTTGATAAGTCATGGTCTTCTAAATAATTCACAAACTAATTCACAAACTGCGGTCATACAGAGGAAACAGATGATGATGATGGTAAAATGAATAAATATTAAGAAAGAAAGAAAGAAATCTGAAACAGCAAATCTCCCTGCCTATAAATGATGGATGGATAGATAGATGGATAGAGAGATGGATAGATAGCTAGATAGATAGATAGCTAGATAGATAGATAGATAGATAGATATATGATGGATGGATGGATGGATGAATGAAATGATAGATGGAATGATAGAGATAGATGGATGGATGGATGGATAGATAGATAGATAGATGAGATAGATAGATAGATAGATAGATAGATAGATCGATAGGATGAAGATGGATGGATGGATGATGATGAATGGATGGATGGATAGATAGAATGACAGAACGATAGATGGATAGATAGATAGATAGATAGATAGATAGTAGATAGATAGCTAGAGATAGCTGGATGGATGGATGATAGATGAATGGATGGATGGATAGATAGATAGACGGATGGATGGATGGATGGATGATGGAAGGAAGATGATAGATAGATAGATAGATAAGTGGATGGAGGGATGGATGGATGGATGGATGGAGGATGGATGGATGGAGATAGAATGGATAGATAGATAGATAGATAGCTTAGATAGATAGATTAGATAGATAGCTAGTTGAATGGATGGAGGATGGATGGAATGCTGGATAGTAGATAGATAGATGATAGATGGGGATGGATAGAAGCTAGATAGATAAAGATAGATAGATAGATAGATGGATAGATAGATAGATAGATAGATAGATGGATGGATATGGGATAGATAGATAGGTTTAGATAGATAGATAGCTAGATGGAGGGATAGATAGTAGAGATAGATGGAGGATGGATGGATGGAGGATAGAGGCTGATGGATAGATAGATGATGGATGGATGGAGGATGGATGGATGGAGGATGGGTAGATGTAGTAGATAGATAGATAGATAGATAGATAGATAGATAGATGGATGGATGGATGATAGATGAATGGATGGATGGATAGATAGATGATAGATGGATGGATAGATAGATGACAGATGGACGGATGGATGGATGGATGGATAGATAGATGGATAGATAGATAGATAGATAGATAACATTGTTTTCTAGCTAGCTGTCCTACCAAAATTATTTTAGGGAAGAAAACATATATCTGCTGTTAGATAGTAGGATCAAAACTTGATATAAACAGGTGGATCAATGGCTCCAGCTCAGACTTGTGCTAAATGTTTTCTTGGCACTCAGTCGACCCCTTAATACCAACTAGAGCATCATTTGACTACTGTTTCTGATTGCATATCCATTTATGGCTAGAGTCTGCTTGCTTTCAGAAGCACACATCCAGCAGATCCACAGGCAAACATCATCTGGCATTGACTCCAGTGTCTTCAGATCTTAATCCAGAAGGACTGAATGAGGTAGAATGGGAGGTTTTGTGTGGGTCTGCAGGAGGTGCACAAAATCCTGCTACAAACAAAACCTGCTCATGAATGTTTCGAAAGGTTCTTAGTTGTTGCATCATGTGGAATCTCATTATATTAATAAACCTCGAAAACGCTCACTGGTGCAATCGTGTAACAATTTTACATCATATCATAATGCACTATACAGTCATTAGTTTATTTTTCATTTGCAGGAATGAAAATGAAAAAATGGACCTACTTGTGCTAACGTTGTTCCAAATTCATATGATTTCTGTGGCACACATAAGATGTTAGGCAGAATTTTTATACTCTTTTGTTAATACAATGAAAGTGGATAAATGTGAAATGAATTCACAACCTGCCAAGCTCCTAAAAAACGAAATAAACAATCTATAAAAGGCCACTCAGTATTAAGACATACAGTACATAGTGGCACAATATTCACGTCAATGACATCAAATGTCATAGTCAGTAGATGGCACTATTTAAAGGTCCTAGATCATATGTACAGCTCACAACAATTTTCTGTCTACTGAAAGTTTTTTTTTCTTTCTTCAGCTGAACAATCGATATGTTGTTAAACTACAGCACGATCTATTGAACACACTGTACTTCTATCCCTCATAGCCTCGTGTTCATTCCTGTCAAATATTAAATATGGTAAATGTTAATGTCACTTATAAAATATACTATTATTCATTTTAAACATATGCTCATTCATTCTACATTACCTAATGTTAATTTATACAACTTAAAATGTTTTAATATATGCAAAAAAGTACATTAACCAGATTAATACATGCTATAAAGGTATTATTGTTACTTCATGATACCTAATACATATTCAATTAACTAATGTTAACCGCCTTTACCCTTGACTAGCACTCTTGTTCTGGTGTGTCTGTGATTTGTGACACCAAATATGAATATGCATATTCAAATCACATGAATAACATTTGAGAGTAAAAGCAGAGGATTTTCATTGAATAATGCACATTTGAGCCTTTTCTTCACACAGCTATCATATGGCTTGGAGTAATGCGCAATTCACATTCACTACTTTTAACTTTATTTTATAGACTTTTTATTTATGCATACATTTTTTGCTTTTATTGAACTTGCTTGTCACCCCCAGATCACCATTCATTTTTATTAGAAAAGAGCAGCATGAACCTTTTGATAAATCTCCTTTTCTGTTCCAAGCAAGACAGATATGGGTTTGAAACAACATGACATTAAGTAAATGACAGAATTGTCAATTTTTGGACAAAATTTTGGAGGTCTTGATTTTCCAGGCAGCAAACAGCACTCCCCAACACTCACCTGGATGTTTACTATAGATTTACAGAGAAAGCTGTACCCTAAATTCAAAGACCACAATAAATACTTTCCTGAAATAGCATTTTCAAGTGACATTATGCGAGGACCTCATTTGTGTTTCCTCTCAATCATAATTATTAGACAGGAGATAATTAACATGTGCTAAGTGTTCAAATATGTCAACATTATAAAAAGACAAAGTTTTTGTCAATTATTATTTTCTACTTTTGCCATTTAAAAATTCGACTTCATTATTTCTACAACATAACTCATTATGAGTTTAATGAGAATGACTCTAATGACTTATTTTTTGTATTTTTAACATCGAGTGCATCTCTTTTCTAGCAGCTCAGGAACCCATTATTATTTTTCCATTTCATCTAAATTACTGGAAATTAAACACTCATTTCATGAACCATTATTCTTGTACTTTGTTACAATAAAAGCAAGTTTATAAAGATAAAATAAGGCAATACTTAATGAATACCTGATCCTCACAAAAAAAACTGCATTACTTAGTCAAAGCACTTTTTTCAATGCTGACTCACTTTTCTAGTCTGATCAAAACATCACTTTTTTGTATGGACCCAAAGGAGAACCTGTAATTAAATTAACCATCAGCGCCCCCCTAAGGTGAGCAGCAGACTGTAAAAAGAATGTAAAAAAAAAGAAACAAAATGAATCAAAATAGAACAGTTTCATTGCTATTTTGCCATCACATTTACTAAACAATATCTTTGACATTTGTATGCACAATTATTCTATTTTTAAGTGCTACAATTTACAGCATGTTGATGTTTACATGTAAACAAAAAGGCAATAGGACAAAAAGTGTCACTAATGCAGATACAGTAGTGGGTTATTGGCTTGATTTGAAGGATTTTGAATATCATACATTATATTAATCATAACACCGGTGTAGCCTCCGTTTTTCCGTCTGCAGTAACCAGCTGCATCAGAGTACCTGAAGGAGGTCTGTTCTCTCCTGTAGTCCACTTATAGAACAGCCTAGAATACAGGAAACAAATCATGCTTTAGTTCACACACACTACATACTAAAGATGCTCCCAAACACGCATACTTACTCTGATATGTACTCCAGCGGTGTCCAGGAACTGACATCACCATCCGGCATGAACTTTCTATTCATGGGTGTATCCAAAGTCACTCTAAAAGTAGTAATTATTAGTTGTCTTTAAAAACAAAAAGATTTGCACGGATGAAAATGAGTTACTATATCGTCATTCCTTACGGAAGCATTGCTACTGCAGCAGATCCTGGAGGAAGACCACTATTTGGTGCGCTCAGACTCTGACACAACTGATGAACCGCTGCCTTTGCCATGCCATAACCAATGCATCCTACAATGACAATGAGAAAGAACACACACACACACACACACACACACACACACATACAGATACATATATATATATATATATACACACACACACACACTTTATATTAAAAACTGCTCTAAATATCCAGCAGTAAATATAAGCATGCATACCTGCTGTTGGACCCAGTGCTGCTTTAGCCCCTGCCAGTGTGAGCAGCCCCCCCTCTCTCAGGTGTTTGGTTGCTAGGTGACTGCAAATCGTGGAGGTCCACACACTCTGCTTCCACATCAGATCAGCATTCTTATACAGAGCTGAGGTGCACAGAATACATTCATACAAAATATAAACTAATATAATGACGTAATTGAAAATATTCACTTTTTGGACAGAATTAGACTTTGGAGATAGCGCCCTCTTTTCATGACAAAAAAATTAATCTTGCATAGCTAGAATGTGAATGTGTTTGTGTAAAGTATGTATTTTGCCTTTAGATTAAAAACGTGACAATGTTCTGGAGTCAAGATTTAGTGTGTCATAGATCAGTGGTTTTCGACCAGGGAGCTTCAGCAAACTTCCAAAGGACTGTGGCACGATTTAAAGGGATAGTTCATCCAAAAATTAAAATTACCCCATGATTTACTCATCCTCAAGCCATCCTAGTTGTATATGACTTTATTCTTTCAGACGAATACAATCAGAGTTATATTTAAAAAATGTCCTGGCTCTTCCAAGTTTTATAATGGCAGTGAATGGCTGTTGAGATTTTGAAGCCTAAAAAAGTGTATCCATCCATCATAAAAAGTTCTCCACACAGCTCCGTGGGGTGAATAAAGACCTTCTGAAGCGAATTGTTGCGTTTGTGTAAGAAAAATACCTATTTTTAAAACTTTAAATGTAAATGATGGGGTAATTTTCATTTTTGGGTGAACTATCCCTTTAAAATTATTTAAACGCATATGTTGTTATTAATATAATAAATTTTAATATTAAGCAAAATCATTAACATAAATGTTAACATACATACAATCACTATTCATCTTTTTATTCAATTTTTAATATTTTTTTACATTTATTTTATTGAATAACAGTTCTTTAAACTTCTGGAAGCACATATACTGTATGCACAGTATGTTCTCTATTATATAGATGGCCTTCAAATATTGTGTTTGACAGTAGGAAGTCTTTGAGTCAAAAAGGTTGTGAACCATTTTCATGGGTTATGCGTGGCTTCTGTGTGTGCATGTACTAACTTTTGGCCTTGGCGCTGCCTCCTGCCCAACCTCCAGCCACACACAAGATGGCATCAACCTTATCTGCACCTAACAGCTCACCGACATCAGCTGTCACCTACATAAAAAAGAAAGACAGAGATGTAACATGCTTGCAGACAAGACATAAAACTAAGAATCTAGTGACAGACCAAAAATTCTGACAATATTTGGCAATTTCATAAAGATGGCATCTGCCCATTCCCAGTTTAAAAATAAATGCAATTGGACAATTAAAAGAAATAGTGAAAGTTACGCATACTTTATTAGCTTCACTCATAAAGAGTCATTTTTTAACAGCGTACCTGGTTGGCTTGCTCAGTGAAGGATTCAGTCATCTTAACTGTAACATTGGCATTGGCTTCTTCATTGGCATTGAGATCTATAGAGGCGACCCACTGTACATGACAAAACACACAGTTGAAATTTAATGATCCACCTTATTTACACACTGTATGACAGGCCACAAGAAATGCATATTTAAGAATAAACGCATGACACTGTGACAGATGAATTAATAATTAACAACATTATCACTAAAACACATGTCTGATGGCACACTAAAGAGCAATTTATTTTCAATGACATGAGCAGTCTTTTGGGTTGAGACAACTTACCCAGTTTTTAGCTCTGAAGTACTGCACACATGCAGATCCCAGAGCCCCCTTTCCTCCGTAAACAAGCACTTTATGGGCTTCTGTAGCTGCCATGCTATTTCTGCCTTCAGATGCGCACGAGCTCGTGTTATGCAAGGAAAGCAGCACGTGCGCCTCCTACTGCTAAAGAGGAGAGGAGCAATCCAAATTTGACAAGTGTTGGTTGTTCAAGCATTTTAAAACGTCTGTATGAACAGTTAAAACAATTCATATTTTTCCAGTTTAATGTTTGCAAATATTTTATCAAGACCAGTACATTTAAAATCCGTGCAGCGCCACAGATGTAATACTCCTTTTGACCAGCAGGCGGCGCAGGACGTGTTTGCAAATCACGATTAAAAACAACGTAAAAGAAGAACGCCGCTCTTCCGCAGGAAGTACGTGTAGTTTTTTTGTTTTTGTTTTTGTTTTTGGAAGTACGTGTAGTTGTGAAGCATCGCTAGCATTCTGTGACAAGCTTCTCATTTGGCTTTATCACTAACTTGACAGCATATGGTCGTTCAAAATAATATTTCAGCTTTAGCTGAGCTGTTTCTCTCAGAGAGAGGAGTCTGTGAGAGTTTCAGGTAAGTTAACGCTCAGTTACTTCAGTAAATTGTGGATGTGTTTCTTCTTGTGGTTATTGTGATGTTGTTGTTTATATTAAACGTCTTTTGTTAGATATTTAATATCCACAATCATAAGTGACTTCAATCTGGCCTCAAATATCTCTAACGTTGCATTAGATTGAAAGTAATAGTTACACAGTCCACAGATATTCACTACTATGTGTATGTAAGTTATATAACATTCCTTTACAAACCTAAAATGTGTTTGTTTTTGAATAAATGAACGTTAGTTGGGCCAGATATCGAATGAAAAGCAGCCAGCGTATCTATCGCATGAGAACTGGCTGATTATGATTATGGCTTTACTATTATTCGTAATATTATTGGTAAAATAAATAAATGCGTCCAAACCTTGGACTAGTAGGGTATATCATCTCGGCAGATGTTAGGGTTATATTTTCAGCTGGTAGTTTATAGTTTAAAGTGCACTGATTTATGGTTATATTTTGTCATCATTGTTTTCAGTCGTTGCACTAATTCATAATTCAACCTGCTATAGCATTTATGTAGTAATATAGAGGCCTGGTGTAAATGCTAGCATTAGCCTATTTATAATGTCATTGATGAAAATAAGTTCATTTATATACTGTAATAAACGCTGTCGTGGGTGGTGTGTGTGTGTGGGGTGTGTGTGTGTGTGTGTGTGAGAGTGTGTGTGTGTGTGAGAGTGTGTGTGTGTGAGTGTGAGAGTGTGTGAGAGTGTGTGTGAGAGTGGTGTGTGAGTGTGAGTGAGTGAGTGCGTGAGTGTGTGTGTGAGTGAGGAGTGTGTGTGTGCGTGAGTGTGTGTGGGTGTGAGTTGGTGTGTGTGTGTGTGAGTAGTGCTGTGTGTGTGTGTGTGTTTTTTTGTGTGTGTGTGTGTGTGTGTGGGTGAGTGTGTGTGTGTGTGTGTGAGTGTGGGAGAGTGGTGTGTGAGAGTGTGTGTGAGAGAGGTGTGTGTGAGAGCTAGAGGGTGTGTGTGAGAGTGAGAGGGTTGTGTGAGAGGTGTGGAGTTGTCTGGTGAGTGTGTGAGTGTGTGAGTTGGGAGGGTGTGGTGGTGGTGAGTGAGGTGTGTGTGTGTGTGTTGAGTGTGGGTGTGTGTGTGTGTGTGAGTTTGTGAGTGTGTGTGTTTGTGTGTGTGTGTGTGTGTGTGTGTGTGTGTGTGTGTGTGTGTGTGTGTGTGTGTGTGAGTGTGTGTGTGAGAGTGTGTGAGAGAGTGAGAGTGTGTGTGTGTGTGTGAGTGTGAGAGCGAGAGAGAGAGAGTGTGTGTGGGAGAGAGAGAGGTGTGTGTGTGTGTGTGAGAGAAAGAGTGTGTGTGTGTGTGAGTGTGTCTGTGAGAGTGAGTGTGTGTGTGTGTGTGGTGATGGTGGTGTGTGTCTGTGAGAGTGGTGTGAGTGTTGCGTGTGGGTGTGTGTGGTCTGTGAAGTGAGAGTCCTTGTGTGTGTGTGTGTGTGTGTACATGGGTTTCTATACTGGTGTGGACTTAAACCTGACTACACACAGACTCATGGGGACTCGTGTCACGGTGGGGACCTAAATTGAGGTCCCCACAGGTACAAAAGCTTATAAATCGTACAGAATGAAGTTTTTTGAAGATCTAAAAATGCAGAAAGTTTCCTGTGGAGGGGTAGGTTTAGGGGTAGGGTTGGCAATAGAATATATGGTCTGTACAGTATAAAAAACAATTAAGCCTATGGAGAGGTCCCCAAAAGATAGATGACAGACATGGTGTGTGTGTGTGTTGTGTGTGTAGATGGCAATAAAGCCTGCTGAGAGAGTGAGACCAGCTCTTTACAGAGAGCGACTGTCCACTCCTGTAGTTGAGAAGAGACCAGCACCCTCTGAGGCCTCTGGATCCTCCAAGAAGAAAAAGAGCAAACCAGACAGAGACACATCATCATCCTCCAAAAACAGCACAGGTCAGAGAGTAGATGTGTTGTGTTATTACTTTTTCTTTTGAACTTTATATGCATCAAAGAAAAAATCGCTGTTTCCACAAAAATATGAAGCAGCACATTAGAATGATTTCCAAAGGACCATGTGACACTGAAGACTGGAGTATTAATAATTCATGAATATTAATAATTCATAAAAATAATAACACTAATGATTGCTGTTGCTTTTTTTTTGTTGTATATTTATTCTGAAGCTTTGGGTTTTACATTTAGAGTTACAGAAGTTATTTTAAAAGTTGAGTAATTATCCAGACAATAGTTTTTAACTCTTTCCCTGCCATTGACAGATTTTTTCGTCTTTGTGTTTACACTGTTAGACAGTAGAAGGCGCTATTACAATCTTCTGAATGAGGATTGAATCTAGATCAAAACACAGCGAAGAAGCAGAAACAAGTGATCGCATAAGTAAGCAGATGCATATGAAAATTAACGCGATCATCAATCATTAAACAGCATATAGGGATGGTAGCGATCGACTTCATCTGTGTTTTGAGCATCATTCTGAATCCTGATTCTGAATCAAAAACGTGATTTTCTCACCTTTTTATGAAACGTACCCACATTCAAGTGTTGATTAAAAAAAGAATGCATGAACTAGATAAACATATTGTTTGTTTGCAGAGTCTCTGTTCTTTCTTTTGACATATTGTGTGTTCAGATATTCATACAACAAAATATTCTGGAGGCCATGACATTTTTGTGAAAATGATCAAAAATGGTGGCGGTGGCTGGCAACTTTATAAGTTAATAAATAACTATACCTGTGAATATTCTGTTGTTGAGTGCTTTGCTTTTTTTGTTTATCGCCTGATATTAAAGAACCAATTACCAGCTAGGTTGAAAATTCTGGATATCAGTAGAAAATATTGATCATCACATCTCTAGTGGTTATGATGGCTTGTGTATTCTAGGCCAGTAATGTTGTCCTGCTTTTTCTTCTGTTAGATGTATTAAAAACTGTTACACTTGTTATTACTTGCACTACTGTCTGTACATCCAGAATACTGAATCATCCATTTGCACACTGGAATATTTTCTATGCACTTTTTTAAATGTCCATTGCACTTGTGTTTTGTACAGCTTAATTTATAGATTACATATTCATTTGTAAATGATGTTCATACTTTTCTGCTTATAGTGTACATCAACTTATTACATAATCCATCTGTATAGTATGTTCATAGTACACCTATCTGTATATCATGCTGATAGTATTTAAAAATCTGTAAATTATGTCCATAGTACTGCCTTATCTGTATATTTATTGTACATTTGTAACATATTGGAGACACTGTATATCCTGTACTTACTGCTTATTGCACTTCTGGTTAGATGCTAACTGCATTTCGTTGCCTTGTACCTTACATGTGCAATGACAATAAAGTTGAATCTAATCTAATCTAATCTCGTTCTTATATGTAATCATGGTGAAGCAAAGCTCAAGGACAGGCCTGTTTCTGCACTTTTTTGAGCATGTAGACAGATTTAAATGTATTTTTAGCAGCTGATGATATCTTCTGTGACCCTGATGGGAACCACACATTTCTTGTGCTTGTGTGATTTTTATTATATAATTTTAAATACACAATTTTAAGGCATTGCAAAGATGCAATAATTGACCTTTAGTGTGCTTCTTGATATAGCTTAGAAGTGTTATACATAACAATTATTCGCTTATTAAATCTGACCTAAAAATGAATGTAAACATACACCTACAAACATTCCCTTTACTCCAAATATACTGTGTTATTTGCTTGAAATTGTTGAATCATATTGTACGTAACTTATTTATTCTATAATACTGACATGTAAACTTTGTCATTCCACACAAAGGGAAAGATTCATGTAAACACTCTCAACAAAAAATTCAACAGTTTTATATAGTCATTACACAATAGTACTGGAATACTGAATGCAGAGGAGACAATGACGTGCACATACAAGCTAGTTTTTCCCTCTCTTTCTGGTGTAAATCTCATCTAAGATTTTAAGCCATGGAGACACCTGTGCTGTTGGAGCTAGTGGGAGTAGAGTGCTTCTGTCTCTGTATGTGTCTGGCGTGTTTTATGGGACTCCAATCTGGCGAATAGCTCTGTCCAAATCTGCAGCCTTTTCCACCGATCTGCTGTTGGGGTTCCTATGGCAACCGTGTCCGCTGTCACCATGGTTACAACTAAACCACCTCGTCGCTCTGGCGGCGCAGGTCACGAACGGTTTTGGTTTTGGTGAAGCATCCGCAGTCCAGCAGCTCATAGAGGAAAGCCAGTGTGGCGAGGGAGAGGATGGTGAGGATGAAGAGGAGCAGGATGATGAAGCAGGCAATATTCCAGCCATCGTGGAAGGGATAGATCTGCTGGATCAGAGCAGAACTGCTGGACATGTTCATACTGCAGAGAGACCGATAAATACAGTCAGTTATTGAGGAGGAAGATGAAGAATGGAGATGAAGATGGAAGGAGAGCTGGTGGCAGGGTGATTGACAGATTGAATGAAAATTTCTACACACTACTTTGTGTTTATTGGTGTTGATAGAAAAAGCACATACATTATTTCATACTGTGCTTTAGCTGTCAGTCAGACATCTTTGTTCATTACATTGCAACCCACTGTTTTTGAGTATCTTTCAGCATAAGTGTAGGGTTTTCAATACATCATTTTAAGTTAAAGAGAGCTCAACTCTAGTCTGATGCATCTTTGTCTAGCTGTTTTTGAACACAAGTTCACACCTCAACTCATCTTATTGGGATCAGGTTAACCCAAAATCAGAATAATTACTCAGGAATTACTGAAATTTGATTCATTGATTAGTTGCTTAGGCAACCCATCAATTATAACAATTTTAAAAAACATAGATTTGCAGTACAAAGGTGTAAGTAAGTATTGGAACATACTGCCATATCATACAATTGCATCTACTGTTTGTGGTAATGCTAAAAAAAACTGTATTATAATTCTTTTAATTCAGTGTTGGTTGCTTTTAGGTTCATGCATTTAAAAAATACATTGCCGTTGGTAAGATTTAGTAATATTTTTGAGAAAAGTCTCTTATGCATACGAAGGCTGCATTTATTTAATAAAAAAAACCCAGTGAGCACAGTAAATATTATTGCCATTTCATGAAAAATAACTGTTTTATATTTTCAAATGTAATTTATTCCTAAAGCTGAATTTTTAGCAGTCATTATTCCAGACTTCAGTGTCACATGATCCTTAAGAAATCTTTTCTCAATTTCTGATTATTACTACTGTTGTGGGAAACATGATGCAAGATTCTTTGATGCATAGAAAGTTAAAAAAAGAACAGCATCTATTTGAATTCGAATTTTTTTGTAACAATGTAAGTCGTTACTGTTAATTTGATCTGTTTAATGCACCCTTGTCAAATAGAAGTAGTAATTTCTTTTAAAAAATTAAATAAAAATCTTACTGACCCCAAACTTTTGAATGGTACACTCTTAAAAATAAAGGTGCTACAAAAGGTTCTTCAAGCGATGCCATAGAAGAACCATTTTTGGTTCCACAAAGAAGCATTCAGTCAAAGGTTCTTTAAAGAAGCATCTCTTTCTTACCTTTTTATAATCTGAAGAACCTTCTTTCGCCACAAAGAACCTTTTGTGAAACAGAAAGGTTCTTCAGATGTTAAAGGTTCTTTATGGAACCATTTAGACAAAAAGGTTCTTCTATAGCATCGTGAAGCACCTTTATTTTTAAGAGTGTAGTGTACTTTGGTAGGTTCAAATATTCTTTGCCAAACACTTACATATTAACCTAAAAAGCAGAGCTAAAAATGTAAAGCTTTGTAAATCTACTGGAATATATTATATCATCCAGACAGCTTTAGCATACTATTTTCAATGCACTTTTGGGATTTTTTGGATAGACTAATCCTAATCTTACATGTTATGTAGGACAAATAGTATAAAAAATGGGATGGCGCTTTACTAGACAAATGAATTGAGATGAATCAGCTGACCTAGTTTGCTTGAGTGGACATTGTGTGTGTTGTGTAGGTTTAGACCAGAGTAGAAGCTTCGTTTACAACATTTCTCAGATCATTTGATATTCGTATATGGTGTTTAAAATGAGTTCTGATGAGCTATCAAAGGTTTTCTGTATAACACATGTCACCAAAGTGGGATCTGTGCATGTCAGGAATGCAGTCGTAGATGTAATTAGGTTAAGTGTAACATGAGCCATGCGAAAGCATTTCTCACGCATGTCTGATTGTGCACATACGCTTCTGCAGGAATACAGCTTCACTTTCGATTCGACCATGACTCAGAAGACCGTTCCTCCATCTCCAGAAAGATATTAACTTCTTTTCCCATTCAATTATTCAGTTTTTATTTTATTCTCATAAAATAGGCTTAATTCTGGTCTTGTGACCTTGATTTACCTCTTGTAGACTCCCCCATAGACACAAACACAGAGTCCCGTCTGAAACAGACAGATGGCTTCTTCTTGTCCTGCTCTCCAGAGACCCCCACCCTGAGCATCTCTCAGTACGGTCCTACATATCTTTCAAGCCCCTTTTCTAATGTTGGTCTTTTTCTAGACTTATAGATGCTAGCGAATGAGATTTTCTTGTTACATATTCAGTACACAATCATTTTGATGCTCTCTGGTGTAATGATCTAGAATTGCACAGTCTGGATCCTGCATGTAAGTGTGTACAGATACACTTCCGATCAAGATCTGATGTTTTGATTGCCTTTTATTGGTTTGTGACACATTTGTGCATTTGTCATATACATTATAGTTATGGTCGCACACCTTCGTCATATATATTATGAATATGAATAGTCCATTACTAAAAGAATCCATTGAAGTTTATATAAAACTGAGATAGTGATGTTTTAGTCTGAGTTGAAATAGCATCAGTTGCATTGTGTTGTGTGGTATAAAAGCAGGACGTACCTGGGTGTGAGTGTCTGGATACGGGGTGATGGAGCAGCCTCTTCCTCGTCTGTGTGTTGTCTTTCTTGCTGCTCATGTTCTCTCTCTCCCTGCCCCACCTTAACCTGGAATCGTGTATTGCACTGGCTGGTCCGAGTCTCTGCTTCGACGCCATTGGCTGGCTGTCCTGTCTTTCAAAGCATCAGCCATCCATCCTACTGTAACGCATCTGCTCTCAACGTTAGGTCTCGCCCACACGATGAATCATTCATGAGTCAGTGCCAAGATGCGGCTGAGACTGGCTGTGCTCCAGTTGCCAGGGTTTGAGAGCAGGGTGTGGAGGAGGAAGAGGATGTGATGCTAGAGAGACATGCACTGAGAAAATTATTCTTTTCACCACGGTTACTTACAAAGGGGCTTGAGGTGGAGAAAACGGGATGAGCACTGACAATCAAAAAGAAAATGTGAGAAATATGACGTCATTGTTCAGTTATTGTCCAGGTTTGCATTAGGTTTAAGGTCCAGTTCCTGTAAACCAATGAAGGATGAAAACAAATCATACATATGCTTGCATCTAGCAAAAATTTTATAGATTTTGTTGGCTTCATTCTCATGCAAATAGACACATTAAAGGTGCGGTCACATTTACCTTTTTTTTTGCATGAGGAATGTCAATTTTATTTATTAATTTTTTTAATCTCCCAAATTGGCCAGGTTTACCATTATAAAGCTGCTTGGTTTGGAAGTGACCACTGGGTCGGTGGTCATTCGCACAGAAAACGTTATTGCTTTGAAAATTGAGCTATTTTGGCCGCAATATTTCGGTAATGTGACCACTTCAAGTTCTTAAGGTTGTACACTAAAGCTTAAACACAAACTCACCACCAAACACAACTTGAGCCATTTTATTGTCACATGCAAATCAAACTTTTTTAATCATAACTTATTCAGAGAAATAACGCTGACTACATATGGTATGGACTTAAAGGAACACTCCACTATTTTTGATAATAGGCTCATTTTCCAACTCCCCTAGAGTTAAACAGTTGAGTTTCACCGTTTTCGAATCCATTCAGTCGATCTCCGGGTCTGGCGGTAGCACTTTTAGCTGTAGCTTAGCATAGATCATTGAATCTGATTAGACCGTTAGCATCTCGCTCAAAAATGACCAAAGAGTTTCTATATTTTTCCTATTTAAAACTTGACTCTTCTGTAGTTACATTGTGTACTAAGACCGACGGAAAATGAAAAGTTGTGATTTTTCTAGGCTGATATGTCTAGGAACTATACTCTCATTCTGGCGTAATAATCAAGGAACTTTGCTGCCGTACCATGGGTGCAGCAGGCGCAATGACATTACGCAGCGCCTGAAAATAGTGCCCAGCTAGGTAACTTCCAATAAGCCTATTTTAAGCCTATTAATAAGCCTCCACCTCAAAGTTCCAAAGTTCCTAGCGCCAGACCCGGAGATCGACTGAATGGATTCGAAAACGGTGAAACTCAACTGTTTAACTCTAGGGGAGTTGAAAAATGAGCCTATTATCAAAAAAAGTGGAGTGTTCCTTTAAAGACATGAAGCTTTATTTCCAAGATGATGCATGGTATGCTTTGAATTTCAATACAACATAGAGCAATATAGTAACAGAGGCTTGTATTGGATTATTCATTGTTTATTCGAATCAATTTCAGATATATGTTCATTTTTAATATTTCCTTTATAATTACGTACATAAAGAAATATATTTTGTGATGGATCTGTTTCCTGTAGCAGACACGCCCACCTAAAGGATTTCAATATATTGAAGCAATGAGCAGTCCAGGCATTATATAGATCAGTGGCCTTGTTGCATTCCTTCCTCTGTATGCATTTTCAGCTTAAAATAGCATCTTTAGATAATGCATTTTTTCATATAAGCAGCCGGTCAGTCTGTGATTTATGTTTGACTAAGCTTTAGTTCAAAAGTTGCTTCGTTTTGAGACCTCACTGAAAGTAATGAGAACTTGCATGGTTGTACAGTGAAGTATTTGTCAGACTGATTCAAAATAACAACAATTAAATGAATTCTTTTAATGAATTCTGAACAATTCATTAAAAGAACCAGCTCATTATTTTGTGAGCCAGACTGCACTGGTTGTGCTGTGTGTTTGTTTTTGTATGCAGCCCACAGGGACGTCTCAGTAGAAAAAGGTGTTATCTTGCCATTATTTTGCAACTCGGAAGATTTAGCAACAATAAAAAGCGGTACAGGTAGTACTAAATGTGTGTGTGTGGCATTTAAATTTGTATTTTATTATAATACTTTGCTTACCTGAAATTTTATTTCAACAGCTTCACTATTATATTAGTAACAGTGCATCTCACAGTTATTGTCATTAAACTGCTGTATATTCCTGTATCACACTATTACTATATACATTTTTATCATTCAGAATAGAATAGAAGGCTGTCATGCAGATGGCATGTGTTTTTGTCAGAGGTTTTACTTTGCATTAGAGAAAGTGTTGTGAAATGGATTACATCAAAGGAATGAATTAAGGCATCCGAATGGCCAGAGTGCTTTTCACTTTGTCAGAATAATAGACCTTTTTGTTGCCATTTTGTTTTGCTTTTTCATTTCACTCTTGGTTGTTGGTGTGTCTCCTTAGTTAGAAAGTATCTGTTGACAGCTGAAAGAAGTGTAAATGGAATGGAATATAACTGCCAAAAATGTACTTAGGGTTTGAAAACAACGTGTGTTATTACTTTTATTGTCGTTTGAAAGGACTGGTTACAGTAGTTCTGCATTAACAGCCTATTAGTTGCAGCACGCACTTATTATAGTTTCTTATCGTCTTTGTTCTCTTTTCATCGTTCAGATCCCAGCAATGGCTCCTTCAATCTCAAAGCACTTTGTGGGAGTTCAGGATACAAATTTGGAGTTTTGGCCCGGATTGTCAACTACATGAAGGTAATACAAAAATACACTCGACAAAAAATCCATTCAACAAACAAACATTTGCCACAGTGTCATTTTTCTTGCTTCTTTATGATCACTTCCCATCTCACTTTAGTACACACCACAGCCTGATCTTTGAGTGAAAAGCTTTCTTTTAACTCCGAAGGAGATTTCTGCTATTCAGAATGCAATTCAAAGTACAGTCTCCAGAGGATGACCCATGGGAATGAAATTATCATGAGCTGAGCAATCCTCCCCGTCATTAAACACATGTTGCCTCCATCGAATGCCATGGAAGATGTCCTCCAATCAGCGCATCTATTGCCAGTCTTATATTCGTAACAATTTTGTGATCTAAAATGAGGATTTCTTCTGATCGCTTGTGAAGGTTTTCATGTCGTGTGCTTGAAAAACAGACAAAGAGGACTAAAACATAGTTTTCCCTAACTCTCCTAACAACAGTTTCTCCATCTGACCTGAATAAACACTGTGTGAAATTTCGCACTAATATGCATTGTCAGAGTCATTTTACAGTTGTTTCATTTTGTCGTAAGCAGTGTGTCAGTCTTTTTGTGTGTGTGTGTGTGTGTGGTGTGTGTGTGTGTGTCAGCCTTGGCAGTTCCCCACAGTGAAATGATGTCCTCTCTCTAACATGACAGTAATTAAAGGGTGTCAGGCTCTTAATCCACAGATGTGACACATTTAAACTCTCTTTTTACATCTCTTTGTCTTTCTTTCCCAGACGAGGCACCAGAGAGGTGATACTCATCATTTGACTCTGGAGGAAATTCTGGATGAGACCAAGCTGCTGGATATTGGCATGAAGCAGAAGCAGTGGCTCATGAGTGAGGTGTGTGTGTGTGGGCATGAGAGAAAGACATTGGTTCACTAATGATTGCATGGATTATTTGTATTTATATTGCAAGGCATGTTGCCTGTCGTAGCAGCTGGACCTGCACTGATTGCGGAATTTGTAAAAATATGCTTTGCATGTAAGTGGTACTTGAATTTCTTGGGTGGTAGGAACATTTCTTATTTGATTTACGTATGGTCAAAGACTATAGATATACAAAGACATTTCACTCCTGTTACTTAAAAACTGCAATGCGCAATATGGCAGAATATGTCCCACCTTCTAAATGAAAGAGCCAATCGCTGATTGGTAAAGTCATTGCATCACTGCTCTCACTTATGACTGCACATGAGCATTGGCTGGTCTAGACTGAAAAATAACCTTTTTTTAATGCTGTTTGAGCATAAGGAGCGACATTCGTGGAGCAGTTCATTTCAGATTTTGTTACTGATTTGAAATATGTAATTTAATTGCGAGTTCAGCAAACAGTTTTTGAGATTTCAGGATTCCCCCATTCATTTAGATGGGACTTGGTCTTGGATGCCTGAAATAGGCGTTGCAAATATGGCCGCCTAGTGAACAAACTTTCCATGAAAGGGACTTTGATATGGTGCCATGTATTATTCTTCTTCACATATTACAATTTGTTTTGACCACAGAATGCCATAATTGACCAATCAAAGCAATGTAATAACACACAATATTCCTTCTCAAGGGCAAGAGCACATTCACACACATACAAAAAAGGAAATCTAACCTCTTTCTCCCTCCCTCCCTCCCTCCAGGCATTAGCAAGTAATCCAAAGATTGATGTGCGGGAAGGGAAATATGCCTTTAAACCCAAGTATCATCTGAAAGGATAAGAAAGCTCTGCTAAGACTACTGGACAAACACGATCAGCTGGGACTAGGAGGTGTGTTACTTGACGACGTTGAAGAGGGTCTGCCCATCGCAGCCAAGGCTATTAAAGTAATATACTGTCATACTGTATTTATTTTTATTTTTTCTCCAAAATGTTCGTTTAAAAAAACAGGTGGAACATCTTCTAGACAGTACATTTAAAGCATCAACAACACAGATACTTAAAGATGTATTGAGGCACCAGTAAACAGATACACTGTGATTTTATTTTCTAAAAGATTTTCAAATACTCCTTTTAGCACCTAATTTGCATATATATATTTTTATTTAGACATAATTCATCTGCCAAACAACATTCTTTCAAAGAAGCAAATTAGCTTTTTTTCAGGTTTGAAACACTTAATTGTGTTTTATTTTGTTCAGGCACTCGGGGATCAGATTATATTTGTGACCCGGCCAGATAAGAAGAAGGTTCTTTTCTACAATGACAAACACTGTCAGTTTGTTGTTGATGAAGGTGAGTGACGATCATTATCATTGACGAGTGATTAATATTGACCTGATGCAGCATTGTTGGTTACTGTCTATAATATACAATAGTTTAATATACAGTAATGTAGGTGGAGCATCTCTATCATAATGCCAGTGTCATTCATTCTCCAGAGTTCCAGAAGCTGTGGCGCAGCGTTCCTGTTGATTCCATAGATGAGGAAAAGATTGACGAGTACCTGAAGAAACAGGGCATCTCATCCATGCAGGAGACAGGACCAAAGAAAATAGTGCGTTCTGTTTCTCACACACATACAGATAAACATTTACATGCAGAGAAACACTCTCTCCAGATTGGCCGGTTCATGCATATTTGTGTGGGAGCGAACGGTTGCCGCGAGGTTGCAGGCGCCCATTCAGAAGAGGAAGAAACCTGGAATGCAGAGAAAGAGACGGTATAAGACTCATAATGATCATCTGAACGGAGTAGTGGAGGACTACTCTGATGGAGTTCCCTCCAAGAAGTGACACACACACACACACACACATGCAGCTTTCAAGGCTCAAAGTGACATGACTGATATCTGTGTGATGTTTGTATATCTGATCTAACGTCTTATTGCCAAAACCAGAAAGACATGCGCACACACACACACACACCTTAGACCTGCACTGAGTGACACGAATGTGTATGGATTGTAAATATTTTCTTTCCACTGTGATTTTACTTTTTGCTAGTGCTTTAAAAATGGACAATTAAGCTCTTCTAGATTTAAAGATTAAACAAGAGCAATCAAACCACATACGTTGTTTCCTTTCAAAGTTATTCATGTGTTTAAAAATGCCTTTATATAAGCACACAAAAAGTGTCTTGAAGGTTTTACACACACACACACACAATAATTATATATATATATATATATATATTCCTATATATATTAATATATTATATATATATATATATACTGTATATATATTCAAAAGTTTGGGATCAGTAAGAGTGAAATAATCCTTTTATTTAGCAAACACATACGTTTGCTTACAATAAGAATGTTATATCATCAAAAGAATCTGAAAAGTAGTTCTCCACAAAAATATTAAGCAGCACAACAATTTTCAAAACAAGCAACAAACAATAAAAGGTTTCTGAGAGTCAAATAATATTTAGAATATGACTGTTTTTTTTTTTCTGCTGTCTTGGTTAGATAAGAGACTTCTTTTAACAACATTAAAAAAGTGTTTAAAAACAATATGCAAATCACCGAGTTAACATTAAATATGAAATCATGCAGATTTGCTCCTAAATTTCTTTAAATCAACTTTTAGGCTTAAGATTTTTTGTAAATATGGCTCCTGGGCCATTATTCTGAGCAGCTTCTTGAAAGAGCTTTCGACTGACATCTAAACTAATGTTTTGGTCAGATGAGAGTCCAAACAGATGATAAAAAAAATCACAATAATCCACAACACAACTCCAGTCCATAAATGAATGACGTGAAGTGAAAACTGTGTGTAATAAACAAATCCATCAGACTTTTTCAACTTCAAACAGCTCTAAATCAATATGTGGGTGGATTTTGATGTGAGAGACAACAGGAGATGGACTTTTTCACGGAGGGAAGAGGTTATTTTGGATTATGGACTGTATGGATTATGGAATATGTATTTGGCCAGAAGGAAAAGATTTAAAGATAAAATACCTTAATGATAGACTTGGTTCTTACAAACATGCAGCTTTTGTCTTCTCCAGATGTTAACTGATGGACAGGAGTGGATTATTGTGATGTTTTTATCAGCTGTTTGGACTCTCATTCTGACGGCACCCATTCACTGCAGAGGATCCACTGGTGAGCAAGTGATGCAATGCTACATTTCTCCAAATCTGATGAAGAAACAAACTCATATACATCTTTGTTATAAAGAAATTAACTACGCTGTTTTGGAGAAAATTACATTCAAACTGCAAAACAAAATTCCACAAACGAATTAGTCTTACACAAAAATCAGTTCTAGCACTAAACAGAAAAAAAATAGTATTTTTAAAAGAACAGATGCACGTGATCAGCACACTTCTTGTTGCTAGGCACCTCTGGTCATGCATAAATGTGAGTGTGAACCTCTGTGGCTCGTGTCTTCATCAGAAGCTTCTTAATGGTGGTTTTGATGGCACGTGACAGCTCTGCAAGGGTTCTGCTTTGTGTCAAATTGATAATGTGCATGTAGGCTGAAAGGTTTGATATAATACAGTGTCTTCATTTTCAAGGCCCAGGCTCAATGATTAAAAAAACGGAACTGCTTTGTTGTTTTGTTTAGAATGTTCTGTCCTGAAATTAGCCTTGAAATGCTTTTAAAGATAATTTACTGTAATTCAGCCGTTAAAAGCTGACATTCTCATGTGCTCATTCAAAATATTCTAGTCAAATATTTGACTAGAATATGCAGCAGTGTAGCAGTTTTACCTCTTTAGAATTATAGATATTAACCTCCCGTTTATTAAATGTGATTTAATAAATTAAAGTGCAGTATTCATAAAATTTCTGCAAGTTCTTGTGTTTACTGAATTTAATGTCTATTGGATTCCCGCACTTACAAGGGGTTCACCAAGGGGGACATTAAAATGACAAAAAATGAGTGTATCTTGGTGCTTTTGCTGATCCCTACTGGATTGTGCAGCCTTGTTTATGGAACTGGTCTCGAAAATGAATAAATCAGTAGGAGTTATGTTTCTCCAACTGTTAGTGCCTGGAGACTTTCTTCATGTGCTGCAGTTGTGTTTAAGGATTTAGTGTTTTATATTTATATAGAGGAGCATTTGTTGTTATGCAAAGAATATTTATGAGTTTTCAATGATCATTGCTGAAATGAATATTTGAAGTCTTTCAGTGCAAAGAATATAAAATATTGTCAGTGCTGGGTTTCATCCTCATTAGTCACCATGCCAACAATCGCACAGCTGATTAACCCAAAATACTGGGGCACGAAGCACCGGTAATCACCACAGCAATGATACCAGCAATGCAGCCACACACTCCTGAACATGATCACACACACACACACACACTATTTCGCTCTCTCTCACACACACACACACAACACACACACACTCTCTCTCTCTCTCTCTCTCTCTCTTCACTCACACACACACACAGTTTGGTCAGCTATCCATGTGGGGACTCTCCATAGGCGTAATGGTTTTTATACTGTACAGACCGTATATTCTATTGCCCTACACCAACCCTACCCCTAAACCTACCCCTCACAGGAGACTTTGCATTTTTAGATTTTCAAAAAACTTGATTAATAAGCTTTTGTACCCGTGGGGACCACAATTTAGGTCCCCATGAGTCTGTGTGTAGTCAGGTTTAAGTCCCCACCAGGATATATAAACCAGTACACACACACACACACACACACTTGCTCTCTCTCTGTCACGCACGAACGAAGCCAGTAGGTGTCTTCATTCTATTAAAGGGAAAAAAACGGATCTTTAAGAGTCTGTCAGTAATGACAATGACCAATCAACTTAACTGATGAATAAAAAAAGACAAAAAAAAAGAATGAGACTTTGATTATAATGGATAGGCCTATATTTGATGGTGCTTTCGTGAAGATTGGATCGGTGTGCCAAATAATTGTGGTTTGTGTAGGCTATGCACAGCTCGCTGAATATTATTTTTAGATTTTATTCGCACAAATATTAGGCTACTACTACCGGCCAAATAATAGGATGCTTATATAAAATTAAACAAACACACATAAGAGATTACTACAGATGCTGTCACATTAGCAAAATTTCGATTTTATATATTTTTTTCGTAATTTCAAACCAAACAGCAATTTCGAGCGGGATAGTTCTCCTTCAGTTGGTCCCCGTTGACATCCACAGTATAAAGAAGAAGAAAAAAACACTATGCGAGACAATGGGGACTAGCAACTGAATTGTGAACTGCCCCTTTAATAAGAAAAAAAATGAATATATGGGTCATTCAGAATGGTCCAATTCACTAGTTCATTTACGTAATCACGCAAGAGTAACGTATATTGCCAAGTATATTATTAAAGCACCCAATATGATGTGAAACATGGATGTTTTACATGTCTACTCTAAAGCATATAAAGTGAGTAAACTAGTCTTCATCAGCTCACCTTTAACCATAAAAACTTTAATTTGGCCCCTTCATTCAAGCTCTCGGTTCACGCATGCGCATATCAGCGGCTCATCGGTCTTCGGTCCGAGTCGAACTGTTTCTTCAGTTCAGTGACTGTTGGAGGAACTGGAGCGCTGAATCGGTTCATTCATCACAGGATCAGATACGCCACTATTTCGGCTCATTTCCAGTCGCAGTGACCGTCAGGCGTCTGGAAGTGAGTTCTGATTGAGTAACTTATAGATCTGTGCTGCTCGAGCCGCGAACTGATTCAGACGATTCAGTCCGATTCGATGAACTGGTTCATCGAGTTCACTAAAAATAATCGGTTCAAAAGAATGATTCATTCATGAACTGAACCGTTTGCCTGAGGCTCTGGATTACAGGTAACAATGCTCAGTTTCTTGCACAGACCGATCGTTTCGCTTCATAAGACCTCAATATATCGCCAGGAGCTGTGAGTATTCATTTTGTGTTCCTTGATATGCTGTTTTTATTCTTAAAAACAGGCAGCTGCTGACTTGCATTGGATGAATCACCAAGGAGGATAGTTTCAGCTAAATATCTTCTACTGAAGAAGAAAAAAGTCGCCTAAATCTCGGCAGGTCTTAACAGGGTGAACTTTCCCTTTAAGTAAATCACAACTTGACCTCTTCAAAACACAGAGATAGCTGTTTTCTCCACTGATAAGCTTCTCATGTGTGTATGTTTCTTCCTGCTTTTAGAATAGGCTGTTAGTCATAATGAACTAATAATTCATCCCATTATAGGAAATGGGGGAAATGTTTTATGAGCTATGACATCCGGGTGATTGTGACCTGCTCTGAATTTCTGTTAATAAACAGTACAAGGTTTAAACTGCCAACTGTGATTGAAAACCAAACTATCACAAAGTAATCTGCTTAACTATTTAAAAACCTAATATTGCGTTTAAAAACTTTTTATTTGATCTCAAATCTGACCGCAACTGCAGTGCATCTCGTGTCCACTTGGTGGCAGTGTTGCTGTTTTGCGGTTAAGAGGTTTGGTTCAAATGCATGTAAAGGACAGTACAATTCACATGTATGCACTTGTTGGATGCTTTTCCTTCATATGCTTCCAATTAAAAATTTAAAATGAAACACAACAACAAAAAAAACTAATAAGAAAATAATATGCAGATACAAAATATTTACCTATTATTCATACACTGACAAAAGTGTTACGTTTTCCCACAAAACCAGCAGTATGCCAGATCAAAAGGCCTTTTAAGATCACGAAACATTCACAAAAGCTTGTGTAAATAAATAAATAAATATTGAAAAAAGTCCAGCAATCACGAGTGCTTGATGTACAGTTGCTAGTAAATAACAACAGCTGTGTGTGTTTTTTTTTTTAGAAATATTAAATAATGTAAGTTATATATTACAGTACAGATAAATATTTGATTCCTGTTAAACCCGGATTTCATCATGCCAGTGAAAGAGAAACAGTTGCATAAAAGGGGGTACGTTTGTGCTTTCTTCCCAGCGTATCATAAAAAAATTCAGAAAACACTCATGTGAGAAGCGAACACTTTTAAGTTCTTTAAAATTAGAACGGCATCTCAAGAGTTTTGATGGTAGGATCCCTTGACCCTGTCTAATCCCGATTCATTATGAAGATCTCTTTGCAGCAGGAAGCCCACCCGGACACATGTGACCTTTCTGAAAAAGATGCCATGAGAGGCAAATCCTCTGACCCACGGCTGCCCTGCTGGGTTTATCTATGTCTTTCATTTCATAACATACGCTTTTGGGTGCACATGGGAGTGAGCGTCCTTGCATATTTTCAGAAAATGCATTATACTTCTGTTGCCTTTTCTCGGTCTCTCTTTCTCTGTCAAGCTTCAGCAGAACAGATGCCGTGGGAATGCTACAGGGTCCTAAACACACACCCACACTGGTGCCGATGTTGCTTATTGCTTTCCTTACGAGACAAAATGTTATATGGCATTTTCTGTCATACTGCACCTCTCGTTCCTTTTTGGTCCTATTGTGTGGGTGACAAACTCAATATACTTGACCTGACAGCAGGACACACAAGCACTGCTTTGCAGAGGCAAGAGCAGTTTTCAATGAAAATCAGGAAACGGATGCTTATGAAGGCTTGGGTAATGTTTTAAAAATAGTCCTTTCTATATACGGCCACCTTTATGATGCAACGTAAAATCAGCCTATTTACTTTCCTAATGATTCCTGCTATTAAAGTTCTTATTTTAATGCAATACTGCAGTGTTTTGCATTAGAGCACCGAATACCAGGACAGCCAGGCACAAGAACAGTTTCTTTCCCCAGGCAATCCACCTCATGGACAGTTAAATGTTCTCCCATTGTGCAATTAAGTACAGTAATGTGGCATAACCTTATCTTATTTTCACCCCCCTAAACCCCTATACACCTCCAACTTTATTTATTTATTCTATCCTATTCCATCTATATCCACACACTGTACATACATTTATTTCTTTTTTTGTGGTTTAATATTTTATGCATTGTATTTTATTCACATCCATTTTTATAATCTGTGTTTTTTTGTTGTCTCGTACTGGAAGCTTGTGCACTATAACAAATTCCTGTAATGTGCCAACAAACTTGCCGTAAGCTCGTTCTGATTCTGATTCTTCTGTTTACTATAATGAGATATCCTGTGCACATCACATCATCATTATTATTTTTTTAAATTATGTACCCTCGTAATTGTTAATCAAAGACACAAATGTCCCCTCCCCTCACAACGACATCTATTCTCTGCTGACGTGCCCTCCAGCAACCTGTCACTCTCATGAAAGCATAGCAATTAACAATCAACAACGATCCAATCAATTCCCAAGAGACAAAATCAAGTCCCGCCCTACGTCTTTTCCTTGTTCAAGAAGCCGTATTCTATCACATAGAAAAGAAAAACATTCACAGTTCTTGCAGCAACAAAGTGACAGGACATCACTCATTTCAATTGTGTCTCAAATGATGATGACCCATGCACTTTGTGTACCATGTGCTCTACCATTAGTGTATGAATTTTATAGGGTTATTTTGACCAGTCTAACATTGCACACTAAACGTTTTTTTTTTTTTTTTTTGGTTAATTAAGTGCATCATCTGGGGGTTTGAAGTACAAGTTTCTTTGGAATTTTCAGTGTAAGCAAACTCCTCACACTGTTTATGATACAAAATGGCATAGAATATTGCAGTAGTATACAAACTGGGACACGACTTTTTTTTAGTGAGTTGCAGATTTCTGCTTTTCAAGATTTCCCTCAATGCTAAACCATATAGCTGTATCCCAAATGACGCATACACTTATACACTTACACACTGTGTCCTTAACAGTGTAGTGTATAAATGATATAAGGTTATTTTGTCAAGATAGCCCATCACCCTCCACAGCTTCAAAGCTGCGACAGTTGAATTTTTTGGAATTTTCAGTGTGAACACACTACTCGCATTATTTATACTACAAAACGGCATAGAATAGTGTGTAAGTACGTGAAGTGGGATGCACCTCTTTAAAAGCTTTAAAAGGCAACATCTTTTCATGATGAAGAATAGGGTTGAAAAAAAGGTGGAAAATTTCCAGTAAATTTCGGAAACTTTCCAGGATTGTTTTTTTTGGGGGGGGGGGGGGGGGGGGGAATATTCCAGGAACTTTTGGAAAGTTTCCGGAAATTTACCAGAAATGTTCCACCCCTTTGCACCCCTAATTAAGACTAAATACAGGATGAAGTGATTTTATATGATTTCCAGTCAGGCACCAGATAGAGTACCTATAAAAAGCTGTCTCATCCAACTGATTCTCTTTGGAAAGCTTATGTAAAAGTTGTGCGACTGTAGTGTAGCTTCTTTAACTGTAGCTTTTCACTTCTGCCATGTATTTAGGTTTCATAATTTAAGTTGTGTTCATGCGTGAAGATTAACTTTTACCTAAACCGTAAACTCCCTGTCACAGAGCATATTTTCTGATATAATCCAAAATGGAAAAATCCTATTGGCGTTTTGTTGAGATAGCAGATGTTTTGTAGATGTAGCAGCTACTGTATACCAATGAGAGCAAGAAACCAGCGGCACAACGACTCAGCGACCTCCAGAGATTAAATCACTGTCAGTGTGAACACAGCTTTATTCATCGGTGCATGTTATTCCAAAGAAAACAAAAAAAGTAGAAACTTTTCAGCTGATGTCACCAATATTATTCAACCCCCCATCTCCAGCCATCTGGCTCCATCTTGCTATGCAACGCCCACTATTTACAATCCAATCAATTTCTGATGGATAAAATCAGTCCCACTCATTCTGTACCACGTTTTACTCTGAAGTACGTCAGATTACAGAAATGAAATGGGCATGAACACTGTTTCATGAAAAATCAAGGCAATCTTTCAATCTTGTTTCAATCAAACCAAAGATTATTTAGTGGATGTTTTTCTTCCGAAGCAACATAAAGGACATTAATGGCAGGGGCAGTTGGCCAGGAGCACCGTGAGGTTAAGTGCCTCGCTCAAGGGCGCAATAGAGATAAAGATCCTTTAGTAATGCTCTAATACACATGTCCTGCTATCTGGGATCAAACCTGTGACATTTGAATTGCTGTCGCAGAGCCTAAACCAATAAGGTACGAGCAGCTACCTGTGCGCCCGACCCACTCGCACGCCTCAGTCATATGCGGAAATAGAAACGTCCTCTGTGGTTTTCCCTGAGCAAAGGGTTAACGGAATAAAAAAATGCTTGTGAGGTGACATGTATGAGACGCTTGAAGAGATCGAGTTTGATGAGCTGCAAAAAGAAAATCTGCTTTACACAAGCTGCCAACAGCAGAAACAGAACACACACTCATATACACACGGGTTGCCAACTGTGATATGAAGACAAAATCGTCTCTCACTCTGAGTTGTTTTTGCCTGTAGGCACATCAATACTTAAACACAACATGTTTATGTCTCATGTTTGTGTCTCAATCTTTACACAAATAGACACTTTAAAAAAGCATTAGCAAAAAAAATGATTCTATGGGCGTGCATCTGCATCTGCACATGCACTCCGCCACACTTCAAGGCTTCACGCTTTATTTTCTAACGTTGGCTCGGGCGGTCACCTCTGACCTCTTGACAGCTCTTCCGTCAAACAGAAACCACAACAACAGGCGAATTAAATAATCACCATGGAAACCAGAAGCATACGAAACCCGTCGTTTTTGAAAGAAGCAAATTCTTTATTTTCAAGAAGCCGTGCTTTCAGTTGACATTAAGAATTTTTCATGTGCCAGATGACGGGTCCACACTGTAGGACTCATGATAATAAGTGGCACTTAGAATATTGCGACCCCAAGAAGGGCCCCTTTCTACAACTTGGCAGGTAGACAAGTAAATGGTCTTGTTTAATTCTCTAAATCTTTACATAGATTGACTGCATTCATCATGCGCAACAATTCCACCCTGTTACCAAAGTTACACTCTTAAAAATGCTGGGTTAAATACAACCATTGCTGGGGTAAAAGGGGACAAACCGCAATTGGGCGTTTTGACCAGCGGTTTGGGTTATGTTAACCCAACCTCTGGTTAGTAACCAACCGCTGGTCCAAAACACCAATGGCTGGGTTTGTCCCATTTGACCAAACACTGCTGTTTACACTCTTAAAATTAAAGGTGCTTCAAAAGGTTCTTCAAGCGATGTCAAAGAATAACCATTTTTGGTTCCACAAATAACCAATCAGTCAAAGGTTCTTTAAAGAACCACCTCTTGCTTATTCTTTTTATAATCGGAAGAACTTTCTTTCGCCACAAAGAACGTTTTGTCAAACAAAAAGGTTCTTCAGATTTTAAAGTTTCTTTATGGAACCATTTAGACAAAAAGTTTATTCTATGGCATCATGAAGCACCTTTATATTTAAGAGTGCATTTAAACCAGCATTTACGAGTGTACTCTAATAAACACTATAATCATATTTAAAAAATACTATAATCTGAAACCATCTTACTCTACACTCTAAAAAAATGCTGGGTTAAAAACAACCCAATTTGGGTTAAATATGACTAACCCAACTGTTGGGTTAAAAAGTTATTTTAAAAATGTAACCAAAATTTAACCCAACAGTTGGGTTGGTCCATATCTGACCCAACATTGGGTTAAAACAACCCAGCATTTTTAGAGTGTAGGCCCCCCTGCTAGACTGAGTTTTCCACACTGTTACCTACTATAGCATTTTTTAAAAATACATTTTGTCCATTTAATTCTTATGTTTTACTTTACTTGCTCAAAAATAAACTGTTTTATACTGTATTTAGAAAAAACTGCAAATCTCTTGAAAGATAATGGTAACACACCAATTCTCACTATTTACTAGCATGCATATGATTAGCATATTATTGGCTGTTTAATATGCGTTTTGTAAGCACTAATAATGCTTTATACTGCATGGCCATATTTTAGATACCTTAATCCACCCCATACCTAAACTTAACCACACCCTTTAAAACCTAAAAAAACCCCCGCCTTATTTAAAAAATAAAAGCAGCAAATTAGGAGCTTGAGGCTAAAGTCAGAGTTAATAGTTAAGAGTGAGAATCGGTCCTCAAACTAAAGTGACCGAAATAAAAAAGTAAATATGAAAAAAACAACTCATTTAACATTTAGTTAGCTTATAGGCTACAAGCAACATTTTCTGAAGGTCACACACCTTTTATTCTGAAGTTTCAGGTGATTTTTTTTTACCCTATTTATGGAAAACATCAAATGTTTTGATGCTGAATTATTCTATTTCTCTGTGGGAGACTGCTGTGTGTGTGCTTATATGAACACTGAACATTAAAAAATAATGCAAACTTATTTTTATAAAAAATATGTCCCATTTATTTACAAGTTACTGCTCTGCTTTTTGTGTTTCAAATCCAAATGTTTTATCTCCAGTAGTGAATAATTTGTTTCTTACGATGACACACATTACATGATACTTTCTCTCAGCAAAGGACCCGCTGTGATGATTTATGATTTATCTGAAGTGATTTATACTGTCAACCTTTAATCATCAAACATTTTTTATTTCATGGTTATCGTCTATTTTTAAGGCATTATACTTGTTTATATACAAATTAATCATTTTCTGAGACATTTATCATTAAGACTTATCCAGAAACTTTATTTTAGTTATTGGTTAGTCATGATCAAATCTCAGTTTATTCATTGTCACTTCATGCTGGATAATTCAGATCAGATGTAAAAAAATAAATAAAGGACACAAGAGGACACAGTTATGCGATTTCAACCATTTCATTTCAGAGGAAAACAATATAGATCTAAAGTAAGCGAAAAATGACATTACATTACAGGTTTCCCATTATTTGGTCATAATGAATTCTGCTGACAATTTTAATTCTTGCAAAACGGGTCCCTAATTACTACTAACTTAAATGTAAAAAAGATTGAATACCTTCCTGATCCACATGAAGTTAACTCATTAGTCACCATATATCAAATATAAAGGTTCATTCTTCAAAAAATTTGAAATGATTCAATCTAATATACGACCTGAATACAAGAACGCTATTTTACAAAAGTTAGATCACGGTTTCTAATGCTAATTCCCATATATAGCAAAATATCTTTGAAAAAATAATTGACATGGACTCCTGCAATTACTTCAAGAATGATTTCAAAGTGCTGTTACATAACTCATTGGCCTTAAATTACTTTAAATATTACTTCTATTTCTTTTTTTATTTTTCTTATGTAAAGCACTTTGAATTACCAGTATGTATGAAATATGATATAAATAATCTTGTCTTGCCTGTCTGTCTCGTCTACTTTCCAACTTATGATGAGGATTGATATGAAAACAGATAAGACGAATTGTTTGCACTGATAGCTGAGAGCTGAAGCGCTGCCTTCATACTGGCGTTTTGCATACAGCTTAATGCTTTGCAGATCTTGTTATGCTATTTAAAATATTTGAAAAGTTATAATGGACCATACACCTGATTGTTACTGATATCCATCGCTTTTGTACCCTTGTGCAAGACACTCTAGGTCTCTAAAGGGGGATTGTGATGACAACCGCTGACATGTCTTGATCCCAATCTCTCCTTATCATTTCCAAAAATGAAGTAGATCTCATCAGCAGGACTGTGGTTTGTCAGTATTTCAGCATTTGTGTGGTCATTTGGATGCATTACTGCAGCTGTTACAGGTGTTATTATCTGAATGCAGTAGTATTCCGTACTACCGTATCCAATTTAGCACACTTTTTCTGCGGTTGTAAAACTTTAGATATTTTTTTGTAAGCGTGTGGACATGAGCATAGGAATGTTAGAGTGCATAAGTGATGCTAAGAACTCTGTTATGTCAGTAAGACTCTTGTTCCTTCCTTTGACGTTCCTCCACCCAGAATCCCAGCTCTCACACACACACACACACACACACACACATGACTCTTAACTCTGCTGGCTGCGAGAGCTTTAGCAGCACTGTTATGATTCTGCCTCTGATAGCCTGCTGTTGCCGTTTCCATGGTTACTCTGCTTTTCCCAAATCCTAAAGAGAATGAAAAATGGAAGTTAGATAAAGTTTAATAAGCGAGAGATAGCATGGGGAGAGAGTTAGGTATAGCTCACCCGCATCAGCATTTACAATAAAGCCTGTTGACCCTTTGTGCTCACAGAACGCTCCCCGCCTGCCTTCGCACCTGTTCAGAAAGACCCGAGGCTAGTTTAAGGCTTCAAATATGCTAAACGTATTGTGGAAAAGACTTAAAATATGATTGCTTCAGAGGTACTTTGGCTCTACTCGGGTTAATGCCGGCTGATAACTGTAAGATGAGGTGAAGAGTTAGGAAAATGGCTTTCAATGTCCGGAGCACATGTAGGTGTTGGATTACTTTGGATTTTTTAATGCTTCTTCCTTGCTGGCCAGGTTTGCACACTCTCTTTCTAATGCCTGATGTGTGTATTGACTGTTGACCAAAGTTGCCAGTAGATCTTTTGACAATGGGGTGCTTTGAGACTTTCTGAAGCATCTTGAATTTGATGGGATGGCCGACCTGGAAAGATGGCCTGTTGCTGTGAAAGCTTCTCCATTTGTAGATTATTTTATGCACAGTGGAATGGTGGATTTTAAATAGCTTGAAAATGGCTTTAAATCCCCTTTCAGACTTTAAGCCTTGCTAACCTTTCTTCTGAAGGGCTCAGTCTGCCTTTTTGCTTTTTTTGACGCTGCCACGTACTTCATCGCTTATGACAATACCAGAGCTGTTTATTGAAGTTTATGTATGACCTTCCTCTTGATGTTCTACTAATTTGCAACTCAAGTCTACTAATTGCTGAACCACTTGCACACGATGTAGTAATAAATAGGTGTACATTTTTCCACACAAGAAAAGGGCATTTCTGTTACAAATGATTTAAGCTGCACTAATGATTACAAAAAATATGCCAAGTGTAATTTGTTAAATGAAAATGTCCATTAAATATTAACTAGTCCAGTATATGTATGTTACAGTAACTCATTTTTCATGGGGTGTACTTTTTGTATGTTACTGAAATGTAGGCTTCATGTGAATAGTGGACTGATTTGTTTCTATTATAAATGGCATTGAAATATTTAAGTAATGGCACAAAATAGGACCAGAAAGTTTTTTTCCCTCTCTCTCTTTCTCTCTCAACTGATGAGTAAACGATGGTGCTTGACCTTTAAAAAAATGTTGATCGTCAACTTCAGGAAGTCAGACTAAATATTATACGAACTGTTTTATTTTTTATGACATTTGCAATTTGTGCAAAATGACTACTGTTTAAAAGCCCGCCTTTCTGATAGTGTTGTTTTCTAGCGAGAATAATTAATAATTAACAAAAATTAAATAAAAGTTATCCAAAAAAAAGAATTGCCAGAATTGGTACAATGCTGCTAATTTAGCTAAGTTGCCACTCAGATTGGGACCAAACGTTTATTGTAGTTATCGATAACGATATTAGTTGTATTCCCTTTAATACAAATATTTTATATAAAAACAATAACTTGGTTAGCAGGGTTGAATCGCTGAGCCTGACAAATTCACATTGAGAAAACAGAATTCTATTATTTACATAATAAATGGTTATTTATTTATTTATTAGTTATTTATTTGTTTGATTTTTTTGGGGGGGGTAAATGAAGAATAATGTGCTCAGCGCACATAATGTAGAATGCCGCTAAATACAGTTTTGTTTTTGTCATTAAAATGATTCAAGTATTTCATTACAATGAATTAATCAATTAATTCTATATCATTTCAACAGATTATGTTTGAAGTACAGCATTATTGCATAATATTACTTGTTGGCCTCTGAGCTGGGACAGGCCAAAATCTGCAATCGAGAGGAGCAGATTAATGCTATCCGATTATCACAACTCATATCATGCATGCACATTCAGATTTAATTCGTGACACCATCATATTTACCCAGCATAAATATGATGCTGCATAAATACAGTATGACGTGCACTGTGACAAGAATGGGCATGTGTGGTTAAAGCGCTTCTGATGTTAGAGAGGGCAGCCTGGGTATAAATGTCACAGGCAGCACTAAGTGATCACAGAGTCCATGCTGTGATGCAGCCCACATCTTCTCCAGTCTCATTTAATTAACCTGAGACAAAGGCGAGAGAGAAGCGGACTGCAGTCTCTGCCATCTGTCTAGATCAATAGTTTGCAACCAGGGGGCCGGGGCCCACTGGGGGGCCTCTGCAAACCTTTTAAGGGGGCCACAGGATGACGTCAAAATTATTATTTTTAAGACAAAAAATTATTTAATTCAGAAGCTGTAATGCAAATATATATTTTGCATTTTATTTGAATATTCGTGTTTTTAGCATTTGAATTATGTTTTTTTGTCAAATAAAATAATTATACATAAAATTATTTATTTAAATGTTTACATATTTAAAAAAGACAATTATTTTATTAATTTAATTGAAATAAAAATTCCATTTTATAAATAATTTCTTTTTTATTATTATACATTTTTTTTTTTTCCGCAATCTAAAATTTTTATTTGCAAAACGTGCAACATCAATCTCGAAACTTCCTGGCATCACAAACTGAATCATGTCATTGTAATAAAGCAATAAGCCCCAAGAACCCGTGGTTTACAGTGAATTTATAACAGCTAAGGGGCGTTGTTAGGTACGACGCGAAGGTAAACAAAGGTGTATGTTTGTAGTGTAATTTACACCAGCTTCGAACGCGGCTCCCCATCAGAAAGCAATCCCGTAACTATCCACTTTTATATGTTAATTTATCAACACTGCTAATGAAAAGTTTGAAAACAGGCAGCATTCCCCTAATTACAGCAGAATATAGAAGAAATATCTTGGGTCAATATGGGGGGTCCTTAGACATTGTGCACCCTCAGAAAAAAAGGTACAAAAGCTGTCATTATTGCAGTAGCTTTTCAAAATATACATTTTTTTTATCCCTAAAGGTTGCATATAAGTACCTTAAAGCTATTAGTACCTAAAGTGTACATATCAGTACCTAAATGGTACATAATTGTACCTTTTGAAAAGGTACTACCCCAGTGACAGCTTTTGTACCTTTTTATCTGAAAGTGTGTTGGACCTATTGGGGGACCTTCAAGTCAAAAAGTCTTGTGGTACCCAAACTTGTGGGTTTCGTCTTCTCAGTTGAGTGGTATCTAGGCTGTAGCTGTGGATGGATAAAAGTTTGAACGGTGAACAGTTTCTTTCTTTAAATACACTTTTCAATTCATTGCTGCCTACACACACACACCACAACACACACACCCACCACACACACACACACACACACACACACACACACACACACACTGTACTCATGTCAAAGGCAGGACAGGGCTCTAGAGTGTGGAGCTATATGGTCTGCTTGGGGGGCGAAGGGAGGCTGCATCTTTCCTTCCTTTCAAAATGCTCAAGTGCCTGTCAAAACGGCCTATAAATATTCATGAAAGCGGTAACATTTGGCAGAGCGAACTCTCACAGACATACTCACACGCGCAGGCTGTCTGACATTTGGGCGTGTTTGCAGACGGACGTGTGTCTGTTTGCATGGAAAGACATAAAAATCAATAGGTCGTAATTAACTGTTTGTGCTGGCTCTCTTCTCAGATGTGCATAATTAATTGGTACCGTGCTCGTTTGATTGGTGCCGGTAGAGAAACTGGGTCAGTATAGAAAGAGACTGACTGTTAAAGTCTTCCGGCCGGTTTCCCAGACAGAGATTAAGTCTAGTCCAAAAGGATTTTCAACAGAGAATCACAATCCACAGTACAATTTACTCCATGACAATCCTTCCCTGAAAAACTGCCCAGAGGAGTCATGACCGTTCCTCGTCCTGTTGAAAGTGTCACTCTATAATTGAAAAATCAAATTAAAAGGCAAAAAAAAAAAAAGAAGCAGAAACACACCTTTCCCTTGTGAAATATTGTAAATATTAATTCAGTCATTTTATTTGTTGGCAAACAACTTTCACTGTTACAACAAATATTAGTTATGAGTTCATTCAGTTTAGAATGCATATGAAAAGAATAAATAATAATTTCATCGATATTGTAATAATAATAATATTGATGATAATAGCAATAAAAAAGGTCTCAGTGCCGATCCAATTCTTTTCCTGATGCTCTCTAAGATCCTACGTTTCTGATCTGTTGGAAAATTAAAAAACAAGACTGAATCACAGGAATAAATATGCAGTCGATTTTCTCAGGGTGGGTTAACAAGGGATAGATGTGCAAGCTACAGGGAGTCTCAGTTTGAGAACAAGTAAACAGTAGTTTCAGAAATCGACCTTTACAAGGTTGTTTCCATCTTCCAAACCACTCCATTAAAGTCCTATCCTTCTAGTCTGTTCTTTACACGGTTATTTTATGTGTTTACATATGATTCGTAATGATGATTCACACTTTTATTTGCTCGGACTTGTTCCAATTCACATCCCGCTAGCCTTAAGTTAAAAACACAACTCGATATTTGAAATCGTCACAATAATAGACCATCTTTTAGCCTGAGAGAACAATTTTAGCTGTGTCAACATGTATGACTGGAATTTCAATAAACTGGAATTCTTCAACCTGCATCCAAAGTATGCGTGCTAGAATTCAAAATCGCGCTTGAATTCATGGCACGACGACGTTCCAGCATCATTGGGATCCCATCTGTAATAGCTGTCAATCACACAACAGTCATTTCTCCAGAGTCTCTTGGTTATCATCGACACAGTGAGAATGACGAAGTGTTGCATTTGGAAAAGAAAAAGAAAAAAAAGGAGGCGGCCATGGTCATCCTTCCAAACGAGAGTGTGTATGCGTGTGTATGTAGATATGTGTGTGTGTGTGTGCTGTGCGTTATAAGGGATAGTATTTTGGAGGACCAACACAGCATTGTGGATTGGTCTAGTCTACAAAAACACATACAAGGGGCAAAATAGGTCAAAAAACATGAAACGCATAGGATCATATGCAATATCGGGAATCTGTACATTTTACATGGAAAACAGTTCCATTTCTTTGTAAATAGTGAAGATTACCTTTCCCGTAACTGAGATTATTACAGAAAAATAAACGTAAAAAAACAAGAAGCGTCCTCAGTCTTTAAGAACAGATGAGCCTATTGTGATTTCACGCTCGGAAACGAGATTGGTGCTAAACGAGAAGGAATGTGTGCAGCAGAGAATCATAGAGGAGTCTAGAGAGTTGTGGGTAATGCAGTTCAGTACGACGGTCGGTGGTCTCATTATCATACACGGTCGTCATAAACGGCAACTAGTTTTCCACAGTCTCTTCGCCACAATCCGTGGTGAGTTTGGAGGAGTATCGGACAGCCATTGGATGAAGGTTTTCGTCGAGGACTGCTATGCAAATGGAGCAAAAGTTCATCCACATCTCCAAATTGACAATCCGCAAGAGTTTTTCTCAGCAGATTGATGAGAAAAAAGTCCACAAGATCTGCCTACACGCGGTAGTCCTTGTTCTAGCGTAGGAATGGGTTTACTAGTTCTGGTTACTGGTTCTAACTGGAGCAGGATTTTGGTGACAGGATACTTGTATGTACTGGAATCGGGGGTCTATCTGGAATCAGTCTCTCTATCAGTGCAGTAGGTAGTGTATCCCACGCCTTGTGCATTGTGTCACACACACACACACACACACGTGCGCGCGCGCGTGTGTGTGCGTGTCGGTGTCTATAGGCTGGTGACCAGCTGTGAGGGGTCCGGTGGCTGTTCTTCAGGCGACGAGTCTTCTTTCTCAGGCGGGGCGATGAACCCATCACTGCCACCGCGTCCCATCTGATAGTAGCTCTCTAGTTCATGTATGTGAGTCCTGGAGCCCAGGTTCGGCATGCTTTTGTAGTACACGTCGTCCGTCTCCATGATGACCCCTTTGCCATTGGCCAAGTGCAATTCGCTGCCCTCTTCCTCCTCCTCGCCGTTGTCATCCTCATCGTCTTCATCCTCATGGAGACCGTTGATGAGGTCGTCGGTGCCATGCGGGAGGTCGGTGAGCGTGGGCATGCTGGTATAGAGCGAGTCTCTGAGGGGGGAGTGCGTGTGGGGAGTGTGCGTGTGCGACGAGTGCGTGTCGTTGGGGAGCAGTGGGAAGAAGCTCTCGCTGTTCTCCTGCGGCAGGCGACGGTGGGCCGAAAATGTGTGCATGGGGGCGTGGTTTTCCAGAGGGGGCGGTCTGGGTGGGAGGAGCGGCGCTTGTGACTCCTCCCTAATGAGCTCCAGACTTAGCCCGCCGGCGTCGTCGTGTCGGTGAAACGCCCCGGGGTTGTCGAGCACCATGACGTCGTCTTTGGTGATGGACGATGACCCCGCGACCCCTCCGTTGGCCAGGTGGTTGTTGAGTTTATTAGTCAGGGTCCCCTGGATGGCTTTTCCCTGTCGCTCCTGAGTGTTGAGGTACGACGGAGTGTAGTTCGCCGTCAGCTCTTTCAAGATCTTTTTCTCTAGCGTAGTTGGCGGCTCGTTGCCACGAGAGCTGTAGGTGAGGTAATCGCCTGCTGCCACGCCGTAGCTGTTGCCGTGGTTACCGTTAAGCGGCAGCGTATCCATGACACTGGAGTCCCGCGCGTTGTTGAGAATGCCTTCTGAAACACAGGAAATGGTACGAAAATAAACCTCATTTAACCTCATTTAACACTTAAATACACAGTATTTAAAATTGATGGTAATATGAATCAGTTCATAAGTGCGAAAGATGATATCAAATAGGATATTAACTTTTATCAAAAAGAATGCAGGAGGGATGCAGATTTAACTGGGAGGGAGAAGAGGAGGGAATGGGATGGATGAGGAACAGGAAAAGATTAAAGAAGAGAGAAGCAGAGGAGAATATATTATAAACGTGTAGCTGTTGTGAAAGTAAATGAAAAAAAAATCAATAAAACCCCTTTTTTGAACAATTTCCTCTTGGAGAGGCTGCAATGAAAGGAGAGAGAGAGAGAGAGAGAGAGAGAATGATTACATACATAAATGCTTATGGAACATGTCCACAGAGAAAAAGAGAGAAGTATTATATTCAGCTCAGACTGTGTCAGGCATTAGTGACTGACTGCTAACCTGCTGAGTTTAGGACAGATGCTTGGTTGAAATGTTCTAATAGCACCACATTATTAAACAGAACAGGTGGACATAGAAACAACATAAACAATCTCATTAAACAGACACAGGAAGTATGTATGCAGGATATCACTGCTAACTCTGGATTGTATTTTGTGTGTGTGTGTACCATTAGGAATTTTACATTTCCCAAGGTAACAAACAGGATGCAGCATAGTCTTCTAAATCTGAATTTAAGGAACTAAAATAGAATGAATATCAAAGAAACCCACCACTGTGTAATAAAAAATTAAAACATTTTTTAATATGAATTACCCATTCAGATGTACTCTAATACATCCAACACATCGAGTATTTCAAGAAACATTAGATAATGTAATACTCAATGCTTAAAGTATACATATCACTATATATTTTACTGTAAAATAAGTCAACTTGTATTTTTTAGACCCTGGTGAACAAACAGCTTATATATCATTATTTGGGTCCCTTTAAATTCATTAGTCAGAAATTGAAAATAATTGAACTGGAAGTTGAATTGGAAATTGACTAAATTGCAACTCAAAGAAATAAAATACACAATAGAACAATTTTAACAGTCCAACACAAGTGGCAAAATATCCTTTTTCAATAATAACTCATTATTATCTGTACAATCATTATCAATAATACAATTTTTTGAAATTTGATTAATTAGGCCTATTTATTGCCTGATATGTATAATAGAAAAATAAAAATTTTCGAGATTTTAATGAAAATACCTTTTTTTAATAGATTTACATTTTTTATACAGTAAAATACCATAACCACTACCACACTGTTTTCCACCAGCTCAAATCCAAATTAAATGAGAGGATTATAGCTAATTGAGGGGTTTTTGAAAATAAAAGTTAACTTGTAAAATTTTTATAAAACAAAAAAAATTAAAATTGTTTTGTGAAATATATTAAAATTATATGTCAATTAAATACATTTTTTAATAGGTGCCATTTTAAACCCTGATTTAGTAGCATTATTATTCCTGGAAATCCCCATATGTTTGTGTGTAAGATGTTTAATATATGCATTTACATAAAATTGATATTTATAAAAATGTATATAAATCTAAAAGATTTAATAATAATAAAAATAATATTAAAAACTTACAGCAGTTATATAAACAAAAGGCAAATTTTAGCAGAATTTTAGTGTCTTATCCCGATTCACTTTCGCTGTATATGAAAATAGTGTGAATGCAGTGTGAATATTTTGCCTCGCATCTCCTTGTGTGGTAAGGGGGAAAAAATAAAGTCATGCAGTTTTGAATAAAAGATGGAAATGACAACATGTTCATTTTTGAATACATTCTTTTCCCAAGGACTCGTCATGTATGTTTTCCTTTACATTTGTCACCCCGAGAGACAATTACCATCCAAAAAGTGCTAAAGTTTATGAATGTGTATGTGAGAGGCAAACCTTGCGTGTTGAACATGTTGGCAGTAGGGTTATTGTACACAGCAGACTCTCCCAGCAGTGTGTTATAAGGATTAGTGCCATGAGGACGTAACAAAGCATTGGAGATGAGATGGTTAGCCATGGTACCTACAACACCCACAAACAGAGACAGAAAGAAAGAGAGAGAGGAAGAGAGACAGATATGGAGGCAGGAAGTTGAGAGAAAAGACAAAAGGAAGGAGCAACAAAGAGACAGAAACCAGATGTATAATAAACAGTTAGAATGATGCAGGCAAACTTGTGTTTAAACAGCTTTAAACATCAGCAGTCGCGGTGGACAGGAATGTAAAACCTCCCATGTGGAGTGTAATGTCAGTACAGAGCTCAGCATAGATGATGTTTATGTTGGACAGCTGTTGATGTTTGACATTTTGTCCTGCCAGTGTGACTTGATTGGGCACGTTTTTTCCCATGGTTTCAGCACTGATGTCGCTGGAAGACTTCTAAAAGCTCACATTCTTGTTTACACAGGACAGAGAAGACAAAGGAGCTCGGAGGAGCAAATCATATTAGCGTTTTTGGACATAACAGAGGCAGGCAGGGTTTGAGAATGAGCAGGACATGAGCACATGCACAGATGTCTGATCCATTCGGACTCCAGGGTCACAAAGTCGGAGGGCTTTCCTGTTGCCTTCCACATTCCTCTCCAGTTCCTCTTTTTTTGCTCTTTCTCAAGCACACACTTGTACTATTATCTATTAGCACTTTTGGCCTTGGGAACTCTGGTAAAACTCTTTTCACACTCCTACTAGTTTGTCATTTGTCTACTAACAACGTCCAACAGTGGACATACATGCGTCAAGAGAATTCTGTCGTTTTTCTGAAAGTCCTGAACATTTACAAATGTGTATTGGGTAACACTTTAGTTTAGAGACCATTTCTCACTATTAACTAGTTGATTATTAGCATGCATATTACTAGCTTATAGGCTGTTTATTAGTACTTATAAAGTTCATATTAATGTCATATTCTGCATGAGCATATTTTAGATCCCTTAATCTGACCCCATACCTAAACTTAACAACTACCTTACTAACTATTAATAAGCAGCGAGGAGGGGCAGTAGGCGGGTAAGGAGGGAACAATAATTAGGAGTTTATTAAGGCAAAGACATAGTAAATAGTTAGTTAATGTGAATTGGACTTTAAAATAAAGTGTGACCGTGTATTGTTTAATGGCAAATCTCATTGGTCAGAACTAACCTATAGAATTCAAATGATCACTGGTTTCTGTTCCACTTTTCTCACCTCAGATCCAAACAATCTGTTTTGAGTATCTGTGTGTGTGTGTGTGTGTGGGTGTGTGTGTGGGTGTGTGTGTGTGTGTGTGTGTGTGTTTTGTTTGAATGTGTATGTGAACAGTTCTCTCAATGGTCTGTTATGAATTGCTGTGTACATGAGTACACATGTTTATGTTTGTGTGTGTGTGTGTTTGGCTTTACCTCTGTTGAGAGTCGCTGAGCTGTTCATATCAGCGGTGATGAAAGATGACTCCGACTGCTTCCTGACTGTGTCATTCCACATCCTACGAATACGACTCTGACAACAGAGGAAGAGAGGCAGTCGATGTTTAGTTTCTAATTTAAATGAAAGCAGTGTCCAAAGAAAGCAAACACAGAAATTGAGTTAAGCATCAATAGTTGTGCAATGCAACTTTTTATATATAGTATCTTATATAATGCATATTACACACATTCAATTCGTGAAGTTGGTTTTGTTTTCTTTTGTTGTTATTGTTTCCAGTTATCGGCGCTGTACAGTGTCTAATTGGACTATGTAACTGAAAACCTTTCTGATTATATTCACGAATTGCGAGGTGAGCAGAATGCTGAGTGCACCATTTAAAGTAAGGCTGAATGGGAAATTGGGTCATGTGGGACTGTATTCATCCATGAATAAGAAAACGCCAGAGCTAAAGTGCTTTCTGTGCAAGAAATAACAAGCTGATGACTGCATAGACCATTGACAGCTTCACCAGTCACCGGCCTAGAAAATCACTTGAGATGGTTTTGGAGGATCCCCTGCAGGTGTTTGTGAGTTACCTGTGAGTTGGTGGAATAGCGTCCAGGTGTGCGGGCTGTACTGGTCTTTGTTGAAGTGGAGATGGTCGACTCAACACTCTTCCCGCTGCAGCAGTGTGTGCGGAGGCATCGGCCGTATTCCTTACGCACCTGCAAAGACACAAATGCACATGCAGTTTAGTAAACCAAGGTTTTTTGTTGTTGTTGTTGTTGTTGTTGTGTAAAGGTGTCTTTACTGTCCTAAGCTATTGTAACTGTGACCTTCATTGTCTACAACCAAGTACACTGTTGTGTCTTAAGGACTGTTCTACACTCTCTTACAATGCCCGTAATTTAACGGTAAAATACTGTAAAAATGCTACAGTAAAAACCTGTTAAATGGTTAACGGTAAATTGCCCTACAATGTATGATGAAAAACTTTACATGTATTGGACATTCATTTTGCGGTAGTATACCATTTTTGGAAGTGAAAAAGACTGTATACTTTACAGTGAATAACCGTAAATTGACATTCCCAGAATTCCCAAATTTTCAAATTTGATGTTTTTTTGTTGAAATTTCTATTTTTTAGTTTTTTTCTTATCAGTTTTGTATTTTAGGGTTATATGTTACACCTAATGTTATTAAATGAATATTTATTGAATTATTTCAGTTTCATGTGTGTTACCGTGATGGTGTTTAGCGTTTGTGTGAATGACACGGTGCACCTTCTATATATGTTATTATCTAAAAGCTGCTTGTGATGGGCTTTGGTTCATAATGTGACTTTCTCATCACCTCCTGCATTTGGTGGTTATCAGTGTATTACAAAGCTACAAAACAGATTTCAGTACTTCAGTAGATTGGTATATTAACATTATATCAATTAATGAAATTACGGTATTTAACTGTAATATTTAGTAACCTAAAATGTTGCTACGTATTTTTTACGGTAAATTCCGGCAACCACAGCTGCCGTTTTTTTACCGTAAATTTTACGGAATTTTTTTTACAGTGTACAGGTACATGTGCAAGAATTGTTTATGGTTCATGAAAAACATTGTTTAAACGCTCTCCAAAAAATATATGTAGAGCTTATTTGGATTTTAAAAAATATATCTTTAAAATACACTATCCTGAAAATGAAATGTTACATTTTTGCCAAGTTTGTAAATAAATAAATATTAATTAATTGAAGGTTGTTAGCTAATTTTTAATTTTTATCCATTATAATTTTATATATAGCAATATCTATTCATATGTTTTTTATATCCCCCCAATGTATTTAGAGTTTAGTATAATTATTTGTGTGTATGTATAACTTTTTTTTTCAAAAGTACAAATGCAATCCATACATTTAATGACACCACTTTTAATTCATTTTAATATGTTTTTTTTTGTTTATTCAAGTTGTAAAACGTCTTGTGTTGCAACTCCCAATATGTATGATATTTATGATTAATAATACTATATCTATATCTTGAAAATATTGAGTTTTTAAATACTAAAAGTAATGATTCATTAAACAAGCTGGAAACAAGCATGAATGGTTCATTAAACAAGCAATTTGTATTTAAAAGTGCAAATGCAATTCATACATATAATGACACCGCTTCTCTCTATCAGTATGTTTTTAATTTCTGAAATCAAATTCATTTTAATATTGTCGTTGTTAAATGTCACATGGTACGACCCCAAAACATAATGATATTTATGAATTAAAAATGTATGATATTTACATATTAAAATATTTAAAAACTATGTTTTCAACTACTAAAAATAATGATTAAGCTATAAGGAAAAAGTTGACTTTCTACTTGATAGTTACATTAAGCCTTCATTTGAGAGATTTTCTCAGCAAATATCGATGTATGTGATTAATTGTGATTTGATTAATTAGTCAGCAGTTCTTGTAATTATAATTTTAATCGATTGGCCACTCCTTGTGTAAAGAGTTCACTCAGTTCATCTTAGTTCCTGCAGGTTACAGTGTGTGTGTGTGTGTGTGTGTGTGTGTGTGTGTGTGTGTGTGTGTGTGTTGTGTGTGTGTATGAGATTATCTGTGTGTAACGTGTGTGTCTGTGCATGGCAGGAACCTTCATATCATTTACAGTTAGCACGACCTTCCAAATCAGAAAAAAAACACACATACATCCAACTTCACGGCCATTACCTCAATTCTCAAACAACAAGGACCAAAACTTGTATTGCTCCATCCAAAAATCTAGACATAATAACAATAATGACCAATATCAGAACTAAATTCCCTGTTGTATCAGCAATAATACAGCTATAATTGCTTTTTAATGTTGTTAACATGGACGCTGTGTTATTGTTTGCACAGCCGTTGAAAGAAAACTCTCTAAGAACGGCCAAATCTAATCCAACGGTTTTATTCCTCCGTCTCTATGGATGACTGCACACTCAACTCCTCAAAGACCTCAACCAAACAGGACTTACAGATTTAGATTTAAATCACTGCTGTCTCCACAAAACCCAAATAAGCCTAGATCAGTCCCTCGTCTTGTAAAAACAGCTTTGAGAGAATATATATACAGTTTGTGTTAAGATCTATTCGGTAGATAGGCAGATTTGTCAAAAATGTATGAAACCATCCACTTAAGGCTTAAAAATCTATTCATGGTGCAAGAAACATAAATCGGCATTTCAGCTTCCAGGTTGGCCAGAGGAATACGTAATCAAATTCCACAACAATCCAATCTTTCTGTCCGTCAATACATCGGAATATTCACACATACACATATTATTTTTCTTGAATCAATATCTTTTTCCCTCTAAAGCGAAAAGGCACCAGTGTAATGTGCATATGAGCATTTTCATGCTAAATGACTCTGGAAGCAATCCACAGATCGGCCATCAGATAATTAAAAGGTTCGAAATCTATCATGAGCTAAATAAATCTGATGCACTGAGGGTCTCTAATTGAGCATGCATGTGACAGAAGGGTTGATTAATGAGATCATTACTAATGAGAGGCCAGTATAACTCTCTGTAAAATGCCCAGGAAAGAGGTCAACTGAGCCTCGGTATGCGTATGCGCACGTGATTGCAATACTGCAGATGTTTGCATAACATACATGGGTGATTCTTCAAATTAGGGGAATTTTTCTGTCAGCTAGGACAATTTTAAAAACAATAATCCTAGCTTTAAAGGACAGACTAAAATGTATTTATAAAGGATTTCTATTGTGTCTCTAATTTGATTTTTTTGATTCCTCTGTTTTTGATTTTTGATTAAATTATAATAGAAATTACCTTTATTCTGAATATATGAAGAAAAATTAAGGAATTCTACCTGCACTTTCCATAAGAACTTTCTATAATATATATATAATAATACACACACACTACTGTTCAAAAGTTTGGGGTCGTTAAGATTTTTTAAAATGTTTTTGAAAGAAGATTCTTATGATCATCAAGGCTGCAAAATACAGTAAAAACAGAAATATTGTGAAATATTATTATAATTTAAAATAACTCTTTTCTTTTTTAATATATGTTAAAATGTAATTTATTTCTGTGATCAAAGCTGAATTTTCAGCATCATTACTCCAGTCTTCAGTGTCACATGATCCTTCAGAAATCATTCTAATATGCTGATTTGTTCCTCAGGTAACATTTCTGATTATTATCAATGTTAAAGCAGTTTTTCTGCTTAATATTTTTGTGTGAACCATGATACTTTTTTTTCGAGATTCTTCATTCAAAATCATTTTTAATATCCTTTTTACACCCTTATCTGAGAGTAGCTTAATTGGTGTCATTATTAACCTAGTTAGTATTTTAGAATTAAGAAAAATATATATTTACTTTCATTGAAACTTTTTCACTGCTAGCTAGCAAACTTATTTTTCCCCCTAAAATTGAAAAATGGCATTACCATCACGCACAGTATAAAAAATCGACTTGATCAATCCGAAGATGATCAATATGAAAAAGCTTGTTTCTGCCACTGAATAAAAAATAAAAAAGGTAATTGCAACTTTTTATCTCACAATTGCATGAGGTAAAATCACATTTGCAAGTTTCAAAATCAGAAATACGAGATATAAACTTGCAATTGTGAGAAAAAGTCTAAATTGCGAGTAAAAAGGTCTGAATCCCAAGATAAAACTTCATATCTCACAATTCTGACTTTATTTCTCGCAGTTGCACGTTTATATCCTGCAATTCTGAGAAAAAAGGACAGAATTGTGAGAAAAAGTTGCAATTACTTTTTTTTATTTTTTATTCATTGTTGGAAGCGGGCTTCCATTGATCAAGGCTATGATCTAATGTGATAAATGCATATAAAACAGCTTGTAAACGTTTCGTTTCTTCAAGCTCTCAAGTAGTCAAAGGTGCCACTAACTGAAGAATCCCCCTTATGTGAATGTCTGTTTGTGTGTGTCACCTTCTTCTGCAGGATGCAGTGAAATATGAAGATGAACATTCCCTGCAGCGAGTTAAAGATGGTGAAGAGGTAGGCCATGATGACTGTACTCTCATTGATATACATCAGCCCAAACGCCCAGGTCAACCCCAGCAGACACAGCAGAGCTATAGCCCCTATAACCCAGGACCTAAGAGAGAGAGAGAGAGAGAGACAGAGATAAATGAAACCGACAAAGTGCATAACTCTCACTCACACACACTCGACACATGAATGACCTCAGCTAGTTTATATTATCTAAGTATATTAAAATGTTCTGTTATTTTATTGGACTGTATCTGTTTCCTCAGTTCAACGATAGTAGGATCAGAATATAAACTTTCTCGGAGAAAGGCATTATTCTACAGCAGTCAAATGTCAAGTTGGCTCCAGCCATAATGTCTACTAGTCTGTACTTAGTGCTGAGCCTCACACTCATTTAGTGATGTCATTTAGTCTTTGGGGTCATTCACACACACGCGCACACACACACACACACACACTTAGACTCACACATAATCAGCTTGCAACCCATTAATACTGTGAACTGCGCTAATGTGACAGGCTAATGTTTGGCAGTGAAACAAGATCATTAGAAAGTATGAGACCGAGAGAGAGAGAGACAGACGTACAGACAGACAAGGAGAAACTTTTGAGACGATATGCACAGAGACAGTAAATATGAACTATTGTTTCCATCAGAGACAATAATAATAAATAAATAACGGTGGATCAAGATGGAAAGACCGACAGACAGACAGACAGAAATATTGATTCTGAACCGACTCGGGACTGATGCAGAAAGAGAACATGCACTCATGAAGAATTATAATTACATTGTTCATTTCAAAGAGCCACATTGGAGAATTGATGAATCACTTAAATCATTTTAACATTCAGAGAATCAATCAAACAGTGGAGGAACTACACAGCTAAACACTCCAATCAGAATGCATGATTCAGAGAACTGGCACTCTGATTGGCTGGAGACCCTTACCAGTGACTATCCATAACAAGCCATGCCTCTACAGAACGCTGAAATGTAGAAAAAAGGATGGAAAAGGAAACAACAAAGGGGAAAAAAAACAGACAGATGAGGCTGATGAATGATTCATAACATCATAAATAAAACAAAACAAACTCAAGAGATGGAAAACATAAACAAATCAAATGAAAACTTCTACTTGTGGTGATGATGAGGATGCTGAAATATGGTTGCATTTTCTCAGCCGACACAATTGTACATATTGGGGGATGGAATGTGATTGTGTAAGATGAAAAAAAAAAATGAAAAAAAAAAAAGCAGCCAGACTGCCGGTAGTTTTAGGAGCCTCTGCACCTTATGACAAAGAGGGAGCTGCGATTGTGGGTGGGGTTAAACTCTCAGTAGCCAATAATCTTACAGGACGCCAGATAATCTATGCATGGCAGCTTCAGGATTTTGGATGGAATTTGGTGCTGAGGTGACATTTTTGACTAGGCCAGACTTTCTAACTTTAAAAGTATTAAATCGGCCATCTTGTATCCTGTGCTAGCAGAGACAGTTCTCTCAGCTCATTAAAAAGTCGTCTTTCTGTTACTGATTTGGTGACAAAGAGACTAGTAGTACTAAGATTAGGATTAGATTATGGCACTAGGACTTTGCTGTGAAGATAGATTGTAAAATGTACTGTATACTGAGAAGAAAAGCTCTTCTGTTAGTTATATGAGAGTGCACAGCTGCCATAGACACCAATACCTAGTTTATCCCACTGTGTGGAAATAATATATAAATATAAGCGCGAGAGAGACCACCGTTCAAACTTTGAGGTCAGTATGATTTTTGTTATTTGAAAGAAATGTGTACTTGTGTAGTGTAATGTGTAATATGTACTGTAGTTCTTTTGAACTTTTACATTCATCGAAAAATCCTGAAAAAAAAGTCAGTTTCCACAAAACCGTTTTCAACATTGTTAATAACAAGACATGTTTCTTGAGCAGAAAATCAGCATATTAGAATGATTTCTAAAGGATCATGTGACACTGAAGACTGTAGACATTTTTCAATACATACAAAAATATAATTCATAATAGAAAAAAGTTTTAAATTGTAATATATATATATATATATTATATTATATAATATATGATATATATATATAGATATACATTATATATAATTATTATTTTTTTATTTCCCATATTACTATTTTTTTATCAAATAACAGCACCCTTGGTGATGCTTCCTTCCAGAACAATACAAAAAATCTTACTGACTTCAACTTTTGACGCAAATATATAATGCATTAACATAATTTGTATTAGAGTGTTTAAATGACATTGGCACAGAACTGTGTTTTTTTTTATTATTGTCTAATGTACTGACATTTGCACATTTTTAAGTGTGGCTAAAGGATCAGAATATTTTTGGTGGTACTGTAGCTGTTTATAATAACATTTTCTTACTTGTAAACATGGCAGAAGCACATGTAAAGAAGGACGAAGCAGAATCATCCATTGCGTGACTGCAAGCGATACACAGTAGTTTGTTCCAGTGTTGTTATTGTTAACTAAAACAAAATAATAATAATAACTGAAACTAAATAAAAATAAAAACCGCTAATTTACAATAAAAGCTATAAAAGAAATACTATAATAGTATATAAACAATACTAAAATATAACACTGGTTTGTTCATGAATTAATCTGTGCTTTTTAACAACTCGGTTGAGTAAATGATTCAACGACTCACTCAAAAAGACTTCATGTTTTGAAGCATGCATAAAAGAGTCACTTGCCGCCACCTACTGGTATATCGATGTAACCTGAAAATCCCCAGCACTAATGCACAAATTGACAGTTTGTAAAGTCCTTGAAGTTATGCTGCATATCAGCACTTTCAAAACACCACTTGTTCAATCAAATAAGAGTACTGTAACTGTTGTATAACATGAATATCTTTGCAGAACACTAGAACTACAGCAGAAATAATGCATTTGGGTCACATATTTGAACAGTGACTCCTCTGCCTGTGTTCTGAACATCAAAAAGAATAATAAATTACTGAAATATGCTAACTAACCTAGATTCAGCATGTACTGTCTGCTAATGGGCTGTAGAGTACAGATGAGACATGCTACACACTGTGTATTGCACACTTTCTGATCCCCCACACTACTGGCTGTGTTTCAATACACCCTGATATGCCAGCCTCTCGTGTCCTAGCTCTATTAAAGATGATGCTGGCTTCATTTACATAAATAGCGCAGGGAATGTGACCTATGTGATATTTAAATTTTTATTTTTATCATTACTGATCCAATGAGAACTTGAACATCAAGGAAAAAGCGACAGATAAAAGACACTTTAAACTGCATCTAACTTAAGATAGGCAGTCGAACATTCTTCTCATTTAAACACCTCCAAGAAACAGTCCAGAATTAAAGGACAATTGCGTGTTTAGTAAAAAATGAAGACAGTCACAGTGTAAGCAAGAAAAGCAATAAAGTACACACACATTGAAGCACAGAATAAATGCCTTACTTGATGTTGTCCAGGCAACCGGAGTCAGGCTTGAGTATCGCTGTGTGGTGAAACATCTTATATAGTGCAATGCCCAGGAAAATAACATTTAGCTGCAACACAAAATCATAAAATACATAAAACACATGCAACAATCGCTTGAAATTATAAAAGAGGACTCTCACACTATTATCAATTAATCAATGCATTTCCATGACTGCCACTCATTTGTGATTTGTGAAATGGTATAAAGATCGTTTGCAAAAAGTCCTTTCTGGGCCATATTTTTGATTGTATGTCATTCATTTGAATGAATCCTTTTTTTTATTTTTTTTTAATTTTTTTTTTTTTGGGGAATGAACAGATTTAAATGAATAAAACAGTGCAGAATGGCTCAGCGGGGGATTCACCTTTCTGGGCCCTCATCTCTAAGCCTGGAAATCACAATGTTATCATGGGAGAATGACAACCGACAATCGAACATTTTGGCCAAGTGAAATATGGGCAGTGAAACTGAAAATGCTCATTTTTTTAAATAAGCCATTGTTTGGGAGAATGTATATGTATATATCCACACTTATATAAATATTGGTCACATTTTATTTTAAGGTCAAATTCTCGCTATTAACAAACATTAACTATGACTTTTGCCTCAATAAACTCCTAATTTGTTAATATAACAATATAATTAATATTAATAGTCGGTAAGGTAGTTGTTAAGTTTATGTATTGGGTAGGATTAGCAATGTAGAACATGGTCATGCAGAATATGTGCTTTATAAGTACTAATAATTAGCAAATATGTTAATAATAGGCATGCTAGTAAGCAGCTAGTTAATAGTAAGAATTGGTCCCTTACTAAGTGTTACCATATAAATACATATATATATATACGTTACATTTACCAAAACATATTGCTCAATCTCAAATAAAAAAAATTAAAAATTCTAACGGTATAGAACATAAGCATTTAAACGTGTCAGCATTGATAAATGTGATTTTGCCTATTCCAAACACAATCTTGCACACATTATGATGTGCAAATCACAATAACTCCCAATTTTGTTTTCAATACAAGCACATTTTTACTCTACAGTATATTACATAAGATATCTTATGATATTATAATCAGTATATTACATATTACTATCTCACTGTTTGTATAACACATGTACTGTACAAGATAAGTGCATGTGTACAACCTGTACGCAAACAGAAAACTCACTGAATTAAATATCTACACATATGCACACATATACGTTATACTTTTTGGTTGGTAATTAGAAATTAGAAAATGTCTGCTCATCTCTTTAACTGTTCAGTAAGTGTGAGCGTTTTATGGCAAAATATCACCATTAGCTGATATTTACATTACTGGTAAATATGATTTTTCTCCATGTCAAAAATTTGGTTCCAGCTTATTCTCATATTCTTATTCTCACAAAATTTCAGTACATCCCAAATGAGAACCCTCCTAAAAACTCAGAAACATATACAATAAACGATCTACAAAAAGCAAACCCATCATCCACACGCACACACATGCTAGCAACGGGGATGCTCAGCGTGTCTTCTGGGGTGATTGTGACTTTCCCGTAATTGGGAAAATGCCCTCGACAGACTATTATCTGAACCCCCTGTGTGTGTGCTTGTTTGTGTGTGTGTGTGCTTGTTTGTGTGTACCTACTTAACCATATTTTTGGGACAAATTTGTACCCAAAAGTGAGCTAAACCTGACAAAATCTCCAAAACCTCCCTTTGGGGACGTCCTCATTTGAAAAACTGGCATAAAAATAAAGTAAACAAAGTTTTTTTGAAATTGTAAAAATGCAGAAAGTTTCCTGTAAGGTGTAGGTTTAGGTGTAGGGTGATAGAAAATAAGTTTTGGACAGTATAAAAAAACCATTAACGCCTATGGATTGTCCCCTTTAGATGTAAACGGGTGTGTGTGTGTGTGTGTGTGGGTGTGTGTGTGTCTGTGCTCCAGTGTGTATTTGCTGCGCTCTATCGTTCTCTAAACCTACCCCCATGTGGTCTGTCTGTGTGTGTGTGTGTGTGTGGGGTGTGTGGTGTTGTGTGTGGTGTTTGTGTGTGTGTGTGTGGTGTTTTTGTGTGTGTGTGTGTGTGTGTGTGTGTTTGTGTTGAGTGTGTTAAACTCACCATGATGATGAGAGTAGCAGGCCCAATGAAACTCCAGATAAAGTAAGTATCTAACCTGAGCCAGCACCTACACAGAAAAACACAGATTTTCAAATGAAATTGATCTCCAACCCTCTAAAAATTAAGATCAAAGCAAGTTTACGTTCCAGGAAGGAATGTTTAAGGTGATGTTCTGCTGTTTAATTGATCAGCGCATTCAAAAATGGCTCATTGGCCACACATTCGGAACCTCAAGGGGTGATTGACAACCCAGAGCTGAATTATTAAAATCTTCATCTCTGCTATACTGAAATCAGCTCTACAGCCCAGCAGGAGTGCAAGCATCGCTGTTAGAGTGTGTGTGCATATGTGTGTGTGTTCCAGGCCACCAACACAGTCAGACATGCTCCCGCTTTAAAGAACAGATACCATATGCTAGAGAATGCAGAAACCAAATAGGATTATAAATATTTTAGGAATTTCAATTAATGTGCGCTGGGATTAGGCCACGCAGACATGCTCTTTGTGCTATATTTTAGCTCCTACCAGCCTGGCATTGATTTCACCAACCATCTGCCATGACAACACCTTCATTTATGCTCATCTCCACTATGGCCTTTACGGTTTATATGGAAGTACCTGTACAGGAAAGATTTGAAAGTGTGGGGGACACATTAAGGCATGAAAAGCACTGATTATCTGCCAAAAAGTGGGGGGATGAATGTTCTAAAAGTGGCATGGCCACGTTTTCCCTGCATAAGGATCCCTACGCCCTTGTTTAGATCTCCACTGTTGGCTCAGGTTAACAGAATCTGCAGTGAAACAGTGTTCTTCTCCTTCCCTCTCTCCCTCCCTCCCTCCCCCCTCCTCCTTCGTTCATTCTTGTTTTTAACGAGTGTGACTATTCTGGGTCTGTAGACTGTGTGCTTGAGTGACCACCACTTATTCACATGCCCCGTTCAACATCTCATCTTTAAGTGATGATTTTTGCTGAAATATTTATCTGAGTGAACATCCCTTACGGCTGTGTCTGGCCACTACCTGCAGTAATGCCAGCTGAACAGTTTTCTTTATCAATATGAATTAGGGACATTTCGCCAGTTTTGCCCCTTTTCAGAACCGGAACGCACAGGCGCTTTCAGTACAACTGATCGGTCATGCGCTTAGGCACTTGCAAAACATTTTGCCTGGAGTAGACAGCATTAGAGGATTTCTGATTTCCTCCACTCACTGATCAGAAGTTGAGTAATTTTGTGGCTTACTGCTATCAAAGAGAGAAGCATGCTTTGACTATCTATTTGTAGATGACATCCTTATTGTTTATTCTATTTGGTGTACTTACTGTACTTAACTGTTCAAAAGTTTGGGTGATAATATTCTTTATTTTATTAATGTTTTTTTTCTGCTCACCAAGCCTGCATTTACGTATATGATCAAAAGTACAGTAAAATTGTGAAATATTATCACAATTTGATACAGCTGTTTTCTATGTGAATATATAGTAAAAAATGTAATTTATTTCTGTGATCAAAACTGCAGATGATTGTTCAAAAATAGGTCTAACATAATCTGAATTGCTGCTCAAGAAACATTTATTTTTTTATCAATGTTGAAAACAGTTGTGCCCAATATTTTTGTGGAAACTGTGATACATTTTATTTTTCATGATTCTTTGATTAATTAAACATTTAAAAGAACAGCATTTATTTTTTTTTGAAATAGATTTTTTTTGTAACATTATAAATGTCTTTCCTGTTACTTTTGATCAATTTAATATGTGTTTGCTAAATAAAGATATTAATTTCCTTTAAGATAAATTTTAAATAATAATAATAATAATGTTTTTTTAAGAGTTGAACATTTTTGGACCCCACTGAATCTTATTTTATGGACAAAACGGCTGAAACATTATTCAAATATCATCATACAGTATGAGTTTGGAACGGCATGAGGGTAAGCACATGATGACAGAATTTTCATTTTTCGGTGAACTATCCCTTTATGCCGTAATTAATAATTGATTGAGTCAGTTATTTGTGCTCCTAGTCCATTTTCCAAAAAAAAAAACAAAGCAGTTGTGTTTTTATCCAAAGTGACTTTCAGGGCACTAATTGCAGAGCCATTCCCCCTTGAGCAGTCTGCTGTGATGTCTCGCTCAAGGGCACTGCGCTAATAAAGCACTACTATGATCTCACTAACTCTTTTTTCCTGTGTTACTAAATCCTGGGATTGAACCTACAATCTTCCTTAACCATTAGGCAGCATTGCTCTTAAGAAGGCAACTGGGTCTTTGCAAGCAAAATTGGAAGCAGACAGATGGATTTTGGACATCACACTAGTGATAGACCAATACATTGGCCAGACAGATTAACTGGCTGATAATTTGACCAATTCAAGTGTTACCTCCCCTTTATGTCAGTTTAACAATCTACCAAGAGCTCTGCCAATGCATAATAATTGATACAATATTTTAATTTCTAGTGTTTTTTATTGTTAGTTTATTTATTTATTTTCTAGTGGATTATTTTGTGTAAATATTGTTTGGCACTAATCGGTAAAATAAGTGTACTTTTAATTATGTAGTGTAGATTCTTTAAGTAAAAGGTTTTGAGTCAAAAGTCCCATTGCATAAATGTATTTTCACTCAAAAGGTGCTTTCAAGCCCTCTTCAATTAGACACCTGTTTTATTAATTTGTCCTCAACTAGTACTGATTGTAATAAAAAGTGAACACAAAGCACACTGTATACTTTCTGGCAACTAAAGTCAACTGTATTTTTCTTAATGTTAGTGCGGGGCAATGAGTCTTTTTTTTCTGGATTCTTTGATTAATAGAACATTCAAAAGAACAGTATTTATTTAAAATAGAAATATTTTTGAACAATTTAAATGCTTTTACTGTCACTTTTGATCAATTAAAGGTGTTGTGCTGCTAAATCAAGGTGTTCATGTTCTTTAATATCATTAATAATGTTACAATTGCCCCGACCTTACTTAAGAACACTTAGTTGACAATATAGTTGCCAGGAAGTATGGTTTTTATTTTATGGTGTTAACTCATTATTCAACAGTACTTTATTGAAGGACAAAACCGTAAAAATTATTTATTGAATAGGGCTATGATATGTATATATATATATATACAGTATACATACAAATATACACAAAACTGTCCTAATATGTACTTTTAAAGTACTAATGTGTACTAGTATGTACCATTTAAGGATAAAAAAGGTACAAAGAAGTACATTTTAACTTTTGTACCTTGAGGCCCCAGTGACAGCAAAAACAGTTCTGTTCATGTTTTTGCCATTGTTGAAAATTTTTTACTGTTTTTCGCATTAATTATTTGGTAATTTATAATTATTTTACTGTTAAATCTAGCTGAAAAGGCCATCTAATGGCACATACTGTCCAAACATGGTGCATGTTTCTTTTTTCTTGGGCAATAATGTTGAGAATGTAAAAAAAAGTGTGACAGCTAGCCCCTATAAAAGCATATTATATTGCCAGCTGGCCACCGCTCTCTCTGTAGCTGCTATATACATACACTCTTTCGGTTCCATAGCTGTGATAGTCCACGGCGGCAGACACGGCCACTATAACAGCAGGCACGCCGTATCCGCTGAGATAGAAGTACTTGGTGCGAGAGTACTCGCTCTCGAACACTTCCACCAGCATGATGTACAGCTGCACGCCTTCCAGAAACATCCATGTAAACGCGGCCAAGAAGAAGAAATGCAGCAGGGCCGCAAACACCGCACAGACGATCTGTAACAAAGATGTACACACTGAGCACAAAAGCTGCTGAAACTATCCACCAGTATCTGTGTGATCTGTGACTCGCTGCTTGGAGTATTAACTCATCTGCCCTGTTATCACTTCAGAAATTTCCCGACGGATTTCCAGCATTTTATCTTTGTCATTTTCCATTTGTCTTTGCTTATATTCTCTTCTCTCGCTCTCTCTGAGGACACAATGAGGTTTTTGTTATTAACGAGAGGTCAAAGACCCTCTCTATTTCTGTAATTAACAAGAGTCAGGTGCCCAACTTAACAACTTAAGGAATTGTGTGAGTGTTCTGCAATAAATCTAAATCCATCAAGTGTGAATAAGTGGGGCTCTCTATATGTAGCTGGTGTGTGTGTGTGCATGTGCGTGTGTGTTTGTGTGTGTGTGTTTGCGTGTGGGCGTGTTGCACGCATGTTGTCATGTGTGTGTGGCTGTGTGCATGCGTGTTTGTGTGTGTTCGTGTGTGTGTGTGCGTGCGTGTGTGTGTATCGTACAGGCTGGTCTGCACGGTTGTCCCGTGAGGCAAGATGTGTTTTTCGGCGCTAAATAAGGGGAGATTGCAGAGGTTTCTTGTGGAGGTGTTCCTGTCCTTTGTAGACCGCGGCAGAAAGGCAGACGGTGAAGATGGCGATGAGCAGACAGACCAAGACAGCAGTATCCCCACCCCCGTTATGAGTCCAACAGCAGCTCATGCCCCTTCTGCGTTCTGAGGAAACCGAGAGAGACAGAAGGATGTTTTCAAGTCCATATACTCATCTACTTATTAGAAAGGAGAAGTACAAAAATTGTTTTTTTCATGTTTTTTGCAGCTTCTAGTTCGAACAAGGCTGCATTAAGTTGATCAAAGAACAGTAAAAAACTGTACTACATATGACCTAAAATAACTTTTTTCTATTGTAATATATTTTTCATTGTAATTTTTTTCAAACGGAATGGCAAAGCTAAATTTCCAGCATCATTTCCAGTCTTCATGTCACATGATCCTTCAGAAATCTTCTAATATGCTGATTTGCTTGCCATGAAACATTTCATATTATTTTATCACCATTGCTGTCACTGAATACTATTTTTTTACAAAAGGATTACGACTTCGGCTTGCAATTCTGACTTTTTTTTTCTCAGAATTGCGTGATATAAACCTGAAGTTGTGAGTTATAAAGTCAGAATTGCAAGAAAAAAAAATCAAAATTGTGAGATACAGTATTTTAAATTTTTATTCAGTAGTGAAACGGGCCCCCCCTTTCCATAGAAAATAGCTGGTGCTGCTTAATATTTTTGTGGACCAATTATCTTTTTTAAAGTTTCTATTGATGATAGATTTTCACACGAACAGCAATGTTTTTTAAATAAAATGTTATTGATGTATTTATTAGTTTATTTTATTATCGCTTAATGTACATCAATGTATTCATCCTTCTTCATAAAGATACAAAGTTCTTTAAAAAAAAAAATTTTTTTTAACCTCAACCTTTTGAAATGATATTTGTACATAATATAATAGAAATTATATTATTTTTAGCTCTTCAAAAGAAAACAATCACTAGCATCACGTTACATTATTGATGTAAGATTCACAAATATAACTCAAAATTGCTCAAAAAGCCCATCCCTAGACGGAATATGCATTCATGTATCGGCTGAGGCCCAGATTAAAATTTTCTTTGCATTTTCTACATATTATTTAGTCGGAAATACCTTAAACATTGACAAATGATAAACCCAGCTGATAGTGCTAAACTATCTTTTTGGCAGCTGAATATATTACCAAATGAATGCAAATATATAATAATTGAACATATTGTGTCACATTGTGAATGACGAGCATTTCTGTGGAGCCGCAGATTGTCAGAGCGGGTCTGGGTCGGGATGGCCCATTCATTTCAGTGCTAGCGTGAGAAATTTGGAGCACTGCGGCTATGACAAGACTCAGTGTTCAGTGAATGTGTGCAGTCAAGCCTGCACACATACAAGTACACACACACTAAATGGTTTTATTAATCATTCATACGTATATGCAACATCCATTAATGCAGCCTCAAGGGTGTGGGTCCAAATGATGTGTGTGTGTGTGTGTGTGTTTGTGTGGTGTGTGTGTGTGTGTGTTTGTGTATGTTTAAGTTCAATCCTCCCCTCTGCACAGAAGACATTTCATTTATGTCTATTAGCCGACGCTTTTGCCTTTACCTTTTTAAAGGATGTGCATAAATCATTTCGGCTGTCTTCTGTTGACATGCACACACAAGCATAAACGTCAAGACATTCTCAACAGAACTACTAGAGGAAGCGCAGCATCCAATTTAAATACCAACACCTCAACAGACATTAATAATCAACAAATGCTTGCTGTGGGCACAGATTTGTATGGAAGAAACTCAAAATGACATTCACTGTCCATCAGTTCAAGGTTCTTACCAGTTCCTAACCATTTAAGCATACTGGTACACCGGCTCAACCAGGTTGATCAAGTCTACCAGATCAAGTTTTTCCCCACCAGATGTTGACTTGTTGGAAAGCCACTTAACTAGTCTGGACCAGCTAATAATGACCAGCTGTACCCTTACAGAAAAAAGTTAGAACCTTAAATTGATGGTTAACTTTAAACTATAGTTTGTTATATATAGTCGGCAGTATTTTTTATTTGTTTTTTTTTAAGCTGTAGTTTTTGTCTTTTGATGAAAATGTCCTTTAAATTTAGTCAGTATATTGCCATATCATGCTTATTAATTTTTGTCCCTTTTACTGACTGAAATGGCATGTAGTTTTGTTCAACAAAATTTCAGCTGATAATAATGTGCAAAACTGTGTTAACTAAAACTATTAAAAATGTTTCTGTTCATTGAAATAAACCTAAAATAAAATAAAATATTAAAACTTAAAAATTAGAAATGTTGCCTTGGCAACTGACCAAAATCGAATTTGACTAAATTTGACTTAACTAAATTCAACAAATAAAGTCAAGAAACTATCAATTATTTCAAATAATTACACATCTAATGCAGAAACAAAAACGAATAAAATAAAAAACACACAACACAAAATTAAAGAAAACCTGTGAATATAAAAATAAAAGCTAATTCAAAATATTCATAAATATTCTAAATCCTATATAGTATAATAATACTAAAATAAGACTGGTGCAAAAAACGTGTTAAACTGTAACAGACCAAACGTTAACCTAATGTCAATTACACATTCTGTCTAGCAAGTACCTTTTTTTCCAAATTCACCTGTTAATATCTTGTGTTATTCATGTATATTAATATACAGTATAGTGTTATTCCTTCTTGCTATATTTTAGACAGCTGTACACAGTGATTAAAAGTTTATTTTCAGATGTATCCTTTCAACTCATTTTCATTCACTGAACAAATAATGAAATGCTTTGTCAACATACATTACTTCCAGAACTTTAATTGATGCAATTAGTATTGATAACGTAAGTGTGCGACATACCTTGACCTCCACGTGGACCATAAGCACTGCGAAGTTGGTGAGGTGTGTGCAGGAACAGGAGGTGTGAGTGCGGTTGGTGCCTAGTAGCCTGCAGTCCTGAGTGGACCAGTATCCGGTCATGGTGCGTTTGGAGTAACTCCAAAAAGAGCAGTTCGGATTGAAGTTCTCTTCCGACTGCTGGAACGAGGAGATGCACATCATACACGCCCTTATAGTGACAGAAACACACTCAGGAAAGATCCAGAAACATAAGAGTATATAATACCTGTATGTGTTTAACAGTGAAGGCCACAGGTTCAGACAGGTAGACCTTGTTACTGTCTTTATTAATAGCTGCTGTAATAACAGGTGAGTTGACGATCAGGGAATAGTTTGGATAGGCCGCTTCACTGCCCAGACGCACGCTAGCGTTCTCCGTGGACAGGTATTGACCGAGGTTCTTATAGAGAACAAGCGCCAAGCGGATCACACCTGAGGAATGGAAAACACAGAAGCGGTCAGTCCGAAAAGTGGTGTCAGATTGGGAATTAGACCGAGGCAGATGGACAGTGGCGAAAAAGAAGTTTATTCAAGTGTGCTATTAGTATACTTCTTTTACACTTAAAATAGGAAAGTATACTTTTAGTCTACTTTTTATGTACTTCTCAGAAATATACTTAAAATGTCATTTAAGTATACTTGACTTATATTATAAAGTCTAAATATATTTTAGCTATACTGTACTTGTGCTCCTAGAATCCGTGTTTTCATTGTTATATGGTAGGGGGCGCTAGTACACATCTTCTGTACAGAATTTCCAAAAAACACAAGTGAAGAAGAAACCGAAACAACAGATGCTTCCACATGTATTCTAACACGATCATCAGACATAAAACAGCATCAAAACTGTAACATTATGGAATAAAATGTCGACCAATGAAGAGGTAATAATGACTGTCAAGCTTTGAGGTGTTGATCGACTCCATCTACGTTCTGATTATCATTCTGAATCCAGTTCATAGTCTTTTTTCATTTTTTTGTTCAAAATGTTGTTTATTTCTTTATTTATGAAACTTATCCACATTCAAGTGTTTAAAAAAAGAATGCATGAAGCTAGAATAAAATGTTTTTGTTTACAAGCAGATACCCTGTTCTTTTGATGTTTGTATGTTCAGATATTCATGTAACAAAATATATACAAATTAATACCTAAATAGGGACATGGTAGTATACTTAATGTATGATGTAAAGTTCACTTAAAGAACACTTACGAGGAACTTGCAGTATAACACTACTAAACTAGTAGTTTTCTGAGACTATACTTCAAAGTGTACTAAAAAAATGCTACTACAAGTATTTAATTAGTAAACAATCAGTATACCTATAAGTTCACTTTTATTATAGTTGCAGTACAAGCTAAAAAAAATTAAAAATTGTTGGGGAAAAAAAACAATTAACTAGTTGTGTACTCAGTTTACTACTGTTATACTTAAAGTATACTTTTATGTACTAGAAATTGGACCAATTTAGTCCCAAGGAGTATTGAAATAGTACACTTACAAGTATACTACTAGTACACTGATATTTGTATACTTACTACGTAAAGTATACTTAAAAATATACTTGAACTTTACTTAAGTATACTTAATAAAATTAACTTTTTGGTAAGGGTTACCATTGCGTCCTTGCTGTTTGAGTGTGTTGGCGGAGAGATGAATGGAGTTGCCGGTTTGTCCAGATTGAGGGAAAATCAGATCAGCCAGATTAACATCTGTACTCAAACGTGCCACCTCCAGTTCTGCAAAACAGAAACATGCTCACGATTAAATGCTGCCCCCTATCAGACTGGAGGGGAACTGTAAGTGGAAGTATTGTGTTTTCTGAAGGTGCTGGGTAGTAATTGACAACATGTAATCTGGATTATGTATCAGATTCCCAAGATTAAGTATTTGGAATTAGATTATATTACATTTTAAAATACTCTTAATCAGATCACAGTTACATTTTTATTGATTACATGCTTACATATTTTTCACACAATGGCAGTAAATTATCCATAATTTATTGATTCACCCTAATTCTTTTAAATGTTCCTTTCTAAAATAGCCTACTGCTTATATACATTCAGAAAGTCTTCCAGTTTTGTGGACATTCACACAAAGACCAGTCACTCGTCAAGTGGCTATAATTACACAGAAATCTGAGAGGCAACACAGCATTTGACCAAATCAGTTCAATTTTAAGAAGCGTTTTTTTTAAACAACTTTTATTTGAATGATCACTCAGTGGGTTATTTAAACATGTATTAGTGAAGCCTTTTGTCTTTCAAACACATTAAAATGCCCAAATTCCTGTTATATCTTATTTACATGTAATGCAGTGATTCTTAAACTTTTTTTCAGCTGAACCTTTCATCTCATATATTTTCTTGAAGTACCCTCTGAGATTTTAAGGCAATAAGCTCATAATTAAGTAACATATTTGCATGTTCATGTTCTCTGATATTAGTTAATGGTCACCTGACATGCAGGTAAACAAATAAAATATTTCATCTTTTATTTTGATTTGTTATTTTTAAATGATTTATTTTCATTTGAAATTTTTATAATTGAATTAATTAGCTTTTCATTAAACGATGCGCAAACCACGGCCCTGCAGTCTACCTTCATGAACCCTATTTTTGCGAACTTTTGACATATGTAATGTTTTACATGCACCCCGGTTGTTTAACAACAATACTGGAGATATATATTTTCTTTCTCTTGTACTAAATTTTTATATCAATATGGTACAAGATTATCCTATTTAACTCAATGTTATAAACTAGTTAGGTCAAAAGTAATCTAAAAGTACTCAAATTATAATTACTACAAGTGGTGAATTATGTTACTAACTCCAATTTTTGTCATGCAATCTGGAATCAGTAATGGACCACAATTTGCAAGTAATCTACCCAGCTCTGGTCGTGAAACATACTGAAAATTCAGATAAAACATTTCCAGTCTATTTATAATTACGACACAAGGTACCTAGAGAAGACAGACACAGCATTTTTCACCTCTTCAAAATCTTAAAAGGTTCATGCTGTGAATTAATCTCTGTGTCACCCCTCATTGTAAAAGAAATATATTTGAGTGCTCATCTTTAAGAACACCCACATTTGCTTCAAGGTAAATTAATGTTAATAACTTAATGTTAATTCATTTACGTATGGATTCAGGTCACGGTAGAGGTGACAGCTACTAAAAAGCTCTCAGTAGGGCAGATGGTGTGATGCAGAGACATTAGAAGCAGTTCTGTTCACTTACTCTAATATTATCATTCGTAATCAATTTCAAATGAGGCTTCTCTCTTTTCAGTTGACTGTGATAAGCGTTTGTCTCGATACTGAGGTGTTTAATTTAACAATTTCTCTGAAGGAAGCTAAAAGATGCTTTGCAATCCCACACTTCATTACAGCCCGCGAAGAATAATACAAGAATATTATACTGAAAAATTAATTCCTGTGAGATGTTCTGTAAGGCAAAGGGGGTGGAACTTAGTGAAGGGTCAGTTACACACAGCAGTCATAGTGCAAAAATCAATGCTGATTATACAAATCAAAATATATATTTTTTTAAATTGTGTGAATAAGTTTTATACATTAAGCATATATGTACTATTAGTATTATTTGTTCTTTTAGTATATTATACAGAATAAAATATAGTATATTTTTTATATGTTCAGATTTTATTTTATATTTGGTTTAGGTATATTTTTAGTAGTAATTTTGTTCCGCTATTGTTATGTTTTGCAATTTTTATTATTTTGATTTTAACATTTCTATTTATTTTTTATTTCAATGTAAATAAATTTTACTTGAGTTAAGGCAATAGGTTTAATTTTTTCATCTAATATACATATTTTATTTTATTTCTGTTTCATTTTAATTAACACAAATTATATTTGTAGTTTTAATTAACCGATTGTTACTAAAACTGATTATTACTAGCACGTTTCTTTTAACAAATTAGAAAATAATAAATATACAGGTGCATCTCAATAATTAGAATGTCGTGGAAAAGTTCATATATTTCAGTAATTCAACTCAAATTGTATAACTCGTGTATTAAATAAATTCAATGCACACGGACTGAAGTAGTTTCAGAGTCTTTGGTTCTTTTAATTGTGAGATTTTGGCTCACATTTCACAAAACCCCACCAATTCACTATCTCACAAATTAGAATATGGTGACATGCCAATCAGCTAATCAACTCAAAACACCTGATAAGGTTTCCTGAGCCTTCAAAATGGTATTTCAGTTTGGTTCACTAGGCTACACAATATGGGGAAGACTGTTGATCTGACAGTTTTCCAGAAGACAATCATTGACACCCTTCTCAAGGAGGGTAAGCCACAGACATTCATTCCCAAAGAAGCTGGCTGTTCACAGAGTGGTGTATCCAAGCATGTTAACAGAACGTTGAGTGGAAGGAAAAGTGTGGAAGAAAAAGATGCACAACCAACCGAGATAACTGCAGCCTTATGAGGATTGTCAATCAAAATCGATTCAATAATTTGAGTGAACTCACAAGGAATGGACAGAGGCTGGGGTCAAGGCATCAAGAGCCACCAACACAGACGTGTCAAGGAATTTGGCTACAGTTTGTCATAAAAAAAAGTATTCCTCTTGTTAAGCCACTCCTGACCACAGACAACGTCAGAGGCGTCTTACCTGTGCTATGAGAAAAGAACTAGACTGTTGCCCAGTGGCCCAAAGTCTCTTTTCAGATGAGAGCAAGTTTTGTATTCATTTGGAAACCAAGGTCCTAGAGTCTGGAGGAGGGGTGGAGAAGCTCATAGCCCAAGTTGATTGAAGTCCAGTGTTAAGTTTACACAGTCTGTGTTGATTTGGGGTGCAATGTCATCTGCTGTGTTGGTCCATTGTGTTTTTTGAAAACCAACGTCACTGCACCTTTTTACCAAGAAATTTTGGAGCACTTCATTGCTTCCTTCTGCTGACCAGCTTTTTCTGATTTCATTTTCCAGCAGGATTTGTCACCTGCCCACACTGCCAAAAGCACCAAAATTTAGTTAAATGACCATGGTGTTGGTGTGCTTGACCTGGCCAGTAAACTCACCAGACCTGACCCCATAGAGAATCTATGGGGTATTTTCAAGAGGAAAATGATAAACAAGAGACCAAAAAAATGCAGATGAGCTGAAGGCCACTGTCAAAGAAACCTAGGTTTCCATACCACCTCAGCAGTGCCACAAACTGATCACCTCCATGCCACGCTGAATTGAGGCAGTAATTAAAGCAAAAGCCCCTACCAAGTATTGAGTGCATGTACAGTAAATGAACATACTTCCAGAAGGACAGCAATTCACTAAAAATGTTTTTTTTTTTTTTTATTGGTCTTATGAAGTATTCTAATTTGTTGAGATAGTGAATTGGTGGGTTTTTGTTAAATGTGAGCCAAAATCATCCCAATTAAAAGAGCCAAAGACTTAAACTACTTCCGTCTGTGTGCATTGAATTTATTTAATACACGAAATTCACAATTTGAGTTGAATTACTGAAAAAAAAAAAAAACTTTTCCACGACATTCTAATTTATTGAGATGCACCTGTAAATGTAATAAATTATGAATACAATAATTAATAATATGCAAAAAATAAATTTCTGCATTACATGTAGATTAATATGTAAGCAGGGTAAATCAAATCTGTAAATGTACTCTATTCCTTAAAACTTTAAAATATTTCCTTAAAATATTTTGAAGAATAAACTCAAGTTTGTTGTCCCCATTCAAACATGTAGACAGTTAGGGATTTAAAGATGATTATTTTTTAAAAACATACACATGGAAAAGGAAAAATGTGTGTGCATCCACAAATCAGAGTTTGTGTAGAAAACTCATTAATCTATCAAACGCCATCTATAAATCAGTATATTGATTGCACTGTATTCGCTGCATTGCGAACAATGTTTATTTATTGAGGTAAAATGAAAGACACCTTTGGCCGACCAAATAGCTTTATAAATTCACTTTGAGACATGAAAGTATTCTTGCGTATGCATGCACGTGCTATATCACATCAGCATGTGAAGTCTACAGTTCCCTTGGGGGAGCGATGAGTTATACAACAGGCGTCTTATGAAGTTATACATCTGAATCTATGTGTGTATGTGAGCATTATTAAAATCATTTCCCTCATATCTGCAGGTGGTCTCCAGGCCAAGCTACAGGTGGTTTATGTAATTTTCAGCCCAGGTTTTGTAATATAAAGTACAAAAATACAGCTCTGTATGTGTCTGTTCGTGCACGAGTGTGAGTTTTATGAAATACAGATTTTCCAAACTGCACAAAATCCTTATTAAAAGGACCCTTCTGATCTCATTTAAGAGATGATACTCTTCATCGTAATTTATTTACACACCACATCACAGTATACCTTTCTAATAATCAAAACAACGTTCGCGAAATGAGTTCTAATTATGCAAGTCAGATGGTGCAAATTTCCTAAGTAGTTCTCGGATGAGATGTAACATATTGTATACCCTCATCTACAGATGACTGAATCGCTGAGCTTGTGATAGATTTGGAGTGCTTTTACCCTCCTCAGACCTGTCGTAGAGCTGAACGCACCATGGATTACCTGTTAGACACTTTTTTGAGGGGTCTGGGAAAAGAATATCCCGAATAAAGGACATATAAGAAAGCATATTTTCAGGCAGAAAAGAGCGATACTCGCACAGATAACACACAGAAAGCCTGAAGTAATAAACTCACACCCCCAGGGTAATGATCAGAGGGATACGGTGTGTGTGTGTGTGTGTGTGTGTGTGTGTGTGTGTGTGTGTGTGTGTGTGTGTGTATCTGCTTTGAAGGCACCATATCTGCTGTGCAGTGCTTGAAGTGGTTTATATAACTGGGCCGTTCTGTTCCTTATGGATCTTTTTCTCTTTCTCTCTCTCTCTCTCACACACACACACACACACACACACAGGCTGCAGGGTTGCTCACACTGTGCTAACCTAATTAGCTGAATCTAGTCTTCACAGAAAACTGTGCACAAGTGTAATCTATAAACACGCTCTATTCAAACCAGACAAGCCATTCGCATCGTTCTTCTGGTATTCTGTTTTAAAAAGATTTAGAGAGCATCTTTTGTCACCCAAATATGACAATATCTGCATTCGTTCTCTAAAAAAAAGCAATTTTCTACATGGTCTCCGCTCTTTAGTGTACACATTCATTTTACAAGACCAGCTCGTAGCATAAAGAAAGCCTTAAAGGAGGGAGAGAGCGAGAGGAGGAGTAAATTTCTCATTTGAATAAACGGATAATGGTGGGAGATTTTGTCTGCGAGATTAAGATTAGCTTTCGGCTAAGATTTGAGATTGAAGATCAAAAAATGTGGAACATAATGATAAAAAAAAACACTATTTTCTTTTTACTGAAAGGCAGAAAAGGATTTGCGATCAGTGCTGAAAAGCATCTAAGAAGTTCTGCATATTCATTTCTTGATTAAGGCTTATGTAAAAGACACATACAATACATTAGATATGTACGGTTGCATAAGTCCATGTTTCATGACTGATTTTTTTATGTGTAAGATGATGCGCTAACCGAGTTTCTAGTCTGTTGTTCTAAACACTGGAAACGAACATGCTGAAAAATATTTTGAAGAATAAACTCAAGTGGCTTTCCAAAGATAATTTTTTTATTTAAAAAAAAACATACACATGAAAAATGAAAAACGAGTTTTTGGTCTGTTGTACTAAACACTGGAAACGAACATGCTGAACGACGCGGCACAATTACGTCAATATGACAAATATGTCTAGAATCTCTTATCCATTCTATTGACTGAAAGAACTTTTAATTGGTATTCTGTTGAGAGTCTGATAAAAAATTGTACAAAATTCCTTCATGATGTACTGTGTGTTGTCAGAACTTTTTTATTACGACAATTAATGTAGGATAAACTGAAGCTATACTGTAGATAGTGAAATTAAACATCTCATTCTTTTTATAGTTAACTTACATTTTGCGAGCTAACCACACAGTGTACTAGACAGCTGAGTAGTCTGTTACAATAGTTTACAGCTTTTATTTTATTTTTTAAACATTTTATTATATTTTTAGTTTTTATTTGAATTACGTTTCAGTAAATTTGGTTATTTTTTAGTTTGGTTTTTAATAATTATATTTAGCTTTAATTTATTTGTATTTTAGTTTTAGTTTAAGTCATTTTAGTACTTAAACTTTAGTACTTACAAGGCAAATTGTTTAGTACTTACAAGGCAAAACAAATTTTTATTTTTTCTTAATTTACTAATATTTATATTGTACTTTATTTCAGCATTCTTTTAATTAATTTAGATTTTTTTTTTTAAGTTAACAACAGCAGGTCTATATCCTTTGCAAATGTTTCATCTTACAGTTTTATATTTATATTTTGTACATTTTTGTTTGCTCGGGCATTACAAATGTCTAGCTGGACTCGACAGGCGAACTACTCTGTGAGCTTCTTTTACCACTGACAACAATTGAGAAGTGTAATTTAATTATATTACAATAAATGGTTTACAAGTGCCCAGTTTTGTTTTAGAGGGCTCTTAAACGCCTGAAAACGATTTATATTTTCCCCTGTCCGCTGTGTTTCACATCCCAGCCAATGATAATACCAGTGAAGGGTTTCTTGTGACACCATCAGCTATTTTCCTCTGGTTTCAGAGTGCTTAGTTACGTGGCATTTACGGCTCAGGTGACTGGCAGATCTAAGTGCCCATGAGCAAAGATAGCAAATATTGTACTGAGGGGTCTAGTACCAGCTGAGAAGCTGCCATTGAGATGAATGCTAACCTATAGCTCAGTTAGCCACACAGATTTGCATAAAAGAGATGACACAGATGTCGGTGGAATTTTTTGATGTTGCTTATCCACTAATGAACCCCTCCGAAAACAACCATGTAAAACATCAAGGCCAAACAACTAAGGCACATGATCAGATGCCAAAAAAAACCCAAAAAACACAAGTGATGAAATATGCAGAGAGAAAGGGGAAAAGCTAGGCTAGAGGGCAATCCCACGGAGAGCTATTTCTCTCAGACGAGATGCATGTGAACTGGCCTTGAGTGGTGGAATAGCGGATAAATTGTTTGCCAGGAACGATAAATTTCCCCCTTTGCGCTGTGAAAGCACTGGAGCAGAATAGAGCAGTTAGCACGGATCCCTGAACACCATCACCCCTCCTCAATTTCTCTCTTTTCTATCTTTTTGTTTTCTTTCATTTATTCTCTTCTTCTCCCTTTCATCCTCTCTTTTCCACTCAGTCAGTTCGCACTGCATATGTCTGTCTCGCTCTCTCTGTCTCTGGTAATGTTCCATTCATTCTGTCTCCTCCTTAGTATTGTTCTTCCTGCTGTTCTCATGTCCTCCCTTATTACCTTTCAAATCTTTGCCACCGGCTCCCTAACTTTCTTCCTCTCTCTATTCTTTCTCTGTCAATGTAAATAGTACAAATTAAAGGAACAGTTCTTTAAAAAATGAAAAAGCTGTCATCATTTACTCAACCTCAATTCACTCCAAACACGCACGACTTTCCTACTTCTGTGGAATACAAAAAGAGAAATTCTGAGGACTGTATACTGGTTTCCCATTACAGTTATCAGGGACTGGAGCTTGCAAGCTTTAAAAAGGCTGCAAAAGTATCAAATATAATATCATGAATGATTTGTGCATATGCAGATTTCTGAGCCAAGTGGACAGTGAATGCAACTATAAAAAAAAAATTTTTTTTTATTAAATTACATTTTATACAGTATGATGAGAATAGAGGTGGTCACTGGCTGTCAAGTTAAAGACCAATTAAAAAATACAAAAAAGTAAACTATCATGTAATAGGTTTGATTTTATACCTGTATCTCCTTGCATGCTAAATGAAAATGCACTTAAAAATCTGCTAAGTTGTTTAGTCATGTCGTATCTGACCTTGGGTATCAAGTGAGCCAGGATGAACAGGTGCATGTCATTCCTGCTTTTTTTCCTCTGGTAAAAAACAAACATTAGCTATTTCCCAGTGGGTCAGAGAGTCCGTCATGCACAGCATCTCTTAAAGAAAAGCTGAAATTTCGATTTTTATTAGTGTTGTTTTGGAGGCTAATGTCATGAATGTGTTTCTACATGAATGTGTCTTTACATTAAGTTTTGGGCAATAAAAGACAAAACAAATGGTTGGCTCCTAGGCAAACTATTCCCAGTAATTTCCCCACTGAAGATAAAGATGTTGGTTGCTCAACAGCCCACTGATCATTGCGTAAAAATCTAAAGAATAACTGCATTAGATTTTGCAGTCCTAGAAAAGGCCAACTGCTGTTATGTATTCATCCCAACCAATTTTTATTTGCATCTGGTTTTTGGTGAAATGTAATTTTAAAACCCTAGCTGTAAAACTGTGAGTGGGTGTGTGTGTGTGTGTGTGTGTGTGTGTGTGTGTGTGTGTGTGTGTGTGTGTGTGTCGGTGTTGTGTGTGTGTGTGTGTGCCGTGGCGTGTGCGGTGTGTGTGTGTGTGGGTATGGTTTTGGTGTTGTTGGCAATCTAATACATTTCCGCAATTTTTTGAATAATAAAAATCATATATCATTATATAGTATATATATATATATAATATATATATATATATAATTATATTAATATATATATAGATATATATATATAATACTGTATAATCCCTTTTTGACCATTATCTTTTTCTAGAGAGAAAGAGAGATTGCTTGTTTTGATGCTGTCTTTAATTTGCAACATTATTTTTAGCATTGGTTTGAATATTGATTATAGATTAGATTCATTTTTTAACTGCACTGTCTCAGTTTCACAGGGCCCATTCATTCCCAAGCAGCTTGAAGAAACGGCTCCGGCCTGCACTCGACTGGCAGCATGAGAGCAGTTAACAGCATGCTAGAGCATTCCACAATTAACACAGCAATGGTTTCAAATGTCACGTTTGAATGCTCGTATTGATCCATAATTATAAATACCATCAAGCTGGAAAAATGCTACCATGTTGAGTGCGCTCAATGCTTTCTCTGTACGGTGCGTCCTTGTCAGTCATTACACATTTTTGACTCACTTCGTCTGGTTCTTAAGACGGGCATGGATTCCTCCGCATGAGTCAGACAGAACGATACCCCCTGTGTGGAGCGCTCTTGTGTTTTGCACAGACACGCTTCGTTGCATCTGGCTCGAGTGTACTTGAAGCGTGTGTCCCTGCTGTTTAAGACCTCTAATGTGACACTGGTGTTTTTTAATGCCTCAGCCATACCATATAAACCCCTAGCCCACAGTGTTTATGTTCATCATTTGGGGGGAAAAGTATTAGATGTAAATCATTTTTTAAAATACAAACTGGTTAATTATATATCTCCTTACTTAATCATTACTCATTACTCCGTGTCACATTCCTTCAGAAATCATTCTAATGTGCTTTTTTTTCTTCCAAGAAACATTTCTTAGTTTAGTTTATTTCATGTATTTAACAGGAACCATGCACAACAAAAATGTTGTGCCAAAGTTAGCTAGATAGCTAATTTGCATCTGTAGTCCCTGAGCAGGATGCTGTTACATAAAAGTACAGCAATCCATTACAATAAAACAAAATACAAAAATAAAAAAGAGAGAGCGAAAAAATAATAATATCACACGACAATATCACAACATCAAATCACAACAACAACAACAAATCTGTGATCACATACTTGATTTTTCTTAAGCCATATTTTAAGTGTCGTTTTAAAATGACTAAATGATGTACACTTTCTAATATTATGAACATGCATTGAATTCCATCTTTCTGCTGCCCAAACTGAAAAAGCTGATGGGCCCAAGAGAGTTTTTCGTACAGTAGCGAACAGTCACCATCTGACGGATGCCCTGGTTTCCCTACATTGTCCTTACAGAACGTCACACTTGCCTGTAGAGCAGGGGCGCAATATCAATGAATAATTTATACATCAAAGCACATATCTGCACAAAAAAAAAGTCAAACTCAATAATTTTCTATTTTATTATAGTACAATTATAAAAACTCAGAACTAATATCTATTTCATCAATGTTGAAAATAGTTGTTCTGCTTAATATTTTGTGAATTAATTTAATGTGAATAAAAGTTTATTTCTTCTTAAGTTAAAAAAGTCATGCAGTGTAGCTTCTAAAATATATTTATTCTTGTTTAAATAAGTTTTTTATATTTTAACTGCTAAATTAGTTTCTGCCGTTTTCTGCAGTATGATTCTTTAGTAAATGATGCAAATGATCACAAAATCAAAAATGTGGTCATGATCTGGCTCAGTTACTCTTCATTCATTAATGTTTGCGAAACACAATGCTGAAAACACAAATGTAACTGTCTGTAGCATTTATACAATATTAGAATTCGTTTTACATTCACATGCTCAAGAATTGTATTTTGCATTTGAATGCCTTTTGTATTATTATAATAAAAAACATTAGGTCACTTTTACTTGAAGGGTTGTGCATAAGACTGACATGACACCTTCATAATCATCACATGACACATGTCATGAATATGAAGGTTTTTTATGCATGTTTATGACAATTGTCATTAAGTGTCATTCGCTTAGTTATGTAATTTTTAATGCAAATATTACATTATTTGACCTAACCTAACCTTACCCCTAACCATATAGCCAATAACAAAGACATCTCAAACAATGTTATTTTTGCATTAAAAATTACATAACTGAGCGAAGGACACTAAATGACAGTTGTCATAAACATGCATAAAAAAAAACCTTCATATTCATGACATTTCTCATGTCATGATTATGTAGGTGTCATATCATGATTATGAAGGTGTCAGGTCATGATTATGTAGGTGTCATGTCAGTCTTATGCGCACCCCTTCAAGTAAAGTGTAACCAAACATTATAATGTAGAATAATAATTAATTATTAAATTCTGTAAATGATGCATTGCAATGCATTAATGCATTTTTACACCTCTTGAAAAGCGTCTTTGGAAGTGTTAAAAATGATAGCGGGAATTAAAATCCCTATATGATGTTTTGAAGATTTATGCACAGTATGTGAAGAAACTGTGACTTTATTATTATTTTACATAAACCCACCACATTAAGAGATCAAATTGATTTCTATGGCTCTTATCAAATGACACAATATAACAAAAATTTGACTTTGTGGTGCTGATTATTATTGTACAATTTATTTTCACGCAGCATTAATATTTTGGTAAATATTTAGGCCAGGTAAATTTCAGAACTTCTGTCATTAATTATGAAACATTGGTTCAGTATAGAGAAGTTGTTGTACTAATTTTGCCTGTTTTGTTTTTTTTAAGATATTTAGCTTTTTCAAGGACGGGAACATTCTAGAAGTTTCTGTAACATTCATGGATATTCTGTAATACTCCAGTGCTTTCTGGAACATTCCAGAACATTGTCGGACAAAAATCATCCAGCGTACACTTCTGAAGTTTTGGACGACTAATTTTTGTTAAAATGTTGTTGTTAGCTCAGTATTATGCATGTAGCATGTCATTTTTATGCATGAGTAATAACAGATTAGCTTGTGTAAGTTGTCAACATATTTTTTTTAGTTTTCATGAGCACTGTTAATGCGGTTTTCATATTCAGCATGTCAAACTTCATAACGAAACATTAAAAATAAAACCCAAACAAAACTTTTCTAAAACTTGTTATGAATCAGCTTTAGGAATTTTCTTCATGTGCATAAAAACATGATTTCTTTATCGAAAAAAATAGGTTTTATCCATCTGTTGTTTAACTTCATTTATTTGTCTCCTCGTGACAGGAGAAATCAGAACAAGCAGTGGGAGACACAAAGGTGAAATCTGATTTGACCAGAAATGTGCATACTTATTACATCGCGAGGACTGGTTTCGTAAACTCACGTATGTTGTCGGTGCTCTCCTGTATAGTGTCGGTTTTGAGGAGGTTGTCTGCGAGCATGAAGGCGCCCGTCTCCACCGTGTCCAGCAGCATGGTTGCGCATCGCAGCTGCTCGGCCACAGACAGCTCCCTCCACGCCGCCTGGGATCGCACCTGCAGAAGGTTATTCACCGTTTCGACCATGGCCTGCAGGAGAGAGAAAAACAGAGATGTCAGCATTCTGGAGGTGAGGGACATACAGTACATTCTGACACCTGAACTTCACAATAAGGACATATTTCCCAAAGTGCCCACCTCTCCCATAAACCATTTCTCTTCCACTTTCACCCACACTCACACACTACACGGTTTCTGTGCTGGACTATAAACCTGTCAAACTGAGGAAAGATCCACAGGGAGCGTGAGACATTGTGAAAATGAAAGAAGCTGTCATCACACACACACACACCCTCGCAAACGCTCACACACAAAGGTTCACACAAGGCAAGGGGTAATTTATGGCTCTATACGAGCACTATATAGGAAAATGAAATGCCTCAGCTGTGCGGCGGAAACTAATATAAGAGTATTTAAAAAAGTGCGATATTAAGATATTAAGCCTTTTAAATTTGGCAGTGAATATTATCACAGGGATATTAAAACCTCAACCTTGATATACAAATAAGATTTAAGGTTGTAGTTTATTAAAAAGCTTGCTGAGTATATCGCGGCACATTACAATGTTGCTTTTCATTTGAAAAAGTGCAGCATGCTGCAACATAAACATATGGACTCACAAAGCAGGCCAAATATATTCGTCACTTTCACAAAAACGCTGCTAACAATAATTCCAGATCAGATTCCTTTTATTTAAAATAGATCATGTCTCTATGGAAGCTCATGACCTTGCATTATTATTACTGCACATATAACGTGTATAATATCTGTGGCGAGGAGATATGTAATATAATTAACGTCTCTCACTGTAGTGCACTCATCCGTAGGGATGGACAGAGGGATGTTTTGTCGTTTGCTGCAGGCTAATCTGGCCATTGGGTTGAATCATTCTGCCCCAGTAACAGTAGAGCGGTGTGTTTGTTGTGTGTCGTGTGTGTGTGTGTGTGTGGTGTGTGAGAGAGAGTGATTGTCTTAAAGGCGGATGAGTATATTTCATTTGGACACCCCACCTAAAGTAATACCCTTTTACAGAGAGAGAGAGAAAAAGAGAGACGAGATGAGAGACGATTGGTAAAAGGTAAAAACGGAAGATTTATATTTTGCTTCCTCACTCAAAACTGCTTCTGGGACATCTTGCTGACAACGGTGTCAAGGCTGTGTGTAAGTGTGTGTTGTGTGTGTTGTGTGTGTGCACGTGGGTGCTCTTACTGTGGAGACCAGATAAGAGATTTTTTAAAACTGTTTCCTCACACACACAGAGGCAATACTCTCCACAGACTTGGTAAATGGAGCAGAACTGAAGTGCTTTGAAGCTGAGGAGCTAATCCAGCATGAAGAAACACACACACACACTGCATTACATATTAGATGACCACTGAGAATCCATATTTACTTGATGTCAGCACCGGGAGGCTTCAGACAGTTGTCATGGAATCCTGTAATTGTCTCTGTCTAAATCAGCAGGATCAATTGACATTTCGATAAACTCATTTAATCTCAGCAGAGTATTTGAAAATGCACTCCGTCATTTTTTGGTTCAAGTTGCTTTGCAGTCACCTTGGACTAATGCTATCCTAGTGGGTTGTGGATGCGGGATCATGAAAATGAATAGATTTTGGTTATCAAGCCATGAACAAAACGTGGCAATTTCTAACGGCAAGCGTCCCCACCCCTCATATTAGAATATAAATTAATATTGCATTCTGTGAATTAGAATTGTTCTGTGAATCTAAATTATTTTTAAAAAATCTATTCTTTGTGGTGACCTGCTCAATTAAAAAAAAAAATTATTAGGCTTCTAATATGACTGGAGTCTTCCTCTGATGTTAAGATTTAAAACATATTTTTCAAAATTACTAGGGGTAAAACCGTTTAATATAAATTCCCTAAAGACAATAAATAACAACAACAATAGATAATAATATACTTATTATATATTATTATAATCAATTAATTGTTGAGTGCTATCTGGTCAGAACTGCCAGCCACTGGTTTTGTATCTAAATTACAGCAAAATAAAAAACCATCATACACATAAATACGAAACTATAAAACGATAATAAAAAAAACGAACCCTTATGCAACATTTAGACCTCAATTATCATCCTTGGGTTCAAATCAGTTATAAATCCGTCAGGTATTGGCAGGGGTTGATGAGCGGTCTGGCTCATTGAGATATGCATCATCATTTCTACCTCTAATCCGTTCTTCTCTGCTTTCCTTTTATTCAGTCTGAGGCCGAGCTTTTCCTTGGCTTATCTACTTATTCCCTGTGCTTTTTTTTTTTCCACGGTCTGTGTGGTGTTGTGTTTATCAGTCGCCTGAGGACCACGCTGACCATTGCTGACACCTACTCTTTCTCCAGGAGAAAAATTGCTCTGCTTTTATACTGCAAAAACTGCAGCCCACGTTCCCCAAGTGCAGATGCACCGCACAGACACACAAACAACCAATATGATTCATATGGTGTGACAGATACGGCGCAACACAAGTATAAAGCAGTTTTATGTTGAAATCTTTACATCTATGTAGATGCTGAAGTGATATGGAACATGAATAAGAAACCAATGACAATATATGTGTGTCTACACACACACACACACGACATATAAGGACAGAATGAAGTACCTGTATGAAGAAACGGCACGATCGCTCTCTCTTCTGGAGCTGAAAGACACAATGTTAAAACATTACAATAGCAATAACTCACAAACACAACTACACATGAAAAATCACAGCACAAATTTAATAATTCAGAGCCCAATAAGAAATAAAGCCTAATTAGCTGAAACAATCTGCAATCATTTAGTAATAAATAGTTAGGGAATCATGATTCTATTATGTATCAGAGCAGAATTAGAACCAAAATGAATCTGTTACTGAGTTACCGTCACCATGTTGACTAATGAAACTGAAACTGTAGCCACAAAACATTCCTGCATGTCTGCCAGGGCAATAATACTGTAAATATACAAACAAACACCAGTGAGACGTATAAAGTCTGAATGAAGCAGAGGTGTCTGACTGTGTCTTATTGCAGATGAGCTGATGTTTGTGTAATTGATAACTTTAGCTGGATGCTGGTAATAGGAAACTGACAGGCTGGATGTTTAAAGTTAGTAAAGTGATATTCAGGCCCTGCAGTGTTCAGCTGGCTCCTGAGAGAATGAATGAGATGCCCTGCTCTAGATTTAGACACATTGAATGTGATGTGTGTAATTTTTTTGACGTTAAAATACTTTCTCCTATTGCAGCTTTATGCGCAGAGAAAGCAGAGCTGTCTGTTGAGGGCAAGTCCTTACGACGTTCTCAACTGGTTTTTGCGTCAGCACCCAGATTTTGCCTGGACTAAAATAATTTGTTGTACAAAAGTAAATGAAAATGTCTTTAAAACCAAGCGTAGAAATGTATTAATATGATCATAAACCGCAAAAGGTCCAACCAGATGCAAAAGAGTGACAGGAAAATTCACAGTTTTTTTGTGCTTTCAAAACTATTTTAAGTAATTAATGCACTCAGCATATATAATATACAGTCATTTAGATTTTGTTTAGGATGAATGGATGTTAATTATCTTTAACATGCCGTCACCAGTTTAATTTTAATATTGTTGTTAATACTAGGTGTAAACTATTAAACTACTGAATATAATGCATGATAATGCAATAGGGAAATTGCCATTTGTTGGTTCTCTTAATGTAAATAATTGTATTGGATAAATATGCACTGGCTTCAAACAGGTATTTTAAAAGTATTTGAATATAAGTGATAATAATATATTTTTTTTTTATTTAAATGTACAATTTTTAAACGTATGTAGTCTCTGACAGAGCATAATTCTATGTTTTCAGCTAAGCAAAATAATGAATATTTCTATTCTGGTGTCACAATTGTCCCGTGCACTGGGAACCAGCACCAAGATCAAGCTTATTCAAGACCAGCTCTGATGTAATATTAAATTGAGCATTTTTAATAACTTTCTGTTAACTGTTTAGCATATGTCTTAAAAGTTCCTTTTTAAGTTCCTTTTTAACTTGTCTTTATTTTGGCTTTGTTTAAAGTATTGTGAGAGTACATTGTGACATCAATATCATCAAACGGAATCATGAGATAAGTGTATCGTTACACTCCTAGTTAGCTGCATTTGAATATTTTCACTAAGCATTGTTTCTTCTATGAACACACCTGTGACTTTTTTTGGGTCGTGAAACACCAGTTCTTTGATATGCATAATATATATATTTGTGTGCATTAGATGTCTGACAGGACACAAATTCATCTGTGCATATGTGTATTGCTGTGCAGTCAGCGTGCGCGTTTCACCACTTTGAAGTTTTTTGTTGTTGTTGTTCTTTTATGTCGGGGCTTCTTTTGTTAATTTGAAAAACTCACCGGGGCTTCATGAGCTGTTTTAATTTGTGTGTCCTTATTTAGAAGAGTGTGTGTGGGTGTGTGTGAGTGTACGGATTTCTGTCTATCGAGCAGTAGCTGTTTTTAACGGGATCTTTTCCCATTTGGGCCTTAAAGCCTTTGATCTGTGGGCTGCCACAGGATTACTGCCTAAAACACTGTACTCTGCACAGAATTGGAGCACTACTTTCTTTCCCACTCCTTTTCGCACAAAAACACACATTGATACAATGAGCTTTCTCAAACTTAAAGAAAAGGCAATGTAATTAACATGTAATAATTGTGTAATTACTACCTGCACAGTGTATGTGGTTTATTAACAGCTCGGATACCTTGTTTAAGCTCCGTGCCGCTGTGTCTTTTCCCCCCGGGGTGAGATTTCGCAGCTGTACATCCAGTAGTTCCACCAGTTGTGCCATGGCTTTGACTGTAGATGGGACATCTCCGGGTCTCAGCTCTCCCTTCGTCTGTTCAGCCAACTCTCGTGCTACTATAGCAGCCGTTTCTCCCGATCTCATCTACAGTAAGAGAGAGAGAGAGAGATGTACGTGGGCATATTGATTTTATTCTCTCTGTCCTTTGATGGCCGAATAAGTAGATGAACAAATTGGCTTCATAGATTTGTGATTCTGCCTATTTTCTGATTTGCTCTCTGCAGTACGAAGGAAACCCTTTCACATTACTGATAAGCTTCAGTCATTATCACACTTTACCACACATGCACACTCACACACACACGTGCCACATGATTTCAAGCCGCTGCTGCACGACACTTTTTGCCGCGCTGCTCTCTCTTTGTAATTTTGCCGCAAAGTGAAATAAATTGCAGCTGATATTGACAGTTGAATTTTTGGCTCATTTTGTTGTGCACTAAAGCTGTTTTGCTACAGGCTGCTCTTTGTGATAAGCTTTTGTGCCTTCTGTTAAAAAAACCTTCAGGCCAAATTATGCTTTAAGAATATTTGCTATAGGCATATCGCTGTCCACTGAATTTTTTTAATAGGCTGATATGCCATTAGCTTGTTTCCCATGCTGCCATGTTTTTACTCACTCTCTGAGTGATGTGATTGGTCCATGGTGAGGTGCAGTTGCTCAGATCTGGTCCCTTCGGATCCCAGTAGCCAAGCAAACAATTAAACGTGGCTACACCTGAAAAATAATAATAAAGAAAAACATGAACACAGCACACACACACATTCACTCAGGCATATGCACATCCACACTGAGAGAAACATGGCCTTGCAATTGCTGTCAAAGCAAACACACACACAAGCAGGGTGAGAGATTTACAAGCGGTACATAATGTGTCAATCAACAGCTGGCAGCTGCCCACATAATGAGGTGGCACTGACAGAACACCTGAACAAGCTAACCGCAGTAACAGCAAATACGTGTTTTTAAATATTAACTCAACATACTCAGAGGTAAATACATACCTCTCATAACTTTTACACGTTCATGTCCACATACAATGGCTTGAACAAGTATTTGTCATACTTAAATCACACTTAAAAGAGATTGTTCACCCTAAAATTTAAATTCTGTCATTATTTACTCACGCTCTTGTTGCTCCAAACCTATATGCTGTTTTTATCCATTGAACTCAAACGAAGATTTCAACAGAAAGTTAATGCACCTCTTTTTTTTTTATAAAATGAACCTGGATGGTGACAACTGGCTCCAAAAATGACAAAAAAGACCATGAAGTGATCTTTTGACTTCCAAATCTTGTGAAGCATTGAAGAACAACCAAAAATGTCATATTTCATTTGTCATTAATATTAGTAAGCGATAATCTGCTCATCCAGAGCAGCTCTTAAATCTTATTCATGTTTATTCAGTTACGGTCCTTTTATTGTTTATGGTAATTGGTTGCAATTAACCTTTTAAACATTTAGACATTTCTCAAAATATATTCTTTTGTATTCCATAGAAGAACGAAAGTCATCCAGGTTTGGAACAACATGAGGGTGCAAATGATTTTTGGGTGAACTATCCTTTTAAGTCCATGTGAAATGTTTTGCAAATGTTTTTAAAATCTCTATCTTTCTAATGAATTATACGGTACTTTGGTTTTGAATTTTGTTACATATTGTGGAGTCATTCTCACATTTTTAGGGGCCACTTTATTTCGGTTAAATAATAAATTACTATGTAATTATTTGTACTGCGAGAATTCCTATTGTTAAACATAATTATAAAGAATTACTAATGAGGAGTTTAGCTCTAAACACCGGAATGATAAATTAATTACAGGTTTGAATAACGAATTCAATTTTATCAGGAGCTTTGTTGCACTGTTGAAGTGTATCAAATCTTTCCAAGAGCGCAACACACACCACTTCTCACACACACACACACACACACACAGAGCAAGCTAAAGGAGTTGCTAGATTCGATACACATTAAACAAATAAACCTCTGCGCGCACACACTGCCCCTAATAATAGATTAATCACTCTCTTACTAACCTATGGTGCCAGGTGGGCACGGTTGCTTAGCAACCTGTCCCTGGTGTGTCCGTGGCCAGGAGATTTCAGCAGTGAGACGTGGGGCGCAATAGTCAACAGTGACTGGAGTCTGCAGGGATGGAGGCGACCGTGTCAGGGCTTCTGGGAGGATGTTGTTATGACGGCGAGGCGGAGCCATGGTGGTTGTCCTGGTAGTAGTGAGGGAGGGGCGGAGCGTGCCCGTATATGGGCGTGGAGGAGTCGTGGAGCTGCGTGCTGGAGGAAGTGCATCAGGAAGCAAGACTGAAGAAGGAGGATCTGGAAGAAGAAAGAAGAGAGTTTTAACACTTACAATAGAAATGAACGTGAGATTTCGCAATGCTATACAGTAGTCAACATTTGAAGTGGATCAAAAAAGTTAATCAAAGTTGTCCTAAGAAAATAATTGGTTTTAGGTTTTAGGACAACTTTGATGCATTTTTTTGATCCACTTCAAATGTTGACTATTATATGTCAATTTAGATATCACAGCAAAAACTGATAGTCTATTAAACACTCCTTTATTAAAAGAAATAATGACCATACAACTATTAATACATATATATTATATTCTTAATAGCATGTGTGTGTGTGGTTTTTGTGGTGTTTCCCAGAATATTAAATAAAACAATGCCATTGTAGCTGTAAAGAATTATCGCATTTAAAAATATATATTTATTTATTATATGGAATTTCACATTTATGATTTTTAATAATACAAATATATAGATAGACAGATAGATAGATAGATAGATAGATAGATAGATAGATAGAGATAGATAGATAGATAGAGATAGACAGACAGATAGACAAATTTGTTATGAAATATTACAATTTATAATCATTTGAAGGAAAAATTAAGTAATTGATAAATATTTAGATTTATTCTATAATAAATATAATTTAGTATTTATGAAATCACACACACACACACACAAAACAAACCTATATATAATACATATTATATTACATTTTAATATTAATTAAAAAGCAATGTGTCTGTCACTTATATAACAATTAAAATACTTCACTTATTTACATTTCACATGCTCTTTTAAATATTAGAAAATTGCATTTCTATATCAGCTGTTTAAGCACAGACATTTGCCCAAAAAGTACTGCTAAAACAGAGACATCTTCAATCTCAGTCTCTCTCTAGGCATCTCTGCTGTTTCAGGGATGACTGACTGAGTCAGGTATCTGGAGAGTGTTTGTGTGTGTAAATGTGTGTGTGTCTTTGTGCCCTGTGCAGCAGTTGGGAGTGTATGTTTTGACAGGCCAGATCCCTGAGTGCAAGGACTTCAGAGAGGCAAAGATAGATGATGTTTAAACGTCATGACTCCTCATTGGCACACTCTGTTCCTTTCTGTCTCTCTCTCAAACACACAAGCACACACCTGAGGGCCTGAATCAGGCATATAGCAGTCAAATGCATATATGTAGCTTTGTTTATTGATATAAAGTGAGAAAGAATCTGTGTCAGAAGCTCAGGAGTTCACGTGGCAGGGAGTAAACATCCCTTAAAACCTGGGCTAGACTAAACTATGCTGTAAGAGTTCTGTCTACAATACATGTGCGTGTGGATAGACACGTACTGGCACACACACACACAGAGCCGAAGAGCAATACTAAAGCGATAGCTTCCCTCTCTTTTTTTGTTTCTTTTTGTCTCTTATTCCCTGTATCTCTGTCTTGCCGTGTTTATCTGGAGATGCTCTTGTTGCCGCAGCGACTGCTGGAAAAAAGGACAGAACTCTGAAGAGGATATAAGACAAAAACTAGAGGACAGAGATGCTACTTCTTTTCCATTTTCATGTTTGTCTGTGAATTGGCCATGGCGATGTACTTTAATAAAAAGTGGTTATGAAAAGAATGCAGGAACAAGATCCCACAAGGCTCTATTCTAGGACCAATGAAAATGTCTTTTAACTGTAACTGAAACATATAGTTTTATATATTTTTATATGTTTTCTGCCTTTAAATTATATGCGGTGGCACTTTATTTTACAGCCCTGTTCCACATATACATACTATGTACGTATTTTAGCAGTTACAATAACTGGGTACTAACCCTGAACCTACCCTAAACCTAACCTTAAACCATGTAGTTACCTTATACTTAACAATACTTTCTTGGGTAAGAACACTGTATGTACACATACTGTAAAATAAAGCGTAACCTTATATTCAATATAAATTTCAATATTTATACTGCATTAGCACTGATTAGAGGCATATCATTGTTTAAAAAAAACAACTAAAACTAAAACTCAGTACTATAGGTACTAAAACCCATTAAAACATGGTTAAAAATAAGCAGTACATATTTTCCATAAGCAGTTACACATTCCACATTGTTAAAAAAATAATAATATTTTTTATTTATATGCTCCAGGATAACAAAAGAGAGTAATAAACACCAAAATTACAAAACAAAATTACAAAATTGATAAAAAAAAATTAATATGCCTATATGAAAATCTGAAATACTGAATCAGGACTTTGAAATCAGTTGATTGAGTCACACACACAGTTTGAACTGATTCACTGCTCTAAATTGTAAAAAGAAATCTGTCAAAAGAAATCTTTTTATTGCAAAAGCACGTAAAAATGCTGCAGTAACAATCTATTAAGTGGTTAACTGTAAGTTACTTTAGCATTAACTACCATTTAAAAGTTTGGTAAGTCTCTTATGCTCATCCAGGATGCATTTAATTCATTTTTTAAAAATCAGTAATATTGTGAAATATTATTAGAATTTAAAATTGCTTTAATTTATATTTTAATGTCTATGTAATGTGTATTTTAATGTATTGTATTTTAAAATACAATTCAGCATCATTACTCCAGTCGTCAGTGTCACATGATCTTTTAGAAATCATTCTAATATGCTGATTTGCTGCTTATTAAACATTTCTGGTTATTATCAATGTTGAAAACAGTTGTGCTTGTCTGGGTCGGGGGGAGCATCCCCGCAGTACTGCTTACATTGCAGATCCGCCACTGACCCTGCCCTAATAGCTTTAGCACATGATGTACTTGCCGGTGCATAAATTATACCTGAAAATGTGCACTAACAAAACTGTGCAATCATAAGGCAGCGTGAGCCCTCGTTTGCAGTTCCGAATGAAAGATAGTTCCTCTTTCTTAGACTATATCCCACCAGACAGCTCTGGCTTATTATAGAGATGCACTGATCCAAATATCCCCTCACATCTCCTCTCATCACTTTTCCTGCCCTCTTTTCTCTCCCCCACCTCCCTCTGTGCGGCAAATCTGACTGTGATTTTAAAGGGCTGCTGAGTGAAATGAAAGCACTTCCTGTTTCTATTTCTGTAACTATCTGTGTGAGGAGCTACTGAGGCAAGACTCGGAAAGCAGCAGAGCATTCTACAGTGACTAATCGCTCACACACACGCTCACAGACAGGCACGGCACCCTCCCTTCCTTTTTCTCACAGAAGCCATTAAATGACAAACCAGCCCTTTCATTCACCTTCCAAATCTCTCCATCACTCCTTTCTCGCCGATGACCGCCTGTCTGCCGTGCCCTCAATGTCTCTAGATTGTCATCTCCATGATACAGCCCACTCAGACACAATAGGGGTACAGATAGAGGGCAACGTGTGTGTTTTCCAACGGAAAGGGTGCTTTGATTGGCGGCTGATCAAAGGAAGTCTTCCGTTCTCCGCCTTGATGGAAAGATGGCTGACTCACTCCTTGAGGGTAAAGGTCATTTATCCTCTATTGCTCCAAACACTTTTAAAGGCAGCGTGACTTCAGAGTGGGCTTCCAGCGCGGTCTGTTAAGCCCATCTCTTCCTGTAGACTAACATGAAAGAGAAGGCGATATATAATCAGACGTCTATTTCCGACTGCTGGCTTGTCGGAAAACCGCTGTATGAAATTGGGTCATTTGATGTTTGGTCATACTTTCAGGTGTGACCGGAACGGCGAGTCTTTCGGGGCTGCTCAACGCACACAGTCCTGTTAAATATGCCACAGCCCACACAGAGACAGGAAACAATGTCACCTTGCTGATCAGGACCAATCAGAAGACAGAGCCTTGGCAACCTCGCAAGGAATCGGTGATTGGTGCAAGTTTGTGCTGCTGTTTATGATGAAATTTAAAACCTGGTCAAATATCCACACAACTCGTTTAACAAAGATGCATGGATAGAGCGATCAAACAGTGTATCTATAGCAGTCCCATTTAAGTCGGACTTAAAACGCATGAATGTCTTTGCACTATATGACAAAATATTAAGAAAATAATGTTCAAAGTTCGGGTGTCACAGATTTAAATTTTTTTTTTTTTTTTTTTATTCTTCGTTTTATTTAGGAAAGGCACAATAAAACATTTCCCGAAATCTTGAGTAACAGTTCAACCTCGGTTTTTGTTCACATTGTGGACCATGTTAATTTTTTAATTTTGTTAAATCATGTTAACATGCAGTATGTAAATGGAGTACACTTTATTTAAATCCCATATTTAAATTGTAATAATATTTCGTAATAATACTGTTTTTTTACGGTATTTTGATTCAATAAAAGCAGCCTTAGTGAGCATGAGACGGCTTCTTTCAAAAACATCAAAAAAATCGTTCAGCCCCCCCCCCCCCCCATTGAACAGTAGTGCATCTGTCACACAATGTCTTGTTCAAACTATAAAATAATGAACATGTTGTTCAAAATTAAGATAAAATATCTGGGCACAAAATAATTTGCATGCATTCTGGTTGTTTAATGTGTCTAAAGTGTCCCTGACACCAATTGGTTAAAGTAATTGTAAGAACAGCTCAGTGACATTCGTTTTCAGAAAAGGTCTAGAATCATTTGTATGCAAATGCCACTTGGTTTGATATTTTGCTAAATATTGGCAGGACAGTCACACCTCCCATCCTGCCATTCTCTCTTTTCCGTTCCACCCATTTTAAGTGTGACTTCAGTGTCCAAACACTTTCTGGGTCCACTAGTTATAGGTCCTAAAAAGAGTGAGTTCAGAAACAAGAGAGAATTTATAATAATGAAGATGCAAAATATACACAATTATACAAAATATACTCCACCATATAGGAAAAATGTAAGCCCAGCCTCCTCTCCTCTTCCTCCTGTTATCAGCAGTACGGTAATAATAGCAATGTAAGTCCCCTTGGTGGGGTTACCGCTGTAATCCGCACTCTTATCCTCTCACATCTACATGGTGAGATGCTCTAGGTCAGCAGTCTGTGTAAACGTGTGTGTGTATCAGGTTGTGAGCAAGAGACACACACTAACCCAAAAGGGCCAACAGCCACAACATGAGTAAAATGGGTGTTGCCAGGGATCTTCTAGCCATGTTTGACGCCCTAGGCGAAATCTCCTATAACCCCCCCCCCAATTATATATATATATATATCTAATATATATATATATATGACGTATATAATTATTTTCAGACAACAGTTGCTTGTCACATTCATATTGGTTGTCATAGTAATGACACTAATTTGTGGAGATTCAGTGCATGGAATTCCACAAATCTGAATGCATTATTTGAAAATTGACTGTTAAGATAAACATTTTACACAATTTAGTATCTGTAATATCATTATGTTGCCACTAGATGCCTGTATAGCCATATGTAACAATCCCTAGTTGCTAAGAAATTGTCATCACACACAAATTAATTTTATTACATTTTAATTTGGATACTATATACTATACTACTACATATTGCTTAGATATTATCAATGGCTACTTTTTGTCTTTATCTGTTTTTTGTTCATTTTTTTTTGTTTCTTGAACATTGATTTAAGTGTCAGTTATTGCATTATAGCAGTCAAACCTATAAAACCCCTTGTTACCCAAATAATTAAAATCTTTATCGTGGCATAAAAGGACCAATGCAGCTACTTATCATTTTGCTAACGTTTTACGCTTAACGTCCCTTTAAATAACGTGAAGCTCTGACGGTCTATGACGCTGTTTATGTTTTATAGCATTAAGCGCGGTTTGTTTGTGTGAAGGTGATTTCGATGAATTTGATTCAGCATTTCGACACCTCCGTATGGATGCATTTAACTCGACAAAGCGGTTTAATAAAGGATGTTTTGATTTTGTGAATTAGCTGATTTTACTATACCAATATTTTTTAATTGGCTGTTAACGTTTGTTGGGAATATTACACAAAATGCTGATCCTTTAACAATGCATTGGCGGAAAAATGCACACCTTTTGGACAAATCTGCCTCATATATTTGGACAAATGTGCCACAAAAGTGATACAAATACTGCCTAAACAAAATACTGCTTTTGTTCACTTTATTTACTGTACAAATATTTTAAATTAGCTTTATTTAGCTTTATTGCATGGCAAAAAAAGTGTTACTTTGCCAAAGCACTGACAGAACCCATTGATCTAACGGTGTTGTTGAGCGCTCCAAATGCAAACTTTGCATGCAACAATAAGGCAGCAATTGACAGCACTCTGATCAAGTGGCATACAGGCAACGTCAGATTGACAGTACTCTAGCCCAATAATGTTGGGGGATCCAGTGGGGGCGGCAGTCATATTTTAGGGTGACCGTGCCACTCTTTATCACAACCCGGCTAAAAGTGCCAGTACGTGCGCTCATTGGCGCCCTTCAGCTGGTGGCGCCCTAGGCGAACGCCTAGCTCGCCTATGCCTAGAAACAGTCCTGGGTGTTGCTACATAAACTCAGAACTCTTTCCCTGCCAGAGTTTTTTTTTTTTAAGTTGCCAGCCACTGCCAGCATTTTTTATCATTTTCACAAAACTTTCATGAATATCTAAACTTGCAATATGTCAAAAGAAAGAACAGAACCTCTGATTTTTATAAAAACAAACCATTTTATTCTAGCTTCATGCATTCTTTTATTATCAACACTTGAATGTGGGTAAGTTTCATTAAAAAAAAGGCAATATTTTGAACAAAAAGCTGAGAAAATCACATTTTTGTCAAAGACCACGTCTGGATCGGATTCAGATGGATGATCAAAACACAGATGGAGTCGATCGCTTCCATCAACACACCCAAAGCTTCACAGTCCTAAAACACTTCCTGAGTCAACATTTCATTCAGTAGCGTTAGGCAGTTTTGATTTACAGTATATGCTGTTTAATGATTGATGATCGCGTTATTTTACATATGCATCTGCTTGCATACGCAACCGCTTGTTTCTGTTTCTTCTTCACTGTGTTTTGATCTGGACATTCAGTACTCCATCAGAAGATGTGTAATAGCGCCCCCCTACTGTATAACACTGAAAAACTCCAAATTCGGTCAATGGCGGGGAAAGACTTTCTAAGGAACTGGAACATAAAACATGATTTAAATGAATTGGTTCTTTCGAACAGCTTGTTCGCTTCTTTTATGTTACTATGTGGTCCCTGACATCCTGGTGTAAGATATTACATGCACAAAAATGTTCCAATAAAGCCATGTGTAGGTGATTATAGTTTTTTTATTTAGCTTTATTCGTAACAGTGTTTGCTGTAATTTCATATTTCCCAGTTTAGTTTGCTGCAGCCATGATTCAGCTCATATAAAACATAAAGTAACTTAGAAACCTAAATATGATTTGTATTTAGACCTCAGCTGAAAAAAAAAAGATAATAAAATGCTATTAATTAAAAATAACTCTCTTTCATATATATGCTAATAAAAGTTTCTAACAGTCAAGTCTCAAATATATTTGCAGCGTATTTTATTCCCAACATTTTCATAATTCAGCTATTAAAGTAACTTACATCAGTCAAATCTTCAAAATACTTAATATTCGCTTCTGAATTCAAAGAGTCAGTGACTCACAAGACAGACATGTTCAAATGAAACGCTTCTTACTTCAGTGAGCTATGAGAACTGATCAGACTGATTCAGGAACGAATTCTATAGACTTCTTTTGTGAAACGTTTCAACTGATTCACTAAAAAGATCTGACTCAAAATAACGATTTACTGGCATCAGTAGGAATGATCACTATAAAGAATCTAACCCTCACCGAAGTAAATTAAGTGAGCTATTCAAATCAATGCTATTCAAGTCCAGTAAAGAACGTCTTTTAATTACTTTGTCCTCCGTGGAAAATTCACAATCAGAGGTTTATCTATAATGCTTTAAGCATTATGGTTCTCAGTTGTTTTGACTCAAGGTCCTCAATTGTCCACAGCAATATTCAGACATCCTGGATATGGATTAAGGATTTGTTATTCACAACTTCTACATAATAAAATATATTTTAGATCTTGGCATGACTAGAAAAAATTATTTTGTTGTTATAATAATGGTCATGGAGTTATGAGATTTTATAAATTAAATGTTTTTTTTTTTTGTTTGTTTGTTTTTTAATTCTATTTTTTTTTTTCAATTCAATTACTTTCAAAATTAGGCTACCTCATGTATCAAGGATTTTCAAGATAGTTGGAATTTTAGTTGTCTTGGTTTATTTTAAAGTCTTTTAAGTCATGCTGAGGATCCCAGTTTGAGAACCACTAGCCTAAAGTTTTATTTTCCTTGCATTTCAATCAAAACAAAAATATGAGGAACAAAATAATAACGTGTCTTCCTGTTTTTGTGACAGGTGCAGTATCATTTTGAGACAGACACCAGCTTGTGTGTACTGCTGTGACTGTGAGTGACTCAATGATCTGTGCTGTTTGCCACAATTTTTCAAGGAAAAACAACTTTGTCCTACTCTCATACTTGCAAAAATATAATAATTAAATTAGACATTAGTATCACTTTACTTACAATTATTCATGAGATCATACAATGCAACTATATGGTTCATTATGAGGCATAATTAATGCATTAAAACTACTTTTATACTGCATTATAAAGACTTTAAGTAAAGACTTTACCTAAATATCGGATAAATACTTTAAAAATATTTTACAAAAATAAACAATATGTAAAACACAGTTGCACTTGCATAAGAAATATTTATTAATTTTTAATTTTAGACCCTGCGTGTGTGTGTGTGTCTGTGCGTGCGTGTGCGCGTGTGTCATGTGAGAATGTTTTTGAACTCTGAAGTGCGTGCACACAAGTGTGAGTGTGAACATCACTCCATTACTGATTGATCTGTGTTAAACTCCCTGCTGGCAGATCCAGATGCATTCTTGATCTTGCGGATCGGTTTAAATAAAGTTTTCCCTCTGTGCTGAGCTGTAATTGCCAATGGAGAGAGTTGTAACCGTATGTAAGACATTCCCTCATTTAATAAAAGCAGAGAACAGAAGTCTTCACTCCACTAAAGGAGCACGGAGGCTATTCCACTTAAACTATATGCGGTGCCAATCCTAACATATTACATTAGCATCAGACTTTAAAGCAAACCTAGAGGAAGAGGATTCTGGGTAGGAGAGTGAGAGAGTTAGTCTGTTGAGAGTGCGCTTTAAAGTACAGCAGATTAAACTGCTATCACCTCTGCAGTAAGACTTCAAGATGGTGAGTGTTACATGTGAAACACTTGTGTGCATGTTTTTTATTTCCTCAGTGTGAACATGCTTAAAAGCACAGAACTGAATATCTGAATTTTTTCTGAATATGGCTCAGAGTGTGTGTGTCTGTGATCTTTGGATGTACAGTTGCATATGTGAGAGAAAAAAAAAAGAAAAGATATCAAATAAATGGTGGAAATTCAGAATCTCACTGCTGATACTGATAGACTTTTATTTGCATAGGCTATCTGTTTTGTTTTAGCACTATTCACGATGCAAATCAGGTTAATAATAATGAACGCTTACAAGCTGCAAGCCACAATCCCCCGTCTCTGGTCTGTTCTGATTGCTATATTGTGGAGGATGTAATCGATATACTTTACTGGGAATGTACAGCATTACTCCACCACTGTGATCCAGACACCTGAATTGGCTCTTTAACAATGTTGATTATTGACTGCACATATGTTGATATAACGCTCTTCTTCATCATGATGAGTTACTTCTATCATGATTAATAGAAAATGTACACTAAATGTTGGTTTTTTTTTTCAACAAAATTCACTTTACTGTTCATTGGCGTTAATATCAGAAAGGCCTTAAAGGGGTCATATGATGCAATTCAAATTTTTCCTTTCTCTTTGGAGTGTTACAAGCTCTTGGTGCATAAAGAAGATCTGTAAAGTTGCAAGACTAAAGTCTCAATCAAAGATATACTCGTTATAAAAGTTAAGAGTCGCCACCCCCTACCTAAAAAAACGGCTCGTTCTAAACACGCCCCACCTACATGTCTAATCACTATGTAGGAAAGATTTGCATAACCCCATCCAAATTTCACTAGCAAAGAAAGAAGGCGTCCTTTTATTCTCGCTGTAGTTTTTGTTTGTTGTCCGCCGCCATGTCCAAAGACGCTGTGTGCGTCGTTGTGAAAGCGAAACTACTTTGTTTGGTCTTCCAAAAGAGGATGATATCCGCTTCGTCATGCCTAGAGCTGATCTGTGCTGGTCGCTGAGGAAATACATCAACTTTGCGCTGTGGATCGCCGGATCAGCTTTCACCGTGGACGAAGCAGTCCCCCAGCCCGGATCGTCACACTTCCTTTCCGACCGCTCCTTCGTCGAATCGCCGCCCCATCCGTTCCTCAAGTCCCGCCTCTCTCACTCAAGCCTCCCCCGCCGTCCTCACGCTAGCCCCCCGGTCCATCGGCTCACTGTAGGCGCGGTGTGTGACCTTTTTCGTTGTGAAAGCAAAACTACTTTGTTTGGCCTTCCAAAAAAGGACACGACTAGAAATCAGTGGTTAAGTTGTATTTACAACACTGTTCCAGAACACTTCAACCCAAATATTCAGATGTGTGCAGCGCATTTTATGGAGGACGAGGACTGTTTCCTGGGAGAGTAGACTACAATGCTGGCGCTTCTGACTCACAGACTGTAAATAAGTTTTTTATATTTAAAGAGTTTTTATATTTTTTATATTTAAAGCGAGTTTTTTGGGCAGTGTAGAGTAGGGCTTGTTGTTTGTCATTTCTTCGATCACAAATGCAGACATGGTTTTATGTTTACGCGGCACAATGCAATGCGTAAAAAGACAGTATAAGTCATTATAATCCATAATTATATCCCCACTGGATGCAACGAATGCCTCGTTTATAATGGGTTTTCATGTTTTTGAATCATCGCTCCGGCCTGACAGGGCATCATCTCAGTATGGTAGGGGCGTAACATTTCCATCACACGCTTGAGGTATTCGGCCAATCACAACGCACTGGACAGCTGGCCAATCAGAGCACACCTTGCTTTTTCAGACCGATGAGCTTTGTAAAAATCGACACGTTTCAGAAAGGCGGGGCATAGAGGAGAAACAATAATGTACAGTATGTGGAAAATAATGTGTTTTTTGAACCTTAAACCGCATAAACACATTTCATTACACCAAATACACAATACAGATTTTAGGCCATCCAAGATGCAGGTGACTTTTTTTTCTTGAGTAGAACAGTAAAGAAGATTTTTAGATAAAACCGTGCTCCTTTGTCATTCATCATTTTGGATGACCTATTCAGTTCCGTGTGATAAACATTTTAATTTGTATGAACAGCTGCCGTCAATTCAACCAAATATTTTTTTCCTAATTATTTTAAGTCTTTTTGGTGGCCACCCAATAAGATTCACGCTTTTTCATGTCACATGCTGTTATAAAACTATGATTTTGTGGTGCTCACAGACTATTTTGCTGAGCGACAGATAACAGAGTAAGACTCCGGAACCTGACTCTCAGTACTCTTGTATTTAGTATTTAGTGATAAACACTATAGTAAATACAATAATCTGAACGGCTGTTTAAAAAAAAAAAACATGTAAATGCTGTTTGACTTTCTTTTCTTCCCTTTGACAAGCAGGTGTCCGTCAGAGAAAGTTGCGGGATATTTCTGCCACCTATTGAGATTAAATTTGCATTTTCATTCAGCCCTTCTGAAGTTTTTTACGCACTGGTCTGAACAGACAAATCGAATGCAAAAATTAGACTGAATTTTCATGCTGAACATCAGGCCTTAATAGCGCTTCACAATGCAGCAGCGCTGTTCAAGTGCATTTTGTGGACGGTTAATCTGAATTATTTGTGGTAGAGAATAAGATGCAGGTTTGTGCTGAAATATTGAGTGAAAAAAAGTAGCGCAAAAGCTTAAATTTGCATCCAAGAGTGACAATGAGAGACCTATAAAAAGAAAAAGAAATCAAGAAGCAGCACGAGAAAGTCAAAGATACAAAGAGGAAAGGAAAGCACATAACCAGGCAAATCTTCTCTCTTTCAGTCTTTTCATCTTCTCTCTTTACTGTTCCTGTAGATCTGAATCCTTCACTGTCCTCCCAGCTGACCTGAATGATAGAGCTTTCACAAGCACTTAAACTCTTCCAAGAGAAACACACTTTGTTCAGGGACATGCAGCACACGTACGAAACTTATACTTATACTATTTATAGTTGATAAAACAGTGTCAGCTATTAAAACTGCTGCACTCAATATGATAGCACTTTTACTTACACATGGAAATATAGTTGTCGTTTTATTTTTTCATTTTATTTTGTGCAGGCTTAATACTAACTAGTAACAATATTTGTTTAACTTATTTTTTTGTTGTTCTTCTTCTTCTGTAATTCTGTGGTGCTAATTATTATTGTGTTATTTATTTTCACGCAGCATCAATATTTTGGTAAATATTCAGGTCAGGTAAATTTCAGAACTTCTATCATTAATTATGAACCATTGGTTTAGTACAGAAACGTTTTTGCACTAATTTTGCAGATATTTTGCTTTTGCAAGGATGGGAACATTCTAGAAGTTTCTGGAATATTCTGTATTATTCTAGTGCTTTCTAGAACATCCCAGTTATAAAAGAGTTGACACTTTTTTGACGACTGCTAACTGTTTATGTCAAACTGTTGTTGATAGCTCATATTATGCATGTAGCATGTCATTTTTATGCATGAGTAAAAACAGAGTAGCTTCCATAAGCTGTCAGCATATTTTTTTAGTTTTCATGAGCACTGTTAATGATACACAAAAAGTCATGAGATTTTCGTATTCAGCATGTCAAACTTCATCAATAAATATTAAAAATAAAAACCAAACAAAACTTTTATCAAAATTACTAAAAAAAAGTAATTAAATAAAACTAACTCACATTAAAAGTGGGGGGTTCAGCAGGTGCAAGCATTTACATTTACTATAGTATCCAAAATATCACAGAAACTGCAGATGTTGTTATGAAAACATAGGAAATGAATATGCATTCTGCATCAAACAGAGCAAGACATTTTAAGAATCCATTCAATAAAAGAGAAAAATTTTAACACTCTATATGGCGTCCTGCCATTCAATAAAAAGATGTAATCGGCTTGTTGGCAGTGCTTGCTCATTTTGCCCTGAATGCGCCTCAGCTGGGCAAACCTAAAAAATAAATTTTTGCTGACTGATTTAAGCACAGCTGTCTTTTTTTTTTATTGTCGAACTGACATATGTTATCGAAATGGCACATCGTTTTTGACATTTCAGTCTTTTCCCTTTCCAGTAGATTGGAGGTGTACTTGCGTGACTTGAAAATAGCTGCCCTGGGGCATTGACACAATGACTGCAGAGTGAACCGACACACTGCAACAGGGACTTATGATAATACCAAGTTACTACTGTAGTAACAATAACTCTATAACTGTTGTATTTGGGGGGAATCTATGGCTATGACAGCAACACTTTATAAGGCAGTCTGTGTTTGTGGCAACAAACCAAAAATAAGGGTCAAAAGAGTTGAACCATTAATTGTTAAAAGGTTATTGGTCACACTTTAATTATTAAAGGGGTCATATGATACGATTTCAATTTTTCCTTTCTCTTTGGAGTGTTACAAGCTCTTGGTGCATAAAGAAGATCTGTAAAGTTGCAAAGACTAAAGTCTCAAATCCAAAGAGATATTCTTTATAAAATTAAGTCAACCATGCCTACCTAAAACGGCTCGTTTTAACACTTCCCCACATGTCTACGTCACGATGTGGCAAGATTTGCATAACGCCGCCCAAATGTTCATGCAAAGAAAGAAGGCATAACTTTTATTATCGCTGTAGTATTGTTGCTGCCGCCGCCATGTCGTGAAGATGCTGTGTGTTTCGTTGTGAAAGCGAAACTACTTTGTTTGGTCTTCCAAAAGAGGACGATATCCGCTTTGTCATGCCTAGAGCTGATCCGTGCTGGTCGCTGAGGAAATACATCAACTTCGCGCTGTGGCTCGCCGGATCGACTTTCACAGTGGACGAAGCGGAGTCCAGCCCGGGGTCGTCACATTGGTTGCCTCAAGCCCGCCGGCTGCCGCTCACTCTAGCCCGCCGTGTGTGACGCTGTGTTTCGTTGTGAAAGTGAAACTACTTTGTTTGGTCTTCCAAAAGAGGACACAACTAGAAAGCAGTGGTTAAGTTGTATTTACAACACTGTTCCAGAACACTTCAACCCAAATATTCAGATGTGTACAGCGCATTTTACGGAGTATGAGGACTGTTTCCTGGGAGAGTAGCGTACAATGCCGGCTATTCTGACTCACAGAGTGTTAGTACGTTTTTTATATTTAAAGAGTTTGCCACTGACGATTCAAACGCAAGTTTTGAGTAGTGTAGAGTAGCGCTTGTTGTTTGTAATTTCCGATCACAAATGCAGACATGGTTTTATGTTTACGCGGCGCGATGCACCGTAACGCATAAAAAGACAGTATAAGTCATTATAATCAGTAATTATGTCCCCACTGGATGCAACAAATGCCTTGTTTATAATGGGTTTTATTGGTTTTGTCTTGTCGCTCCGGGACACAGCATCACAGTATGGTAAGGGGTGTAACATTTCCGTCACACGCTTGAGGTATTCGGCCAATCACAATGCACTGGATAGCTGGCCAATCAGAGCACACCTCGCTTTTCAGACCGATGAGCTTTGTAAAAATCGACGCGTTTCAGAAAGGTGGGGCATAGAGGAGAAATCTTTTTCTTTAGAATCGTGATCTCTTCTTTAAGTAAAAAATCGTGATTGTTAATTTGTTAAGAATCGTGGCGTTAAATCTTGCACCAAGCCTCTTATTCTAGAACATCCTCTCCTCTGCTGTGCTTGACAAAATGTTGTTGTTTTTTTTGGTTTTTCTCTTTAAAAGCTGACGTGCTGACAAAATGAAAATTAAACCAAGATAACATTTAATTAAACGCTGAACTACACAAAGATGCTGTTGTTATAGCAATATTGTCTTTGATATACCACTAAACAGCGTCTGATCTGATTAGCTTAGGTGGCTAACAACTCAAGCTTTACAAGATCTTTGATGTGGAGTATGTTAATAAAGAAAATGCATGCAGGCGGTGTCATTAACAAGCACCTACAGTACATATATTTACACCTGCAGATGATGTCTGTATTTTTTAAAGTTGTTTACACAAAATTCTGCACGAATCAGTGTGTGGGTTTCAGAAACGTACAAATATTCAGAGCTGAAATGTGTATTAGCTGTATTTAGTATTTGCTTGCTGTGTGAGCTGTTCTGTAATAAACTGACAGAGCATGTGAGAATCTATTTGCAATTTATTAAGCAAATCTCATACAATATGCTCCATTTGGACCCAGTTAAAAGCAAAGAGATAGACTCTGCCCTGCTCTGCTCTAATAGGGATGTCAGTAGATGATAACTGTTAGTTTACGCTGTAGATAATGATTAATTCAGCTGGCAAGCTGACTAAAATCGCAATACAATACAGCTATCAATGTGAAGAAGGAATAAAACAAAGTGAAAAACAATCTGACTAATGGACTCTGATAACCTATACAATAACATTCTCTGAAAATGTAAGTCAGGGGGAAAATCCTGAAGGTCTCTTTTATCACTGGCCTGAATACTTGTACGAGTGAGTGAAAATGACAGGGCTTTCCAACTCTGCCAGTTTAGTTCTTCAAAGTAGATCTGTGACTGACAATCACAGAGTAGTACAATACTTCTAAAATAAATTAGACTGTGGGGGAGCAATACATTTCACCCCTGACGGCACACGTTTAAAGGGACAGTTCACCCATAAAAGAAAATTCTGTCTTTATTTGCTCATCCACACCAAAAAAGTCAGTCCTTCTGCTATATTCCAAGTCTTCTTGTTTGATGAAAAGACCAATCTTTCAGCCATTATTCACTGATTCACTGACAGTCTTCCCCAAATGAATCCGTCTGTTTGATGAACAAATCACTCAGTCTGGACTTTGAACTGGATTGAATGGTTCTCTAAAAAGAAACTGCTCATCAGAACTATTTGTTAACTGATCCTGTTCACAAACTCAGTTCTGGAGGGGAACATTATAGTACAATGAGTATTAAGACCTCAATTTTGATCTGATCCTGATCCACAAAAACTACTCCCAAAGACACTGTAGCACACACAATGTTTGGACTACTTTCGTCATTCTTTTAACTGTTCTTTTTAATTAATTCAGTTAATATGTGGGGTTCACAGATAGATTAAATCATCCCGAGATTGCTTGGAGAGCTCAAACAAATGAGCTCAAACACCTAAGATCACAAAATGCTTTTCATAAATGTAAAAGTATTTTTGGTAACACTTTATTTTAAGGTGTCCTTGGTACACATGTACTTACTATTATAATAACAATTAATTATGCATAATTACATGCCCTAATCCTAACCCTAAGTAATCCTAACCCCACAGTAAGTACATGTAGTGAATTAATATTACTCAGTACTTAAATGTATAATTACACTGTAACAAGGACACCTTAAAATAAAGTGTAACCGTATTTTTAACTCTTTCCCCGCCATTGACGGAATTTTCCGTCTTTCCGTGTTTTCACTGTTATATGATAGGAGGCGCTATTACACATCTTCTGATCAAAACACGGTGAAGAAGAAGCAGAAACAAGCGATCACGTTCAAAATTGCTGTTTGAAATGTTGCTTTTTTCATGACACTAAAAAAATGCTTCTTTTTTTTTTAAGCAGAGGCTCTGTTCTTTCATTTGACATTTTGCATGTTCAGATATCCATACAACAACATATTCTGGGGGCCATGAACATTCTGTAAAAATGAACAAAAATGTTGGCAGTGGCTGGCAACTTTCTTTAAAAAAATGCTGGCGGGGAAAGAGTTAACTCTAATTAAATGCAACGTTGTGACTCAGTTACCAGTGGATTCAAAATGGTCACATTAGAGAAAATGTGTAGCACAAATTAGTTGAAATTAAAGGGAAACTCACCAAAGCCCAATCTGTTGTCATTGTTTCCGAAGTCGAGAGAATATATGACAACATGGTAGTTGTTCCACACGTACAGCAAATTGTCTCGAGGGTTGTAGTCCACAGCTGCGATGTACTGGTATGAATTTGGGAATGGAATGCTGAGTTGCGTTTCACGGCTCTTCTCGGTGTTGTACATGTAGTCAATTTTATTCCCCAACGCTTCATTATCGTCATCTTCATAAACGCTCTTCACTACGTACAGGATTCCGCAGATCATAAAGGCATTGGAGGCCGATCGCTTATCGTATGTTGTATCCCATGAGCCCTCCACTCGGAGCGTGTAAGGGTTCAGCTGACTGACCACAATTCGTCCGTTGTTCTGTTCGGTGGCGTAAATTACCCACAGTCCGTTTTCATCCACTGCCAGATCGATGTCAGATTTCCCACCCCAGCGATACGGCGAGGTGTCGTGGTAATTAGCGTTAGCAATAATTGCCTCGCCGCTCTTGATACGAGTTCTCAAGTCGAATTTAACAATGTTGCGTGTACGTTCCTTGTTGAAGAAAAGCGCGCCGTCATACACCACAAAGCCGGTGCCGTCCACACGATGGGGCAGTTTGTATGTCGTGGTAGGACGACCCGCAATAAAGTCCTCCTTAGATGAATACTCGGTCAGTGTATCTGTGCGGTAAGGTGTCCAGGGCATATAGTAGATCTTGTTGGATGACTGTAGCGGGTCTTTACACCATGAACCAGACTGGTGGTCCGACTCAAAGAGGTGCTCACTCTGATACACACCTCTCAATACACCTGGACAGAGAAAGACTGAAAGAGGAAGAGAGGGAGTGAGTTGGTCATATTTAAATGCACTTTTTATCCTATTAGTTTATTAAAAACACATACAATGGCCTACTGTACTCTCTTTTATGATGAGCATGTTTTTCATTTGTGAATTAAAATTAATTTTGAGGACACAAAGTCAAAAATGTCAGGGCGATACAACTGTCCTGACTTAATGAAGAAAAAGCATGATTAATAGAATGAAATTATTGCACAGAAATCCTTAGCCGTTGAAAAAAAGTACTTTGGAGTAATCTTGATTTCTGCTTATCGAAGTTGAAAAACTTATTGAACTTGAAAAAAGTCATGTGGTGCAACCAAAAAATTCATGCGGTGCAACTAACATGCAGAAATACGCACAAAAAAATAAATAAATTAAACAGGGACTCCTACAGTCCCTCGTGACTTTGTCAAGGTCAATATGTTTCTTAAAATATCAGACAATTTTACCTTAGATCAGATGTAAAACGGGGTGTGACTCTTCTAAAATGTAATCATATGTACGAATGAATAATTCATGATATTTGTAAAGATTTCAAATGTTGATGGACTTTACACAGTTATTGAACTGAATTGAATCAAGTGAACTGATCTTAACTGAACAATGACTGTTTACTGTTGTCTTTTTAGAGCTGCTTTACAGGAGAATTGCATTTTGTTTGCATCACTGAATCATTATTTTCCTGTTTATCACCATAAAGCTGCTTTGAAACGATCTGTATTGTATAAAACGCTATATTAAGGTAAAAAAAAAAGATTTGTACTTTTTACATTGATTTTTTTTATTCTAATTACGATATATCGAAGGCATAAGAAAAATATATTATTTTTTTTACAGTAGTTACATCACCTGATCATTTTTATAATGATTATCATCAGACTGAAACATTATTTGAAAATCAAAAAAATCTAAACTACATAAAACCAGCATGAACACAAAGAGCACTAAAACTTGGCAAAAGAGATTCTAAAAACATGGCGTGTGTGCTTTAAACTAGATTTTTTTAACAAAGATTTTTCCTTTTCTTTATTATGAATACTCTTGTATGACACTGATCCATGTAACACACTAACATCTGCAATGGACAAAAACGAAAGTTATCAGAAAGCTACATGCTTTGTGTCTGAGAGATAGAGAGAGGTCTATTAAATCATATCTGATGACTAGTAACCCGATTTATAGTTCATGACTCCTGCAGAATCCCTTAGGAGGTTCTGAAAATCTGCCTCACCGACTTCTCTAACCCTGAGGACAATTCACACGGTGCGAACATATATGTGGGGGGGTGGTTAAGAATCATCACCCTATTATTCCTGGTACATTAAATGTGAAGACGAAAATAATCATCTGTTAAGCTTTATGCAAATTAACCTTAATTTGTCCTCCAGAATTGCAGCTTGTAGTAATACTAACATTCTCTTCAGTGAACTTACCCACAATATATTACTGGCAAAAATAGCAACAGTATTTTATAACCCTGGGAACATTTTCTGGGGGTAATTCAAATTACATTTGACCAATGACCAATAAACACAGTTGAGACTGGATTAAAACCAGGGTTAGCCACCAGCAGGCCAGGCTTTCATGCATATCTTATAAATGTACAGTCTTGTGACTAAACCTCTGTGTGTGTGTGTGTGTGTGGTGTGGTGGTGTGTGTGTGTGTGTTGTCCTGGTATTTATCACGTTGATGGGGACCAATGTCCCCACAAGGATAGTACATAACTAGTAACTTTTGACCTTGTGGGGACATTTTTGAGGTCCCCATGAGGAAACAAGCATATAAATCATACAGAATGAGATTTTTTGAGAAAGTAAAAATGCACAAAGTTTCCTGTGAGGTGTAGGTTTAGGGGTAGGGTTGGTGTATGGCAATAGCACATACAGTTTTTTACAGTATAAAAACCATTACGCCTATTGGAATGTCCCCACAAAACATGGAAACACCCTTGTGTGTTTGAGCATTTGTGTGGTGTTGTGTGTGTGGTGTGTGGTGTGTGTGGGTGTGTGTGGTTGTGTGTGTGTGGGTGTGAACTCTAATGTTTTCATTCTCTTTGATTTATAATGATACTCCTGCAAACCATGCAGATACACTTACACGGTCGCACACAAACAGTCACACAGAAAGCCTGCCATAGTAGCAGCCCTTTCCCACCATTCCGTTCCCAGAATGAGGGACATCCTCATGGGAAGTGTGGCTGGTATTTTAACTATTACTGAATGACTGTTTCCTTTTATTGTTTTAGATGCATTAATTTCCCACAATATGTCCCAATCCAGGAACTTCTCTTGACCTTTGATAAACTCAAGTGTATTTGCATTTAATAATTTTTTATTTTTTTATTACTTGTGACTGTCAAATGTTTTGGTAGCTTACTATTTTTTTTTCTAAATTCATATTCAAGCATTCAATTCAACTTGTGTTCATTTTTACAATGCATATGTTTGCAAAGCAGCTTTACAGAAAAAGTTTCAAACATTACAATCAAGAAGCCAGCGGTGAATGTGTCAAGGCAAAAAGGTATTGGAAAAAAACCTTGAGCGGCTCCTAAGTACACAGTAAAATTACAGTTTTTTCTGTTATTGTCAATTTAAAATGTGCTTTGTAATATGCATGTCATTCTGTTCCAAATCAAGGAGACCTGACATAAAATGCTCCATTTTAAAATACCAATTCACTTAATTTGAGTGTTCTCGCCATGTGATGAATGTGATAACTGTTAATGCATCATCTCTAGCTTTGCAAAGTTATTATGTTAAGTCCGCAGTCTAGATTCACCCCAGGCCTTTTAAGATTGGCTTAAAGGGATAGTTCACCCAAAAATGAAAATTCTGTCATTAATTACTCGCCCTCATGTCATTCCAAACACGTAAGACGTTCATCTTTAGGAACACAAATTAAGATATTTTTGATGAAATCCGAGAGCTTCCTGACCCCGCATAGACAGCAATGCAACTGAAACGTTCAAGGCCATGCGTCATGGTACTCTCGTGAACGCGTGTCGAAGACTGACACGGAAGAGAAGAAATTGTTCAATAAAGTTGTTACGTTTGTTTTCATTGCACACAAAAAGTATTCTCATAGCTTCATAAAATTACGCGTGAACCACTGCTGTCACATGGACTATTTTAACGATGTCCTTACCACTTTTCTGGGCCTTGAACGTTGCGTTGCTCTCTATGCAGGGTCAGAAAGCTCTCGGATTTCATCAAAAATATCCTAATTTGTGTTCTAAAGATGAATGAAGGTCTTACGTGTTTGGAACAACATGAGGGTGAGTAATTAATGAACAGAATTTTCATTTTTGAGTGAACTATCCCTTTAAAATCGCAAGACATCTGTTTCCCACTGCCACGTCTTGTGGTCAGCACAATCGGCAGCTTAAGTTTTAAACAGCGGCAAACACCTCACTGTTCATCTGATACATGGTAAGCCACCAGATACAATGAGAGAGATCAAGAGACAGGAGACAGTGAGAAATAGAGGTCTAATTCAGGGAGTACAGCCTTGGTCTGAGATCAAGTTTCTCCTCCACATTCCTAATATAAACCATTAAGAGCTACTGATCGCCAATCTGTCATTAGTATCAAATAACACCGTAACAGCCTGACAGTGAATTACACACTTAAATTACATTAAAGTAATGGACCTACCTCTCTGTTCCACTTCTGCATTCACAAAAGGGTGGAAGAAGAAAAAAAAGAGAGAGAGAGAAACAACAGATTAATGATGCAATATTAAATAGTACACAGTAATTCAATTCCATATGCATGTAATGCGTGTCGTATCTTAACCCAATCTTGCGAAAGTAGCAAAATGTGCTTCATTTGTACTCTAGAAATTCCATTAACAATGTGATCATAATGTTTTGAAAACAAATATAGTGTGCCCATGTGATATTAGCCTATTAACCAGAAAAATTAATGCATAAAAAGAAACTAGAGAGATACAATACAAAAAAAGAAAGAAAGAAGGTTTGTGTCATCAAAATTTCGGACTTAATCAGACTTAACGTGTATCATTATTTATACATTTATTTCATATAAGATATATGATTCACTCTAATTTGGTTTTACTTCAGTTTATAGCTGAATTTTTCATTTTTATATTAGAAACTTGTAGCCTGACACAATATCATAGTGAGTTAGGGGCAGGACTATTGCTTGGCTGACCAATGAAAAAAGGGGGAGTGGTTTCGAAAGTTTGAAAACAACTAGTATTTTTGCAATTCCGTTTGTGACGCTAGTAATGTAAAAATGTGTATATTTCTATCTTTGCATACATTTATATTTACATACTTTTAATTTGGAGTCTTCTCTGCTTGTTTCTTTTTATATACTTTTCATCTTCATCTTTATTTCTCTAATTACATTTACATTTCTTTCTTTATTTTAAATATTACGCAACTAACAGTGGAAGACCAAAATAATTTCATTGTACTCGTGCAATGACAATAAGAGCTTGACTTGTTTTAAAAATTACAATCTAGACAGTTGCAACAATTTATGTTCCTTTGTGTATGTGTCTGTGTGTGTTCTTCTCTATGAAATATGCATGAGGATGAACTGTTAATGCATCACTCAATAAATAAGCCGCCACACAAGAGAGAAACTGTGTGAGTGTGTGAATGAGGTTCCAGGAGATCTGATTTAGAAGTAATTATGTCTCCCACACGCACACTTAGTCGAGTTTCAGTCACATTGTAAAAGGATCAATAACAGATAGTCATTGGCTGTCAGTGATAATGAATAAAAAAGTGCCTGATCAGACAGGATGCGTCGAGACCTGCTGGGAGGTTACGATTTCCTCTACTAGTACCCTATCCGTCACAACTAACCGACAGGCTGATGTGGGTGATGTAACATAGGTTTCTGCTGTATGTTTACCAGAGTCATTTCTAAAGTTACGATGAAACTGAGGGAGTGACATTTTTTGATCAGTAGTGTGACAAAGCGGATTATCGAAAAAGAAAAAAAATGTATATCAGGAACATGGCTCCATCCACCGTTTGTTAATTGGATGGAGGCATATCTCAGTGCGAGCTTGCAGCCAATTGTAAGTGAGGGGCGGGGTTTAAGCAGACTAGATGATTGGAGAGGTCCAACATACGCCACCAGAAAGAAATACGCCATTTCTCTGGACGATTGACATTTTGATGAAAGAATTAGGAAAAGAAGAAGAAATTAAATGTAAATTGTGCTCAGAAAGATCGATAACATGTATTTAGAAAACAGATTTCTGAACAGAAACAGAACTGCAAAAATATTGATTGTTTTCAAACAGGTTTCCAAAACACTCCCAGTCTGTCATTGGTCAGACAAACAGATTTCCCCGCCCCAAATGCACGCTATTGGTTGAGCAAACAAACAGAGCAATGTTAAGCGAGACAGGGTACGTCCCATTTCACATACTTCTGCACTACTGAATGCCATTTTGTATGATTAGTGTGAGTAGTGCAAAAACAACAAGATGTAGTGCACTACGAGGGAAAGGACTAAACACACTAAAGCTAACAGTATTATATCATGCCCATTTAAAATGTGCACACTGTTAAGTACATGCACTGTTTTAGGAATCAACCTACAAATGGTTAAAGTGCAGTTCACACCAAAGATGATAACTATAACTAAAACTATACAGTTTTAATAATCTTTCGAATTCTACGAGAAAGAACTGCAGCGAGCGCTTATAATAAACAAAAATTAGTGGGGTTCAATGTTGTTTTGGACCCCATTGACTTACTTTGCATGAATAAACAGTTGAAACACTATTTAGACTATCTTCTTTTGAATTCCACAGAAGAAAAGCAGTATGGTTTTGGAAAGACACGAGGCGAGTAAATGATGACAAGACTTTTCATTTTTGGGTGGACTATCCCTTTAACATAAGACGACTTACAGAGACACAAGATTCTTAGACTGTAATTTAAAACTACTTTATTCCTTCCGTAAAGACAGTAGTTAATCACACAGATCTAAGGAGCAGGTACTGAGTGTCTACATGAGGTGAAGGTTTTTGAGTGTGTAGGTAAAACAGACGTCCCATATTGAGGCCAAAGCAGAAAGGTTGACTGGAGTTCTGCCAACTCTTCCATCACAGGAGAGAAGAGAAAGCCAGAAAACCCTCAAGAAAACATTTGGAGCATGTTCCCAAGGGTTTCTAAGACTGAAGTAATTAAATTACCTGCCTGTGTGTGTGAGACTGTTCGTGTGCGTGTCCGTATGTATGATGAACCTCCCCACTAATTAGTAGGCCTGTGGAAAAAATGTTTTAGGCTTTTTGGTTGACCAGATGGTCACAAACACACATGTATGCACTTATGAGCACTCACACACACTTCACGACCCTTATGTGCAGGACGATTTATGGTCAAAAGGTCAAAAAGAACTGTGTGTGCATCCTGCCTGTGTGTCCTTGGTGTCATTTAGCTCTGTGCTAGTGTCTCGGCTATTCCACCCATTTGTGAATCAGTATGCGAGTGTGAGTGTGTGTGTGTGTGTGTGTGTGTAGGTGAGACAAAGTGTGTAAGTGTATTCAGGCTTTTCCTGCTGCCAGTGCCGCAGTCATACGATACTGATTTATCGTCACTGTTGCCATGGCCACCCCAGATTGGAACACCAACCCCACAGAAACCGTGAGAACTTGAAACCACATCGCTCTGCCCTCAGATGATTGACAGGCTGAGTCATGGCATGGGACGAGCGGCAGATAAATGCAACAGAAGTTCATTCATATGTACTGTATTTTGCTGTCAAGTACGAGTTCATATTTGGTGACAGATCTGAGGTGCCAGGTAGCAATCACCACAGTGCTAAACTGTTAGGAAAGTACAAAAGTTTCTAATCAAGTTGAGATGCAAAATTGACAGTGACACAGTGAATAAAAACCTGAACTAATGGAGTCATTATTATGGTCTTGAAGCTCTTTGTTATGGAAGGTGGATGGGGTCAAAAGTCTTTAAATGGAACTTGTGAAATTTGACTGTCAACATGCACTGTTTGTTCGCATTAATGCGACAATGAAATTGCTGTATTTGAGACTATATTTGCATATGCAACACGATGGTACATTGGTATATCAAACATCAGATGTCATGTTTATTCATGAAGGATGTCAAAATGGTACCCTGCATGTATGCAAACATCAGATGTTATATTTGTTTATGAGGGATAAGGCATCAGTTCGTTGTGTGTGATGTCTTATGTCCTTTTTAATTGTTTATTCAATGTAATCTTAATTTACATTGTAACATTAATTAATTTACTCCAGCACAGTAGATATCAGTAAAGCAATGACACAATAAACTAAAGAAAAGATTAATATGTGGGTAAATCTAGATGTAAATCTGCTTAAAAAAATACTTCATGTTCGAACACAGCCAGAATGGGCACGTGCTAAGAGTCATGTTCAAATTCATTGTCTTAACATGGTAAAACTATGCGCCTTTACACGTACTGAAGAAAATAAGGCACTTACAAAGTACAGAGGGCCAGGCAAAAAAAGAATGAAGTACAGCCACACATCCTAAACATTATATGTGTTGGCATGTGAATTGTGTACTGGCCATCTGGCTAAAGTTATATCCAATATTTCAACCTGTTTGTCATGAAGACTTAACCTCAGTAAAGCCAGTAAACCTGCTAAATATCACACTGTAAGTGCAATGATACCAGAAAGGGACATGACGTAACTATCTGTAAAGCAATGTTTACAGGAATCACGACGGAATTACATCATAAGGCACAACTTTTCATCCCAGGAAAGTATTTCCACCTCAAAAAGAACAATTTAAATAATAAATAGACTTTTACTGAATAATTAATGTAGAAAATGCAATCTTCACATTCCAAGTGATTCTAAAACTGCAATTTCTATAAAAAAAAAAGAGAGAGGGGCAAAGAGAAATCATTTCTGAGGTATTCAACATATTGCGACAAATGTTGTCGATAGAAATTTGACATGGAAAAATGTTTTGAAACAACCTGAGGCTCCTGGTCTTTTTACAGTTTTCACGCATTTTTTCACCTACCAGATGAACAAAGTTTTTGTTTTCAATACAAGTGGCATACTGACAGTTACCAAAAATTCCATTCTGACTTGAAAAAAGAAAAAATCTTGGTTACAGCGAGGAACTTACAGTACAATGGAAGTGAATGTGATCAATTTGTCAAAAGTATGTTAAAATACTCACTTATGCCACAAGGCATAAATAATGTTTTATCCAATTTTCAAACTTCCTTAACTTTCATAAAAACCCTAAAACAACCATAAAAAATGATTACAAAAAAATAACTTTATAGGTCAAATAATACACACAAGAAGAATTAATGCAGGTGTTTTCATTAAATTATAAGCTTTACATTTCTGCTTGTAAATCTTCCATTGTAGGTGCACCCTCACTGTAACCTCGAGGACAAATCCAAATTATGTTTTGTGATAATCAACACTATGCCACAAATGCTGTCAATTGTATTAACTTGTATAAAACCCAGAATATTCCTTTAAGTCTGATGCATTCATAGATCTCTTAGAAGTAATAGCACACCTTTTCTCAGCAAGCCGCACGGTCTCAGAAATAATTCATGTCTATAGCCTGTAGCACAAAGCAATAAGTTATGCACCAAAGTTTAATACTTAAAGTTAGAGATTTGTTCAAATCCCTAAGTATGAGAAATAGTAATAATGATGCTGTGCAAAGCTTAATTTAAATCTGTGTGTGTGTGTGTGAGAACTTACTGTATGGCACACATTCGTACTGAACCTCAAGGTATTTGTACGTTCCAGGACACGGGTCAGGAAAAACATCAGGGCCAGCAATGACCGCACACTGAGTTCGGTTGTTACACCTGAGAGACAAAAGAGAGAATGATATATATATATATATATATATGCAGACAGATAGAGCAAGGCTATTTGTTCAGTTCATTCAATATCAATCTGACATTGGGCATATGAACCGTATGTACTCGTTCAATATGTACGATAAAAGTTAAAATGAGCCCTAAAATACCATTTTCATCAAATGAAAGAAAAAAGATACTTTTACTCAAAAATCTCAATGGAGCTGAAAGACTCCAAAAGCGGACTCCCCAAAGAGCCCAGGAACACATGCTGTTGTTCAAATGTAACTCATATGTAGGTCGTATGTACATGTAGGGCTGAAAATACAGAGCAGAACGAATTCAGGCACAAAAAAAGCAGCGCAAAAGACAGTTTTGACATATCCTGCTTGGCAGGAACACATGCACACACATACGGATGACCACCACATGACATATCTGTCATGTTTCATGATTATTACACCCTATAGAAATACGAATGGACACACACACACAAAACACAACTGACACATGTACAAACACACACAAGAATCTTAAAGCGCCGTTATATCTCCCTCAACGAGTAACCATGGAAACCTTCCAGTCCAACCCCACGGGGCACTTAAAATACACACACAAACACACTTTTTAAGTTTCCAAGCTTAGCTTCAGAAAATCATTATATGACGGACTCAAGTGTGTGCGCATGTTTTGCATCTTACTTTTCAAACTGTCAGACAGTGGAATATTGTATAGGATTGGTATCTTGGCATTTGTGTATAAGTATAGATGCAGGTATGTTAAGTGTGTGTGTGTGTGTGTGTGTGTGTGTGTGTGTTTGGGCCCTAATTGCTGTGCTGAGTGAGTGTGACAGTCATTCTCCCAGAGTGCTGTGGGGCATCTCTGGTTTCCGGGGAGACGGCTCTTGTGTGGCAGAGTGCAACACGCAGATATGACCTAAATTAGGAGGAGAGGAGCGAAGAGGAGATTCTTTTGTCTTTTTCTTTAAATTTCCAGATTTGCATGCACAAAACACCCATTAGCCTCCTCAATGCCCCCACCTTTAAAAATGTTGTCTCGGGTCTTGTGTGTTTAAGATTTGTGTTCACAGTTGTTGATCAGACAGGCTGTAGTGAGGAGATGACTGAATGAACTGGGGCAGTGCGTGTCAAATGAATATATCAGCATCATCCAGATGTACAGAGACTTTGAAAAACATCACCTGACTGAGATATCCGAAGGTTTCTAACAGTATGTGTGTGAATAACTGCAAACACACAGGATATCATTTTTAGTAATCATTTGATGAAATGGGTCCTATAAGGTCGGGTATTTTTTATAGTTATGAGCGTGCTTGTAGCTCAACAATGGAGTATGATGCTAGCAATGCCAAGATGATGGACTCAATTGTTGTCACTGACAGCAATAAATATATATCTGTGATCAATTCAAAAACCATCTGCTTTGAAAAAAAATTCCACATTGTCCCACTTTGAATCGATCATTGAATAAAGATGTAAAATGTCAATGAGAGAAAGATAAAATAGACTTAAAAGCCCATGAAAAGGTTTGATGACACATGCAGTTTTCTTTCCAGCGTTTACAAATGATGAAACAGTGAGTTGGGAACATACTGAAGGTTTTGTTCCTTTTGAAAACAGTCAGGAGTTTTTAGTTTACGTCACAGCTTGGCAAAACCACAAATCCCGTTCCCTCACAATCAATAGAAGGTTGGGAAGGGAAATCTCTAATCAATAAATAAATAAGCATGAGCAGCACACCAACGAATATGAACGAACGTGCATTGAATTTGCTACAGTACATGCTTTTGCTAGTTTTATTTATTAGAAATTTGTAGATGTACATGCATGTACTGAAATATACTGAATATAATATATATATATATACTGAAGTATACTTTAGGGAGTATACAATGACTTAATTTGATTTGAAGTGATTAAAGGGCAAATACCACAATGTCCTGGTCATATTCGACTCTAAATTTTAAAAAAAATTATAAGAAATTAGATATTATATAAGACAACAGACATATTATGCAAAATTATATTTATTTAATTAATGACATTATTGGCATGACAATTAAGCACATTCACCCCCAACTTCTCGTTCTGTAATGTGAAAGAATGTCATTTTATTACAGTAATACTGTAGTTAAACACCTTGTGTATTTACAGAATGATGTTTTTATTAAAATCAGCCTATATTACGTACAAATTCAATACAAATACTACTGTGATGTACTGTATACTTACAATTGTACTTTACAAATATACTTGGCAATTGAAAAATGTGTTTTTTATTTATTTATTTATTTATTTATTTTTTGCATTACAGTAATAAGAATTGTCTTTTTCACACTGCAGAATTGGGGATGAATATGATATCGGATGACATTTTTAACAAAAGCAACACTATTTCCACATGCAATGTAACATGATCAATAATTTGAGAAACTCAAATCTCCTGACCAATCACAGGCTCTCTTGCCGTTTTCATTTCTGGAACAACTGTTTAACATGCAGCATGTGAAATCAGTTCTATTCGCTCTGCTCTGAATTGCATCAGACCTGCTGGTTGAAATCTCTTTGTGTAATATATTATGTCTGCCAATAGATCTTGGATAAGGGGCTCCCAAACAATCACCTTCCAATTACCTCCCCTCATTGATTAGAGCATTAGCCTGCCATGGCACACACACACGCACTCCGTGAATACATTAGCCCAAACTGAGTGAGATGTAAAGGTCAGACAAAATTGAGAGAGAGCGAGTGACAGAGAGAGAGAGAGCGAGAGCGGGAGATGAGGTGGAGAATGATAAATGATGTGTGATTCCAGCCACAGCTTCTATAAAAAGCAGCCGAGCAGGACCGAGAAGAGAGAAAAAAGGCCAAATCTTTTTCTTGTCTTCCGTTTCATGGAACGTTTCCTAATTCCTCTATGGGAATTACACACCGCTACAATCTGAGCACATTAGCAGTTCAGAGTTATAGAAACTGAAAAATCTATCTCTCATGTGTTGATGAAAGTGGCCTGCCAGCGTGTAAACATCTAAATCGAGTCTCACAAGAGAATGTGAGCAGGTATATGTGTGTGTGTATGAAAGAGAACTCATAAATGGTCATTTCCTCCACATTGACTCTGGGCCATGGTCTATGGCATTGCTAATTGGATCTTACAGTCTGGTCTACCCTGAGGCCGTGTGTGTGTGTGTGTGCGTGTGTGTGTGGCAGGTGGTATAACAGGCAACCTCAGGGCAGGATATGGTGCTCTCTCGCTTAAACGTTTCCACTGATTACACACACACACACACAGGGAGTCATTCTGAATGAAGAAAAACCTGTATAATCAAATCTGTCCAGTTCAAAATTAAAAACATACAGTAGAAGCCAGCACTTTTATGAATCTTTTATGAGCGCGAGACATGCCGTTACGCAGCATGACACATCCGTTCATGGTTGGCGATTATTCTCACGCATAGTCCATTTCCCTACATCTTTCTTCTTGTGCCATGGGGTGCCAGGTTGTCGTCGCCAGTCAAAGTCAAGGTCAGAGAGATAGCAGGCTGTGCTCTCGACATTAGCCGGAACCGAAATGATAATGTTTCTTGTGATGATGCAGAGGCTAATGGGGTTTTGTTCTGCGTGGGTTCTGTTTTCCTCCGTAGCTCGGCTTCATCTGTACAGTTTGGAGGCAAAGAATTCATTTGTCCTGCCAAACAACTCTGAAAAATGCAAACAGGATGGCTAATATGTTTGGGCTGTTATGTAATGTGGACAATCTCAAATGACTATATCTGATTAATTCCACACGCTGTGTAAAAAAAAAAGCACTGCACAAATATACGCTCGCATTGTTCTGCAACACCTGTTTTTGAAGCACAATGTCTTTTCCCTGTTTTTTTATTACGCTCTTATGTGCTAATTATGCCTACAAATCAAAGTGTTGACAGTTTCGTGCTCAACTGAAACCTAACACACAGGCCACGTACACACTGCAAAGTTTTGGGAGTGACAACCACATTTAAATGTGGGAATACATACTCTAAATTATTATTCCATGTGTGTACGGAATGCAGGATTCACTCCAAGTTGCAACAGTTGACATGGCGATAACTCAATAGCAGCATTACCGCATTACCAACTAGCTGCTGAGTTTGGGTCTGTACACACTACTCTGATTTAATGAAACTGCGATTGTCACTGCCTGAATGTTTCAGCTGTGCAGTGCCGCTTTGGTTGTTTCCAAAATTGGTCTTGAAAAGGTTCATTGAGAAGAAATTTACGCATTCTGTAGGACCATGCCACATGTTCTAAATACTTCTATTAATTGTAATATAAAATAACATACTTTATATTTAATATTCTAAAATACGTTGAATATTCCAAGCATAGTGACGAGATTCTCAAACTCCTATGGCCAGCATTATTTAGTATTTTATATATAGTACAGTATTCTTAAAATTGGGAATTAGCTTTATTTGGTATTTTAGTTTAGTTTTAGTAATTTTGTTATGTGCTTTTGTCTTTTTTTGCTGTTAATAATCTGTTTAATAGTTTTATGATTTTAGATTTTTCAACATAAAAAAAGTCCCGTATTGCCCGTCCAAGTTTTTAAGTTCATTTTTATATAATATTTCAATTAGCTTTAGTTAAATACAAAAAAGTAATAGTTATATTAGTAAACAATAACACGGACTTATATGTTATGGCCTCCACAATCATTCACTAAGCAACAATGGAGTTATTTCTAAAAAAGAAAAAATTACATAAAACAGTTTTTTTGCTGAGAAATCTATTAGCTGACTAAAATCAGTAGGTAAAGAATGTGAGAGTATGCCGTATCCGTTGAAAACTAAACGCTCTATCCTCTTCCTCGTGCATTAAATGTTAAATATTAAACAAGATAGTTACCTACCGATTTTTTAAAATAAATAAACGTTGATGGCAGGAATCAAAACTTCACAGGGCACAGTTAATTCATGAAATGAACTCTGGGTAATATAAATGTGACTGATCCAGTGTGAATCTGCAAACCAGTACACGGTTTATCACAGCACAATTATGTGTGTAATCCATGTTCTTCTGTATTTTTTTTTAGATATTTTAAATAAAATTCCATTGGAATTTGTTCTAAGGACGGATTACAGAACATAATTTTGTCAATACATTTTATTCTAGTAGGAGATTATAATTCACCAGATGTTGCAGACACAAATGGTTCTTCTTAAGGATGACTCAGGAGTTAGGTGTGACCGAGCCTACACTGACACATACACACACACAAAGACACACACATTAATACAACCTGTGAGACAACAATAGAGCACAAAGCATGTGAATGTATCTCTCTACCTGAGGCTCATAATCTTGTAGGCATCAGGCAGATAGCAGCGAGTGTTCTCCATTTGAGCAGGGTCCGAGTCACAGATCTTGTCATCTGTGCGCCCATAATTGGCACTCTCGATCATAATGACATCGGTGCCCGGGCAGCGCAGTTCGATCGGATAACCCTCACACGACAGCTCTCGACGCACCACAGCCATCGGCACTGGAGCACGACTTAAAACTGCGAAGAGAGAGAGAGAGAGAAATATATTACATTGAACAAACTATGAAACAAATTTCAACACAAACACAATGTTCTTCATCTTTCATTCACACGCTCTCTCTCTCTCTCAAAGATAAAATAATCCGCTTTTGGATTGTGTTAGAGAGAGACGGCATGTAGAAAAAGGAATGGTTATTGTGAGCAAAACTATTCTTCATTATACAATAGAAAGATCTCATATCTGCATCCAAAAGTCACATCTATCTAGTTATCATGAACCAGTAATAACCTTTCTTTAAATCACACACACATACACACACAGACACTTAAATCAAAAATTACATTCTTTACCGCCACCCTTTTCCTGTTACCGTAGCAACACACTCCTTTCCCCGCATGACGTATAGCCATAGACAAACACCAACACAATAAAACTGCATTCTAATGCGTGCACAGACACAGACAGAGACACTCACGCACACGCGCTCTTATGAAATTAATCTCAGGGATGTGAATGACACTTGACTGTGTGCATGAGTTAATTTCATATTCTGCTGCTGCCTCTGATTAGCATACGTACTGACAGCAGAGATGTTAGGACTGGGTGATGTGGCCAAAAATATTAGACAACGTTTTCCATATCATATGAGTCAATATTAACACAATATTCATCACATAAGGGGATTGGGGAAGGAAATGCTTTCCACATGTTTGTTAGGCCTTGAGAATGAATGTAAAGATAATGTTTATTTTGATTTAATTTCATGAAATATCTTTTATTTTCTCCTAAAAATTTTTTTCTGTTTTATGATTCAATACAATCATAACTAATTTACGACAAAACATTGCATTTTTATTTTTTGTCAAATTAGATGCTGTATAACTGTATAAATGAATGGAAAAAAAATACCTTGGTTGCATGATATTCCTTAAAGGGGTCATGACCTTCAATACCACGACTGAGGTGCCCTTGAGCAAGGCACCGAGCCCCCAACTGCTCCCTGGGTGCCACATAAATGGCTGCCCACTGCTCTGGGGGTGTGTTCACGGTGTGTGTGTTCACTACTCACTGCAGTGTGTGTGCACTTGGATGGGTTAAACGCAGAGCACTAATTCGAGGATGGTCACCAACTTTGCCAAAGGCACGTCCACTCAAAAAAGTGAGAAATCAAAATTCTGTTGATCTTTTGACATACAAGATGTCATTGTACTATAAAAACATCCGGTAAGTTTGAGAACTCAAAACTTGCTTTTTAGTTTAAAAACAGCTTATATTGAAGCCAATCTCCCAAAACGACAGGTTGTGGAATGTGTCACTCTATGACGTAATGGGGCAAGCCCGCCTCCGCAGAAGAGATCAAGCTGCTTCGAAACAATGGGTTTAGGCTCACGCCCAACGAATCTACACACTGCATGATTAGCTCCGCCCCCGATTTACATCACCGCTTTTAGCCCTGCCCACTTCTACAATCCTGCTGTTGAGTCCGCCCCCGAATCTACACATTGCATGTTTAGCTCCAGCCCAACGATCACACATTAGTGTAAATAAGAGAGACAAATGCAGTTTAACAGAAATCAAACTATAAAGATGCTCCGAAGCACAGTGGAGAATGGTGTATTATGTGGCACTACGCTGTCTGGTATACAGTCGGATACTGAATATTTAACCTAAATCACAGCAGCATCCATCTGTGAAGGCTGTCGGCTGCCAAACATACAAAACTGATAGCCAATCACAGCAGTGGTGTTTACTTCTGAGTCTACAATCCGCCGCGTCTAGTCAAACAGTGCATTCTGATGAGAGGGGCAAAGCAGGACAGAAAATAGCCTCATACTTCTGAATGAAGTTTTTTGACGTAAAAATCTTCATAATTTTATAAGTGGACCTCAGAGAACAGTACACAATGGCAGTTCATGACCCCTTTACAAATAATAATATTATTATTACTTGAGAATTATATTTAAGTATACAGTAGTAACATATTTCTGTCATAATTTCTTCAAGTGAAACCGGACTTCAGGTTGTCATGAAGGTCTTTCAGTTTTACTTTCAGTTTCAGTGTGTATTTGATGGTAGTTTTTCTCAGATGAAAGTCAAAAGTGACTCTCAGAGCAGCTCTGGAGAAGTTGTGTGTTCATGTCCTCATATATTGAGAAGCAGACGCTGAAAACACTGCGAGTCACGTGTGTTTGAGTTGTGTGGTCAGACGAAACCGACAGCCATCCTTACACAAGAGAGTGGTTTAGTGGACATGCACTCGACTGGCTGCTGTCCACTTTTATTGCGGCTGTAGATATCACGCGAGTAAAAGTCCGAGTTATATTGTTAATCCAATCATCAATTATCTAAAAATATCACAATGGATATGTTATCGGCAGCCAAGAGATGCCAAATCAATCAGTCAGGCTCCAGTTTGTAACGTGCCAGACGCAATCATTCCATTGAGCTTGACAACACACCACACATCACCACACATCACAGAGCCGTTTTGACCGAAAGGCCAGCAGAAGGACTGTGCAAATGTCTGGCAGGCGACGTATAGAACTGGAAATGGCTTATGGGATTAATGTAGGTAATTGGTTTAAATAGGATCGAGTGCAGGCAGGAAGGCTGCTGTCAAGGTGAAACTGTGTTTAGTAGCCCGTGATGTTATCTGGAGGGAAGTTGATTGCTAGGAAAAAGAGCAACCGATGACAGTGAGAAAAAAGGAGAGCGGCTGATGAATCGTGGGCATGACAGATTACGGGACCGCGCTGAGGCACGCTTGTGTGAGCGTTGCCTGATGTTTAAAACGTTCCCCCAATGGCCATTCCCCATTCTCTGAGCTAACATTCTGCTAAAGGTCCGACCGACGCACATGGGGTCACGCTAGCAAGTGGCGCACACACACACACACACAGCGTCTAGACGTCTGCATCTATGATTATTGATCTGTCAGATCCTCTTACATCTGCACTCTATCTCACGCACTTTTAACAGGTTCACACAATTTTTATAGTTATGGATCGGCCCATAAAATGGCTCGTTCACTGGAAAATAATCCAGCTATATTTCATATTTCACTATGGTGTTTGGCAAAAATGCAGCCATCTATTAAAAGGCTTTGGAGTTGTTTTTGTTTGTGTGTTTCAAATTTCTCTCCCCCATATGTGCGTGAGCGCCTTTCTGCGTATGTGTGAATGTTTTGATCATAACAGATGTGCAGTGGTTGTGAAATTCTGTGATTGCTCATGAATCATTTATTGCTGCGAGAAGAGATGTCTCAATTAATAGTTTCCAAAACTTTTAATAAGACGCAAAAACTTTGTGGAGTTTTCACTGAAGATTTGAGAGCTGCGCGCTTTGCTCTCATTTGGCTCGTCTTCATCTGACAGTCTGCACTTCAAGGTTGGGGGCCAACTAATCAAATAAAAGCAGTAAGACATCTCATTTATCCATCTCGCCGAAAACAACACAACAAGGAAATAATTGGCTTTTGTGTGTGTGTGTGTGTGTTGGTGTTGATGTGCGGGTGTGTGTGTCCTTCGTACGAGCGGACTGGGGTGCGAGGGTGAAGAAGAAAAGTGGCTGGTGGTACCCATGACCCGTGACCTGATGGGACCTATGCACGGACCGCTGAAGAAGAGTATTACAATCCCATGGAGGTCCGCTCTGACGCGAGTACTAAAGCAGGAAGACACACAGAGCAAGCAAAGAGATGTTATGTTAAGCTAAAGGTCACTTTGGCACACAGTGTACAATAAAGAATAACCGGAAAATCAAAAGTGACCTGTTATTTCGTAATAAATGTCACGCGTTCCATGCACAGATGCTATCCTTGCCATATTCAAAAATTGTTTATTTTACGCTAAAAAGTCATAAGTTTTCTTCCAAACCAAACGAGAACATTCAGCACAGGCGTGTTTGTGCCACGACGCTAGACTGGAGCGCAAACAGAAGAAAACAGAAAGCAAGATCTCAAGCAGCGTCACGTATGACCAAAAAAAACTTTTTAACTCTATGTGGCGCTCATGGTCACAGACGTCTATTAGCATGTGTGCATAGTCCACAATAACAAATACTACAGCTAAACACAAAAGCACGTTGTTGGTTGTACTTGACAATGCGGGACTGGGGACAGTGACGGGTTATATGGAGTGTGAATGTTGTCATGGGGTCATAACATCAACTGTTAAACAGAGAATATTTCTGAAAAGGAACCATTTTTAAAAAAACAATCCGTTTTGCAGTCAAAAAGCAGAGAAAAATCAGCTGACGCCAGCATGTAATGAGCACTGTATCTCTTGACAGTCTAGCCAGGTTGAATCCACTGTGCTAATGAAGGCGATGACGCTGCAAACGGAAGCCATATAGTAATAGGGGATATGGAGTTGTGGGTGTTTGACCATGGCAACCATGAATCATCGACAAAAAACGCAAACGTGTGGGTGTTTCTAACTTGGCATGTACTGCGGGCTGAGTTTAGCTCTGTTTGTAGAGATTTAAAAAAAATTATGTCACCCATGAAATCATATAAAAAGTGCCTTGAAATTCCATATGGTCAGCTAAAGCGTTTTAATCTATACAATTTGTTAGATGTGCAGGGACTTGCAATCTCTAAACATGAAATCATACAAAATAACCCATTATAGCACTATTGATGACCTAAGCAAAATATAACTACGAAAGTATCATTTTCGAATAAAGCAAGCAATTTGGCACCCATATAATGAGAGTGTAAAAATATTATGGTGTCTAATATGGAACAACATGCTAGCTTGGCAACTTTTCTAAAAAACGAAATACTAACAACCAAAATTCCACCACACGTATCACCACATAACAATAAATATGTGTGAAAAACATTGTGTTAAAATGTACTCTTTTGACCATTACAAAAAAAATCGCGTGTTGAAAGTGATTTTAGGGCAGTTACTTTCTAAAAGTCACATAATCCGAAGGCACATAGCAGGCAATGTGTAAAACAGAGCATGACAGATAGATATAAATCTGTAACAATACTCGTGAGAATGCGCAGTAATCGTACTGACTGCGTTAATGCATCTGTCCTCTTTCCCTCTCCCACACACACACACACACACACACACACAGAGATGGTATACTTATGGACTACCTCTCGAACATCTTACCTTAACCAATAAAGCACTATACAGCCACTGTCTCATTAAACTTACATAAACACTCAACAATGCCACTCAGTCATTAGAAACACACAATCGCACACTCTGTCTTCATAACGATATCACATAAACACCAAGCAAGCTCTTTGTCTGAGTGATTGATGGCTGCTTAACTAAAGTGAACAGAAGGGTTTCGAGCAGCTGCCCCACATTATAAACCGGGAGTCCGGGACATATGGAAAAATGCCCACAGTACCAGTAAAGAGCATGTGTGTGCATGTGTGATCAAATGACCATGCAATCTGTCTACCAGCAGAGTCCTGGTCAAATGAGTGTGTGTCTTAGATCTATGACTTTCAACTACGCAGCAAGGAAACTCATGTTTATGTTAAACAGTCAGTCAGTCTGCCAGTCACTCAGGTGTACAGTATATGCACATATGCGAGTGTGTATGTGCAAAAAAGACACAATTCCACTTTACTTCAAATAATGATGCTTGCTTAGATATTTTAAGGTGATCAGTTTGCATGCTTTTTTAAAGGAATAGTCTACCCATAAATGAGAGTTCTGTCATCAGTTATTCACCCTCATGTCAATCCAAAGCTGTGTGACTTCTGTGGAAAGCAAAAGACATTTTGAAAAACATTTTACATGATATTACATTGCTTCTTGCATATTTCATGGCATTTTCAAAGTGAAATGTCCAATGAGTGGCACTAAAAAGCGCATTCAAATTTCTCTGAAACAAATAAAGTAGCCAACATTTTATTACACTGGTTTATGCACATATCTCTGCAGTTCAGAAATGAAATGTCACGTTTGAAAAAAGTACCCCCTAAACCACAAACATTTTCTGAAGGAACCATGCTTGTTTGTACATGGTTTTGAGCTCTAATGAGGAATAGAGCAGCTTAAATAAACATTGGTTACACTTTACTTGAAGGGGTGTGCATAAGACTGACATGACACCTTCATAATCATGACATGACACCTGTCATGAATAGAAGGTTTTGATGCTGTAGGCAATGTCATACAGCATTCACGTATGTATTTTTCCTCGCAAAGATGACCTTGTTTGGTTTGGGTTTGGGTTAGGTTAGGGGTAAGGGTAGGGGTAGGGTTAGGTTAGGGTTAGGTCAAATAATGTAATATTTGCATTAAAAATTACATAACTGAGCGAACATGCATAAAACCTCCTTCATTTCATGACAGTGTCTGTCATGATTATGAAGGTGTCATGTCATCTGATGCCACACCCATCAGTTAAAGGTACCTAAACTATTCAAAATGTATCTTTTGTGGAACACAAGGCGAATATAATTGCTGGACCAGAGTATTTCATTGGGTGAACTCTCGCTTTAATAATTAATTTCCTTTACAGGCAGCACTTTCAGCTTCTAGTCAGTTTCCTCAATTATTTCATTGTTTAGCATGATCCATTTGACCATTTGCTAATCTTAATCACTTAATGACCTAATTAGCTACTTCAGCATAACCAATGTGTGGTCACTCTAGTATGTATAATGCTGATTAATCAGTGGGCATCTGAGGGTGACTGTCAGGGGTTCCGCTATTCACTCAATAGCTTTTCAGTTCCTTAAAGAGCCCATGATGTATGCATTCACGCCAAGAGTACCAGATATAAATTATGAAACATAATCTAACATAATCTAACATTGTTATTTTTTAGAGATTACAAACTTCAGCCATCATTTTGGATCCTTTGGAAGAATATACAGAGTGGCAGGTGATGCACGCTAGGGACGCGCAAAACTATGAATTTTAACAAATATGTAAAAGTAGTGGGTGGGTTGCCTGAATGACTAGCTGACTCTAATTGGTTTTAAGGATAATCTGTATAATTAGGCTGATTTCAGATTAACCTGTCACCAACAGGACACGTTTCTTTGGGGGTGCTTACATCAGTAATTGCAATGATTATCTTGCATTCAAAAACAGCTGGACGGAAAATGACAGAATGCAGGGGACTTGAGACGACTTTTTAAAAGTTGACATAGCATCTTAAAAATGCAATGCTCATACTAAGACACTGGCCAAAGACGTACGCTTGAATGTGTGTGACTGTAGCAGCGGTGCTTTAAAAAGGAGAAATTAAAAGATGCAGCTTCTCCAAGAGAGTTTTACAGTGCAAACTGACTCACAGGTAAAGCACTATGAATTCCCAATCGTGTTTTTAGGGGTCAGTCTTTAGTTATATACACTAACCTTCAAAAGATTGTAGTCAGTATTTATTTATTTATTCATTTTTTAATGTATACTTTTATTCAGCAAGGATGCATTTAACTGGTCAAAAGTGACAAAGACAAAATATTTTACTTCAAATAAATGCTATTCTTTTGAACTTTCTATCAAATAATCTTGAAAAAAATGTTTCTCGAGCAATAAATCATCATATCAGAATGATTTCTGAAGACTGGAGTAATGATGCTGTAATAAATTACAACATTTATTTAGATTGTAATGATACAGCATTTTACAATATTACTGTTTTTATAGCATTTTTGAGCAAATAAATGCAGCCTTTTGTGAGCATAAGTGAGCTTTCGAAATCATTAAAATATTTTAGACTCCAAACTTCTGATGGTACTGTTTATGACGTATTAATCGTGCATGTCCATTTCCACTATTTTATATTTAAATGACTTTTTCCATCATCTAATGCTCATTTCAATTCATTTTCAAGAATACTAAGAATAACTCATCCAAAGTCAATACCCATTTTTCATTAATTATTTAGACAAAATAGCATATCATTTTAATACTGGCTATTTATCAGTTATTAACAATAACTTAAAAATAATTGGCTTATATTGAGATAAAGTTCAGCACACTGTTGCACGCTAATTAAAGCACTGCAGCAGCAAAAAAAAACAAGAAATAAATCTACATACACTGGTCAACTTGTACGTTTTTGGACAATTAGATCATCATGACTCTAATACACACAGTCAGGAAGCGCACAGGATTTGACCGACTTCCCCTTATTTTACTCTCATACTAAGCAGTTAAGTGTTCAAAAACAATCTATCCGACTTCATTATCTCACCACGACTGAGCAGATAAGGTATCTGAACACTGAATAGGTGGCGTTGGCGTGTAAATGTGGGCAGCCATGCATTAATATACACCTCCCTGTGTTGCCAAGCATTTTTCCAGATTAGTCTCAATAAAAGCATTTACTCTACAGGGGCAGGAAGTTTTGACACGTAAATGTTACAGTTTGTTTTCATAGTTCGAGAAACTCTTTTATAACAAAAGTTCATGGACTTCTTTAAATGCTTGGGTTGTCTTTCTTTAAATGATATGCCACTTAGTGTGACGTGTTGTTATTTAATGCAATGCTGAATTTCAAGTGTGGCTGAAGTGTGTGAATACTTTCGGGGGCCGCTGTCGATGGATCCACATTTGGTTGAGACCGACAAGTAAAGTCAGCCAATTTGAACTTCCTGTAAGAGTGTGGTAGACTGCGTTACTGTACGTGCTGATATGAGATCCCTCCCGCAACACACGCGCTTTGCTGTCACTCTCGTTCTCTCTCGTTCCGATTATCTATAATGCCATATGGCAGTTTTTGACTCGATTGTGCTGCAGGGTGCCGTACATACTTGGTAGAGTTTGGCTATAAATTATGGCACAGAAATGCTTCCATGCCTCAGTCTCGTTCTGGCAATTTCTGTCTGGCATGGCATGACCTTACGAGCTCCCATCAACCCCTGCAGCTCTGTGTGGCCAGTAATGAGAGCAGCAACCTCGCTCTATCTCTAAATGAGAGTCTGCCTGAACCCTCAAATCAGGGAGTCTCACAGTAATGACACAATTAGAAAGACACGACCATGTATTCCCCCACCATCTCCCTCTCTCCGTTCCTTCTTGTGTCTCTTCCTATCTCGATCACTCCATCTCTCCTTTTTTTATACCTCATGTTCCTCCTAGTGCACTTTTGCTGGCATGTAGAGAGTGGAAAAAACAACTGACCTCTATTTATGTTTCCCTCTTCACTATAAGGGAACAAATAACTTAAGCTTCAATGCCGCGTGGTTGATGGACATTTGGTAAAATACATACTCATTTCACCAGGAATTGCAAACCCATAAGACATTTGTTCATCTTCGGAACAGAAATGATGATATTTCTAATATTCTATCATTGTTTTTGTCCATCCATTGACATTCCACACAACCCAAATTTTTAAGTTTCAAAAAGTTCATAAAATAAATGTAATATAATCCATATTAACTGAGTGATTTAATTTAGTATCTTCTGAGGATTTAACTTGGGCTTTTATTTACATATAAACATTGATCAATGCACATACATACAGTACAATAAAACACATCAAATATACCATGCTTGCTTGATGATTCTTGCACATCTTTCTTTCGTGTTTCGAAGATGAAGGAAATTCGTATAGGTTTGCAATGACATGAGGTGAGTAAATGTACAAAATTTTAATTTTAGGGTGAACCAACCCTTTAAGACACAACAATTAAAGCTTCAGCATTTCTTTTTAATCAAATTATATTTTTATATCAACTGATATTGGATATTTAATTGTGCATGTTCATTTCTATTTTTAAATTTAAATCACAATTGCATTATCTAATGCTTACTCAAAGGTGATGTTTAAAAACACTAATAATTTAATGGAATGCTTAAAATGTAATGTTTAAAAATAAACATCGAAATTCACTTGTAGAATTTAAAACAAAACGTTTTAAAAGTGTTTTATCTTTATTTGGACAAAATAGTAATGAATTTTAATGCTGGCCATTTATCACTATTTTATTAACATTAAAATAATTATCAATTTATAAGTATGGACTCGATTTCTCATATCATTGCATCCCTACTTTTTCTAATTCTGGATGTTTTAGACTGGAATCTATGTTTTTGAATGCCCTTCAGCGACTGCCCTTTAGTTTAAAGGAGCAACTGAGGTTTAAAAGAACTTCTTACAACTGAACACCTTGCTGTTTGTGGTGTATGACTGAGAATTCAGAGAAGGAATTCAAAGGGGTTTTGCGGTTCACATCCCCCTCGAGTTCACAGGATTTGTAGTTCATGCAGGATAGTTCAAACTGGCCTGCACGGTCGAGCTCGTTCAGCTGGATGCTGTAGTTTCAGCCAGATGGTCTCTGGTTTGGCGTTTCGTTGCCAATAACATGTCATCACAGGGCCACTGAATGGGCCAATCATAGTTCAGCTGGCCCCACCCCTAGCCCCACCCATCCTCTCTCTCTCTTTCTCCCTCTCACTAAAGAGCAGAATAACTTTAAAGGGAGTTTTGATTTATAATGATGGTGCGGATGACTTTTTGCTCTGATAGAGTGCATGTTTATGAAACTCTTTCAGAGCCTCAAAGAGTCATAAAATCTTTATTCATTTTCCCCATGTTTCAATAATTCAGAATTCAGCATGCTGAAATCACTATTAATCTCGAATGCACACACACACACACACACAAACATTGAGTGTGCTGAGTTCCTCTATAGCCTTTGCTCATAATAGATTCTGTGTCTGTCTCTGGCTCACTCTTCATACTGCCAATACAACTGAGTCTCTCTGATTTATCTTTTATTATGTCCCACAATCTACTTCTAAAGCACTCCACTTGCTCTCTCTCTCTATTTCTTACACACACACACACACACACACACACACAAAAGCCACATTCATGTGCCCACAGATTCTTGCCGTTCCTCATACACTCATGCACAAACACATAAAATAACAAACCGAATCGCTGATAAAAGACTATGGCAACGTCTGTGCATAACAATACAAGCACATATACAATCTTGCATGAATGCATAATGCATACACTGTACAGACAAATGTCAAATGTGCTTTCTACAATGCAGAAGGAATATAATGAACTTGTTTTTTGATTTGTCTTTAAAAACTGTAATTAAAATACTGCAACATGACATACAATTTTATGGCACTTTAGTGAGATGAGACATATATGTACTTTGAAAATGAATGAAAATGAGGCTTTGAGGGACTGAAATCCATTCACTCCTGATTGAAAATGTAAATGTAAGTGTGCATATTTATCTGGAGGACATTATTTTCTCATCTGCTATATGGCTATAAAACTTTGTCAGATGTTAGAATGACATTCAATAGATGTTTTTGATACATTATGATACTTTTTCCAACTTTTAAGCAGTTTTCTATTGCAGCAGTTGCAGCTTGTTCTCTTTTTGTGAAGGTCACGTTACAATGCCTTAATCATTTTTAGTTTTCCTTTTCAAATGCCTTTTATGTCAAACTCTATTTCTTCAACCCTTGTTCCTGATCCAGACTTTCAATCTTTTAAAAAAAACATCAAAAATTGCAATTAAATCAGTAAGACTAGAATACACAGAGAGTGACATAAACTAATTCAATATGTATTATGAGAAAACTAATCAACACTCATTACAGCTCTTGTGGAGTCCTTTTCATCACATCCAACTATCAAGTTTTTCAAAAGGTAATGTACTAAGCTGCCAAGGAAAGGAAAGTGTCAGCATATGAAATATGGGACATGGGACTTGTGAATAAAACAAAGAATAAATAATCTAACTTTTTTTGTTGTGTGACATTTCTCATTAATCTATCATTTCATCAAATTATGCAAAATCAGTTTTACTAATTGTGTATTTCAGACACATAAAATGCTGGCTATGAAATTAGACATTTCCCACCACAATGTCATTTTTAAAATGTCATTATTAAAATGCAATTTCCACCACAGAATGCTACTAAACAATGCATCTGATGAATGTTAATCATCCAGCCAATGAAACAATTTCCAGTCAACAAAGAAAAATGCAGGATGAAGCTATAGTTTTATCTCTTCTTTTCTATCAGATTGCAAAACAGCCTTATTTGTGCGCTCACTGTTGAAGTGTTTTGTCCTGATTTGCTGGGTACTTCAGTGGGCAGAGTGGGGCACCGGCACAGTCCTGTCACTCTACATTCATCTAGAGTCAGCTACAGGCTAAACTCTACTTCAGCCAGTGACTCACACGGATAGAATTGGGTGTACAGAGATGCAGGGGCTTATACAGTAGTATTGTGGACAAATTCCAAAGGAATAGCATAGCTTCAGGATTTGAAAGGCTTCAGTCTGCATCTCAAGGCTAATGTGGATTAAAGCTATGGTTTGTAGGATAACTTTGCTAACATGGCCAAAGGTTAAGGTAGTATCAGCTGCTTTGTGCCATGGTAAAAGCCTTTAGAAAGTGATCTCTGATAGCACACTGAGACAATCAGCTGGCCTTGTTGAACTCGAGCAAAGTGTAAATCATTCATGAATACACAAACAATTTACACACAAATGTGCTCTAGTTTGGTTTTATGGATAGGCCCAATGTGCGCGTTGTCATCTGGAATCTCATCTGCAATGTTCCCTGATGTTAAAACAACATTCAGCAGATGTTAATTCACAAATTTAGAATTTATCAGATTTTTTTTTTTGTACAGAAAATTATGCTTAAAGTGGAACACAATGCTAATTATTCAGTACTACTTATCCAAGTACCCAGGGCCGGCGCGTGCCTATAGGCAAACTAGGCAGCTGCCTAGGGCAGAAGCTCAGTCAGGGCAGTAAAAAGAAGAGAGATTTTTATTCCCTTCATTTGGAATTATTGCACTCATTACAACAAGTTATCACCCCATTGTTCTAATTCTAATTTAACTTTCCTTCACATGATAAGGGTATCATGTCATAAAATATTTTTTATACAACTAAATTTGTATTTAACGGGAGCTCAATTAAATTAAATTAAAACATTCTAAGTTACTAATTATAACCCTTTCTTTTCCACAGTTATTCATACAGCAAATAAATTATACTGTATCTACACAGAAAGCGAGCAAAGAACATTGGCCTATACTTTATCAGAGAACATTATTAATGACTTCAGGCTAGTGCGAGTTAAAGCACTCTCACACACTGTGAAATGATTCTCTTACATCGTACGTACATCTGTACTTTGTTGTTTATGATGAGAGAATTCGCGATTGAGATGATAGAGTGCAGAATTCAGTCAGCGAGCGTGTGCACTCAACAAAACTCCTGCATTTCAGCGATGGCTAATCGTGAACGGCCTCGTGGTTTGGTACACTGGCGTTCAAAAATCACTAATCGTGTGTGCTTGGTTATAATGCGAAACACTCTAAAAAAGTGTAAAAAGAAATATGATGCAACATGAACATATCTAAATTTAATGCTGCAATCAACACTTTTTATTTCATTTTCATTTTATTCATGTCACCCGCAATAGTTTAATTGCACAGGGGCACTTTTGTCCAGTTTGGTGGCATTTTTGCCCCAAGCTCCCGTTATTTCCGAGACCCGTGGCCAGGGAAAGGCTAAGCCTACGGGAGGAGAAGTCATGTGGCTCACCTTATTGAATGCATAATATTTATATGTGCTATATATTAATATTCATAACCAGTGTTGGGGAAAGTTACTTTTAAAAAGTAATGCATTACAATATTGCGTTACTCCATAAAAAAGTAACTAATTACGTTACTTAGTTACTTTTTATGGAAAGTAATGCGTTACGTTACTTTTGCGTTACTTTTTAAATCTGGACAGGGCTTGCTTGGTTGTTTTTAAAATAAAAAAGTTATATTTTCGGCAAATATAAAAGCCTTTTCACACCAAAAGTGAAATGAATAAGCCTCAGGCTTCACCAATAAAAAAAGACACACAAATGTTTGTCTAGAGTAATTTTAGATTATTAGTACGGTTGAACTGGATCATCAAAGGTCAGAAGCAAAGACATTGGTTAATAGAATGGGATTAAATACATAAAGGATATTTGTGTTGTTTAACATTTAATTATTGCAGGTTTGCGTCATATTCTGAGTTGCATCATTTTTATTCATTTTGAGGAATACTGAATCTGTGGGTGGGTTTTTTTGTGTGAGTGAGATTAATTAATGCATATTCACATTTGTTTTAGAACTACAGTAACATCTGATTTTTTTCTCAACATGGCGACAGGAGAGCTGTTAATCAATAAATTGGAAAAAAAAAAGTAACTTGTGTTACTTATTTGAAAAAGTAACTCAGATATTCTCTTGTAAATTAAAAAGTAATTCCTTACTTTACTAGTTACTTGAAAAAAATAATCTGATTACGTAACTCGCGTTACTTGTAATGCGTTACCCCCAACACTGCACATAACCAATATGAATAGCTGTGCATGCGCAAGCGACGAGTATACTTCGGCTGTACGAGCACAGCTTGCACCACTTTCCGTGTGTCTCCCAATGGAAATTAACTGACTTGTGCTTTCCGCGTCCTGAACAGCCTTTATGTTGAGCTGCCCACCAGGAATTCACCCGGATCCTCCGAAGGCCTCTCCCGGCTTGTACATTTACTTATTAAATAATAGCCTATAATTCAGAATTTGCATTTGCAGCAGTGGTTGTGTGCTGTTTTTATTTTCAAATTTTTTATGTCGCAGTATGAAAAATAAGAAAACTCATGTATACTTATGAAATGCTCATGCTTTTATTTTAGTGCAATTGTATCAATAAACAAAATCTCCAGTCTTCCATGTGCATCTTAAAGATCATGTTTAATTTGTGACTGTGAAGTGGGGGCGATACGACTTAATATGTTTTGTGCAGGCCCTGCAAGTACCATAGTATAACCATAACTGTACCATAGTGCCACCTCTTCTAAATGATGATTTCAGGTTTCTACCCTGTACTTTTTCTGCCAACGTGTGATCTAGCTCTCTAGTTATGCAATGCTAAAAGTGCTCAATATGCTCAGCCTGATTCAGCATGATGGAGCTGATAATTAAGGCCATTTCATTAATTATTCAAGATGAATATCCGCTATTGTGGATTTGGGTGAAGTGGTGAAATATTTACGTGTTTTCTCCTCCAGTTCACTAATATTTTGTATTCACACTGTATGACGGAGAGAGAGAGAAAGAGAGAGACAAAAGATGGGTATGAAATCTAAAAAATGTTGTCTTCGCAGGCAGTATGATGGTAGGAAGGCAACCATGTATGTCTACGTCCAGTGTTCACATAACATTCTGCCTACTCCATCTGGTCGTTTCTAAGTAGAACTGTGTCCAAAATCACTTACTGTTCCCTATATAGTGCACCATGTGGGATGATGGAAGTTCATTCTTTATATAATTCATTCTTCTATTCCTATAATGCCTACAGATTTACAGTGTACAGACGATAATTTACCTGTAGGTCAAGCATTCATGTTAGTCTAATCAGTTAATGTTTTATCATGATTTAGCGATAGATAAGGACTCTGTGTGGCATGTAAATAAATCTGCCCCTGTCCGTTTCTCCTCTATGAGTGCAGAAATACTGCACAACATGCATAGACATTTTTTCAAGACAATAAGAAAATAAAAATAATAATAATGTGTGCTTCTTCTGATTTGTTCATTCTTATTTTATTTATTTAAAAAAATTATTATTTTTAATTATATGCACAAATATTAAACTTGACAGACATCATACCATCCATGAAACCTCAAAGTTGACATATCATATATATATATATACAGTACAGCTGCAGATTGAAGAGATTATTATCATCATTATTTAAATGTTATGGGACAAAGTTGACAGAGCATTCTCTGGTTAACTACATCAGATAAGATTTTTTTTTGTTCACTCATGTAGTGCACTAGGCGGAGTGACCGATTTCAGATGTATACTGCCACAATACTGTGTGTGCGGTTTGGTGGTTGGAGGAAGAATCTGGAAATAATAAAAATGGTGTTTGAAGAAGTGGATGAAAGGAGTAAATAAAATGTATAAATAATTCTTCCATCAAGAAATGAGCACCAGCGCTAAATATTTGCTTGGTTATCACTAAAGCTCACATTTGACACAAAGTAAGATGCATGGCTTCATACACCAACACTGCCTGTGAAGTCACTGACAACACTGCCTCAAGCCCAAAGTGTGCTTCAGTTTTTAAGCGTGCCGTATACAGCCGAATACATAGCATCATATTTGCTGGGAGTGAAGAAAGGCTCTAAAGTAAACACTGTACAGAAAGCCCTTCTATGGAAATGGTTTGGGCATGCTTTATGCAAATGACTAACCTCGGGCACACAAACGCTCATTTAGAATACTACAAATTCATTAACATTAGAACGAGGTTAGGAACAAATTCATTTGCATACGCACGTGTTGTGAATTAGATGGAAATGTTTGGTGAGAGGTTCTCCTGTGCGTATAAATACAAATAATCCACTTGATTATTAGTGAATGAGACCAAATGTCTTTGCACTCTTTTAAACTGGAGCTGTGAGTATCTATACTCGTCAGCGCGGCAGTCAGTTGTTAGCTGAGAGGCTGCATCTTTCAAAGGCTGTATTCCAAGACTGAATGCGTCCCATTTCAAAAGCGGCCTCGAAATGTGTCATTGTTGCCACAAAAGATACAACTAATGGACACTTCGCAGCCTAGTCTATCCCAAGATCAGTACTGGGTAGATTACTTGCAAATTGCATGACAAAATTTTTTTGTAGAGAAAATGCCGGATTACACTTAAATATTAGCATTGGGTTTCAACTTACTTGGATATCTAACGATACAAATGTAAAAAAAAATAAACACTTTAAAGCGGTTCAAATGCTGACATATCTTACTAACATGCAATTTTGAATGAATGAATGAATGAGGAATTTATAATAGATTTTATAGATTCTATTTAACAATCTTCACAGTCTCCAGTAGTTTGTTGTTGGCCAATCATTTCCATTTGTTTTTCGACAGTCAACAGTCCGCAGTGTTGCCACCTTGTGGAAAAACTAATTAGTGCAAAAATATGAGCATACACAGTATGCATGCTTAGAAAATTCTAGCTGCACATGTACTGTGACAAAGATTCAATTTACATCACGTGCACTGTACTCTAGTGTATGCATGATACCAAAGTATACTTGAGGTTTAAAGTTGCCATGAAACTGAAGAAATGGCTAATCTTCTCCTCTATATTGTGAGTACATCCAAGTGTAACAGATGAAAGAAAAAAATGTAGAGCATCTATTAGCTGTTGCACTCAACAACAAAGGCTGATGAATGCTAGCATGCAGGGATGGATTATTAGAGAAGACGTTCAAAATAACATAAATAGCATGCATTTTAAAAATACAGTAAATACGGTGCATTTTCATTTCATGCTGACTTTAAGTTTAAATCCTGCAGTAAAATATATAAAGATGCATTGAAGAGGGTGAGAGAGAAGGAAGGAGAAGGAAAACACCCTTTCAGGAGCGTAAATATAACACTGCTTTGCTCCTCCTGCAAGTGGGGCTGTACAGTGTCAAAAGTTGGGCAGCATCTGTGCACCACTCAACCTCACACATACATGGCTCAAAGACCGTTAGAGCAAAAGCAGCATCCGTGTGATGAAATATTCAATGCTGCCGCTGTTTGAGAGTGCAGACAGAGCCCAATGCTACGCTAAATTATGCATCCCACACACACACAATCACTAGCCTAGCACTTAACAAAGACATTCTTAAAATATGAGTAAGTATATAAGTATAGAAGGGTGTGGTTGAACATATGGAAGACATAGCAGACTATAAAATAGCATATGGTGCTTACAACAGGCATTATGGAGCTAGAGCTATAGCTTTTGTTATCGAATGTGCTCCATTTGTTTTACAGACTCCCTCTGTTCGTCTCTAATCAGGTTGTTTTTCTGTTGGTGAGCAGTTATTGTTAATAGTGTGTCGCTCCCTCCTGGAATTAAACAAGTCCAAATGCAGCTCTACCCAAGAGCCCTGCTACTAACAGCAAATACTCTCATAGTCCCTCAGCAGGGTGTGTGTGGTGTTTTGAGGTGTGTGTGTGTGTGTGTGTGTGTGTGTGTGTGTGTGAACTTGACTTTATGTACTCCATGTCAGAATGGATGTTTGTCTTGGAGAGCTCAACTCCAATACTGTGGGGTTTCGCTTATCAACGGCTGAAAACCTCTGAGAGTTGGGGAAAAAAAGGAGAAAAGGAAGCGAATTACCAAGGTACGACGCGTGCAAGTGGACATTTAAGGTGGTTATACAATTAAACACTGCAACACAGTCATGAGAATACACATTCGAGCTCACGCACACACTGTGTAGTCTGTCTCCACTTTTTGTGTCTCAAAGGAATGGCAGTCGCTCGGCCTCATTGTTTTGGTTGTGTGTGTGTGTGTGTGTGTGTGTGTGTGTGTGTGTATTGTTTTGGCACAAGAGCTTCTGCACCCCTGCTAGACAACAATGGAACACAATAGGACTACTTTAGCATTTAGCTCAGTGGCCTGTGAAGACAGAGGTTCTGACAGCCCGTGTGTGAGAGAGAGAGAGAGAGAGTGTGTGTGTGTGTGTGTGTGTGTGTGTGTGTACGGAGAAGTTGGAAACACCTGCTACTCATTTAATAGTGAAAGATGCATCCTGCCTTTCAAATGCCATTTTCTCACTCTGAAACACACATTTACTCAGCTTCCACTGGTTTCACAGCATAGCAAACAGCAAGTTATATACTTATATAATTCAAATGTCAAATGATACACGGATGTAAAAATGGTAACATGCAGCTATTATCTCAAGGAGCTGTTAACAAATATAGTTTAAGTGTAACCTGAATGTAGCCAGGTTCATTTAGTTAATTTAGATATTATCACATAAAGCACTTTTTTATGTTGCATGGGGGGGGCAAAAGCAAAATATCTTTAAAAAAAAAATTTCACTTTGAAGGGCACTGCGAATGGCATAGGGAATAAGGGAACATCGATACATCACTTTACGCCCAGTGGAGAGGAAAAATTACCCACCAGTCATTGTGCATCACTTCAGCACTTAAAGAAGTTTGAATAAAATAAACATTATGAACAGGAGATGAAGCTCCAGCATTATTATTAAGTTTAATTAGTCCCAGGTTCATTTGTACACAGTTGTTCAAGGGTGTAACGTGCACGAGATGCAACAGTTACAATGCAACTATTGTGATTATGATTAGGCTTATATGTTACATAAACGTATGGTAATTTGGTCACATTTTAGTTTTGGGACCAATTCTCACTATTAACTAACTATTAACTCTGACTTTAGCCTCAATAAACTCCTAACGTGCTGCTTATTAACAGTTAGTATAGTAGTTGTTAAGTTTAGGTATGGGGTCGTATTAAGGGATCTAAAAAATGTTCATGCAGAATAAGGCATTAATATGTGCTTTATAAGTACTAATAAACAGCTAATTCGCTAGTCATATGCATGCTAATAAACAACTAGTTAATAATGAGAATTGGTCCCAACACTAAAGTGTTACCCTAGTTTATATTATATTAATTTACCTCAGACTTCTCTAATATGCACAAGTCAAGTTTTGTCTGTGTTTGATGATGTTGCATGGTGTTCCAAATGAACGCATTTCATCAAGTGAACTTCAACTAATATTCCCTGCTCGGGGAATAGGGAGCAGTGAACACTGCATAGGGACCCTGAGAATCGGAACGCAGCTCATGTTAAAAATAGTAAGACTTTCAAAAAAGTGTATTCTGTTCCTTTTTGCACTCGGTCTAACTGGTTTAAATGCAGGAATGCATCTTATATAAACGCACATCGGATCTGGGTCAGGTGAAACTGAAACCAGACGAATTATACAGGGCTTCCTTAAGAATAATAGTTGTTCAGGCAACAGCGTAGTCGATGGTGAAAATATGTTGTTTTAGCAGAGCACTAATTGAGCGGTCTGATGTGAAAGTGTCTCGCTCAAGGGCACTGCACTAACTAAACAGGCCTGCGATCTCTCTCTGCTTTCCTGTGTCACTAAATCCCAGGATTGAACCTTCAATCTTTTGTTACCAGCTCTGATCTTTAACCATTATCCCACCACCACTCCGGAGGGAGGAAAGGTGAAAACATGAAAGCCTGCAGATTAAGTCATTGTAAAGCACTGCATTGAAAGTGGGCGGATGCTGATTCAAGGTTTTTTTTTGGAGCGCTACACATAACCACACAACTACCTTCCCGTTTAAAGGCAATCACTTAGGAAGACATCCATTTGTTGTCTGTTCAATAGTTTACATGTCTTTAGAGCCACGTTTGAAAAGTTGGTTATTACATACACACAGACATCTGAAGAGAATTCGGCTTCATAGCAATCCACAGAGCTTTTGTTTAATGGCGTCTTTCAGGGTGTAATGGGTTTAAAATGCAGGTGTCTGTGCGCATGTGTTCAGAAAACAGTGATGAATAAGGCTCCACTTCTTGAATGTCATTCTAACACAAAATATTGTTTGACATAAATGTGTTTTTTCTGTTCATTATGGAAGCCCGTTTTCTGCCACTGAATATAAAATAAAAAAGGTAATTGTGAATTTTTATCTCACAATTTTGAATTTTTTCCCTGCAATTGTGCCTTTCGCAGAATTGCGTGAAATAAAGTCCGAATTGCGAGTTTATATCTCGCAATTCTGCCTTTTTCTCACTATTTCGACTTTACTGTATATATCTGTCAGTTCTGACTTCATGACTCACAATTGACCCTTGACGGGGAATTTGGCTGACAGGCGATTCCATTTTTTTCCATTTTTTCTGACAAACCAGACAGAAGAGTATTAACGTTGGTGGACTTGTACTTGAAAAATGGTGTGTATTGTAATGGTGTCTTTCCATGGTTGAAACAAGATACCTTCTGATGTTCATTCATGTTTATTTCGTGCTATAACTAATAAAGAGGAAGAGATGATCGGTTCACGTGCCGCTTGAACTGAGATGCGACAGTGATCTGTCACGACACATTAAAGAGCCACAAAATGCTATTTATTGTTTGAATATCATACAAAATGATAGAATTTGAAAGCTGAGACATTGTTTCATACCAAAAGTAACCTGCTCTGTCTTGTCTGTCGGCACGTCGTCCGTGTCCTCTTTGCAAAGCGATGTATTTTTCATCGCTTGGGAACATGATGTGTGGCGTGAGTGCGCTTGTCGGACATAGCAACAGTAACTACATTGTATGTATGCATGTACAGTATGTGTAACTCTTTGCGAAGGGACAATTGTGAGTTTATATCCCACAATTGTTTTCGTAACAGGCAACTGCGAGTTTATATCATGCAATTCTGAGGGGAAAAAAAGTCAGAATCGTGAGATGGAAACTCACAATTGCGAGAGAAAAAAGTTTGAATCGTGAGATAAAAAGTCAATTCCTGTTTTATGTTTTTTTATTCAGTGCTGAAATAGGCTTCCATAGTTCACAGCATTATCATTCATTATACATTATACATTTTCTTTTTTCACTCCGATACCCCGATACCGATACCGATATTAGGGAGTAAAAAAAGGCTGATATCAATATATCGGCCGATATTCTTTGTGTATACTATAGTACAGTACCAGTCAAAAGTTTAGACACTTTCCGTCTGAGGGATATAGAATACAGTATATACATAAACAGAATATATATACATAAACACATTTTTTGAAATGATCATTCAAATGTGGTGATCAAACACTTAATGATGTGACAAACATAGGCCTATGTAGTTTAGGCAGGGTATTTAACAATTTAACAATAAGCTTTATTATTCTAAATGAGTCTGACATCAGTGCACTGAACAGTAAAGTTGAAGTTTATTCGACTTTAATTCAATTTAATTCCATTCAACTTTATTCCTTTGAAGTTTATTTCACTTCGGAACATTCATTCACGGATTTGCGCTACTGTCTTCACACACAGACGAAACTTACTAGAGTAGTGTGAAGTGTGGCATAATATACCTCTGTAAATCAATACAATATAAATTTACGTCTCGCGCACTTTAATGCCCTTTAAATATAACGTGTACATTCCCTTGGAACTGGAATCATGGCGGAACTTCATGTGAAGTCCACTTCGCAGGGCACTAGCGGTCGAATAAGACAACGCTTGAATGCTACCTGAACAAGAAACCTCCTTACTGAAAGGAAAGTGCTGACTGGTGTCACTATCTCACGAACGCGCCGGCAGACCTCCACCAAATTCAGGGGATCCCTTCAGCTCGAGCAGCCCTCTCGAACGCCACCCTCCGCACATCGGTAGCCCCCCGGGATCGCTAGACCGCGAATTTAACCACCCGTAACTCCCAAACCCTGGGGGCTATCGACGAGGGGGTGGTCTCATTCAAAAGCAGCGGGCCTCTAGACATACACTCGATTCGTGTTCGAGAGGGTTCCTCGAGCTGAAGGGACCCCCCGAATTTGGTGCGGATTCGCCACGCCATTACGGAGATATGGCGGTTTTCCATAGACTTAAGCTTTAAAGTGTTTCATCCAGGTCGCCAGTAGCAAACAATGGAGCGCGCTCTGCTGGACAAACTACGTAATTACACCATTTCAAGCATTTTATCTGCGTTATAATGTTCTGTAAAAAAAAATTCATATCGGCGTCATATCGGCCGATAATATCGGCAAAACGATATATCGGTCGGGCTCTAATGTTGACAGTGCCATCCGTGTCAGGAAGTGCAGGGAAGGGGGGCGGGAGCGACATCATGCTCCACCATTATAAGGTGAATTGCATCGCTGCCACCCAAACATCCTTTACACCCAGTTTCTGATATCCAAACCCTCATTCTGACAAAATAACACCGCATATGTCCTCTATTCCCATCCGTCTATCCTCTCATCGCTCTCTCTCACGATGGGTGGTCATATTTCTCGCTCTGTTTCGAACGCTCTCCCTCTGTAATTGGGTGTATTACGGGACTGTAGGCAATGAGCATCACGGACACGGCTCAATGCGCATAGAAAGAGAGAGGGAGAGAAAGAGAGAGAGCAAAATGCTACAGAAGCTTCAGGCAATAACAAGAAGAGATTGCGGAGGAGAAAGACTTTGTGCTTTGTCCGAGAAGAGAGGAGAGGAAAGGAGAGGAGGAACGACAGCCGTGAGAGCGAGACATAATATAGAGATATGAAGCACTACAGGATCATGAGGAGAGAATTATTGAGTCTTTTTGGACCCAAAATGGACACCGTTGGAGAAAAAAAATCTGCAATTTGCAATTTTTTCAGGAGCTTTACAATAATCCCAACAGAATCAACCTGAGTTACTCGCCACAGAAAGACTAAACCTGAGCCAGACTTAAATAAATCAGGCTGAACTGTGCCAGCCACAGGATATAAGTTAATATTACTTGTCGTGTGTCCGTGTGTGCGTTCATTATATTTGCTACAGCGGTGCATCCAGTTCCCTCAAGCGTAAAATTAAAGAGTCATATCCTGGAAACAGCATGAACATGACACACATTGGTACGCACACACACACACACGCATCCCTGACACGGTAGAACTAATGGGGGCGTCGGTCCTTTGGTAACCAGTCAGCTGTGTGTAACCATGACGATAAGGTCAAGACACCTTGATTTCACCGCTTCATTATGTCACACATAATACCTGACCTTCTATACGCTGCACACAGATGCACACAAATAGCTAGTACACCACAGACGGCCAATTAGGATACAAGGGACGGGACCACAAGGGTCAATGACATAATGCTTTTCTGTTGATTGTCCTGTACTGTATATACATTTATATAGATATATATGTGACCCTAGACCTTTTAAGTCTTAAGTCGCTGGGGTATATTTGTAGCAATAGCCAAAAATACATTGTATGGGTCAAAATTATTGATTTTTCTTTTATGCCAAAAATCATTAGGATATTAAGTAAAGATCATGTTCCATGAAGATATTTTGTAAATGTCCTACCGTAAATATATCAAAACTTAATTTTTGATTAGTAATATGCATTGCTAAGAACTTCATTTGGACAACTTTAAAGATGATTTTCTCAATATTTTGATTTTTTTTGCACCCTCAGATTCCAGATTTTTAAATATTGTCCTATCATAACAAACAATACATCAATGGAAAGCTTATTTATTCAGCTTTGAGATGGTGTATACATCTCAATTTTAAATAATTGACCCTTATGACTGGTTTTGTGCTCCGGGGTCACACATATATATAATTGCAATGCAATTCTTACATAGAGTGACATATGGACCTCTTCTATTAAGAAAATTATTTTAATTTCCGGGTTCAAATTCATTTTGACATTTTTTTAAATAAAAAAATGAGATTCTTGAAAATAATAATTATTATTATTATGTAATTTGGCATAAACATTTATTAAATTTGAAAATTGTCTGCTAAATACCTTTTGTGCTGTTATTTCTTAGAAAATAAAACTACTCTTAAATAGTTTAAAAACTTTTGTCTGAAAAATCAAAGTCATGTGGTATGACAAACATGCTGACAAAAACAGGAAATGATATCACAGCTATCATATTCAGAGTTCAATGTTCAGGTTCAAATGTCATATGGTGATATTAGCATATGGTCATATTTCTATAATTAATGATGATTAATAATTGTTAAGAATCAATCTTTTATGATGTTTGTAAAAACAAAAAAGATGTATACTTTTTAGCTTAAAACACTTATTAAAATATGTTTTAAATATTTAAAATATTACTTTTTACTTGATGGTTATATCACATTTTATAGTCATAAAATTTAAATTTTTGTTGGAAATGGTATAAAAGCTTCTTAAAATTATATGAAATCACTGTTATTACAAAAGATAAATTTTTATGTTTTAGCAAGATTTTTAAAAGATTTTTCCTTTTCTTTAACATGGAAACTCTTATACAAATCAAACCACAGAAGCCACAGAAATACAGGTTTTGATGGCAGACCCTCAGTGGTGTTGTACTTGACAAAAAATTCTCTTTGCTGAAATCTCAGTTCCCACAAGCAGTATAACACGGTACTATAGATGTGGAGTGATGACGATGAACTGTTAATGGAGGCCAAATACAACAGCTCACAGGATTGAACAGGGGCGCATTCACACACACACACACACATACACACACACTGGACGAGCGTATTCCTCATTCACTGGTTTAATGGCTAATTAGGCAAAAAGCTGGATGAGGATGAATCTCTCAGCCCAGCAGATTCCTCTTTTCCATTTCTCTGGTGCTCAATAAAACAATGTAATGGACGCTCTCTCACTCTCTTGTGTGGTTTTTTTTCCCTGTATGAAGAGAACTATGCAGGATGCTTTATCCATGTAGGGAATATTCCAGAAGAGCAGCAGTTATTTAAGATTCAAACACAAGGATAACAGATGGCTACCAGAAAAAGAGAGGAAAAACACACACACACACACACACATAGTGAGCATGAGAGAGAGAGAGAGAGAGAGAAGGAATATGACAGACAGAGTTGGTACCTCCCAGTAAGCCGGTCTCTAAGGACAGCCAAATCCACTGCTTAGTGACGTTTAAATTAACAACAGCACTTTCTATACCACCCAATGTCTTTCACCTCACATCTATGCACCAGTTCACATGTGCTCTTTTTAAAGGTGGATGTGATTCTGTTCACGTTTCGAGTGCTCAAAATAGACCTTTTGAAAAAAGCACTTGATCTGAGCATTTGACAGATGGTCTGACATGGTTTGAACTTTGACTGCATGAAAATAGTTTTAAAACGGGCATGAAATCATCTTATTCTGAACAATTAATTCATGTTTGTTTCATTTTTTATCATTTTGTTTGATATCACAATACAGAATAAAAGTCTGTCGCTAGTTCCGTAACATTGTGACTTTAAGATAAATCTGAAGAATGATGTATCCATATGAGCATGATGTGTAGAAATAGCTGATCTGGAAATGAAAATTACATACTCACTTTCAAGCTTAAAGAAATTTAGTTTAATGTACCATGAAAGTGAATGGGGAAAGGAGCTGTTGAGCTACAAAAAAGAATGATAAGGGACTCATAACAGTGCTGCAGATCTCATTTGCATATTCAAATCTGGTGCATTATAGCATTTAACATCATTAACATCAAACCCAGCGCTATGTGTTTTGACATGCCGTATTTGAATATACACAAACTCAAATGAGATTTCAGAGCTACAGCAGACATTCTATAAATAAATTCTGAAATTCCAGTCTGCTCCTCACACAAGCTATCGTGTTATTTCAGAAGACTTGCGAGTTTATGAGTCATTTGGGCAGCAGGGAACAGCAGCAGGTTATTGTTATGGTAGAGATACACTGCAAACTGCGAGAGGGATAACAAGGATGATTCATTTTCACAGATAATTGATTTGTTTTTACTTCAAAGAGCATTTCACGGGACTGGTCACCCTGCTCCCCATTTACTTACATTGTATGGAAAAGAGTGTTTGTCAAACTATCGCCTTTTGTGTTCAAAGAAAGAAAGAAAGAATTTCACTCCAAAAATATTTAGGCCTAAATTTCAAAATATTTAGGCCTAAATTTAGGGAGTATGTATTTTAAATGCATATAAAATCCATCCATTTAGATTACAACTAATTACAAACAAATACATTTCATGTGATGCATATTTGTCAGCCATAGGTCGCAAGTAAGAAACCGGTAAGATTTCTGCACTCAAAAAAGGCATGTTTTATTATCAACTATTTCTATCGATTTGATTTTTAATTAAATAGCCATATTTCCAAAATGCATTTATTCAGATTGCTTAGACTGCAGCCTCACTTCTTGTATGATAATCATTAGTCCGTTAAAAATTATACGGTTTAAAATAGGCTAGCGAGGAACGAGCTTTCTCACTTCGTTAAAAAAGGCATGAGATTAAAACAAATTGGGTTTATTGATGTATAGACTGGTTTTTGATGGGTGTATCTTAAATACACCTTCAGTTTATTACGCTACAAGTTCTCCAGAAATCTTACCTGTTTAATTTACAATATGGCTCGCAAATATGCATCACATTAAGGTGATTAGTTTATTTATAGAAAACCCGCGGGGGTGGGGCCAGTCCAAAACTGGATGGAAATGTTATATGCAATTCAATTACATAAATATTAAATGTAGGTCTATATATTTTTTGAGGAAAGGAAAGAAAGAAAAAGAAATCCATGCAAGTTTGGTCTGCATTGTGAGAGTAATGTAATGAGTAAATGATGATAGAGTTTTCCTTTTTGAATGCACTATTCCTTTAGATTGTTGCCACACTATAGGGTAAATCCCCACAGGGGGCAGATACCTGCTGTAAATTGTTAAGTGGTGAATGAACAATAAATGTTTAGAAAAAAATAATAATAATAAAATATCCCACAGCAATCAAGACAACTTTGGACAAAAAGCACCCATTGCTAAGCTAAACACTTTGAGCTATTTTTCCACTCTTGAAATAGCTTACATTGTCCAAAAGCTGAAAAAGGAAACAACTGGAGGTTGACGTTTCCTGTGCCATTCATTACCCATCAAGAAAAAAAATGCTGCCTTTGACTTCAACAATGAACTGTGCCAACACAGCTGGGAGCAATCGATGCAAGGAGCAATCAAACTTCAGGGTGATCTATCAATCACAGAACTGCTTTATCTCAGAGGCTGCTTTACTCTCCCTGAAACTGTCACTACAGCAGACCTGAGGGGACATAGGTGTTAACGTTAGTGTCACGCTGAGCTACACTCGGAAGAGTGAAATAGTTGGTACTTTTGATTCATAACACCATTAGCTTATCCTTTGCTGTCAAGGTCATGGGTTCGATTCCCAGAGAAAACAAGAACTGATCAAACATGTCTCTAAATTCGTTTACGGGACAGAACTGTTAATTGTCTAAAATCTATATAACGATCTCTGCCTTTTGCCTGCAAAATGGCATAACTACGGTCTCTTAATCTGTGGGCAAGGGCATAATGCATGAGTCCTTTCTACCCCTCAACGGGTTTCACTGTGGTAAAAACAAACGCAACCGCATTAAAGGAAGCATGATGATAATGAGCGAATTTTACAAGCAAATTTTCCATTCACGCAAATCTATACCACAACAATCTGAATTCCCACAGGTGTGCCTCTCTACTACTCTCTATTATAGCTCTAGTTCTTAACCCATTCCCTGCTGCAGTTACCATCAGATGCTTTTCAGCTTATTAAAGTCTAATAGTCGTCTTATTAGTTGGAATGATGTTTGATTAAGTCCCAGTAAGACAACAAACGCTGGGTCTGAGGGGGTGTTGGTGGGGGTGTGCGTGTTAAATACAAACACAAATGTAGCCAATAATTCATGTCGATGCAGACAAAAACTGTTCGTTTTTTTTGTTTTTGGTATATGTGACCCTGGCGCACAAAAGCATGTTAAGGTCTGTTCTGGTCGCTGGGGATTATTGTAGCAATAGCCAACAATACACTTGGACCGGATTCAAGAATATTGAACTTTTCTTTTACCCAAAATCATTAGATATTAAACGTAAAGATCATGTTCCCTGCAGATACTTTGTTAAATTGCTCGGTTACTGGAAATATATCTAAACGTAATTTTGTTAGTACTTCATGCATGCTAAGAACGTCTGCATCTCGAACGCTCTGCGTGTGTAAAAATGAATTTTTCTCATAGTTTACCATTCTTTTTTTGCACCCATCAGATGTCCATATGTTTTCAAATCGTGTTGTATTCTCTGCGTATTACCAAGTCGCCCAAATATTCTAAGGGCAATCCACTACATCAATTGACAGCTTATTCATGGGTTCACTTTCAGATGAGTGGTATTCAAAACGTTCAATGGTATTCAGGAAAATTGTGCCTCCCTATATGACTGTTCTGTGTGGGTCCAGGGTCCATGTTTCATTTAATAGGTGCGTAGTAGGCTGTAAATGTAAAAGTAAAAGTAAGGTTGGTTTCCGTTTCGTACCTAAGAACTGGAAAGTTAACACTAATGTGTGAGACGACTACTTTAATGGTTAGTCCATTCTTGTGATAACAAAGAGTATCGACTCTGTACAGATGAGACTACTACTTAAACCAATAATAATTGTGTTAATAACAGTGATAATGAATGAAGAACTCACACTAGTCTGTTGTGATAGGTGAGGATAATTAAGTATGGATGTTACTACAAGTTTAAAAACTGTGAATACCTATAAACAGTGCCTATACTTAACTAGTAAGTGATACCCATATGTCTTTGTCCCGGCTGTTAGGGTTCATGGGGAATTGTGGTACTACTCAACTTAAAACCATCACACTGAAACGTCTGTTTGATGAGCATCACCTCATCATCACTATTGTTTGCTAGGCCAACGTTTGCTTGAAGCATCTTGACATCACCGCTACGTGAACTGCATAAGCATGCTCTGAAACATGCTAACATGGTGTGTATGTAGACAGACCTCCCACACCTCTCACACACACACACACACAGGGATGTGCAAAACAGCGTATTTTCAAACCAAACCAGTCGGCGGATTGTCTGAATGAGCAGACGGTGTTAAGAAATGCTGTATAATCAGGGTCCACCAGACTCTGATCAAACGCATTTCTTCAGCGCTCACACAGGAGGTGTTTTTGTGTTCAAATACAGAATGGAAAAGAAATCAGGCATTTTTAAAAGTTGAACTGTTTTTAATTTGACACAGTGTCTTGAAAACAGACAGCGTGACTAGTGTTACAGAACAAAATATGAGGCCGTTCTTTTTAGTGAATCATAAACACACAGTGGCACCAGTGTAGTCGGACTCTTAAAGGTGACATATCATGAAAATCTGACTTTTCCAGGTTTTAAGTGCTATAATCAGGTCTCCTGTGTATCTACCAACCAAGGAAATGTGAAAAAGTTTAACCCAGTCACTTTGTTTTGGAAAGTCTTTTTTTGCAAGCGTCTGAGAAAACGAGCGCGTGTGATTTCGCTCCCCTAGTGACGTGGCAAAGATCGGGAACCTCTCCTTAATTGCTGTAAGATTTACACCCACGGAGGCACGCCGTCATTGTAGGTTTCGCTGGAGCGGCAACGGTGGGTACCAGTTCCTAAGTGCCAATGTCACGAAAGTTTGAGCAAAACATGCCTAACTGTCTGCTGCCGTTTTTCTGCACAGACTCACAGACCACATGTATTTAGAGTCCCAGCCTCGTAGGATAGTTATGATGTATGTCTGTACTAGTGCTGCTAGGCTCAGCTGCCCGAACAGATCTAAAATAAACCTGCGATTTTCTGTCTTTCCCATTTGCGTACCGCACGACATACTCGACGGTTTTGTAACTCAGGTGGTGTTTTTAACGTAAACTGTGTGGACGGAAGTGAGAACTTCTAGATTTAGTACGCCGACATGCTGTGGATAGCCGCTTTCTGTGCGTTGCTTCATATGTTCGCCGCCAAGAAACCATATATCTGAAGTTTAAACTCATATGGTTTAAAACGCATGATTTCAGCGCGACAAACATGATAATCAGAACCAAAAACAGAATGTAATTAACAGCGTCCTGCTGTCTAATGAGCGCAGCTCCTATTCTGGAAACTAGGGGCGGGGACAGCCATTTTCATCTTGCATATACAGATACAGGCCCCGAAAAACGCATGTTTGTTCTGCCTACGTCCACTCAACAATACAGGCATTGTAATGTCTAGCTGAGTACTTCACAGTCACATTCTGGGACAACTCAGAGCGCGATATTACTATTTCTTTCCAAAGGGGCATAATATGGCGTCTCCTTTAAAACAAATTTCTAACAAATTATTGTTTAGTGGAATCAAAAATAAATTCCAAAACGGACGCTACTAGTCATGAACAAAATTCACGCGAATGAGTTTGTGTTATTTTTTTAGTGAATTAAACATATACAACTTACAACTATTGCATTGGTTTTTTTGTCTTTGTTTTTACGATCCAATATCGAAACACTCTTGAACTATTCAAGATACAATGTCCACGTGACAAGCCAAAATGACCTCAGATATTACTGCCTCATTATATGAACATCTATCTTTAAGCAAAAACGAACAAACTTTTGATACATTTTTCAGAAAACAATACTTAATATCTTAAATCTTCTAAAGTAAATGCATCTTGATTCAAAAATGTTTAGATATTTATACTGGAAAACAAGAAAAAATGCTATGTAAGAAAATCTTTTTTTGCTGTCTTACTGAGAAATCAGTACAGTTACTGACTGTTCTTATTACAATGTGTAGTTAAAGATGCACATTACGAGATTTATCAATAGTGTTTTACAAAAATAAATGAATTAAATGTTACTAAGCTTTTTGTTGGTATAGTATTTGCTTAATATACCAATTATTAGACTGCATTTATATGCTGATTTTAAAAAGACCATTACAAGCCATTAAAGGTTTTTTTTTATTATCTCATCATTTGGCAATGAAGTTGTTGTTGTTGTTTTTTTCTTCAAATATTAATTTCTTACAAGCACTAAAAGAACAGTCAATGGAGCCATTAAGAAAATAATGAAACTAAAACCAGAATATTTAAATTAGATTTCCAACAACCTACTACTCAATTAGTTATTTTGGTTATTTTTCAACCACTCTTTAAAATATTGAAAATACTAAAAATAATAATAATGATAATAAAACAAATGAATAAAAAAAATCCCTTTTAAAACGATATAAAAATATTAAAAGTTAAATTTAAAAATGTCTAGGTGAACTAGTCATCCTCTCTAGTTGCTAGTTAACCGTTCTGCCCTTTCCTAACACACATACTTGTGACACTACACCGCAATAAATCTCTCATCACTTAAGCCCACTAAAAAACTTTTAACCTCGCAAATGGATGAAAATAAAAGCATGAACACACTTGCGCACATGGGATCATTGCTCTCAATTTCCTGTTGGGACTGAAATAATCAAAGTCCTTCAGAAGACCATTCCAAATCCCATCGTCAGTGTTTGGTGACCTCCTTATTTAATCAGACTCCACACACACATCCTACTTTAAAACATGGCCTGTACACACTCAGCGGCTCTTGCTCTGAGTATGTATAAAAATGGATGAATTTGTAAGTGAAAGGGAGAGAAAGAGATTGAGTAGAGGAAGCTGTATTATTCATGCGAATCACTATTTTAGTTTGAAGGACATTCAAAGAATGAGAAGAGGAGCACTCGCTAGAACACATGCACTCAGTGTGCTGCACATCTAATTGTTCTATAGCAGTGTGATGAACTGCATTTCATCTGTTTATATTCGAGCGGTGGTGGCCACACACTTTCACAGATCTATGACATCAGGAGGATGCAGCCACAAAACACAGTTTGTATATTCATGCAATCATAATCCAAAGCGAGAAGCGTCCTGCATGCTGTGCTTGTCGACCTTTGAGATGATGAAAGTATATGTCGGAGCATGTGTCCCACCGGCCTCTGTTTGATAATGAGCGAGTGTTGCAAATTACACTTTGACCCATGCTGTGACATTCAATACATATACCAACAAACATAAACCCATGAGCTATTTTATGTTTTAAGAATGTTTTCATCATTTTCCCATCATGTTATGAAAACGTTATTTCCGATACGTCAATTTTTTTTTATGTTTTAAAGAGATTCGTTCATCATTTCCTCACTCTCATGTTATTGCAACCCTGTATACCTTGAGAAACACAAAATAAGTTATTCTGAAGAATGCTAGTAACCAAACAATTTTGGTTGTCATTGACTTCCACTGTATGGCCAATCATGTTCCATTTTATGTTCCACTGAAGAAAGAAAGTCATTTGGAATGACACGAGGGTGAGTAAATGATGACAGAATGTTAATTTGTGGGTGAACTATCCCTTTAAGGATGTCCTTGGTGGGTTATATGAACGTTATGAAAACGAACGATAACACAATGTTACGCACACACCACTTACACATCATGTAAAGCAATAGCATGAATCAGTTTTAGCTGACCAGGGGTGGACGGGTGGCGTTCCAGAAATCCATTTGAAAACAATCATTATTTTTGCAATTCCATTTGGTGATGTTAGTGGTGCAGAAATTACACACTTCAGCTTGAAGACACTAAGAGTGGAAATACAAAACACCCCCATCAAGGCAAACAGAGCAAACCAAAAAACCCAATCTGAAAAACACAGCTCCACCCAGTGTGGGAACTCTACGAAAATTCAGCACAACACCCACTGACTAAACAAGAGAACAGAGGGAACATCTTGACAGAAAACAGAAACTCTCCCATTTATACAAAGAAAACCACTAGTGCCTAAACATAGCTGTGCATCATAAATTAACACTATGATGATGATCTTTCACTGGCACTGGCATCAGCTAAAGTGTTTTAACTTGACCTGTTATCTTGCATTAAATGTCATACACTATCAAATATTAAAATATTTCAACTATATAAATAAGTCAACCAAGCAAGTAGGAAGTAAATTGCAAGTGGCCTCACATAATTCAGCAAAATGCAGCAAAATCACATTTCAGTCTGTTCTTCTAAAAATGCACATTCTGTATTCGTGTTGTTCCAGAACGGTTTAACTTTCTATCTTCTGAGGAACACAAAAGGAGATGTTGTGCACAATATAAGGGACTGACAGCTTCAGTCACCGTTCGCTTTCAGTGCATCTTTTTTCCATAAAATGAAAGCAAACTGAGGCTGTCATCCATGGTGTTTCACCCAAGAAAGAACATCATAGTAAATGATGACAGAAGTTACTTTTTTGGTGCTGAACTCCCTTTAATGCATCCCTTTTTGCTAGATTTGGAACTTTTACTTCTGTTTGCTTATAACGACTCCTCTGATGGAGCAATAGAAGAACTGATAATAATTCCAAATTGAAGTTATGAGTTTGACCAAGCCTGGAATCAAACCTCTAATTTGATATCATAGGACAATAATATTACACTAAACAGAAAGCAGGATACGCACAATCCTCCCACGAAAACAGGTCTGATATTTTGGTGGTTTTTTCAAAGGCCCTGGGTGAACGTGCCTGTCCATTCTTCCTGTCTCCGTCTTTTTCTATTCTAAGCCAGATATGCATGGTGAATGTGCTGCAATCAGTGGAACACAGGGACTGATCTCTTCCTTCTAAACGGGTCACCCACATGAGGTAAACAATCACTTAACATCTAGAAGTGAGTTGACTCTAGTTATTATTAAATAATCTCTGTTGACATATGACGAACAGTCCAGTATGATTGGTTATATGGTATATATGATGATCCAGCATGTACTGCAATTTTCATGACATCAGGGTGACATGAATAGAGTGGGGGTTCAATCTTCAACTGGCTGGCAGGTCCGCCACGTCCGGTCAGCGTGCCTGGCTCGTGGTTGGTGGCAGGCAGCGCGCGTGTCAAGTCAGTGAGCCGTTTCACTGGTGGTGGCCGCTGCCATGGCAGGTGCACGTGACCGCCCAGTGGTTTGTGAACAGCTGCCAGTGGCAAGTCACGTGAACTGTCCAGTGGTTGGTGGCAGCGTGCCAGTGGCAGGGGTCACGTGGCCTGCCAGTGTTGGTGTGCAGCTGCCAGTGGCAGTCACGTGACCGCCAGTGGTGTGTTGTGGCAGCTGCCAGTGGACAGTCACGGTGACCTGTCATTGGCTGGCTGGCTGGCTGTCATATGCCTTAAACATATCCCTGCGGGATCATTGCACATACAGCCGCAGAGCTCTCCTAGGTTAACCGCGTGACCGCTTTCTCTACCACTCTCTCTGCAAGGAAATATATTATTTTATGATTATTAATATGTTCTTATGGGTCTAGTCTTTTAATTTGTCGACATTTTATAGAGGCTTATTACAAAAAAAGTGCCCAAATGGCCGTGATCTCAACTGCCAGCTGATAGTCGCTTCCACTGGCGGATCAGTCAGAAAGCCGCAAGAGCGCTCCGAGTATAACGCGTTCTCTACCACTCTCTCTAAACGGAAATATATTATTTTATGATTATTAATATATTCTTATGGGTCTAGTCTTTTGATTTGTCGACATTTTATAGAGGCTTATTACAAATAAAGTGCCCAAATGGCCGTGATCTCAACTGGCAGCTGGTTGTCGCTTCCACTGGCGGATCAGTCAGACAGCTGCAAGAGCGCTCCGAGTTTAACTCGTTCTCTACCACTCTCTTTACAAGGAAATATATTATTTTATGATTATTTATATATTCTTATGGGTCTAGTCTTTTGATTTGTCGACATTTTATAGAGGCTTATTGCAAATAAGGTGCCCAAATGGCCGTGATCTCAACTGTCAGCTGGTTGTTGCTTCCACTGGCGGATCAGTCAGACAGCCTCAAGACGGCGCTCATCCGCAGTTTAACGCATGGTGTCCTCTACCACTCTCAATTCTTCTACAAGTAAAGTATATTATTTTTATGTATTTTTCATAATTGCTTTTCATGGTTCCTAGCCTTTGTTTGGTCGACATTTTCAATAGAGCTTATTACGGAATAAAGTGGGCCCAAATGGCCGTGACTCAACTGTCAGTCAGCTGGTTGTCGCTGGGTCCACTGCGGATCAGGTCAGACAGCCGAAGATGCGCGCCGAAGATTTACGCTTGCGTGCTCCACATCTCTCTACAAGGAAATATATTGATTTTTCTGATTAGTTAAATATATTCTTATGGGTGCGTCGGGCTTCGAATTTGTCGACATTAATAGAGGTTAATTACAAATAAAATTGCCCAATGCCATGATCGGTCAACTGTCCTGGTTGTCGCTTCCACTGGCGGCTTAGTCAGACAGCTGCAAGAGCGCTCCGAGTTTAACTCGTTCTCTACCACTCTCTCTACAAGGAAATGTATTATTTTATGATTATTAATATGTTCTTATGGGTCTAGTCTTTTAATTTGTGGACATTTTATAGAGGCTTATTACAAATAAGGTGCCCAAATGGCCGTGATCTCAACTGTCAGCTGGTTGTTGCTTCCACTGGCGGATCAGTCAGACAGCTGCAAGAGTGCTCCGAGTTTAACGCGTTCTCTACCTCTCTCTCTACAAGGAAATATATGATTTTATGATTATTAATATGTTCTTATGGGTCTAGTCTTCTAATTTGTCACATTTTATAGAGGCTTATTACAAATAAAGTGCCCAAATAGCCGTGATCTCAACTGTCAGCTGGTTGACGCTTCCACTGGCGGATCAGTCAGACAACCGCAAGAGCGCTCCGAGTTTAACGCATTCCCTACCACTGTCTCTGCAATTAAATATATTATTTTATGATTATTAATATGTTCTTATGGGTCTAGTCTTCTAATTTGTCGACATTTTATTGAGGCTTATTACAACTAAAGTGCCCAAATGGCCGTGATCTCAACTGCCAGCTGATAGTCGCTTCCACTGGCGGATCAGTCAGACAGCCGCAAGAGCGCTCCGAGTTTAACGCGTTCTCTACCACTCTCTCTACAAGGAAATATAGTATTTATGATTTTCATTATTCTTATGGTTCTGTCCCTTTTGATCTTGTCACATTTTATAGAGGCTTATTTACAAATAAGTGCCCCATGTCCTGAACTCAACTGCCACCGATTGTCGCTTCCCTTCTGCCGCGGGCTCAATCCATCCATCCCACGTTTAAACTGCGGTAATAAGCATTCCCGTTATACACTGCCCTGTCGCTGTATGAAAATACATTATATTAATATTATAAATATATTCTTATGACTCCATTCTTTTGTATGATTGACGTTTTAGATGGGTTTATCCCAATTAAAGCAGTCAAACGAACATGATCACGACTGGTTGCTTACTGACACTTCTCTAGATGCTCAACCAGCCAGCCGCTGCTGAGCTGCGAGTATAACACGTTCCCTATCACTCTCACTGCAAGGAAATAAATGTTTTATTATTATGACTATATTCTTATGAATCTATTATTTTGTATGATTGACGTTTTCATTTTTTTCCCCAATAAAAGCAGTCAAATGAATGTGATCACGAATGACTGGTGTTGCTTACTGTGACGGTGCTTCTCTGGACGCTCAACCAGCCAGCCGCTGCCACCTCTCATTCCAAGGAAATCATTCTGATTTGTATTGATAGTGACAGTAGTTGTGACGATATTACGATTTATGTTATGTAGTAACATTTGTTATGCAATAATGTAAAGCATAAAAATGCCTGTTAAAACGTGAATTATCCCAATAACAAGAATATTTCTCATAAAGTAATTTCAGCGACAACATGACAAACTGCAATGCTTTTTAATAATTATATAAAAGAAAGCCAACTTAAACTCCATTAGGGTTCAATCCCTAACTGACTGGCAGCACCAGTGACCATTGGCAGCCTGATTCTGGCAGGTCACGTGATCTGCCAATGGTTGGCTGCCTGGCGGCTGGAAGTCCACTGACAGGAACCATTGATTTATTCTGGTGCGCAATTTTATGGTCATGCTACTCCTTCACTCTATAGTACGGCAAATCAATAAAATAATTCTATTTTGATTTGCTACATCTGTACATATGAGCTTTATTCTTTTACATATCATCGATTGTTTATGAGCTGATATGGAACCCGTTGCAAAATCGAGCTGTGACATGTGATCTGGCTAGCACTGAAGCGGATCCAACTGTAGGGACAGACCACCAGACGTCCGGATATCAGCGGGATCAGTAATTGAACACATTTTATTTGTGCCATAAAACCTCCCTAAAAATGTCCACATTTTTAAAATACTAGACTTTACTAATAAGTTTAGAATCTCAAAATCTTCGATGACTATAATGCACGAACAACGACTTGTAGGGAGAAGCGCTTATTAACTCGGAGTGCGCTCGTGTAAGCGGCTCATTAGGTCAACAGATTTTGCTAGCGCCCCAGTGCAGCGGCAAAGATAACCTCCATCTGGATCCACGGCCAGGTTGAACACTTTAGATGGTGTGAATAAAGCCTCCCTAAAGGCGTGATTCCAGAGCTAAGTAAAAGAACAGACCCAAATAGCATAACTTACAAAATCATAAAAATAATATATTATCCTTGCGAGAATGTTGGTAGACAACTGGTGTGTCTAGCTGTCATCTTTCATAGCGTAGCTAGTCGCTGGAACCTAAAGTGTCAGTAACCGCCACCATGTCGGTATAACAGTTAATGGGTGACCAACTATTTTAATCGCGATACCCACCGTCCCCAAAACGTAGAACATATTACAATGATTAGATTCAATGAATATAGGCTCTATAACATATAATAAAATACATATCTAACTTTTCTCAACAGACTGGAGTGGTGAGAACGCGGCATAATCGCTGTAAGTTTAACACAGTGACTGCTGGATGTGGCGACTATCTAAGACGTCCAGTAAGACGACCACCAGTCCAGGAATCACCCGGCAAATTTGAACGCCATTTTAATCGGATGAATCTCTCCATAAACTCCATCATGTATAAAATATAGAGGTGTCCCACCACATAATCGCGTTAATTACGATATAAAAAAATTGAATCTAAAATTGTAGTGAGAGTTCAAAATAGCGGCAACTCGTGTACAACACTCCTGCAGCCTCAATAGCTGCCGCTAGTCTAACTGAAGACAGTCAGGCAACCCACCCAGTTGCTGGATCACGTATCATATGACCCCCCTTAAAGGTCAGATAAAACCCCCGTAAACCATATTATTGATCTAAGAATGTATTATGACTCATATATGACCTATAATAATATAATAGTGCAGTGCATGTTTCCTGCCGCATAGAGGGGGTAGAGAACGCGTCAAAATTACCGAGCTCAATTGCCACGTGGCTGGACTGAGCGGCGCCTCCAGAGAAAGCGTCACTACCCCCAGGGTTCAGGGTGTTACGGCCATTTTCTCGTCCTTTTCATTCGGTAAACCTCCCTATATACGGCCGAGTGATTTAAACAAAGAGTAACATTCATAGAATAGCATTAGATAAATAAGAATCCTATTAATTCATTGCAGTAAGAGCTGTCATTAAATGGCAGCTGGCTGGACGAACCGCAGCCGTAACCCACAAACGGGATCTACGGCCCATTAACTCCTAATAAACCAGCTTCCAACCTATATTATATTAAAAAATACATTGAAAAGAACATATTCACAATAATAAAATTATGCATTTCCTTGCAGAAGGAGTGGTGGGGAATGCATAGGCATACTCGTAGCTTAAAAAGTCTGACTGGAGGAAATTGTTATAGGAGGACATGAACGCAAATAATATATTGACTCAAAGTTGTTTACAAAAAAAATGTAGAAATAACAAAAATAAAATCAGAATTATTTCCTTGGAATGAGAGGCAGCAGAGTCTGGCTGGTTGAGCGTCCAACAAAGCGTCAGTAAGCAAACAGCCGTGATCACGTTCAGTAAACTGGACTGTCTTAGTTGGGGAACAAAAAACGTAACAGGTCAAGAGTCCTAAATCTTTAAAATACTAAAATAGTGTATTATTGCCGTTGCAGGGCTCAGAGATAAAGGTAGGCGTATCACACGCAGACTCTACAAGGCGGCTTCGACCTGAATGCTGCCAGCCAGCCGCGTACGGAGTCAGATCAGCGTGACCTTTCCCAGAAAATCAGACTGGCCGCTTTGCCACCTAGCGCACTGGCAGCTACCATAAACTTATGGCCACTAGAAGGAGGACAAGGAGAATTCAACAGAGAAAGATCAACTGGCAAGCTGCTACCAAGCCACTGGCAGCTGCCATAATACAGACTGCATCTGCCACCACCCCTGAGCAGCTGCAGCAAGGTCAGACCTGTCAGCTGCCAACAGCCCGGCGAGGTCACTGATGACCTTTCAGGGGCGGCTCCTGCCACCAGTTGAAGTTGACCCCTACTGCATGAACTAGCAGAGTGTCTTTATTAGGCTACTCAATGAAAATAAGGTCATATGACACTCCATACGAGTCTGACGGTGTTTATGAGTTGCATGAATCGCGTTGGATGCAGCATCCGATGCTAGTTTATTTTGCTCATTTTTCATTCTAGATCCTCTCATTCCAACGCATCTCCATGTTGTACAACAACACACACACATGCATTTATAACACAGAAGATACAGTCCGTATTAGCTCTACTCGAACGAGGCGTGCAGTCTTCTTCACTGCACTCTAAAGAATGCTGGGTTAAATACAACCCAGTTCTGGGTAAAATAGGGACAAACCCAGCCATTGAACTGGGACAAAACAACCAATTGCTGGGTTTGTCCTATCATTTACCAGCACTCGGATTGTGACTTTAACGCCAGACAGTTGTTTGTAGATAGTGGTATGTAAAGGCTGAAGGGATGCTGTAACATATAATGAGTCCGATCGATAGACCACGGTTTATCATCTCCGTTACTTTACGACCCTTGCCTTCCCTTCTGGCCGTGTAATAAACAATTTAAATCTATCGTTTCGTTACGTCAAGAGCTGAAGGCAGAGACTTGTGCACTCAAAGACCGCGCGTCTGTGCCCCCCCTGCGCACCGACCGCAATTAAACACCCGCACACCACGGGGAAAAAGCCTCCTGTGTCCAAAGCCCCCTCTCACACAGCACCACGCACACACACGACATAATTCAAGCTACAGGATTGGTATGAGTTATGAAGGAGTGTAAACTACAGCATCTCCCCGCCGCTGCCAATCAAACGTCGATCCGTGCATTATTTATGTGGGTCCTTAAGAAATAACGTCCCCTTGTTTAAAAGCATTGACTCACCGCATCTTATAAAGCACTGGAATAATAGCCAGCTCCGGATGTGTTCAACAGCATCGGGCTGTGTGAGATCTCAGAATGCTCTTTAATTCCCGTGACAGCGTGTCCGTGTGTGAATAAAGCACGCAGATGATGGTTTGAGCCTCCGTTCCCAGATGCGCCTTTATGAGGCTCGAAGCCTCCTGAAGAACCACGACGCGGAGCAGGATATATCGAGTATCCTTCGTCCCCCAAACCCAATGGATCTATGGTGGACGCGGGGGATCAGAGCCCTGTGTTGTATCCCGATCAGTGTTTTTCTGGAATGAGAGGAAGATGCGCAGAGTGGGTCCAGCGATGGCATCAGCGCCAGTCCATCGCTAGATCGTCCATGCGACCCGACAGCCAGGGAACGAGCGCCGAGAGAAAATGACAAGCCAATTTGGAAGCAAGTGATGCTTGATTCGAGGATGGAGGGTGGGAGGGAAAGAGAAAGAAAGGGAGGATAAGAGAGGGGCGGTGAATCTGGAGCCGGTGATGACGGGAGGACTTGAGCATGCTCTGGTGGCCGAGAGCGCACACAGCAGTGAGGGTCGACCTTCCCATCACCTGCGGGGTCATCATCGAGATGGGTGCAGTGTGCCTTTTCTGTTACGAAATGTGTTTTCCTTTTGTCTTTACATTTATTTAAGCTTTTAAAAGCTTAAAACCACGTGTTTGCGTAATAAACTGTATGCTAAATTAATTTTACAAATTGTAATAAAGTTGCGATACAGCGACGTCAAAGTAATAATAATTAATAATAATAATGTATGCATTTAGCAGACGCTTTTATCCAAAGCGACTTACAGTGCATTCAGGCTATACATTTTTTACCAGTATGTGTGTTCCCTGGGAATCGAACCCACGACCTTTTGCGTAAGTAAACGTAACAGGGTTGACATTTAGCCAATACTAGCCTTGTACCCAGGACACTGCAACGTGTTTAAAAGAAAACAATAGATATAATAATAATAGCTCTACATGCATGTTCAGAATCATGGTAACAGGGTTGAGATTTAAGCATTTTAAGTTTGTTCACTGACTGTGTGCTGTATGTAACAAAACATAATATAAAGTAGCTTGAAAAAAGACAGAGAATGATTTGTTCATGAAGAAATCACATTCAAAGGAGGATGATTAATGGATTTTTTTCATGATATTTTTGTTTGGAATTTTTTTTACGTCATTCTAATAAGGAGGAGTTATGATATTAACAGTGCTGATGCTTAGTCTTTTAAATAAAATGATGTTATAAAATACTAAACATATAGCTTATTTCCATATTTATTATGTACAGACAAGTCATCTACGTGGAGAATAAAAAATTAATTAAAAGCAATAATAATAATATATCTACCATTATGGATATTTAAATAAGATAATAATCTATATCATTATATATATATTGACACACACCTGTCTGTATTATATAATACTTTCTAAACATGTCCAATTGAATTTCCCATGGACTCCAATCAAAGTATCTCAAAGATGATCCAGAAAAATGGAAAGCACCTACATTTCAAGTGTCATAACAACATATTTATGTCAGTGCATTCATTCAATATACACTGAGGTTTTTCTTTTTAGTAAATTCACAATTTTTGTATGTCATGGACTATTGCAATGTGATTTTAGAATAAGACTGCCTAACAAAATGTGAAATAAAATGAAGGAGATATTGAATACGCTGCACTTACAGTGTTAAAGTATTCGTTTACAGATATGTTGGATATATCATGCTATATGCAATTTTTTTTCATGGAATCCATCTGTTTTACTGGCCTATTGCGATAAGGACATATTAAGGCATAATAGAAAATATCACATTGGCAAATTATAATTTGTGGACATGCACTAATTTAAATGTCTCTCATGAGCAGCAGTAATAAGAGCTGATGTCTCTGTTATCATTTAACAGAGAGGCCTGAGCATCTATTACACTCACGAGCATCAGAGGCGCATCGTGGACATGCGCGGTGAGTGACAGCCAGTTATCACTCTCGCGCAAACCCTGCGCTGTCTGAATAATGCGAGCTAGCTGTCTCTAATGCGACTTGCGACATTTGAAAATGTTTCAAATTGAGCCCCGGCTTTTCATCATCCGATGAGACGAGACGATCAGTTTCTCATGAGCTGCGGGGGAACCCTGTTGATCTGAAGGTAAATGTGGAGTGAGGAAATCAGCTTTTATTGATCCTCACGGTAGCTACAGCGTGAGAACCTAACGAATGAAGACTGATAGAAAGAAACGGCATCACAGCTGTCATTTACACCTGAACCATAACATGCTGATTTTATTTAGCTATCGGATTTATTTTAGTAAACTGTTTTTGCTGTCCTTACTTGTTTTAAAATCGCAATTAGCCTATGCATCATGAGCTCCATTTGTTAGATTATGATGGCCAACACATATTAATAACCTAATGTTGTCATCTATTTTTAGGTTTAAGTAGCAATGCGTCTCTCAACTATCTTAAAGACGTTTTAAACCAGTTTTTGTGATATATTATTGTGAGTTGTAAATCTATAATACTTGATAAATAATGACAGCTACAGTTTTTCTATGAAGCATACGTTTTTCATAGCATCTGTTGCTATGGCTACTCCTTCCAGCACCCTCCAACTTGTAAAATAACTTCTGTGGTTACTGAAACGTAAACCTGTTTACCTCATTTGAGGCTCCTATACCCCACAAGTCGCACCCTGATATTTTTAACGTTGAAAACCGAAAATAGGACACAACTTGCACACTTGACAATTTATGCACTCCTAATATGATTCCAAAATGGTTGGATATGACTTAGGCTAAATCTTGCGACCCCTTTGGTGGTGTGCTGAGGCCCCATGGTTCTATTTGCATATTTATTTTCGTATTTACACATCTATCAGCTTCGCCCGTTTAAAATAACCCTCCTGCTTTGTTTTCCCTTAGTTACTATTGTTGTCCGCAACACCGCCCACCGCCAGGCGCTTACATCTCTATCAGGTAGGCTGTAAGGACATCTGTCCCGGGTAATTACCGTCGTTCACAGTTTAATTCCGTTTACAGCTACTAAGCCTGACCCGTAAGCGCATTACCGGAGCAGCGCAGCGCAAACACGAGCGCTCGCGCAGTCCGTAGAGGTGCGAGTGTCCCACCCAGATTACATCAGCATGAATAACAGATTACAGCAGGCGTTACCAGAGCCATCGGTGAGATGTGAAATGAACCATCAGTGCAATTCATAAAGCCTGTCATCGGTTACAGAGGCGTCACTCTCACTTCATGCCAAGCGTCAGCGTCGCTGTCACACGTAAGGACTGTCAGGTGTGCATGCCAGTTAGTGATTACTTGAGTAGGATGAGAAAGGGACAAATCTGTTTGTTGTTTTGTATCTTGAATATGTTCAAGAGTTTGATTGTCATTATGTCTGATGGCCCTGATATGAATTTGCGTGCGTTGTTGCAGATGTCAGAAAGAGAGTGCTGGTAATTCAGTACCCAAAGAGTTGAAGATGATGGGTATGTATGAAGTCAATATGTCTTTCACAATTTATGATAATAACATATTTGTGAGTTAATGTGCCTATGGCATGCAGATTGTTGTATGCACTCTCATGTGGGATATGAGCTGATGTCACTGCATGTGCTCGTGTTATTAATATATTTATGTGTATGTGTGTGTATAGACACACAGCGTGCTTTGCTGGCGGTGGAGCGGCTGCAGGAAAGGCTGAAGAAGAAGGGAGAACTGCCTGCTGAGGAAAAACTCAGTCTGCTCAAGAGTGTCTTACAGAGTCCCCTGTTTCACCAGATACTCATCATGCAAGACACCGGACAACAGCATCAGCAACAACAGGTCAGAGACGAATAACATCATCATTATACTGCATGACCAAAAAAAAAAAAAGGCATACACTGACACAAAAAGACATCAAAACAATAGTGTGCTTTTCCATTATGTAGCCTAGTGTTTTATTTTTAATAAATGTATTCAATTAAACAGTGTAAATACATTTCTAATAACTATGTTAAATTAAAAAAATAAAAGAATATTTTTAAATCTAATTGGCTGATGGTACTTGTTTATGGCACATTTCTGTCATTACCATCATAACTGATCTTGTGAAGTGCTGATGGGAAGTGTATTGAACAAAAGTATGCTGATATCCAACTCCACAGCTATTGAAATTGAAATTTACATGCAGGTATATTTTATAAAGCAATTATACACCCAGGGAGCATCATTTCAGATATTCCCTGATGCGAACAGACCTCTTCCCTGACTACATCATCTCTGTTTCAGTGTCTATTATTAGATGAAATAAAACATGAGACAAACCTTTCTTAAAGGACTTTTTTGGATTCAGTACAAGTCAAGTTGAACTGACAACTGTTGTGGCATAATGTTGTCCCTCGTTTGCTTTAAAAAAAAGTAAAAGTTTAAGTTAAATGAAGGTGAATGGGGCCATCCATTAACATATATTTAATATGCTTGCTGTTTCAAAAGTAAAGCCTCAAGGTATAAACAATACGCATGTTAATGTGATTTTTGCATGAAAAAAAACCACTGTGTAAAGTTATACCTAATTTTACAGCTTTGTCAGCTTTACAAATAATAAACAGAAGAGTCACAGAAGAGTGAGCTTAGAAGGTTTGTTGTGCATTATCAATAGTGATGCATGAAGCACAGCTAAATCTGAGGTCACTTCCGAGCTAAACAGCTTTATATTGATCACAGTGTGCAATTTGGATATTCAAAGTTTACCAAACATGAATTAGTTGCAAAATCTACAATTGCACAAAATTCCAAATAGCACAGATTATTATTTAAATGACTGCCAGCAGAATTTCACTGTACAAAGGTACAGTAAGTGTGTAACCTGCACCCTTAACATATTCTATAAATGCTATAAAGATTCACTTTTCTGCTTTTACAACCTCCAAAAATTGGCCCCATTCATTTCCATTGTAAGTGCTCCATTGTAACCCTGATTTTTGCTTATCTTAACAGGGTTCACAGTATGTGAGTTGGGTGTGTGTGTGTGTACCTGGTATTTATCACGTTATGGGGACCAAATGTCCCCACAAGGATAGTAAAACCTGAAATGTTTGACCTTGTGGGGACATTTTTGAGGTCCCCATGAGGAAACAAGCTTATAAATCATACAGAATGAGTTTTTTTGAGAAAGTAAAAATGCTCAAAGTCTCCTGTGAGGGGTAGGTTTAGGGGTATGGTTGGTGTAGGGCAATAGCACATACAGTTTGTACAGTATTAAAGTGTGTGTGTGTGTGTGTGTGTGTGTGTGTGTGTGTGTGTGTGTGTGTGTGTGTGTGTCTGTGTGTCCTATGTGTGTGTGTGTCTATCTGTGTGTTTGGTGTCAAAGTAATGATGGGAAATGTTCTCTTGTAAATGGCCTGTGTTATCCCAAGCTTTCAAAAAGCAGCTCAGGTAATTTAGCTCCTCAGATATCATCATAAAAATAGACACCGTGGATGTTACATTCAGATTTATTTGGTACAACCACAATTGATTGTGTTAGAATCTTCTAGCAGGCTGAAATGAGAGGAGCAGCAGGCGCCAGATGCGCGACTCCAGTAAACGAAGCACTAAACTGGCTGTTTGTCATGAAAAATCGCATGTTTATGGGTTTGCTAATATGCCATGAGATGTAGCTACTTCAGCAAAACTATATATCAGATTATCCTCTTGCTGCTCTTTGTGTATTGGTCAGGCCACATGCCATGGATAATCATTAGCATAAGTTGTTTATATGAGTCATTCTTTAATCAATCTTATCATTTCCTGTCTGCATTCAGTAATGTAATAGGCTGGTTTTCTCAGCCACGTGTTTGGCAACAAACATAATGAGAACTTTACATTTAAAGGAAAATAGTTGATTACATTGGTCATACTTCAAGCACTTATTTTAATTATAGGTTTCAATGAGCAGGAATAAAAACAGAATTACCAGCTGTGCTGTTTGCCTGCTGTTGTGGCATATGGTCAGCCATGATAGACCTTTTTTATTCACTAGTTTTGTCATCTTTCTAAAATAGAATTTAGAAAGGTTTTGGTTGCCAAACAATTCACTCATTCAATAATTCATTCAGAAGCTGTCTCTCCTCAAGAGCTCAATGAAAGTAGCATATTCAATAAAAATATAATTTGTCTTCTGATACAAAGTTCATCAGGAAAAAATCAGCATGAATATTATTTTAATGCATTAGCTGAATAAATTTGGTTCATAATCTATACTTATATTTTAACCAAATATACAATGTATTCAGATGAGCATTCTAAATCAAATATAGATTTGTATATTTGAACACTATTTGTAAGGAGAGGTCTGATTGTGTTCCACATCAATGGTAAGTGCTTCTGTGTATATTGTGTGTGATGCATTTAGAGAGACGATTCTTTGAAAACAGCAGCGAGCACCAAACTGAGGTTGTATAAGCTACTTACCTGAGCTGACCGCTTAATCTGTGCTGAAACGAGAGAGAGGCAGGGGTCAGCAAGTCACACCTTCCTGTAATGACTTTCCATTGACTTTTGTTGTTTTTATAGTGAGCTAAGTATGGTTTTTTTCCTATCCCTAAACCTGAACTTTGCAGAAACCTTTTTGCATTTTTATATATATTTTAATTAAGATTTAATTTAGTATGTTAAACCTGACTTTTACACACCAAATGGAAAGTGAGATACTACAAAAAATAAAAAATAAAACTTCTGATTTTACTGCACACTGATTTTAATCAATTTTAGCAATGGCCTTGGCTTGTACCCTATGCATTGCACCATTAAACTTGAAACACTGAAATATAACCCCTCTTTTAAACTGAATATATACCCAAGCTTTTGAACCAGTTGGAATAACGGTCGTTGGCAGACTGCATTTTTTTTGATCCAAAATACAGTAAAAACAGTAATATTGTCAAATATCATTACAATTTAAAATAACTAATTTCTATTGTAATATATTGTAAAATGTAATTGATTTCTGTGATCAAAGCTGAATTTTCAGCATCATTACTCCAGTCTTCAGTGTCACACGATCCTTTAGAAATCATTCTAATATGCTGATTTGCTGCTTAAGAAACATTTCTGATTATAAATGCTGAAAACAGTTAATATTTTGGTGTGGAAACCACCTTTTTTTTTTTTTTTTAGGAATCGAAGAAAGGCATTTGTGTCAAATAGAAATCTTTTGTGACATTATATACTGTATGTCTTTTGTATAGCTGTTACTTTTGATCTATTTTACTGACCGCAACATTTTTTTTAAATGTAAAGGTTTATTGTTTAAACCTAAAAAAAACTATTTATGATAATTTGTGTCTATTGTTCCCTGTTTTGTGTTGTGTTTATACTCTGTTATCACTATTGATAGTGACATGGGATTAAATAAAGGGCTCAAACTAAAGTGCACAAGGATCAGTAAAGGCAAACACCATATTATCCGATAAATCTTGTCTTTAACATCCCAGTGAGGCCTTACAAATGGCTAGTGCAGCCCAGCTACCTACATTACTCTAGCTGTGTGTTTGTACAGGTTTTTCCCAGAATGCCTCCGTCTCAGTCATTGAGTGATGATGCAGATGTTGTGAACACATCCCACCCCTCATGCACTCTGAGGTACAGAGACTCCTACCTCTCAGCCCAGCGGCGCAATGACCGATATCGATCCTCCAATCATGCGACTTTTGGCCCTTGCATCACAGAGGACATTTCACTGCTGCAGTCCATGGCCCAGGTACCACCATACCAAGACCTTTAAACAAACTGAGATACATGTCCTGTAACATACTGATCATGCAAGCTTTCAGAAATACTGTCATTTCAAAACTACATGTCCTAAAACCAACAGTTTGAATCCATTCTTTCTTATCTCATGTATTTACTGCTCTTTCAGGGTCGGTCTGTGCTTAGTTTTGACCTGGAGAAGGGTGAAAGTGCTTTAGGCATCAGCATTGTTGGAATGGAGACTGAAGGCTGTGGAGGTCTTGGTATCTTCATACAGAAGATCCAGCTGGACTCTGTAGCACACAGGTATAAACTGACAGGGATTTAAGTATGATGTAGCAAAACTTAATTGATTAAAGCTTGTTATTCTGGACAAGTGCATAAATTGATTTGAAACCTTTCTTTACTTAGTGATGGACGTCTGCATGAGGGTGATCAGATTCTAGCAGTGAATGGCAAGCCGTTTGAATCCTCTGTAACACAGGAACAAGCTGTCCAGGTTCTTCTGGAAGCTGCTTCTGTGGTAACCTTAATTATAGCCAGAGAACCAGCCCCATCATTCAGCCCCCCACAGGTGAGCCACACTCTTCCCAAAAATCTCTGGCCTTTATCATGAATTCAGTGTCCTTAAAAAAGGTTATTTTTATATTCATTACCCTACATCTCTTAAAGTTCCCAAAATATACTTGTAAAAATGTGTAAAATGGACTTTGTAATGTGCCCCTGAAGTGTCTCCGAGCTCATATTTTGCCTCATATCTCATACTGTAATGTCTTATGCCGTATAGCTGCCCCACTTTACCATGCAGCTTAAATCTGATATTGATCCACAGTAATTTGATTACATTACCACAAGTGCAGTACATCTAACATTTTAAATGTTATACATTAGCTTTTTATGTGAGGTTTTAGGTTTGGTGGTTGTTGTGAAAGCAGAGTGAAAGAAAGCAGAGGATTTCCTGGTAATGGTGGCGATACAATTGAGCCATCTCCTATTAGCAAGACTATTATAATACACCACTGTTCAGAAGAATGGGGTTGGTCAGACGAAGTCTTCTATGCTACCCAAGGCTGCATTTATTTGATCATAAATATGGTAAAAACGGTAATATTAATGAATCTATTCAGCCCTTCTACTCCTGCCTTCAGTGTTCAGTGTCTTTACTGTCACTTTTGATCAATTTAATGCATTCTTAATACTAAATAAAAGTATGAATTTATTTGGAAAAACATACTTACCCTAAAACATTTGAATAATAGTGTATAAATGGGGTTCAAAGATCTAGGAAAATAATTTTTTGGTGTTTACCTTTACTGATCCTTGTGCACTTTAGTTTTAGCCTTTTTTAAGATCTCAAATCACTGTCAAAGGTAATAATACTATATTGTGTATAAACACAGTTCAGAAACATTGATCGTTTTTTTTTTTTAAATATAAACATGTACTTTTGAAAACAAAGTGATGTAAAAATCCAATACATTTGGGGATTAGTAAAATTGCTACCTACAAGACATGAAAAGTATACAAGATCTTTATAAGTTTTACCAAACCTTTCTATTTCACATAAATTTAATTTCTTGCAATATATCTATATTTCTATTCCCAGATGCTTTATACATCCAGCATTTTACACAGTATTTGTTATGGTATTTTTGTAAAATTTTTGCTGTTTCAGCGAAAAGATTTTGTTTCCATTTTTTGAGTATTTTTTGAAAATTTAATGGGGTCATATGATGCTATTTCAAGTTGTTCTTTCTCTCTTTGGAGTGTACAAGCTGATTGTGCATAGATAAGAACCCTGAAGTTGCAAAGACTAAAGTCTCAAAACCAATGAGATATTCTTTATCAAAGTTTAGACTCTGCCACGCCCCCTAAAACGCCTCGTTCTAACACACCCCCACATATCAACCCTCTCTATGTGGGAAGATTTGCATAATGCCGCCTAAATTTTCACGCAAAGAAAGAAGGCGTGGTTTCAGTAAACGCAGTTAGTGTTGAAGCAGCATGTCAGGGAGAATTTGTGTGTTTCTAGGCGAAAGCAAAAGCCACTTTATTTGGCCTTCCGAGTAGATGCATTAGGAATCTTTAAGATCACTTACAAACATAACAGCAATGCAGTTTATGGACGACCGTTTCATGAACCTAAGAGAGGAGGTAATTCTGACTTTACTATAACAATCTGGCGCTTCTGAATCAGCAACTATGGTTGTTATTATTTAAGTATTTGCCTATTGACTGTGCAAATGCGTAGAACGTTCTGCGCACGTGTGTGTGTGTTTTTGGTGTGTGTGTGTGTTGTGTGTTTGTGTGAGAGAGAGAGAGAGACATCGTCACATCACATGGAGTCCGCTGGTCCCTTAACCGCGGCTTTGGACTGCATCATTACTGTGGTCTTTTCCCCTTTTGGCTTGAACTGATGGTAAAACTAATGTCATTATTTACTGTCTTTACGTTTATTTTGAAAGCTGAAGCTCGCGAGTATGGTAAGGGGCGTTACATTTCCAAAGAGTGCTTGCGGTGTTCGGCCAATCAATGCACTGGGTCCATCTGGGCCAATCAGAGCAGACTGTGCTTGTCGGAAGGAAGGACTTTGTAGAAAACAAAGCGTTTGAGAGATGCGGGGCATAGAGGACTTACAATAATTTACAGTATTTGAAAATTAATGTGTTTTTTGAACATTAAAGCATGTCAACATATTCTGTTACACCAAATACACAAAATAATGATCTTTAAAAAAGCACCATATGACCCCTTTAAAAAATAAACGCACCCTGAGAAATATTCACTGTAGTAAGTGTGACAAGTAGCCCCAGTCTCTCTTGCATTGTAATTAAGCTTATTCCACTCGTTGAATTTGATTCCACAGCCTCGACAAATTCATCATATTGAGCTGCAGAATGAGGGATCGGGTCTGGGCTTCGGCATCGTTGGAGGGAGGAGTACTGGCACCATGGTAAAAACCATCCTACCTGATGGTGTAGCTGGAAGGGTATGAGAGAATCATCATGGGTTCACTGTCATTTCAATTATTATTATTATGTTTTTGAATTGTACAAACTTATTCATATTAAGAAGAGTGGCAAATGCCTTGACGTGTGCACACAGGACGGGAGATTGCGTAGTGGCGATCTTCTCCTCAGAATCGGTGGTGTGGATGTGTCCACCATGGGCAGTGAGGAAGTGGCACGTGAGCTCCGTCTTGCTGGTTCCCGTGTGAGACTTATCATTGCCAGGGAAACCACTGATGGTGACCTCTCACCTTCCATCGCCCAGCAACAGGACTCTCAGAAGAAACAGGTGCAAAATGCTTCTGATCTTGGTGGTGTGTGTGGTGTGTGTGTGTGTGTTGTGTGTGTGTGTGTGTGTGTGTGTGTGTGTGTTCATATTAGGGGTGTGCGATGTTGATATCAATATGATATCTTGATATTTTGAGGGATTTTTTTCCATAATGATAATTAAACAATATTTTTCTGAGTGTGTTTTTGTGCTGGTACTCTGGCTGGTTTAGGCAGTAGCCCCTCACTGCAGAACACAAGATCCAGGGGGAGGGGTTGGATCCACATCTAGGGGGTGGAGACGGGTAGGTTTAGGTATATGTAAAGTGGGAGGAGTTGGATCTAGATCCAACCACGCCCCCTGGAACTTGTGTTCTGCAGTGAGTACCATCTCGGTTTAGGCCTGTCATGAAAAAATAAATATGACACTAAAACCGCCAGTAGATGGCAGCAAGTCCCTGTCTTAATGAGTGATTCATTGAATCATTCATTCAAACGATTTGTTCAAAACATCTGATTCATTTAGAAATAAAGCAAGTGACTGTCTTTATGAATGGATCATTGAATCATTGACTCAAATGATTCATTCAAAAACAGATTAATTCAGGAACAAAGCACCGCAGTGTTGCTCAGAGACACACACATGTTCTGATCTGACTTTGATTGAAACCGAAAAACAGACAATATTGTGTCTAAAATGTAACTCATTCAATGTTAAATTCTAGTTTGTCAAGCTGTTGTGTAATTGCAATACAACATTTGTGATCGTGCTCACGTGCTGATTTTTGGGAAAACGGCACTCTTGCTTGTGTGATATTACTCAACTATATCATATCTTATAAGAAACATCTACTGTATAATTATATTTAAAAAAACCATACAAGGATTTTTTCCGCCATAACTGGAAGGTATAGGTGTCCACCCTTCTAAACTGCGTTCTAAAAATGTTTCATCATGCAGTGAATGCTTGTGGACTGTCAAGACATGTTTTTGTTTGTTTTTTTTGCATATACTCATACCTACTCGATAATGGCAGCTCACACATCGTTAAAACAATAATTACGATATTATGGCAGACGATAAATATAAAAATATAATAGCCTAAATTATCTTTTTAATTATCAAACAGGTTTGGAATGAACTGATGGTGAAACATGACAAAATGTACACTTAAAACAAATTGAATTAAAACTATTCCTTAAACACACTCAGGTATTGTGATAAAATGACAACAAACATTGATTGACATTGACATTAACACACAAGGAGTTTGTGGTTAAGTGAGAGACTCAATGTAAAACAAAGAGATAGTGTTTGTTGTCAAATTTTACATTTATTCACACTTTCTAAGTTCTTTATCTTGATTACGTATTATAATCATAAATGCTGCTGTATTATGTCTTTTAAGATACAAAAAAGTAAAAATTTGGTGAGCCAATAATAAACAAAGCATTATCCCTCTGCAGGGTTTAGTAGAGAAAAGGGAAAAAGAGTTCGGTGTCAGATTCAGAAACAACAAGAACGGTTTGGGCATCAACATCTCTAAATCTCTGGATAACCTGGACAAAGGTATGATTTCTTGCTGTTTTCTTTCAGATTATTTTTCCATTCAGTCTAAGAATGTTAAACTTGAAACATTAAATGAATATTGGGTGTTTTAGAGTCCAGCGGGTTTGAAATAAAGAGCATACTGAAAGGAAATGCTGTGAATCAGGATGGACAAATTCACACCGGAGATCACATTATTGCTGTGAGTCCAAATCACACACCTTTATTTTGTTACATCTTTCGAGAATTACATTTGTTTACCTTCCTTGTGTGTGCATGTAAAGTTAAACAGTAGTTCTAATGCTTTTAAGCAATTTATTGCTTCTTTATTCATTTTCAGTGGTTTCAGATTAAAATGATGTTATAGCAATTATTAATCCTGTTGTTGCTTCTGTTGTGTTTGTGTGTGTGCGTGGGAAGCACGTTTACATTGTAGCGTTTGTTTTAGTAGTGCTATGTATGATTAATTACATTGTTGCTTGTTTTGTGTTTGCATTTGTGTAAATGTGTCGTCGGTCCAAACCTCGTGTTCTGTTTGGGGTTTCAGAGACCCCAGGCTCGAAAAAGCTCTTAACATTGAAGTATCAGGTTAATACTTTTCTAATGAGAGCTTATTTTAAAGAGATTTTCAGCTTGCTTCATAACACACTTCAAACGATGAAAAGTTTTGCATTCATTGTGTTTAGAGTTTTAGAGACCTCAGATATGAAACATTAAATAATGCAATGACTTTTCACATGATGAGATTCTGCTGTACACACTGTGGAAATACACTTCTGTCAGATTTTTAGTGTCATTTCTTTTATTGTATTTTTTGCCAGGGTCAAAATGACCATGAACAATACAGTGTATACTAGGAACATTTCTGAAAAATGCATGCTTGCTTTGTGGTAAAACAGCGGGATAACTTGTCTAGGGATGGGCAAATCGTTCGTGACGCATCAATATTTTCAGTATTGATGTTGTAGCAAAAGTTATTTAGCATGAAAATCAATGCGCAACATAAGCTTTGTAGTGAAAAAATGAACTGTGTTAGCATATGGTTGTTAAGCTTTGGAACTATTTATCTTAACACACAGAAATCCTGAAAGACACAAGCACAGACATCATCTGGTGCTATTTCACACTAAATAAAGATGAAGCTAAATGTGACACTATAATAGTTATAATGTTATATTATAATGAGTTTTTAGTGAAAAATCAGTTATGATCATGTTCTATAATTGTTATTAATGATACTAACACAGAAGCCTGATCATTAGCAGATGAGACCCATTAAATTATCAAATACGGCTTTCAAATATAATTACCGTTTTATCCTTAAAAATCGCAAATATTTTCCATTTAATGTACTGTATCTGCATTATTGGCTCCTATAGAACGTGATATTGGATTGAACAGAAAATAAGTGGGATTGCTCATCTTTAAAGACACAGTAATATCTGACTTCTGGGTTTTGATTGGGTCAGAGGTACTTATTAAAAGATAGGAAATTATGAGCTTAAAGCTGAAGAACATGAGGGTTGAGCCAGCAATAACCTTGACTACAATAGCTGGGAATAATATTTTTGAGTGACAAATTACAGGTTTCACGCTTCTTTGGTTTGAATAATACATGAGAACTTATCCTTCACATTCTAGGACTCTTTTCATTGAAGTTGTTTGGAAAAAATAAATAAAAGACAGATATCTGAACATGAATCCTTTGAATCATATTATTATTAGTTTTATTAATATAGGCATATTATTTAATTGTTAAATAACTATTTTTGGGGTGGGGGGGGTGTTTTTAGGTGGATGGTCAGAAACAGAAAGCGGAGAAGATTCTGCACACGACTGGCCAACAAGTGGAGATCTCTCTTCAGAGAAAGGGCTCACCATCTGGAACACAGACAACCCCCACAACGTCCACAATCTCTCAGAGACCCTCAACCCTTCAGGGGCTCCTTCCCCCTCCGCTGCCTCCATGTCTGCCAGAGCCAAAACCAGTCCTGCCCCCAGGGAAAGTTTTCTACACTGAACGCCGGGATCTCAACTTCAACAGAGAGTGCAGTTAGTGAAACTCTTGTCACTTTGGTTTATTTACACTCATTCACACTGTGTTTGATTCATGAGCTCTGTTTCACTTTGGCCTGTTCTCTGTGTGAAGTCTTAGTAACTCTTTGACCCTACTTTGATTCTAATAACTGCTTCTGTTTCTGTTTGTTCTTTCTGTGACCTCAGTTGAGTCAACACGAAGCTGTTATTTAGAGTCCAACATGGAGAACAGAAACCAGCCTTCATGTAAGAACAGAAAACATTGTGTTCTAGCATATTTACAGTTCAATGTCTATAGACTAATTGATTATCACAGTCACTCATTTTGACTAGCTCCTCAGGTTTGTTAGTGTACGAGTAAAACATCTACTATAATATACTGATATAATTGTGATTTAAGCATTGCTTGAAGAAAATTCGAATTTATCAGAAATGAATCATTACAACCCTTGCTCACCAATGGATGCTCTGCAGTGAATGGGTGCCGTCAGAATAAGAGTCCAAACAGCTGATAAAAACATCACAATAATCCACACCACTCCAGTCAACCAGTTAACATCTTGTGAAGTGAAAATCTGCATGTTTGTAATAAATAAATCCATCATTAAGATGTGTTTAAACTTCAATCTGTTGTTTCCAGCTAATATATGAGTCCTCTATCCATAATATTGCTTTCTCCTGTGAAAAAGTGGTCTGGTCTGAATCAGGAGAGAAATATGCACAGAACAAGCACCGTTTACAGGCAAAAACAGTTCTAAACAAATATGTAGGTGGATTTTAATGTGAAGGACAACAGGAGATGGACTTTTTCACTAGAGCAAGCGTTATTTTGGACTACTATTGTGGCCAAAACCGATGGTTTAAAGTTACAAACGTGCAGTTTTTGACTTCACAAGACATTAACTGGTTGACTGGAGTGGTGCAGATTACTTGTGGATTATTGTGATGTTTTTATCAGCTGTTTGGACTCTCATTCTGACGGCACCCATTCACTGTAGAGCATCCATTGGTGAGCAAGTGATGCAATGCTAAATCTGTTCCGATGGAGAAACAAACACATCTACATTTTGGATGGTCTGAGGGTGAGCACATTTTCATTTTTGGGTGAACTATTCCTTTAGCTTGTGTTTAATGTAGTCTTTTACCTTGAATAGTTTTTGTACATTTCGACAGCTGTCAAATCAGCATCAGTAACAGATAAATGCTTTAATGCCAAAATACTGTATTCATTTGACATCAAAATATGACAAGCATTTCATTTTTTTTTCTTTTAAAAGTTAATAATCCTATTTATTTTCCCATCCTAACTGTACTACATTACATTGTTAGCATTTAATTATTTACATTTGCAGTTTCTTTCCCGAATGTCCAGTCAATGGTTATCAACATCGTGTCTCAAATACTGTCCATAGACATTGAGCTGTAAATAACCCAGAATATTCCTTTAAGGTTTCTTTAGTTTGCTTGATGATTTCTAACATACAGTAGATATTTAAATCCTGACTCTATCACTATGTAACTAATATGATGAAAACATACATTGTCTTTTGTAGTCGATTCTCCTCAGTCATGTTGTCATTTATTTATGAGCTGTGTGACGTGAAATTTTTGTTTTAGTTTGCAAACTGTCTGATGAAGAGGAAATATTGAAGGAGAAGTGGCAAAGCAAACTGGGTCCTCAATATAAAGTCATGGTGCGTCTCATCTGCATTCTCTCCTGTTTAGCTAGCAGTTATTTTCCATGGCAGAGATTTGTGAGTGTGTGTGTGTCAGCATATGTTTACATTCAGTATGTGTCTCTTTATATGCCTGTTTTTGATGTATGCGCATGTCTACTGTATATTTGTATATCAATATATTTATATGCAAATGCATTTATATTTACTGTGTGTGTGTGTGTGTGTGTGTGTGTGTGTGTGTGTGCAGGTGGCCCAGGTACAGAAATTGACTGAGAGCAGTGGTCTTGGTGTGAGGGTGGGAGGTAAGAAGGTCATTCACTATAATCTGCTCATAAGCCAGAAGGTCCGATTGGACAGACGGGAATCGTTCATCCTGGAGACGAACTGGTGGAGGTTCACTTCATATTATAATTAAAAAGGGCTATCCACATACTCATGTAGATTATCTCACATATCCTTACAAACACAAACATTAGAATTTATTTACCTAAAAAAGCTCATGGAAATTATATTTGGTTATACTTCAAAGTCAAACAAGCGTTACACACAGATAATACTGTTGTTTATAGATTACGCCGTTGTAATCCCTTATCATAAACCCTGCTAACAAATGCATGCATAATAACCGAACGCGCTCATCTTTCTTTCTGCATTCTGTTTTTTATGCATAGCACTTCATTCAGTGCTGACTGCACATGAATATCAATCACGACAGCTACTTAAAAATAGCCCTTCCTGTCAGTAGAAAAGCCCAGAGGATCGTTTCAGCAGAGCAAGCGAGTTGATGAGTTTTTTCTGTTTGTAGGTGAACGGCTTCTCTCTGATTGGTGAGACACACAGGGAAGTTGTGAGCTTGCTGAAGGAACTTGCTGTGAATGTTTGTGTGGTTTGCAGTCGTCTCGTCCCACCCACAGCCAGTGATGAAGATGATGATGATGGTGACGATGTACAACTCACCCTCAAGGAGCTACTAGCAGAATTTAATGAAAAGGTTTCCTGTGTGTGTCTGTGCATCATTACAAATAAAACGAAAGTTTAAATGTTTGTGCAAAGCACTACCCACATTATTAGAAGTCTATTCAGTGTGCACTTGGAGTGCACTTAAAGGGGAATATTCTTTCATTATAATGTTTCTTAACACACTTAAGTACACTTTTAAAAAGTGCACTTTGTTATAATGTCAAATTGATAGTTGAAAGTGCAATTTAAGTCGTTATGTTTAAATAATCTTTTGTCATGCGTTAAAGACGTACACTTATTGATTAAAATACTAAAGCACATGTAACATACTTGATTACAATCTTATATGTTATTATATTTTACATGCACTAAATTGGACTTTCATTGTTACAAATGTGTAATTACAAATATATTTAAATAAATTACATACAAGCTTCAATAGAAATGACATTAAAGTATATTTACCTTAAATGCGTTCTAGTGCATTCGGCAGTACACTTTAATCATGTTTCAGACTATGAAATTACATTTAAAGATGTACGTAAGTCCTACTTAAAAGTAGCAATAAGCACTCTAAAGTTCAGCTAACTGCATTTAATATAAATGCAAATTATAATAATTTTTTATTTACAATCAATTATTGCAATTATCATGCAGTTATGGATGCGAACAGTGCATTTAGTTATAAAATTATATTCTTCTCAAGTATATTATTTAGGTAGTAAGTACCCTTTTTAAAACTATGCTAAAGTGGACTTCTTTTTAACAAAGATATTTACTCACCCACATGTCGTTTCAAACTCATATCACTCTTTTTCTTCTGTGTAACACAAAAGGACAAAAATGATAAAAATGTACTTTTGCTAATCTTTTATGAGTCAAGCTCCAAAAATGACCCAAAAAAAAACATTGCTGAAGTAGCATAAAATGGTACTGACTGCAGAATGCCGAATCAGAATAAAGAATTCCCAATACACATGTAATAAACTGAAGTATAAGAAATGAATTAATGCTAATACTTTGTCCTTTTTTCAAATGAGTAAACATGATTCCACTAATTTGTTTCTGCAAAATAATACTTACTTGTCCACTTTTTCTCACAGGCCGAGCAAAACTTGTCTGCACGCAGAGAGGATGAATGGAGGACAGAGGCTCCTATGCTTTCCCATCAGGCCATGTGGGAGAACGAGATTCAAGTTTATGAGCTGCAGAAAGGCGATTCTGGTCTGGATCAGTAGACAGCTACCAGGTGGGTGTGTGTGGGGTGGTGTGTGTGTGTGTGTGTGTGTGTGTGTGTGTGTGTGTGTGTGGGTGTGTGTGTGTGTGTGTGTGTGTGTCATACACCAGTTACTATAACAACAAGAGAGCAGCAGAGTGTGAGCTCCACATGACTTGGTTTGGGGAGACCCAATTGGTTTGAAATCCTTCTGTAACATGGCAGCAGAGTCTCCTAATTTATGACTACTCTTCTCTTTCTCTCTTGCGCTGTCACTTGCTGAAACTCTCTCAGGACCCCATGAACCCAGGGCATACTGTGATAGTGATCCGCTCTCTTGTAGCAGGCGGTTTGGCAGAAAGAGATGGCCGCTTGTTGCCAGGCGACCGGCTGATGTTCGTGAACGGGACTGACTTGAGCCACGCGAGTCTGGATCAGGCCGTTCACGTCCTGAAGAGCACTGCTTTGGGCATCGTACGCATCGGAGTCACCAAACCCTTAACGGTAAGTTTCTCTGTTCGCTTCACAATCAGCTCCATTCACAAGACAGACAGCAACAACTGTAACCTTGAGCAGTGTAGGAGAAATCTAGAACCTGAGATATTATATAGGTAATAGTCATCCAAGGCATCGTGGAATATCAAGGAAGTTTTGTTGAAGACAATTTATGTATCCCCCAATTGTAAGTCGCTTTGGATAAAAGCGTCTGCTTAATGACTAAATGTAAATGTAAATGTAAATGAAGAGAATTCAATGTGCACCACTTTGACGTGTATAATTTGCAGAATGATAAGCATGTATATCAATTATCTGTGACTAATTGCTGCTTTGACTGCTTAAGTATATTAAACTACAGTTTCTTCAACTGCAAGCACTTTAATGTCAAAGGTGTTTCGTTATTCTCGGAAACATTTGACCATATCCATATCATGTATTTTTGCTATTTTTCAAAAGCCTTTCACCCAGACAAATTACATACAAATCCATCAATACAAAGAAATATATTACTGTTTTTTTTTAATACACTGATCGAAATGATTCTGTGGTGAAATATATACTACAGAAAAACAAATGTAATTTCTACATTAAATAGTTCAGGCAGTATTCATATTAAGAATCTAATTATATTATTATATATTGTATAAGTAAAGGTATTTGTCTGTGTGAAGACCAAACAAGTTAAATATTCTAACTTGAGATCAAAATATTTTTTTGTTATTTCCACTCAAGCTGTGATTACTGCAAAAATATGAAATTGTATTTATTTGTGTGTGTTTAGAATACATACAGTTAAAATGAAATTCCCCTTCGCAAGACAAACGATTCAGCCCTGTTATTCTAAAAATACTTAAGAAATCATTTCCATCATCACCTCCACCATTTGAGATTTGGCAGAAATTACTTTTGTTCATTGTTCAAGAAAATTAAAGCAAGCATGACCGAATTTTCCAACAATGCATGTGTATGCACTGGTGGGCATTGATAGCAGACAATTAAAATTGTGTTTTGTTTTATTGTTTAATTTCCAAGATTCAACATGCTCATAGCACACTATTATGTATCGTTTAGACTGAGATGTCATTGCATTGCCTGTGTCATCTTGTACATTCCAAGTCAGTCCAGTGTCTTTGGCCTGAGCTCTGTTATTATTAGTGTAGATCTGCTTCAGTCTGATGGTGGTCTTTGTTGTGAACTCAGTAACTGTGGCTCATGAGTCTCTGGTTACTGGAATCTTTTAATAATTCATGTCTCTTGAATTCTAACACCAGCCTCCTAAAACAAGTGGTGCGTTTGTTTTTATGCGTCCCACGGCTCTGAAATCCGCTTTAGCTAGTCCTGGGAACTTCTTTGTGAAGTTAAGAGTCCATCGAGTGAGAGAGGAGTGGGACAAGGGTTTTGAGTAAGAGATTTAATACAGCTTTGTCATCGACAGGAGAGTGAGACTCAGGACGCAGGAGCTGATGTAACCGTCAGCGGCCACTCCGAACATTACAACCAGCACGGCACTTTGCAGGTAGGATTTATATTGCTTTAGCTGCTATAATACTAATGGGATCTGTTTAGTAACAGTAACATCTGAGCTACATGAACCGACTGCTTTTCAAGGACTCATAATGCATAAGCTCAGTTGGTTGTTTACAGCACAGTGTAAAGTTTAGATTTCCTGCTTCAAAATGATAAACTTTTGTGGTGTCCTGCAGCAGCTGATTTTGCAAACGGTGGTTGTTTTTAACTAGTTGCACTCAAGCAGTTAGTAGGCCAAAGAGAAAGTGTTTTTTTTTTCCACTGACCTAATTTAGTGTGGTCATTCTAGCTGTCAGGGTTTAACTGGGAGGGCTATTTGTTGACAGGATTTGTGTGACATCATCTCTTATTCACATGAGGGTTTTGGTTTACTCCAGTGTGTACAGCACTCGTCCGCTTGATTGGCTTGTTGAGAACACATTTGAACGTTTTGTTATTGACTGTTTTTAACTTTTTAATGGTGAACAAATTGTTTGTAGTATATCATTCATTTTGCAGTATTTTTTATTACAAAATCCGTTTTTTTCCACAAAAATGGGATAATTAAGCTGCCTGTTTCTTGCATATTAGTGCAGGTAATTCGACTTGTGTGTCGCCACATGGAGATCTGCAGGGATAAGATGTAGATAAACTAAAAAGTCATTATTTATAATAAACTATCAGTATTCTTGGAAATGCTTTACAGTAAGATTCAAAAGCTGACATGACAATGCTTTTATTATATTTATTAATTTGGGTTAACCCTCATGTTTAACATTTCAAGTTATATAAATAAATTTTTAATGAACAATAGTATATTTATAGAACAGCATTATCCTATATTAACCAGTTGTTAATTGTTATTTCATGAATCCTACGATTATTTGATTTGATTTATTTTATACCGTAAGCAAATCAAAAGTTACAGTAAAACTGTTTATAATGTTGCAAAATATTTCAATTTGAAATAAAAGCCGTACTTTCTATTCATCAAAGAATCCTGAAAAAATGCATCACTGTTTCCTCAAAAATATGAAGCAGCACAACTGTTTTCAACATGTTTCTTAAACATCAAATCAGCATATTAGAATGATTTCTGAAGAATCATGTGACACTGAAGACTGGAGAATGATGCTGAAAACTCAGCTTTCTATTTAATAACTGATTACATCTATAAGCAATAATAGCTGTTTTTAATGTATTTGATTAAGTAAATGCAGCCCTAGTGAACAAAAGAGGTTTGTGTTTAAAATCTTGCCTGTGAACAGTAGTGTTTTTACTCACCAAATGCATTTTTACTCACATTTGGCCCTCGGCAAGAGGTCAGTTTGGACAATGGGTAAAATACATTGTATGAGGATCTGGAAGAAGTTAGTGAAGATTACGATTGTCTTGACAACAAGACCTGTATCTGACATCATCTGTTGACAACTTAAAAAAAAATAAAAATAAAAAAGTGCAAGAAATTGCTCATCAGAGGATTGTTCTTGTTGCTGTGAATGTCATTCAGTCACACATTCGCTGGCACCGACTCGCCTGGGATGTTTCTCGAGAGCTGAATGCCTGTGTGCTAAATAAACACTCTCAGCACTGGAAATGAAGCATTGCTCCAGGACAGATGTTTAAAAGGGTTCTTAGCAGCTCCAGAGATCCTTTTTGCTTTCCATGTCCCGCATATGCGAAGAAAATAGGCCATTTCACTGAATAAAGATGCCTGATGATGCTTTCTCTGTTTGTGTTCTAGACAAATTCCCACTCTCAGAACAGCACGATGGAGGCTGACGCCAAACACGTCTCCATCCCCTCAAGTGGCTATGAGAGAAGCATAACTATAGTCAGGGGAAACTCCAGTCTGGGTATGTTAACCCTGTTCGTTACACTCTTGCTGTCTGTCTTCTTATTCATCCTCAGTATGTTTCATGGAGAGCTGAACTCTGTGAGAGACCTGTAACATGTTGTGTGTTTGCATGTGTGTATAGATGTTGTATGTGTTTGTTTGAGGTACAGCTCTGGGTGTGGATCTTTAACACACCTCACAAACCTTCCTAGATGAAACTACACATGCAATATATTACACAGGGATGTGACGTGTTGTATTAGTACATGATATGATGTCTTACTTTTTTTCTTTTTTGCTAGCTAGCATGTATTTCAGTTTGCATGTTTGTTTTTTTAAAGAGTTGTGATTTCTTAGAATTTCTTTTCTCTCTCTCTCTCTGATGTTTTCACTCAAGTCAAGCTATTCTGTATCTGATGCATTGCAGGGATCAAAATAATTACTTTTTTCTGCTGGCCCCTTCGGTAGTTCTGATTTGAACTTGCCCTACCATTATTTTTTACTGTATTTCCAATATTTCCAGTATTTCAAGCATTCATTTATTTTCTAAATAAATAGGATGCATTAAAGTGACAGGAAAGACATTTATAATGTTACAAAAGATTCCCATTTCGAATAAATGCTGTTCAAAGAATCCTGAAAAATCTAATGTATCACAGTTTCCACAAAAATATTCGGCAGCACAACTGTTTTCAACATTGATAATAATCAGAAATGTTTCTTGAGCAGCAAATCAGCATATTAGAGTGATTTCTGAAGATCATGTGACACTGAAGACTGGAGTAATGATGCTGAAAATACAGCATTGATCACAGAAATACATTACATTTTACAGTCTACTCACATAGAAAACAGTTATTTTAAATTGTAATAATATTTCACAATATTACTGTTTTTTTACCCAAAATTGCATGTACCAAAGCATCTTTGTGAGTCGTACAGAGGACTTTTCACAAATTAATTTAAAAAATCTTACTGACCCAAACTTTTAATAGTAAAGTTGAAAGGAAATGATTTTTGTAGTATTGCCATTTTAAACAAGTTACATTATTAACCAAATTTATTAAATAATTAATATTTTAATTATTTATTGAATTTTTAAGCAATAATAGCAGAAATTATACAGACATACCATTACAGCTCCATTGACAGCTATAAATTCATAAACACACTTGAAAATTATGGCATACCGTGATTTGTTTGAAATCGTCAACGCATTCTAACTGGTGTGTCTTAAGACTTTCACAAATCACTCTCAATTTGAACAGCTACAGCGCTTTATACCTTTGATGTATTTCAGCAAAATTGGCAGGAATAATGTTGAATGCATCGCAGAATGCATGACCCAAAAGTTAAGTGACAGTCCCGTCGACTGCCCCGAAGCTCTCACACCGGCCTCAGGCCATCGTAATCGTTGAGCCCTGCAGTGTATTTATGCAGCTACACCATCGCATTGGCAAAGTCATAAAGCTCAGTTAATAATATAGAAGTCATGGTTCCCATTAAACCGTGATCTTTCTCTTTTTCTTTCCTTTTGATCAAGTATTTATTCCAGTGAATATTCATCTAATTTGACACAAAGCTCTGCATGAGTGTTATTTAAGTAATCAGTTCCAGCATCCCATTTCACCTTGATTTTTTTTTTATATTACAGTCAGTTATTTATGTTTTTATGATGGAATAGAGATTGTAAATCGTGAAGTGTTGTGTGTCTTTTGTTCTGGTGTTCTCTTGTGTCATCTCTGTCCTGTGCTGTGCTTTACATGGTCAAATGTGCACTTCTGTAACTAGCGCACTATGATTGTACTGTAATTTGACTGAAACATGATGTTCAAATTAAAAATAAAATCTTCAAAATCAATGAATCTCAAATTCTTTACGACCATAGTGTTGTCTCCATGTTTGGTGTGTTTCCTCGCTTGTTAGTTCTCATGTGTGTTCATGTTGCATGTGTTTTCTCTTTGCATGGACTCATAATTGTTAATAAATCAGCTGCATATTGTATTTATATAGGCTTGCATGGTGCATTTTTCAAATTGAGAGCAATTTAGATTTCTAACAGCTAAAAAAATAGTACAAACCCAACCAGTCACTTTACACCCACAATGAAGTCAACAGCACTGTTTAAAGCTCATTAGCTCAATGTAATACTCGTAAAATGAATTGTTTGAAGGCACACGCTGTGATTTTAATACAACACTGAGTCAACAGTTTTAATACAATCAAAGCCAACATTTAATATGCCATGAAGGTGAGTGAGGGGTTTTAAGACCCTCTCGAATGCACTGACTCTGCATGGTACGCTGACACTTTCATTGTTACTTAGAAATAATTAGCTTTGAATAAGAGAGTTTGATTCGGCAAGACAGACAAATAAGGGGTTCACGGGGTATGTAAATGACAGTTAGCGAAAGATGATATTCCATTTGTAGAAATGTCTGATGTGGTTAAACTTGCACTGTCGAGCTGGCCACACAAACACTTTAATACACACGTTTGATAGCTATGACGATCTTGATTAAATAAAAATGACTAAATATAAATACACTTAAAATATTCACTGTTGGGAGAGCCTGGGGCTAGTTGTCACACTTTTTAGTTCAGTGAATATTTGTCGGTGTAGGTTTATTTTTGAAAGCCTGTTTCTGTACAGACACATATCTGTATACATATCACATATCTTTGGCTACAAAAAAGCAAGGGGGGATAAAAGCTTCATAAAAAGCAAGAAAAAAGATGCTGTTTATTGAACTCATGTTGACCTTTTCACACTATATGGGGTCATTTGTGACAATGGAACCTTATTATAGGCTTTTCGGCACAATTTAAACAGTAAACCAATTAATAAACAGCAAAGATGTAAAAAAAGATCAGATTAAAAATACATGACAACTTGTGACAAAATAAGTACATACCCAGAGCAAATACATAAGTATATCCTGCATGTTCTTAAGTGCATACCCTGTTTCCCATTTTAACACGTAGTTGCTTTGACCAATGTGTGTGTGTGTGTGTGTGGATGTGTGTGTTGTGTGTGTGTGTGGTGTGTGGTGTGTGTGTGTGTGTGTGTGTGTGGTGGGTGGTGTAGGAACGACAGTGAGTGCCTTAAGGGATGGTTCAGCATGATAATCCGCTCTGTGGTTCATGGCGGGTCGATCAGTAAAGACGGGAGACTGGCAGTGGCGGATGGAATTGTTGCTATCAATGAAGAATCCACCACCAACCTGACCAATGCACAAGCCAGAGCTATGCTGCGCAGACATTCACTGATCGGACCTGATCTCAGGTGTCACACACACACGCACACACACTCCCACACACACACACAAACATCCACATACACACAAACACCCACACACACTGCACACACACACACAACATACCACACACACACACACACACACACACCCACTATACACACACCCACACACACAAGCACACACACACACACATACACACACGCACACTCACACACGCACACCACACACTCACACACACACACAATTACACACACACACACACACACACACCGCACACTGCACACACACTCACACACAACACATAACACACACACACACGCACACACACACACACAAAAAAACACAAACACACACACACACACACAACACACCACACACACACCACACGCACACCCCCATACACACACACACCCACACATGCCACACACACACACACACACACACACACACACACACCAACAATACTCACAAAACCAAGCTTATCTACATGGGAACTAACATTGACTTTAGTTCCATTGTTTTTAATATTAATGCAAATAAATACAGGATAACAATTTGGCAATAACATTTATTATATATTTCAAGCAAGTGGTATTTGTACTTTCACCAAAAAAAGTTGGTTGAATATATGAACAAATAAACAAAACGTATTAAGTTTGTATTATCTATTTTTATAAGTAATTATTTAGATTTATTGTTATAAAGGGACTGGGGTCGTACGTGTTTTTAAAATTTTTCAAAAGTTAAAAGGCTTGCATTTTATTGATCAAAAAATACAGAAAAACTACTTTGTGAAATATTATCATTTAAAATGTTCTATTTATATATAATATATTTAAAAATGTAATTATTGCTGTGATCCAAATCATTCCTCCAGTCTTCAGTGTCACATGATCTTCAGAAATCAGGCTAATATGTTGATTTGCTGCTAAGAACATTTCTGATTATTATCCATGTTGAAAATGTGTGCTTCCTAATAGTTAAAACTGTGATACTTTTTTTCAGGATTTTTTGATTAATAGAAAGTTCATAAAAGAACATTTATTTAAAAATGGAATTCTTGTAACATTATGTTTTACTTTTGATCAATTTAACGCATCATTCATGCCCCCAAAACTTTGAACATTAGTTGACTATTTAACATTTTTCAAATTGACAACATGCATTCTTTACGAATTTTGTCTGCTAAAACTTAACTCAAAAAAAAGTGATGTTTTAGCCAGTAGCATATTTCAATTGGATTTTTCATCAATTACAGTCAAACCCATTTTTGCTTGTTCTTGTGTGTTTTTGTCGCAGCGTGACGTATGTACCTGCTGCCATCCTGGACATGCACAGAGCCAGCTATGGCCAATCAAAAGAGAAAATGGAAACACACAGAACAGCTACCGTCCAACCCAAGCACCCACAGAACCTGCCGTTCAAACCTCTGTAAGGAGTCTGGGAATCTTTTTGTCTGTTTGTTTTTTTGTTTCTGATGGTGTTCTAATGCATGTTTGCTTTGTGTTAGAGAATGCATTTCTGAACAACAAAGTACAGTGGACGGTAAAGGAGTGAATGGAAAGACTCAAGCTGAAGAAGAGAATGAAAGAACAGATAACCACAGTCAAGTAAGACTAAGAGAGAGCGATGAAAGACTGGAAAGAGACAAAAAGGTGAAGAATGAAAGAACGGTCTTGGAGAGTGAGAACGGACAAAGAGAAAAAGACAGACAAAAGAAAGATGAAGAAGAAACACATGGGAAGGATCGTAGCTCATGGAGTCAGCCTAGAAGGTATCACATAAACTAACAAAACATTAAGAGTCGACATTGCTCATGGTGATATGGTTGTGTTTTTTGTCCTAGAGTCACATTATTCAGGGCTGGGGCCACGTGTCTTGGCTTCAGTGTGGTGGGGGGTCGTGGTATGGGCAGTCGACTCAGCAATGGAGAAATGAGACGGGGCATCTTCATAAAACACATCGCAGAGGACAGCCCAGTGCATGCAACAGCACTCTGAAAGAAGGAGACCGAATTCTTCAGGTGTGTGTGTGTGTGTGTGTGTGTGTGTGTGTGTGTGTGTGTGCGCGCGCGTTTTTGTGACAAATGAGGACATACATTTGTATAATGACAAAGGTATGACAGGTATTAGAAGGAGAAGGTGACTTTTCAGGACATTACCCCATGTCCCCACTTTTCAAAACGCTTATAAATCACACAGAATGGAGCGTATTGAAAATCTGAAATAGCACAAAGACTCCTGTAAGGGGTAGGTTTAGAGGTAGGGTTGGTGTAGGGCAATAGAATATACAGTCTGTGCAGTATAAAAACCATTACGCCTATGGAAAGTCCCCACTTTTCACAAAAACAAACCTGTGTGTGTGTGGGTGGTGTGTGTGTGTGTGGTGTGAGGTGTGTGTGTTTGGAACTATTGGTGTAAAGTCTGCTGTGCTTTTTATTGCTAATTGTAGCCAACAGCTGCACACTTAGACACTGTCTGAAATTCCAATAACAGAAAAAAGCAGAAAATACTTGGTCAAGTAATGACAGCAGTCTCCACCAATATTTGTACAGACACTGGCAGAAAATAATTGTGATCAGAAAGTCTCCAAAATCTCCTGTTAATGTGTGATTACACAATTAAATACTGAGTAATATAGATTAACAACATGCACTTACTGTAGGGTTATGATTAGGGTTAGTTGCTTGCAATCAGAGCTGGATAGATTATTAGAATTGTAGTCCGAACTGATACAGATGCCTCAGAAAACTGTAGTTAGTAACGGAATCTAGGTTACTCACTTAGGTAATGTAATCTGACTACTTTTTAGATTACTTTTAGATGCATGGTTTGTAATATGTAATCATGTAATCCATAACAAAAGTAACTGTAATCTGATTATGAGTATTTTAAAATGTAATATACTCTAATTACAAGTATGTACATTTTGGAATCTGTAATGTAATCATTTATTACCCAGCACTGCTTGTAAGTATGTGTAATTTGTTGGTATTACTAGTAGTATGTACATGTAACACATATAACATGGGCTCTGTTAACACAAATCAGTATGTAAAGCAAAATAATTAATATCTAGTTTCTTGCTATAAAGATTTGATGGCATGGACCTCGAAAACAAATCCTATGATCAAACAAATGTGATTAAAACTCACCCTTTTTCCAAACCGGTTTGACTTTTTGGAGCCATACAGGTGATTTTTTTTATCATTTATAATTTTAGTTTTATCATTTAGAATTTTTATGATCACTCTGCTTCCTATAATGAAGGAAAATGAGAACTCGGGCTGTTGCACATTTAAAAGGATGCAAAAGTATCCTAAAGAAATCATAAAAGGAGAAAGCTAATAAACCTTGTGAAAAAGAAGAGCACACAAATATAATTCAGTGTGCATTTGTGGTGAATTGTAATTATCATGCAGTTAAGTGTGCGAAAACATTTCATCAGTTTGCACATAAGTATGTTATTGCTTATATAATTTCTTTAGTAAGTGCTCTTTTTTAAAAGTATGCTAAAGTGGACTTAATGTTGACAAAGGTTGTATGATTTCAGAAGACTAACAATGTAGTGCAGGAGTTGTAACATTAGATTTTTAAAAAATGTATTTATTTATTTGCCATTTTGTAGCTTGACAGTCCTAATCCTAATTTACTTTCATTATATTGAAGAAAAAATCACCTTTTGTGCTCCACAGAGAAAGTTATACAGGTTTGAAACAACTTGAAAGAGAGAGAGAGAATAAATAGAATACATATAATCAGATTGGAATGGTTGATTTTAATGGGCTCTTGCTATTTTTGTGTAAAATATACATCAGAAGGCCCGAGGCTGAGTCTAGTTAGTGTTGATGAGCACTGATGATCTCCATCTGCTGGTCATAATAAACTAATGCATCACTCCTCTGACCTAAATATACTAGATAACAAGATTAGTTTAAAGAAAATCTGGGGCAAACTGGTTAACTTGAAAGCAGAAGTGTGTTGAAAGAAATGAGCGACTCTGAGAAAGAACTTCAGACATTACATTTTTAATGTGTGTTGGCAGGTGCAAGGTGTAGATGTGAGTGATTTTACTCATGAAGAAGCCGTTGAGGCGATCCGTAGAGCAGGAGACAGAGTCGAACTACTACTGCAGAGGCATCAGGTACACACCGATACACCCACACACAAACCAAACACTCACACACACACTCACAAACACTCTCTCTCTCACACACACACACCACACACACTCACACACACACACACAAAAAAAAAAACACACACACACACACACACACACTCACACACACACTCACACACACTCACACACACCCACACACACACAGGTGTAATTTGTGAAAAGTGGGGCATCCCATAGGCGGTAAGGGTTTATACTGTAAAAGACCGTAGATTCTATTGCCCTACACAAACCATACCCTAAACCGACACTACAGGAAACTTTGTGCTATAAGATTTCAATACACCATTCTTGTGATTTATAAGAGTTTGAAAAGTGGGCATGGGGTAAGTCCTGAAAAGTCACCTTCTCTTCTAATACATGTCATACCTTGTCATATAAAAAGTATTGTCCTCATTTGTCCAAAAATGCAGACACACACACACACACAACACACACCACACACACACACACACACACACACACACACACACACACACACACAACCCCACAACACACACTCACACACACACGCACACAAACACACCACATCCACACACACACCTTCACAACACCACACACTCACTTTCCACACACACACACCACACACACCTCACACACACACACACACACACACACACTCACACACACACTCACACACACACACACCACATCCCTCTCACATACACACAACACTCACACACACACCACACACACACTCACACACACACTCACTCTCAACACACATACACTCACACACACACTTGCACACAACACACACCACATCTCACATAGTTACACACACACACACACACACAATACATCACACCTCACACACACACTCACCACACACACACACACACACACACACATAACCACTTTACAAATACACATACTCAGTGCTAGAATATACACTAGACAAGACAACGCATGAGTACATAAAACATTTATTTCCTCTCTATGTCCAGCTTTCAGCTCCTGACAACTGCCCTGAAGATGACAATGCATCAAAATCAAATTCTCAAAATCATCAGGTGTGTTCTTGCTTATGATATTGTGTTTATCATTCGTGTCTTTGAGGTGATGTATATGCTAACATAACAGTTTATCTCATCTTTAGCAGCCCGAGATCCCCAATAATCTCTCCCCAACCTACCCCTTCAGTCCCATCCCCTTCAAGGTAATGTAATGTGTGTTTGCGTAGTAATAATCCAGTATTAGATTTTATGAGCTCCACACATATTCTCTACATGCTGAACACTAGCCTACTTTAGGATACTTTTAAAAAGAGTACTTATTATGGATAATAATAATATGCTTTGAAATAATATACGGAATGTAATGACACTTATTTGTATGTTAACTGCAATTTAATGTAGTTTAAATTTATATTAAATGCAGTAGAGTGCTTTATATCATGCGTGTATAGAGTTTAGTTCCAGGCCCATAGTTCCCAAGATCACAATGACATGGTAGATACTCTTTCTTCAGCAGATATCTTTTCTCTCATAATTTCTTGTCTTTAATATGTCCTGCAGAAGTACAGACAAACATTTATGGTATCTATTATAGAAGTTAAGTTAACTTTCTAAGGAAACTTGCCAATTAGTTAGTATAATTAGTATATTAAATTAGTATATTAAAAACATATTCACTTTAAATGTATAATTAAATATTAAACACACACACACATATATATATATATACAGTATATACGTACAGTACATATGGTTTAGTATGTTAGTCAACACACCAAAATAAGTGTACTTCTTTAAAGCACGAAGAAAGATTCTTAAACACTGTTCATAAAACATTATTAAAACGTGTACTTTAATGTATAACATTAAAACATTATGATTTATGATTTTTAAAACTGTACTTAACTGTGTTGAGAAATGTAGTCATGAAAATGTACTCTTTTTCACTTAAGTGGCCTTTTATTTAATTCATATTATACCGTATTATCTGCAAGTACAATTTAAAAAAAAAATACTTTTAAGATTTACACATTCAGTACAGTTATGCACACTTCTGTTTCAAGAGGGTAAATAGCAGTAAAACACATTTTTTCATCCACGAGGTGACAAAAAATGAATAAAGGCTGGCTTTATTTTCACAGGAATTTTAATGAAAACAAACTTTGTTTTCCCACGTTTCTTTACACAAATTAAGTTAGCATTTAATAAAAAGAATATATCTTTTTGGATCGTCATATTTTAGCTGTGTTGTACCATACTGTTGAGCGCTAAAAATGCAATGAAAGAGATTTTAAATGAGAACTGATTAAATAATATAAGGACTCTTTCTGGTGCCGTTGTAGCGAACAGAAGACTGGAAGCTGGGGAAGCCTCCACATGTAGCTCCCCCACTCCTGAAATTGCCCTCTAGGCAAGTCGAGACAGAAACAGATGGAGTGCAGCGGGTTCCAGAGAGACCACCGCTGCCAGAAGAGGGTTCACATCATCACAGCGAGCAGGAGCAGGCCTCTTACTGGAGTATGTTTGTGTGTGGCACCTACATAACGGGGACCAAATGTCTCCTAAAAACAGTCAAACCTGGAATCACCTTCACTGTGAGGAGCGGTGAATCATTCCTGTGAGGAAAACTGCTCAGTAAACGTACCAAATTCAACTTTTTAAAACTGCTTACACACAATTTCTGAAACTATATTGCTCTGTTTCTCTCAACTCTACACACACAACATGCACACAACATGCAAAACATTACGCATCTCTTGCAAAAGTGCACACGTACAGTGTATATTTGCAAAATATTTGCAAAAATACACTGTATATACAGTGTGCATGCACAATTGATGAACTTTACAGTTATTGAACTGAACCGAATCAACACTGAACTGACTTCTGTACTGTAAAATGACTTATTAGAGCTCCTTTAGAGCAAATTTCTTGCTTATTGTATAAAGTGTTATACAATCTCAGAAAAGAAGATACAAAAGGTGTCACTTTTCAATAGGTACACCTTTGTATCCCAAGGGGTCCATATTGGTACCTTAAAAGTACATATTAGTATCTAAAGTGCACATATTACTACCTAAAAGGTACAAAAATTTTACTTTTGAAAAGGTACCGCCCCACTGACAGCTTTTGTACCTTTTTTTCTGAGAATGTAGAAATAATAGACTTGTATGAATATTCACTATATATTTACAAAGGACTGTAAACAGAAATGCAAGGGTGACAAATATATTTGTTTCTCTAAACATTGAGTTTCTAAGTCATCAAATGTGGTATATTTACACTATGGAAAGAAATGCAGAGGGGCAAAAATAATTAATTTCTTCTTCTAAGTGAACAAATGATGTATAAATGTTTCACACACAATCACTGGCTGTGTGTGTGTTTGTGTGGGTGGGTGTGTGTGTGGGTGTCTGTGTGTGTGGGGGTGTGGTGTGTGTGTGTGTGTGTGTGTTGTGTGTGTGTGTGTGTGGTGTGGTGTGTGGATAAGGCAGGCCGCATGCAGCAGAGGTATGGCAGTCTGCCTGGAGAGCTGCACATGTTTGATCTGGACTGTGGCTCTCACGACTCTGGACTGGGATTGTGTTTGTCTGGAAACAGAGATGGAGCGCGTGGTAGAATGAGTGTGTACGTGTCCGAGATCAAACCGGACGGGGCTGCTGCCGCAGATGGTCGGGTCAGAGTGGGAGATGAACTACTGGAGGTGAGAACGACCTCCTGAACTCATTTCATTTGGCAAGTCCAATTATTCAAGACTTTATGCTGTATATGTTATAATTAGAAAGCAGACTCATTCAGTTTCTTATGAAAAACGAGAGATCGGTGAATTGTGATTGTTTAAACAAATACTGATTTTGATGTTTTTTTGGGGGGGTGACTGATATTTTTATTCTGCTATCTGCTATGCCTTTGAATTCAAACTATTACCTTTTTTTTCTTTAGGTTATTGTTTAAAAGTTGCCATAAACAACAATTGCTTATACTCTCACTGGCAGCTATATGAAATTTGATTGTATAATGATTGTAACAACAGTAATGCAACATTATATAATTTTTTTAAATTAAACTACCTAGTTTAAATGTTGTGCTCAACAGCTAATATTAATGTATTTATTAGAGAAATATTGAGTAATATATGAATACATATATAATGCAAATGATTAATTTTATTTCAGATCATTAGAATCATTGTGAAATAATTGTCAAATATATTAAATGCATTATCAAATTAAATACACAACTGACAGCTTTATGAATGAGTCCCATTTAAAACTGAAAACTTTTCAGTATCATTAACGAGAAATAAAGACATTTGTATTACTTTTTAATTCAAGCCTCTTATTTGAAGCACAATGGATTGATAGATTTTTTTATTGTATTTTTAATGTGTGTGTTGGCAGGTTCAAGGTGTTGGCATGTTTTGTATTAACATACAGTACTTTTAGATTATATTTGATATTATGATCAAGTTGTTCTATTTCTCAAAGTCTATTAATTTTACATTTATTTTGGCAAAAATGAATTTCATATCAAAAGATGGTATGTAGATTTGCATGTAAAAATGTTAGAATTGCCCTCAGTCTCCCCAGTATAACTAAAAGAGCAAAACACAGTGAAATATGGGTCTTATCAAAGGTCAAGGGTTAATCTTCAGCGTGTTCATGTGTGCATTTTGCAGATAAATGGACAAGTGCTGTATGGACGCAGTCACCAGAACGCAACAGCAATCATCAACAACGCTCCGGCTAAAGTCAGGATTCTGCTCACAAGGTGAGACATGTTCACATGAATGCAGATTAACACAAGCTTTCTTCTACGTGCATTATAATATGCTCTTTATATACATAGCTTATTACCGTGGAGTGCAAACATCTGAGACTGCAATGCATATCGCATATAATGCATGATTTGTTTTTAATTTGAAACAGAAATAAAGAAAGACATCGGATTTTGAAATATTTAAAACAAAGAAAGATATTCAGCACTACTTTTAGGTCTATGCCAGCTTGAATGCACGGTGTCATTAAAGAATGTCAATTCACTACATTTTTTTATTCTGATATGTATCATTTGTAATGAAAACACTGCATATCATTTGAAATCAACCTAGAAGCATTTTCACTAAAGGTCTCAGACTTTATATCCTACTATGTATCTATGTGTAGTGTATGTGTAGTGTGGATGTGTCACATATTTTGATGCACACATGTCATTTTCTCATCAGGAATTAAAAGCTGCAACAGAACCGAGGACTAAGGATCAGACAAAAAGAGGCAATGACACACACACCACACACACACACACAACACACACACTTAAATAATAAACTTAAAAACTTCGTAAAACAGGTAAAAAAAAAGACAAATAATATAAGCTATGCTGATTAACAAATTAAATCATTGTCCAAAAAAAGTTCATTACAATATATTTGCTGCATATTTCATGCCAAGTTCATTAATATTTTGTTTTATTCTTTATTCTTTATTTTATTTTGATGAATTTATCTTCGTTTACCACATGTCTGCATTACTGGATGATGTCTTCAATCTCTTGCGTCATCTAATAACACTTTTATCTGTTTAGATGGACAACTGTCCTGTTGTATCTCCAGCCATGCATATCAACATGATCAGAGAAGGTCAACATTCAGTATTATTGCAGGTAAAACTGTCAAATCAAATGTTAGACAAAAAATATCTGCCTGCTTCATTCTCTTAGTTCTCATGTTTCTGTTTGTCGAAAGGATGGAAGGATCAGCAGAGAGGATAAACTGAAGTCTCGTTCCTCAGAGAGCCTCAACATTGGTCTTCCTGCTCCAATCAATGCCACATCCAATCATAAGCCCTCCTGTCATCCTGCCAGTCACATGTCTCCCAGCCACTGTACGCCTCCATCATCTGGCGTTTCATCAGCTGATGACAGGAGCCACTGCGGCCCCACAGCCAATCAGAGCTCTAGCACGGGGCCTCACAGCACTTCTTACTTGGCCCAGGGTTCTGTGAGCTCTGACCCCCTAACAAGTCCAATCATAGCTGGCTGTATAAATACCATCGATATCTGCAAGGGCACCGCGGGGCTCGGCCTCAGCATAGTAGGAGGCTGCAACACAGTGCTGGTGAGGAATTGTAAAAAAAAAACATGTATAGTAGACTTAATGGTGTCGAAACGGCAACTTGAATGCAAACCTGAATATCAAATACCACAGCAATGTTATCTGTAGTAGCGATAGCCAGCCAAAAATGAAAATATCACATCATCATTTATTCACTCTCATGTCATTCCAAACCTGTATAGTCTTCGTTCTTCTGTAGAAAAACACAAGGGAGGTCGCAGAAGTTCACGCTGTACTTTCTTTACATGCAGGGATTGTGATATAAATAAATTAAAAGATTTATGCATGCCAGATATTTTATCCAAGCAACTACATTGCATTTTAAAGATCTCATTTTGTAGTTCATGCATGCTGGGCATGAACCCATGACCTTTTGCTTTAGTGTTTGAGCGATAGGAATTCACTGTGAAAGTAGCTCACGTGACATCAGAAGCTATACAATATTTCTGAGTGGAGAACAGATTAAAATTTCATTTGAAATTTTTATTTTTGAGTGAACTATCCCTTTAAAGAAATATTTAATGTCAACTAGTGCAGGAAGTAACTCATCTCTTAAACAAAAACAAAACTCATTTACAGTGGAAGTGAATGGGATATGTTGAGAAATATAAAGTTTGTATTTTTTTACTTTGAATTATTTACTACTAAAATGCTTATTATTTGATCTGTAAAGTCATCTAAAGCCTTCTGTTTTTGCTCTTTTTGAACTGAGGGATGAGTCTAAATTACTTGTTTATGTGGTATTTGACAGAAGGCCAGAGAGAGCGCTTGATAAAGCTTATAAAATATTCCTTTAAATTAAAAATATATTTTGAAGTAACATGTTGCAATCACCAGAAATCAAAATGGGAGTTCAAACAATATTCTCTCTTTCCCTGGGGATTTTTTAAATGTGTAAATAAACAAAGATTTGGGATTTTGAAAGAAAAGTTATTAGATTCTGCACTATTTTTAGGTTCATGCCAGCTTGAGTCGTTAAAGAATGACTGCTTTCAATGCAACTTTTTGCTTGCATGCTGATAATATCATTTCTTTCTTTCTTTGTCAGGGCGTAATAGTGATTCATGAAGTGAATAAGGATGGTGCGGCACACAGAGACGGTCGGCTGTGGGCTGGAGATCATATACTAGAGGTACAGAAGTGTAGCATTCACCAGTGAAGTTGTATAGTTTAGTTTACTAAGAACTTCCATTGACCCAAGGTATGTACAAACAAATACACAGAGTAGCAATCATTAATGTAAACTTATGCCTTAGATTCACATCAACAGGGTGCAGTGCACATACAGTATTTATGCACAGATTCAACTGATCTGGGGAAATATCGAATCTACTTTTTCTGTCCAAGGTTCGTTGAATAGCTCTTAAGTGTAATTACTGTTATCTCCTCCAGGTAAACGGCATTGATCTGAGAATGGCCACTCATGAGGAGGCCTTGAGCGTTCTGCGCTTGAGTCCGCAGCGTGTGCGATTGTGCATCTACAGAGTCCCTGGGACAGAAAACCACTCCACACACATCCTCCAGAACCACACACCCGAGGACATGTGGGACCTCTTCAGTGTGGAACTGAACCTCAAAACAGGACAGGGACTGGGGCTTCGCATTGTGGGTAAATGGTGGGTTATTCTCAAGGAATATAATTACATTACAGAACTGCACACTATAGGTCATGAATAATACATAGAAACAGCTGTTTTATGATTCATCTGAATTCATAATTGTCTGCATGTCTTTCAGGAATGACACTGGAATCTTCGTGTCGGAGATAACAAGGGGAGGGGCTGCAGACTTGGATGGAAGACTGTTGCTAGGTGACCAGATTTTGTCTGTGAATGGAGAGGACATGCGAGCTGCATCACAGGACGATGCAAGCGCGCTACTGCAGGTGCACGCAAATACACAGGAATACAGTAATTAATGCATTTCTTTCATAATCATAATAGGGCTAATTGCGCTCCTCACCTCGTGTGTGTGTGTGTGTGTGTGTGTGTGTGTGTGTGTTGTAGAGCTGTAGTGGGCCTGTGCTGTTGGAGGTGGCTCGTTTTAAAGCTTCATCACACTACTCATATGGAGATCAGGTAAACGCTGAATCATTCCTGTTATGCAGTACCTTTTGAACTTTGTGATCCAAAACAATAAATATGCATGTGTTATAATTCAATTAAATATTTTTTTATGTAGGGTTCAAAATACGCTCTGGTTAAGTTCAGACCATTATTTACACATAAAGATGAATAGAATGACTCCCAAAAGAATAGCCATTGCTCAGTGACCGGCATCAGGATGTCGACTTAAAGTTCATTTTGATATATTTAACCTTTTTTTTTCTTTTTATCAGATTTTTGTAAATTTATCAAGCAAGGTGGAATTATTTGGCGCGAGAACAACTAACACAAAAAATGATATCAGAACCTAGCTTTTGATAGTTAAAGAGCATTAAGAAAAGAAAAAAATGGAAGACCAATTGAAACAGAATGATTGGCAATTAAAACAACATTCTCAAAAAAACAAAAAAAACCTGAACAACTTAATAAATTGACAGTTTGTAACTTTGTGAAGTTAGAATGCATAGCACATGGGAAAGTAGCAAAATTATAATTGTGAATAAAAGAAAACTACATCGATTTCCATCTTTAAAAATTGTGAGGTTAATATTTTATACCATGTATTAGATACGCTACTGTTCAAACGTATGGGGTCAGTAAGATTTTTTTATTAAAGAAAGTAATACTTTTATTCATCATGTATGCATTAAATTGATCAAAATTGACAGTGAAGACATTTATAAGATTTCTTTCAAATAAATGTTGTTCTTTTGAACTTGCACAGTTTATATCACAGTTTCCACCAAAATAAAATCAGCACAACTGTTTTCAACATTGATAATAATCAGAAATGTTTCTTAAGCAGCAAATCAGCATATTAGAATGATTTCTGAAGTCATGTGACACTGAAGACTGGAGCAATGATGCTGAAAATACAGCTTTGATCACAGAAATAAATTACAGTGTAGAATATATTGAATATATAAGTGTAATAATATTTCAGAACATGACTGTTTACTGTAATTTTGATGTAAAAAAAGCTGACCCCAAACTTCTGAACGGTAGTGTATTATAGAGAAAAACTCTTGGCACACTGTACACACCATGCATACAGTATATTTACAGCACACAAATGGTCTCAATGGTATCCATCTCAGATCTAACAGTGTTCGTGAGTCTGTGTTCTGTCTGTGTTGTTGCAGGTGGGCGAGCTGGACGTCCCTCTTCTCTCCTCTTTCAGCGCATATGATTGTAAGAGTGTCTGTCACACCACACAATTATTCACTATTCAGTTCTATTCATCAGTGAGTCAATGTTTTCATCTTTTTGCGCAGCTGTGGATGGGAACGTGGACATCAGAACTGTCAGCGTTCAGAAGGTGGGTTTGGTTTTACACGCACTTTCAAAGCAGTAATGTAAGGCATGTTTCTGCAGTAACTGTATGATCCACTAGTAACTGTACGGTTGTGTGATTCTGTCCCAGCATGAGTGTGAGTCTGTGGAGTTGAGATTGAGAGGCACACAGGGAGATGGAATGATTTATATCTCCAACCTGGACCCGACCACATCTGCAGCGCGCGCAGGACTTCTGCAGGTACAGAGAGAGAGAATGAGAATGCTCGACGCTTAGTATAATACAGGATGTGAAAGCCTTTCCCCTTTTTCATTATGTTTATGATGGAGCCGATAGCCTGTCCTATTAAATAAATACATAATCATTGTCAGCCTCACAATATACATCAAACTGTATGTACACTACCATTCAGAATGTTGTGGTCAGTAAGATTTTTGATTTTTGAAAGAAATTAATACTTTCATCCTGCGTGGATACAAAATTAACAGTAAAGACATTTATAATGTTACAAGATTTCTATTTTAAATAAATGTTGTTCTTTTGAATTTTCTATGCATCAAAGAATCCTGAAAATCTACATTTTAAAATACATTACAATAGAAAACAGCTGTTTTAAGTTGTAAAATGTCACAATATTGCGGTTTTTACTGTATTGTTGCTTTTAAACACACACACACACACACACTTGAGAGAGTACACTAAGATACTGTAAAATGTAAAAAATGTAATTGATGCCAAAACTTTGAACAGTAGTGTGTGTGTGTGTGTGTGTGTGTGTGTGTGTGTGTGTCGTTGTGTTTGGTATGTGGATGTGTGGGTGTGGTGTACACATACATTTTCCGTTTATTTAGCCTGTACTAGTCAGTAAAAGCTATATAGTTTAAGGCTACACTGTTTTATAGTTCACTGAAATTTTTTTGGTCAAAATATTTTTACTGCAATGAACTGTAAGTAATTTTGGAATAATCTTTTGAATTTATGAAATTTAATGATTTTACATTTCGTGTTTGGTCAAGATGGGAGAGGCCAAAATCACCACTTTCACAAATGGATACAGCAATTTAATGTGTTTAAAACCAGCTAGTTTTCGTGCTAGATTCATTTTATATTAGATACTAGTTTATCTAACATATCTAATAGTTCCTACTACAAAAATGTAAATGTCACAGGACACCGAAACGAACACACCACATGAGAATTGCTTCCCGCCACCCTCAAAAATAATCACCTCTGAATTGAATTTTCAGCTGGGTGCCAGGGTCATCAGCATTAACGGTACATCAACAGAACGTCTCTCAGTTACTGAGGCAAGTGCTGTCCTGAGAAACAGCAGCGGAGCCGTCACACTGCAGGTGTGTGTCTTCAGACACGAATCAAATCATTTCAGATATAAAACATCATCAAATGTTCAGTCATTCCACACAGTCTTTCCATGAATGTCACAGTCTGTGTGTTTGATTAAAGGTGATGCCAAGTGGCTGTGCAGATGGAGCTAGTAAAGATCAGGCATCTTTAATTCACTCCTCACCTGGAGGACACACTACCCACAACCACCAGAGGTACTCCAAATGAATATTTATCATTTCATTATAATGCATAAAAACTGTCAAACTGTGCCGAAGTAGATTCCTATGAAAAAATCTCATGAAAAAATAAGGTTGTATTGTATTATGTTTTTCAAGATTGATAATAACCAGAACTGAGCATATTATACTGATTTCTGAAGATCATGTGACACTGAAGACTGGAGTAATGATGCTGAAAATACAGCTGCACATCACAGAAATAAAAGTTAGAAGTGCAAGCAAAATCCCAAAATGACCTTTATTCACCCAGTAATTATATGTATAGAACTCCAATTTTATTTAATTGCCAACAGTCTCTTAGTTGTCTTTCATTTTCATTTAACAAAAATTATGACGCTCGGGACAAAATTCAGGTCCTGATTTATGCTTTCATTTAAGATTTATTTCTGGTTTCATCCCAACACTATGGAAGCCTGTTTCCACCACTGAAAAAAAAACGGTAATTGTGACTTTATGTCTCACAATTCTGACTTTTTTATCACTTCTGTGTTACAAAGTCAGAATTGCGTGATATAAACAATTCACAATTCTGACTTTTTTGCTTGCAATTGTGAGTTTATATCACACAATTCTGGCATCTTTTCTCTGAGTTGTGAGAAAAAATCTTGCGGTAACACTTTATTTTAAGGTTCAATACTCACCGTTAACTAGTTGTTTATTAGCATGCATATGACTAGCAATTGGCTGTTTATTAGTACTTATAAAGCACATATTCTGCATGACCATGTACTAGATCCCTTAACCCACCCAATACCTAAACTTAACAACTACCTTACTAACTATTAATAAGCAGCTAATTAGCAGTTTATCGAGGGAAAACGCTGTTAATAGTGAATGTGTTCCCTAATCTAAAGTGTTACCAAACTCACAATTGCGAGTTATAAAGTCCAATTCTAAGGACTTTTCTTACAATTGCAAGTTTATGGTTTATTGCATCTCACAATTCTGACTTTATAACTCGCAATTGCAAAGAAAAAAAGTCAGAATTGAGTTTATACCTTTATATGACTTTATAACACGCAATTGCAACTTTATATCACACAGTTCTGACTTTATAACTTGCATTTGTGAGTTTACGTCTCACACTTCTGAAAAAAGTAAGAACTGCGAAATGTAAACTTGTAATTGCGAGAAAAAGTCCAAATTGTGAGATAATAATAATTACCTTTTTTATTTTTTATTCAGTGTTGGAAACAGGCTTCCATACAACGTTGCTTTCAATGAGTCCATGAAATATATTAAAAGTGCAAATTTTTAACGTCTGCTTATGGATATGTCAGAGCAAGTTTGCGTATGCAGTTCTGTAGAGGCGTTAGAGTCAGCAGAACTCTACACACTAGAGCTCTGATAAAGGACTTCTCCAAGGCACACAGACCATTCAGACTCCCTGTTCAATAGAAGTGTTATGCTTGCTGTTTTCATTTTTCTAACTGTATTAAGAGATTACTCGTTGCCCTGTTTGCCAATAGGGTGTCTCTGTGAGGGGAAAAAAAAGTTAAGTTCTATTTGTCTTTTGTGTTTAAGTTCTCCTCAGTTCCAGACTATCACTCTTGAACGCGGCGCTGCTGGGCTTGGCTTCAGTATTATAGGAGGATTTGGCAGTTCCCATGGTGACTTGCCAATCTATGTCAAGAGCATATTTCCCAAGGTACACAAGAAAGACACTGAAGCTAAAAACTGTGAGTTAAGTCACTCTCTTGGCTGCAGTGCACCACAGAGATCAATACGTGTCCAAACACTCGTTCAGTTTGCATGAATCGTGGCATGAACACACCCCGACAAGCAGTCATCTGACTGAGAAACAGCAATGCTGTTTGTGTATGTGACAGTGCTCTGTTCCCACAGGGAGCTGCGGTGGAGGACAGGCGTCTGCGTCACGGTGATCAGCTGCTGAAAGTAAACGGACAGAGTCTGCAGGGTGTCACTCATTCTGAAGCTGTCGAGCTCCTTAGACAAACCAGCGGGACAGTCACTCTACAAGTACTCTCAAAAACACCACCAACATGCTGATAATGTCACCGTCCTGTCCAGATGGTTTGCATAGACCTCAAGGAGCAGATCGTCAGACACAGATGGAGATCCTACAAGCTGTATTTATCAAAAAGCAAAAAAACCTCCCAACATGTACTCTTTTCTAATTGCAAAAGTAATGTGTAAAAGTGGGAGACGCCAATAGAGACTAGTGCTAAACCAGTGGTTCTCAACCAAAGGGACTGCAGGATGACTTCAAACTACTTAAATGATCATTATTAATATTAATGCATTCAATTAAATCTAAATATAACTCGAAAACACTTTCCTCTTTTTCCCCACAATAAATATTGATTTTATTGAATTTATATATATTAGCTACTACTGAGAGCTCAAATTATGCATAATTATTTATAAGTGTGGTTCAGTTACACATTTAGGTTGTCATAAATCATGTAAAGCGCAAGACTAATATATAGGAACATTTTCTGACTAACCCAATTACTGTATATCTGTATTAATTATGTCTGTATATGTTGTGAGAGGCATTGTATGCGTCTATTAGAATGACAATCAATATTCATCAGCTCATAGATTTTTCTTTTTCTACTGTAAATGTACCTGTATACACAAATTATTTCATTGCAGTAAATAACTATTAAAGTCTTCATGTTAGACTACAAATTAAGTGCTAAAAGTGCAACTTTTTTAAAAACCTAGAGCTATGTAGTGAGTTGTTTACCCTTATATATAACAGCAATTACAGTATAATTGAGCTGTTTTTACCATTCTGGTTCGCCACCATCTGATCAATTTTTCTGATCTGCATCATCAAGCAGAATGAGCCATGGAGGTAATTATAAGAAGCAAACACAATACATCTCTATGACATAATTCTTGTTTTAATTTTCAAATCGCACACATTTAGTCATTTACAGAATAATCTTCAGGCTAATATCAGACACTATCACTCTGTATCCAAAAGTACTGCCGTAGAAAACACTAAGGGATTATTTATATATATATATATATATCTGCAAGTATTCAAAGTAGCAAAAAAGCTAATGTGGCAGACGCGTATTTACATCGAGTGTGGTCGCTGCTGACATGCAGCAAGTACAGTTGTCATCCATGTCTTTAGTGGCAGAGTGTGTATGTGTTTAACTGTGAACAACTGAAGCCAATATATTAAAATGCGCATGTACTTTGTCACGAGTACAGTGAGCCTCTTCACATTAAGTTCCCTTAATTCTGTTTACCTTTGAGATGAACATAGCTTTAACACCATGTGTTAACAGTATGATGCTGTGTGAGTTGATCGCTGATGAATTGTGAACTATATAATAACTTGTGTGTAAATGTGTGGTCCACCCACAGCTGCTGGTCCCTGCGGTGTCCGCTCTGCTGAAAGCAGCTTAAGCTGAGTGATGGCTTTCAGGAAGTGCACAAGTATGACTCGCAGACAAAAAAGTTCTGTGTATGGAGTGAATGTGCATCAGCCGCTCACATCTTTGTGAAAACAGAGAGAGAGAGAGGGAGCAGGGATTTCTGTCTCGTTCCCTTCCATGTTTATCTCAAGTTCACTGCCTTTCCCTTTCCTGTACCCCTGCCTTTCCCCTTCCCAGAAGCCCCTGGTTTCTCTTGCTTGACGTCTTTTGCTGGTTTGGCTTTCTTCTGCTGTGAGAATGAAAAAACAGAAATCAGGTGAATAATGGAGTAGCACTGTGAATGATTTTTTAATGAAATTCTGCCTATATGTAGGACCTAAGTGAATGTGCAGACCGTATCTGCATTTTCTATGCTGATTTAGGGGCAAAATATGGAATTCTGCAGAAATGAATTCATACATGCAACAGCATAATCAAATTGGCCAAAATATTTAATAAACAAGCATGCATGTCACAAATAGATACGTGTAGATTTAAAATGATGGCCGTATGAATTCAGTGAGTTTAGATTCTAATACAAACTCTACTGTTTGCAGCAAAACTATAAATGTTTAAAAGGATAGTTCACCCCAAAATAAAAAAGGTTGTCATTTACTCCACCTCATGTTGTTCCAAGCTTTCACTTTTCAATTAAAAACAGGGACTGAAGATTTCAAGCTTCAAAAATAACGCAAAATTATAAGAGTAGCCATTATGACTCTTTTGAAGCCATGTCTTTAAGAAACCGATCTGTTTCTCGAGTTTCTCAACTCACTGGCTTGGTGAACCGGTCACAGTGGCTTCAGAAGATTTGCAATATAGAGCATGAGGCATTTGAACAACTTTTATTGAACTTAGGCCTATATGGCTAAAAGCTGGAGTCTCCATTCTTTGCAACTGTATGGAAAAAAGTAATAATTCTTTTAAAAAAAATAAATAAATAAAGGAAACCACAGGTTTGGGTGCACTATTTATTTAACATTTTGACTTTTGATGGAGGGACAGAAATCTCTTAAGTTTCATTAACCCTCTGGTGTTGTTTGTGTGGTGGTCAAAAATGACCTTTTTATTTCATTAAAATGAACATACTGTATTTTACGTTTGACAATTTTTTTTAATTTAACAATTTGTATCTTTAGGGGTTTTATGGTACTAAATTATATTTATGGAATAGTCATGATCCATTCATTACCCGTTAACCACTTTTTAAGCATAGACCTAAAAATAACATTTCCAACTTAAACTGTCGTAAATCTAGAATGCTCTGGAGCACAGACTTTCGGCCTCTTTTTAAAGAAGAAACTTTACTTTACAGATTATTACTGAAGTTAAAAAAAAAACTTAAAAGTTGTGAAAAATGCACAAAAATACTTAGTTATATGAAATCTATATTTTCCAAAACATGTTTACTCTAAAACTGCAAGAAAATCAAAGCTATAAATCTAAACAAGTTGTTTTCCAAATTTGAGGTTGATATCTCAAAAAATGAGCTTTAAGTAAGATTTTGTTTGGGCGCAGTACCAAGTGAAACTCGCTTCCTATTCTTTTCCAACAACACAAGTATGACTATATTTCTCAGGACTGTTTAACCTTTTCTAATCATGTCTGTGATTTTTTTTTATTTATTATTGTGCCAAAACATTTTCCAAGTTTCGTACCATTCTGATGAAGTAAAAACATTTTTTTACATTTTTCAGTTAAAAAAAAGACCAAACAACACCAGAAGGTTAAATGTATCTTCATTTGTGTTTCGACGATGAAAAGTATTATGCGTTTAAAACAACATGTAGGTGAGTAACCGACGACAGAATTTACATTTCTGGGTGAACAAATGAGATGTTATTGAGGTCGACATGATTGTAAAACAAGGACAGTCGAAACGAAGGCCGCTGAATTGCTATTTTGATATCTACCTTTATCATTGCATCTGCTGTAACCCCATTGTCTTCTTCCTCTTCCTGAAACTGAGATTCACCGTCAAGCTCTCCTATAAGCTCAGGGTCAACAGCACCTTTACGGCTTTTCTTAACCACTTGTAAAGAGTACGGCGTAAGATGGGATTCCTTATTGTAGGCTCTTGTAAACGCAGCTTTCACCTGCAGAAAGGAAAAAACAGCTGATGGGGATAAAGTGTGGCCTACAGCACCTCCAGATGTTTTACAGTTAAAACACAATTAACTGAGACTGAGCAGGCATCTTTCAAAGCAATGAACTGTCAACCGGACCACCGGTTTCTTCACACACACACACCTTGGAGTCCAGTTTAGAGTAAGGATCTGGCTGTCCGCCCCACGTGCTGATCTCCATCATGTTATCAACATCCTCTTTGATAAGGTCATAATCATCCATGAGCTGCACGCTCTGATTGGCTCCCTCTGAACCCTGCGACTGAAGAGGCTCCAATACTGCCGAGCGCAAATACGGCAGGTAATCCAGATTTATTGCTTCCTTGCTGCTTAACGTCCTGCAGGGTGAGAAAGAGGAAAGATTTTAGGGAAGCATAAATGTGGTTGAAAGACTTCATATGTCAGACACGGAGGAAGGGAGTGTGAGAACAAAGTGTTTATGTGCGTTTCTCACTTTAGGCTCATGTGCGAAGCGAGCTCCTGTATGATGCGGCTGTGTTTGCCAGCTGATGAGAACTTGCCCAACCAGCTGGGAAAGGTCGGAAACTGACTCATATAACCCCGCATCAGTTCCCCCGGCAACACGCTCGCATAAATCGCCTGGGAGAAAAAAAAAGATTCATAAGTAGCACGGGTAAATTTGTAGCAATAGCCAAAAATAAGATTTTTTTTTTATGCCAAAAATCATTAGGATATTAAGTAAAGATCATGTTCCAAGAATATATTTTGTAAACTTCTTACCGTAAATATATCAAAAATGTATTATCATTAGTAATATGCATTGCTAAGAACTTCATTTGGACAACTTTAAAGGCAATTTTCTCAATATTTAAATTTTTTTTGCAACCCTCAGATCCAGATTTTCAAATAGTGTATCGCGGCCAAATATTGTCCTATCCTACCCCAACAATACATTCAATGGAGAAGCTTATGTATTTCAATTGAACCTTATGTTTTGTGGTCCAGGGTCACATTTATGTAATACCTTGGCTTGTTTTCACTGATCTATGAAAAATAGTTGACCTATGTGAACAGATTTTGTAATATGTTACAAATCAGTTTTTGTTTCTGCATCAAAAATGTCATTTTGAAAATGGCCACTTCAGGGCCTGATTATCTCAGTGCTGCTACAGCAATCAAAGCTGATGACTAGGGCTGCACGATTATGACAAAAATCATAATTGTCGATTATTCCCTAGAAATTATAATTGCGATTATTAATTACAATTACCACAATTTACATTGAATGATGTTTTCAATAGCTTTACACCATTGTTTGAAGCAACTGCATGCCATATTTTATATGAAAATAAGCTGAAAACACTCTAACTGAAAAACTTTTATTGCTTTTCTATAGCATTAAGCCTCAAATGTCAACTATACATTGGTTTGGTTTCTTTTTTACATAAAAAAGTAAAAATATGCTCTGTATTATAATGTTATACTAAAACTAAAATAAAAACAACGGGGAAAAATCCCTTTAGATAAACCTATAGAGTGGGAAAAAAAACACAAATCTTAAGTATGCAGAAAAATGTAAGTAGACTTTTTTTTTTTTGGTAGTAATTGCAGCTTTATAATCACGATTTGAAATTCGATTAACTGAAGCCCTACTGTTGACTGAGGATTTGTTGGTCAACACTGATGAGAAGATAATGGCAGGAAAGCGTGTCACCTGTGTGGGAAGCAGAGACCATGCCTGTCTGGAGCGGATCCGCTTGTCCACTAAATCTCCATCGCAAATGCTGTCCGCTGTTTTACTCAACAACACCAAATGATTCTTCAGATTTCCCCTGAGAAACATCAAATGGTGCAATTATACCATCATGCTTTCATCTGCAGTTAGAACAGATTTATTAAATAAATACATGGTGCACAAATTACAAGATGCAAATGTTATTGCGCATTAGGGCTGGTCAATACATTGAATATTAAAGATATTATTGCAATAATTTTGCTGATGACAAAATCAGGGAAAATTGTGTAAATTGTGATCGTTTTAAAAGTTACCTTTTTTTTTTTTCTAAGGACAACAAGCTAATTTTTATCAGTCAAAAGTCAATTTTGTGTGTCAAAATACATCTGTACATTATGCAAACCAATAGACCTGCCATTTGTTTTATGCAATGTGTAATTATTCGTTTCTTTGCTAAAACAAAGAAAGTTCTTTGAAGAACAATGGCAACTTTCATTGAAGATTGGGTTACACTTTATTTTAAGGTGCTCTTGTTACAGTGTAATTATACAGTTAGGTAATGAGTAATATTATATTAATTAAAAACATGTACTTACTATAGGGTTATAGTCAGAATTAGGGTTTGGCTTAGGGTTAGTTGCTTAAAATTATGCGCAATTTACTGTTATTACTATAGTACGTATTTGTATGATGTGTAACAAGGACACTAAAATAAAGTGTTGATGAAGATTGCACTTTTTATCATTTACTTATTTTTATTTTGGTACCTAAATATTAATTTAAATAGTGTTAATGCTGTAAAGAGCAGTAAGTGGTCACTAATGTCTACAATTTTTTTTTTTTTAACTGTGTTGATTTTGCACATTTTTTATGTACTTTGTAACAACAGCTGTTCTATCTAGAGTGTCTTTTTTCAAAGGGAACAAGCAACAATCACCTTTTAAATTATCAAAGGGCAAATGCAAAATATTGAGATATATATTGAATATTGTAAAAACTTGGGAAGATACTGAAATATAAAATCACCCAGCCCTTGTGTGCACGTCTAAAACTCACCCAGCAGCGGCTGGTCGGACATGCAGGTAGTTTTCCTGAACAAATAGTGGTGCTAAAGAGTAATCATGGAAGAAAAGGTCTGATTTGTCAATCAAAGTCATGTGGGTGCTTTCCTCTCCTGAAGCAAACACCTTCCGACACACATCAAATGGACCCTGCATGTGTGCAAAACACACAGATAGTGTCATTCACTACAGCCTACTCATCTCATCAATGCACCAATGCTAGTACAGTGTGTGTACTGTATAATGTATTTAACAGTGTGCACATATACCAGTTTCATGTCCTTCCTAGCATTGTTAGCATCAGCTTTGGCCTGGTCATAGGTCATGACTTTGTCTTTAGCTGACCACATGCTTAGATTATGCAGTACCTAGAAGCAGAAATATAATAAGCACCAAACTGATAGAGTAGACACCGATTTGTTTGTTAATGTCATACCTGACGAATATCATGATTGGACGCCAGGATGACTTCATTAAGCGCCGGGGGTGGGATCTTCAGACCCTCTTTGAAAGCTATAGACATTATAGCCCCCTGATTGGACAAAGAGGAAGCTTAAACATTTTTGACCACAATAAATGATCTTCATTTGGACAACTTTAAAGATGATTTTCTCAATATTTAGATTTTTTTGCACCCTCAGATTCCAGATTTTCAAATAGTTATATCTCTGCCAAATATTGACCTATCCTAACAAGCCATACATCAATGGAAAGCTTATTTATTCATCTTTCAGATGATGTATAAATATCAATTAAAATAAATGTACCCTTATGACTGGGTTTGTGGTCCAGGGTCACTTTTTTTTCTTCTTCATGGTTTATGTTAAGGTGTCTTTGTTACAATGTAATTAAACAAAAATATACGGTTTGGGTTAGATTTAGGCTTTTGTAATTATGCACAATTTACTGTTATTACTACAAAATAAAACCTAGGATTTTTAAACCTGGAAATAAATGTGTCAAAAAAAACAAAAACAAAGTAAAGTTCTGCACTAGATTCTGCACTCTATTTCTTGGTCACTAAGTAGAGAAGCATATGTGACACCGATCATGTGAACACATTGCTGCCAAAAATATTAAAGTGATGTCTTTTATATAAAACACTGATTTAATGGGGCAATCTTGCCAAATGTCAGTGAGCACCTTGATCTGCTCAACGCGGGGTCTCTGAAACCTCAGGTCGTAGCAGTAGTTGGCCAGCGAGCGGATCTTCTGATGATTGCGGTCATTGCACATGCAGATGATGGGAATCTTAGACTGTTTTATCAGACCAATCATCTCCTGAGTGGGTCAAAGGGCAAGAGTCAAGAACCACAGTGACACAGGAAACACTGCTGTGCACATGTACCAGTTTAATGGCACGCATTTAATGGCTTGTAGTCTACATATTGCACAAAGTATGTACATGTACTCTATGCACAGAATTTGCTCAGAATAAACAGTATACAACAGAGCGTATTGCATCCCCCCTTGCAATGACTTGACCTTCTATTACCCAAAATAACCATGATTGCACTCTCTGAATTAAATGAAAATAGAACTGAGATTGAGTGTTTACATTAAGTGTAATGGATTATCAATAAATAAAAATAAAGTAAGGCGAGGACTAGGTTCAATCCATCAGTTATGTATTGAATTTTAGGTGTTGCACTCAAAAATGAAGCTTGCAGTCGACAATGTGATGAGATCATGTGACAAATGTAGCATAATACTGTTTGAAACATTTATTGTGGAACAATGGCAACTGTTACACACGATGATATTTTAAAAATGTAAGCAGTATACAATAAATACTGTGCAGTATTCAGTAATCATTAAGCTAATGCTCCATTGCACACACAGCTAAAGAACCCATAAGGATTTTTAAACACCATCTAATCCATTTTTGCACCTTGAGCACCACCTCTGGTAAAGAGCAACAATGCAATTGAATGTCTACCTGTATTCCTCCTCTGTCTTCATTTCCTGCCATCCCGTCCACCTCGTCCATTATGAGGACATGTTTACTGCTCACCGTCTGAGATGCACCTGACGCCATTAAACACAGAAACGTACAGTGATTACATTATAATCACCGAAGTTTAACTCCAAGCCTGATTACCTGATTAATTAGCTATTAATTACCAGTATAGAAGTTCTTAATGCTGGTGTTGTTGAGTGACTCTGCGATCACTTCCTTCAAGCTGTTCTTACTGCGGGTGCAGCTCGCATTCATCTCCACGTAGCTGTAACCCAACTCCTACAAGCACATATGGAACTCTATTAATGCATTAACCATGCAGTGAAACTTTAAACACAGACACGCCATGTTTACAATCATTCACTAATGATTTAATCCTGGATCCCATGTTAAACACTTTAAACATAAAGTTAAACATAGTCAAACAAAATGTTAAGTTATATATATATATGAGTAAGAATGAACTGACCTCACAGACGAGAGCAGCAGTAGTGGTCTTCCCAACACCAGGAGGCCCAGACAACAATGCAGCCTTAAATCCAGAACCGTCATCTTTACTCCCAAACTTACCGAATTTGGCTGCTTCCCAAAAACAATGAAAACTAGTTAAATGGAATTTTAGCCTCCAGAGTGCATTAGAAAAAACACATTGAGTATAGTCGGAATGGCATACTAGTATGCATACTACACAGTATATACTACTAATCCCATGCTAGCAAGTAAAACATTGTATGTGAAACAGTAAGCACCATTAAAAATAAAAGACGGGCTCCTGCAAAGAGTAAAAACTGGTGCATATGCTTATGGTCAAGTCAAGTGCACTGCATTATGGGAAACGTTGTACTCTGGTTATATATAATATATGCTTTGGAAAATGTAGCAGGTCATTGATGCATAATGGTAGTATGCCATTCCAAACCCATCATAAACAACATTTCTAATTCTTATACAATTACATCATATTAAATGAGACTATATGGAAAAACAGTACTTTTAAAAAAGCACTAGTCATACACTACGACAATTTTAAATTAACTAGTGCAGAAAAAAAAAATGTGCCAAACCAAAACATGACTAAAAATAATATACACATTCACTAATCCATATTTTTAAGCTAAAATCTTGAAGTCGATGATCATGTGTCAACTATTCAAACATCCACTGCCTGCCAACAAACAGTAGGAGCAAACTTTAAATACTGACATGGTGCTTTTGTACTGCCGCTGTGATGTTTATGCCAGTTCTGTAACCAACGTAGAAGCTTGTTAGCACAACTCTGATCCCCCTGCTGCCCAATCAGGTTCTTCAGACTACGGGGGCGGTACTTATCCACCCACAACAGGCTGCTCCCCTCATTCTCAGGGATAGAGTGGGATACAGGGGATGCTCTCTTGGTTCGATCAAAGCTCAAACTCTTTTCGACCTCTGAACGAGAGGCGCCAAGTGTTCCAGATTTAGAAGCAGAGCCAGGCTTAGACTTCCCCTCTGAAGGGCTTCTCTTGTTGGGGCTGGGCCCTTGTGGTGTGGCCTTCTTGGATGGAGGAGTGTGTTTGTCTCTAGAGTCTGGAGTCCTTGCTTTAGAGGATTTATTCTGTGATATGGAAAATAGACAGAGTTTGTCAAATGAATCAAATTCCAAAAAATTGACATATTTTGTATGTACAATCGTTTTTCTGCTATTTATATTTCAATATGAAAAAATGCAGAATGGTTTTACACTGAAGACTTTGTTGTGTACGAACCACTCTTTTAGGACTGAACTATTGGGAAAAACTTGGGTTTTCAGAATGGGAGTATGGGTATTACAAGACTCAACCTAAACTTTAAATTCACACTGTTTTTGAACTCTACAATATAACTATAAAATATGATTTATTTTATTGTGATTATTATTGAATAAAAATATTAAACAAAATAAGAAATATATTGCAATAATACTATTAGAGTTGCAAAAAGGTGGAACATTTCCAGTAAATTTTGGAAACTTTCCAGGATTTTTTTTTTGGAATCTTCCAGGGATTTTTTTTGGATCCTCAGTTGGGATTTTTGGAATGTTTCTGGAAATTTACCGTAGATGTTTCACCCCTTTGCAACCCTAAATACTATACAGTACTTCTACAATAAAATAATAAATGAAGCATTTAATAAAATTATTTTATTTTATAGTACACTATCATAATTTCTTCATCTTTAAAAATGAAACCGGGGTTTCCCAAATTGGGGTTTTTACGAGTAGATGAAAAGCTAATAATTAATTCAACTTAATGCAACATTAAAATAGGGCTGAACGATTAATTGAGGGGAAAAAAAAGAACAGGAGAGTTGATGGGAGCTGCTTTACCTCTGCCTCCGCCGCAATCTCGTATTTAGACTTCTTGCCTGGTTTGGTACTTATGAGGTTCAACAGCTCATCTTCATTTATGATCTTAATACCAAAACTCTCCGCCTAAGGAATAAACATTTAACACATTATGTTACAAAAACTACATTTAATTTAATTAAAAGGGTAAATTAAAAATAAACATGGTTAAGCGACACTCATGTTTGAATAAAGAGAAATAATGACATGCTGAGAAAAATAATGAAAATTAGGACCTTCTCAATCTTTGAGGCCCCGCTGTCTCGTCCCAGAACAAGGTAAGTGGTTTTACGGCTGACGTTTCCTGTGACTTTCCCGCCATATCGCTCTATTAGTGACTTAGCATCATCCCTCTCCATAGACTCTAACACACCGGTCAACACAAACACACAACCCTCCAGGCAGTTCTCTGCTCCCTAAAACACACACAGAACATTGTCCAAGCAGTTTAAAGGACGAGTATAATTTGATTCCTTAAAGACAATCATAAACAGCAATGAGACGATAGGCCTTTCGAGTCGTTGAGGTGTTTTTACCTGCGGGATATCTTTAGACCCCAGAGCTCGTGGTCCTTCTCTGTTCAAATAGTTACGGAAGGCTGATGAATTTGGCCGTTTTTTCTCTAGGTCCTCAGGACTTTTATTCTGAAATGACAGAGAAGCTTTTGGTTTGCTCACTTGCTAAGCAAAATAGCGTAATGCCCTATTTTGATATTTTTTTGTAAATTCGCTTTGAAACAACATGCATTGTGAAAAGCATTATATAAACAAATTAAACCAAATATTTTGTGCTCTCGTTTAACTTATACCCTTAAACAACACAATTAAAAATATTACACTGACATATTAACTCCTAAATTAATATATAACATACGCGAATGATATACCTCTGGTTTTGTTGGTGAATTTTTACTGGGTGCATCGTCACTTTTAGGGGTGGAAAAATTCCTTGATTTTGTCATTCCTGTGGAAACGCTTGCAGTTTTGGGCGTAGCTGCTCGCTCTGAGCGAGTTGGAGAGATGGGCTCTTTCTTAGGAGAAATCATTTGTTTTTCACCCCTGTTTTTCTTCCTTTGCTCTTCCTCTTCTTCCTGTCGCCTTTTCATCTGAGCCAGTTTGGAGCTGGTCTTCACAGGACTTTTTTTAGGGGATGGGTCCTTTTTGGGTTTGGTGTCTGAGGTACTGGCGCTGCTCTTAGATGGGGACACAGAGTCCACCCGAGCCTAAGAAAAAAAAAAACATAAAACTTTGTTGGCCGCGCCACATGACTGTGGAGACCTGTTTTTCAAGTATTCATAAATAGTAAACCTGTTCAAACTTGATGAATAATTATTTAATAAATAATTACATTTGAACTGAATTGCATTTTTTAATGTATTTTGAATAAATGAATAGATAGGACAAAATGATCAGCATGCATGTTTAAATCAGAAAAAGACAAACTAAAGACACAAATTCTGCTCACCAACCTTTTTCGGTAAGGGAGCTTCATCCAGCATGGCTAATGTTCTTGCAAATTCCTCATCATCATGGATCGTCTTTTCCAACTAAGACAAAAACACAGCTTCTGCTTTATGTGTTCACACATATAGAAAATTAACAATTTCTGCATGATAATGAACTAGATATAAAACACAGCGACCACATTTACATGCATCATTTTCCCATTAAAGAGACATTTCACCCAAAAATGTACTCACCCTCATGTTATTCCAAACCTATATGAGTTTCTTTCTTCTGCAGAACACAAAAGAAGATATTCTGAAGAATGTTGGTAACCAATATATAGTCTTCCATACTATATTCCTATAGTATGGAAGGAAAAAAAATACAATGGAAGTCAATGGCTACTGTTTGGTTACCAACATTCTTCTAAGATACAGGATTGAACAACATGAGGGTCAGTAACTGACAACAACATTTTCATTCTTGGGTGAACTATCCCCTTAAAGGTATATTCTGGATAAGCCTTTATTCCAAAAAAAGTAAATAAATTTTTAAAAAGCATGTTCTTGTGGAAATCTCGTGCAGATATTTTCATTTTTAGCAATTCTGAATCATAATTCAACTCAATCTCATTCAAGTCCTTGATTACTTAATAACATATAATATAATAATTTTTTTAAATGACCAAATTCCGATTAATATCGGAGCTTTATTGCGCATATAAACATGTGCCGTGTGTCCTGAACAAACCTCCATGTCTTCATCCATCTGAAGTTGTTTTGCAATGGCTTCATCGCTGAGCGACTCCTCAGTTTCTTGTGTGGGCTGGACAAAACCGAACAGCCATGAGTTTGAATTTTTCTACACTTTAAGCATGCACACACACAGACTTTAACTCACACTCTCTCTACTCACTGCCTTCCTCTTAGTGCTGGTACTGGCCACCATTTTCTTCTCTGACCTCTGAACACTTGAGCTCCCAAAGAAGGCCATTACTGAGGTGGGCATCTGTTTTGGTGGGGTCGGTGCCACCTTTGGGGAGACGGTGGGCTGAGAGCTCTTCGCCGCTCCCTTTGAGACTGTGTTTGGGGATTTGGTTGGGGATTTACTGGAAGAGACATTTGCTTGTTTTGCTTTTCCTGAATCGGATTCTTTCTTGCCTTTAGCGGTTCCATTTTCTTTTCGCTTGGTCTTTTTCAGAGTCATAAATGTATCATCCGAATCTGGAAAAATTCGGAATCAAGAGTACAATTTATTATATACAGTACCTGTCATATTAATGGACTCATAGCATTATATTATACATGTGGAAATGCATGTGTTGACTCCCTCACCAGAATCAGACACGTAAGTTACTGGGTGTTTCTTCGCTGTAGGGGCGTTGGTCTCTTTAGCGCTCTTTTTGGTCTTCTTCTCCTTCTTTTTCTCTTCCTCAGAGTCTAAGATAAGATGAGAGACGAGAACATATAAATATAGTGTGATATCTGATTGTCGGGGCATTTAACCTTTCAGATGCCACAAAACCACAAACACGTTCACCCTCATGTAAGGGACCCCCATCTCCATTCAAACACCGCGGTGTTTCGTTTATGAATGAACGGGGTTTTTTAAACGAATCTAGTGAGTCAGTGATTACCCATTCATATAGACTTGCTTCATTCCTGAATGAATCAGCCGTTTGAATGAATCAATTGAATGAATGATTCAGTGAAAAAAATCAGTGATTTGCCGCCACCTGCTGGCAGTTTTAGTTTAATTTTTAGCTTATAATTTCAGTTATTTAAATAATTTAATGTTTCTGTTTTCAAAATGTTATATTTAAAACATTATTATCATGAATTTATGGATTTAATTGCACTCATTCCACCTCTGAGCCTCATTAAATGTCTGAATGTACCTACAAGCCACTTTTGTGTTTTTCTGTGCCACCTCTGTACAAATTAATTTTGTTAATACCGATTTCATTTGATTGGTAACTTATATAACTTGTTCTTATTCTGTCGGTTTAATTACAATTTTTAAAAAGCTTATAAAATATATATTTTTTTAAGAATTTGACAAAAGATGACGCGTTGATACGTTCTTTTATGAATTATAGAGTCAAATATCACCTCGTAATGGGATGGCTACTTTTTGATAAAATTTTGGATTATTGATTAGAAGGTGCTTCTAAAATTTTGAACGTGCTCCTAAATTTTTAAGTTAGGAGCACAAGCTCTCCTAAAAAGAAAAGTAAGTGTAGAGCCCTGATTTGTTAACATTACTTAATGTATTAACTAACATGAACTAACAATGAACAATACATAAGCCCTGGAGCACCAAACCAGTCATAAGGTTCAATTTTTCGAAATTGAGATTTACACAACATCTGAAAGCTGAATAAATAAACTCTACATTGATGTATGGTTTGTTAGGATACGACAATATTTGAAAATCTGGAATCTGAAGGTGCCAAAGAAGAAAATCGAACTATGAGAAAATCATCTTAAAGTTGTCCAAATGAAGTTCTTATCAATGCATATTACTAATCAAACATTAAGTTTTGATATATTTACAGTAGAAAATGTACAAAATATCTTCATGGAACATGATCTTTACTTAATATCCTAATGATTTTTGTCATAAAAGAAAAATCTATAATTTTGACACATACAATATATTTTTGGCAATTGCTACAAATATACCCAAGCGACTTAACACTGCTTTTGTGCTCCAGGCTCAGAGCTACAGTATTATTAATCGGTGTTATTTTGAGTTATGAAAATGACCAAGTTATGCATGGTTTGTTCAGCAGGGCCTTCACTAATGTTAACAAATACAGCTTTTGATTTTAATAATGCATTACTAAATATTGAAATTAGCATAGACTAAGATCAATAAATACTGTATTGTTCATGCTTAGTTCAGGTTAACTAATACAGTTAACTATTGTTAACTAATAAACCTGATTGTAAAGTGTTACTGTATTATAAATATGTCTAAAATATTTAGTTTATATTAAGATAATGACATTGTAGGTAGTCAGATAGACGTTGAATTTGATTTTCATTTCCCCCCTTTTTTTGTTTTTATTATTTATTTGACACTATTTCACATATGCACGGATCCCCTAACATTGTGACTGTGTTGGTCAGCATCATCATAATTTGACCAATTCTGATAAATGCTCTTTATGAACCTGAATCAATTATGACTCTTTTCTTTCGTTTTCCAGAGGTCTTTCTCAGTTGTGGACTCTTGACCTAAAGAAGAAAGAAAGAGATTGCAGCACGCAGGATGCATAACAATGCCTGCCAACTCATGTAAGAAAGAGTATAACACGATGAGTTTACACCTGTAGATGCCCATCGAATATTTACGATTCGTGGCAAATCACAGCTTGCACATTGTAAATGTATTTCAATTACTGTAGTTCAACCCTAGTTTTTGATTGCGTTTCTTCGTCTGCTCTTCATCAGTGCCGGTGCTTCCATTTGAAGGTTTGGCTGCCGCAGGTTTGCTAGGCGCAAAAAACATCCGGATGTCCTGAAACACACCACAAAACAATATTTCTATAAAGCATCTTACTGTAGTTTTAAAATTTTTTATATGGCACAAGGCTAACTTGAAAGAGCATCAATGCAGCGCCGTACCGCAGGCTGGTTGGTTCTGTTACACCGCATGTTTACCTTTTAAATTGACATACATCAAGATCAGGTGCTTCCTCAATACCAAAACGAAACAACTGTCGTGTATTGCTATATATCTAAAAGTGCCTGTCTATAGGCAACCATCGATCTTATCGATAAGTTTGCTAATTTGAAAGCTTACCTGTTGCTCGAACAAGAGTCCACAAAAACAATGCCCTTAGCAGGGCATGAGATCATAAATAGACTTTGTATTATTATTGTTTTGTACTTTAACGTTATCCTATTAGCAAACACGTAAAGGCTACAGGTCGGAGCTAACTGCTCTTCCTCACCAAACAGCCCGAGCAGCTGCTCTGATCGTGTCATTATTTCTACACACGGAGCATTAATAGGCGACTCACCATTTCTGAGCATGTGCAAGCGTTTCTTTATTTTTTTTGACAAATTGCGCGACACTCTCCGATTCTCTTTGCGCCAACGATGCTCGACTCAGGCGCAGAGTGATGACGCGCCGGAGCCGCTTCAGATTGAGACGCTGTAAAAATTATCATATCCTGAGAACCAGAAAAAAACGTTTTGTGAGTTTTTTTTTTTTTATGTCATTACATTGGTTGGAGCATAGGAAACAAATGTAGAAAAAACATTTTATTCATATTTTATTTTATTCATATTTTATGACCTATGTAGAGGAGGCCAGGCCTAAATTATGCAATATATATATATATATATACACATGAGTAAGTTATTCAGAAAAAAATTGACATGATAAGGCATGCATAGGCAAAAACAATTAATTATTTTTTTCATTCACCAATCACTTTGTACAAAGATGATTCTCAACTATGTTAAAAATATAACAGTATGATTTGATATACTACTGTACTTTATGCAAAATGTCCATAAACTGGTATTCCCATTCTATATAGCTATGTAGCTATACATTGCATCTAATTTGCATATTAATTTGTTCTTAGGGCAAACCATAATGGAAAAAAAAAAGAAGTGTAATAATGGGAGAAATAACTTGGCAACATTTCATATATAAAGATAGCTCATATTCATAGAATATTGATCTATTATAATTACTGCGCTGATTAACATTAGGTATTGTCCCGGTGTCCTGCTACGAAGACTGTATGAAATTATGCCCGTTGCTAACCAATAATATTCCGATTTTGAGCCCCATCACATTTTTCTGAGATGTTTATTTACGACAATACCAAAAATTAGCCAGATTTACAAAATATCATCATGTTTTCCTAAGAGTGCTAAATATGATCATTCTGTCAATATCAGTCATATTTAAAGACCAAGGAGAAAGTGTTTATGATCAAGCCTCACCAAGACCTGAAATTTGTTTTTGCTCCGAACAGGTACATCAGACTTTAAATGTGGCATGTAAGGTCTCAAGAAGTTCACCTAATATACCTTGCCTGGGTCCCATAAAAATGCATTCATAATGATGTTAGATCTATAACCGCAGCTGTTACTGGAATTCTGATGTGCACTGTAAGAAATCAGTTGAAAATCATAATTTAGCTGCAAAGAACTAAATCAAAGAGGCATCACATATGATACATATGTCAAATGTTATTAGCAGATTCAAACGAATCCATAATAATAATAAAAAAAAACTTTGCTTTCTGTAAAGATAAAAACTTGAAATATAGTCTCTTATGTCGTATCACCCTCATGCGAGGGACCCTCATCCTAAAAATGTATATATTCACATATAAATTGTATGGTTATCTATATGGTCACTGTATAAGTACCCATTTTAACTGTGAAAAAAATTATAAATGTTAAATGTAAGTTGTAAAAGATTCATTTCTATTAAGGTTACTTAAAAATGTTTTCTATTCATTATGCCACTGTGCGGTTTCTTATTTTAATAATCCATTTTTATTTAGTTATTTTAATCTGTTTCTTTTATATACTCCGGCCTATTTGAACCAGTTGATTTTGCGCTAAACTTTTCTGGAATTAAAGTATCCATAAATGTAGGAGAAAAATACAATTACAGAATTACACGGCCTTTCCATTTCCACCATATTAACGACCGGCAAACAATCCAATTTTAACTTCCTTATTTTTAAACCACCTAAAATGTAACAATCTTTGACCTGCACAATTTGATTTGGTGCAAATATCTCGGTTCCCTGTTGAAATGTACCATTCACACCAATTAAGATTTTCTGTATTTCATCTGCACATCATTAAACTAATTAACAGTACATTAAATATGTTAGGTTAGGAATAAAGTTCTATCTATGTCTCACAAAGACAAATGCAAAACACAAAACGCTTTTTTGGCATTAATTTTGTTGATAAAACTGGAAAATGGATGCCTATTGATGAAATTTGGACTGTTTTTGAGGTGTTCAAGTTCAAAGGCATTTAATTAAATCCATTGATTTCAAGATTTAATACCAATACTTCTTAGATTTTATGCTCTTAAATTTTATTCAAATAATTTATCATAAAAAAAATTCTTGCATGTGTACTTGTAAAATGTTTAATTTCAAAGGAACTCAATTTAACTAACATTTAAAACTAGGCATTTTCTTACAGTTACACTAATTCTTACGAAGATGTTTTTTAGTTAAAATATTAAGTTATGACTCTTGAGCTCTCGCTCCACTGGGTCCAAAAATCCTATGCAGATTTAGGATGCATTAAAAGGAAGTGCGGATTGAGACTACAAGATAAGATTTTCAAATACAAGCAGCTCACATTTTACTACTCGCACATGGACCCCTCCAAAACCAATCCTGCCATGCATGTTTGGAAACAATTGTTCCAACATGAATAAAACTCACACACAAGTATGTGGTTGAAAAATGGAGTTGGTCTTTATTGACAGATTTTACAGAGACAATTTAGTCCTCTTGCTGTTCCACCACTGTGCCCTTCTCACTGACATAGACTTCCGGATGTCCTTCTTTCTCACAGTGGTGGCCTGCTGGATCAGAGCAGCTGATGGAGAAAAAGTGAAAACATGTTAAGACACACCAGTTTAAATGACACAAGGTGGTGCACCCAAGAACTCCCATGTGCTATGAGAGCTGTGCAGAAACGTGTAACATGCAAACCAAGCCAGTGGTTATAGCTGTGGACACCTATGTAGTAAGTGTACTAGTGTTGTGACAAATCGATTCGTGGAACGATTCTGCGATTTTTCAAATGCGTCTCGATTCTCTCTGGAATCGATTCTAAGCTTAGATTTAAACAGCAAATGGCACTGTGTGCTTTAGAAACAGCTGTACTCTACTTGCTTCCAGTTTCTTACACACACACGCACCACTTGAACCTAAAATAATCATTCATAAAGTTCGAAAAGGTTGAAGTGAATTACAAGGGTGTTCACAGTGGGCTGTGTTTACCTTAATCTAGCATCTTAAAAGTCAAGGTGCATTTAACCACTTGCATTACTCAGCCGAACGCACAAGCGCTCTTCTTCGTGAGCATTTAAGTGTGCGGTTTAAAAACTAGCCTAGAGCGCCATCTGCTGTTAAATACTAAGCTCAGAATCGATTCCAGAGAGAATCACGATGCATTCAGAAAATTGCTGAATCGATCCATGAATCGCTTTATCATCACACCCCTAATGTGTACTGATGTTTATGTGTAGTCATGCTTAGATGAATGTGAACGTGCAATAAAACCCTACAAAAGATGAAGTGTAGTACAGTTGTTTGGCGTGTAGTACACGGTCAATCTAAACCTTGTATCATTTGAAATTTGGCACTTTGTCGAAGAAAGTTCAGCTGATTTAACAATGAACATGACAAATGATAACACAAGAGACCGGTTCAAGGACAAAAGCAGGAAAACTCGCCTGCGCGGCGGTCTGGTTCTAACCTCTCGTGTTCTCTATGACTCCGGCTCCACTACAGTGCCCTTCTCAGAGACGTAAATACCATCCAGGAACTTTCTGATATCCTTATTTTTCACTGTGGTTGCCTGCTGGATGAGGGCAGCTGAAACGAGATGCTGGGGAGGTGAGGCATGCGCGCACACTGAACTACAGAACACCAGTCTCTTTCACACACAACTCACATACACCTCTTTCTCACACACACACACACAACTAGGGCTGCAAAAAGGTGGAAAATTTCCAGTAAATTTTGGAAACTTTCCAGGATTTTTTTGTTATATTCCAGGGATTTTTGGAAAGTTTACGGAAATGTTCCACCCCTTTGCAACCCTACACACAACCCAATCAATCACAGTTTATTCCATCACTCAAGGTTATGCAACCAAGGGTTAAGAATGTCAGAAGGGGGAAAGGAGGCTAAAAAAAATTTAAACAGTCTAAATACATCATCATGACCTGCAAGTTAACACAGACAAGGTGAGGGAGGGTTCGGTTTAGGCTTAGACTTATAGGCTTCCACAACCAGTCCAGTTAAGGACGAATAGCCATTTGAAATCCATTTTAGGGCAAGTGACTTTACAGCAAAGAAAGGCAGAGTCACTTTTGATTACTCAAGATAAAGCACAAAGATATTATTGTGCATAATACTGGCGTTAACTAAAATGGCAACTAAAGAACCTCCAACTGAATCCAAATTGTCTTAACTTGCTCGGCACAAGCACAATTTTAAATCACATTAACAATGTTAAGAAGTTTGTAGATGGTTTAAAGTCCTGTGTGAACCACTCAATGTCAGTGAAGGTTGGCAATGTACATCTCACCTGAGTTTGACACCAGCTCAATGTCATTACCCTCCAGAACCAGCTCGTCTTTTTGAGCAGCAGACACTGCGCATGACACACCTAGCCAAAAACAAACACATTTTGCATCAGTGTAACCAGGAATGTGTAAACAGACATTACGTTAATTTAGACAAAGCCTGCACACATACCTGTCCTCATGCGGACACGGCGGATGTACTTCTCTCCCAAGAAGTTTCTGATCTCCACCAGAGAGCCGTTCTCCTGCATCACCACGTTAATGGGGAAATGGGCATATACAGATCGCATCTTGTATCTGAAGCCCTAAAGAATAAAATGTACATGCATTACGTGACAGGCCGTATATTTTCCTCTTCGCATTAAGAACACTAATACAGTCACTTAGAAGCTGAATTAGATATGTTAGCATGAGGATGCCCAAAATCAAGTTTACTTACCAGTGTGACGCCCTTGATCATGTTCTGGACATGACTGCAGATGGTGCGGACCGTGGCCAACTCCTTCCTGTTACCCCACCACTTATCCACACGCAGCTGAAACAAAACCCATCATTTGCTGAGATTCCACACACGTTAACAGTAGGCATTTTTACATGCACTCACTTCATCAAGTAAGAATGAATTCAACCTGACATCAGATTGTGAAACGTTTCATATTCTGAAATATGAAATCCAATTCACATTACACAAGATGTATCCCAAACAAAACTTCAGTGTCACAAATGATCAAAACTGTTGTTTTTACATTCTCAGCTTTTTTTTAAATGCATCACCATATCAGAATAATTTAGTGTATTTAATAGTTTCCACTGACCAGCTCATAAGACGTTTGTATGATGTACAACGAACATAAGCATCACAGCGCTGTGCGATGCATTTTTTAACTGATTCAGAAATTAATCAAACGCAAATTGAAATCAAGTCGATATTTCATTTTCATCTAGCTCAATCGGATCAATTGAGGCGTTTACATGAAGGATTTTCAGTCCAATTAAGCCAACAATCCTGTTGTAAACTGATATGTGGGTGCACATAAGAGTTATGCTATTTTTAAAGGATCAGTTCACTTCCAGAATAAGAAGTCTGATGAATTACTCACCCTCATGCCATTCAACATGTTCATGTCTTTAGCCCCTTTCCGCACGGATTAGTATTATCTTGGGATCTTGTGTGATTTTTGAAATTACCCCCCCACTCTGAAATTTCGTTGTGCATTCAGCGAGGATAATGAAGCCTGTGATTTTACTCGAATTTACTGACTTGTCTCCCGGACACCCGGATGTCAGAGAGTCCCGTCTAAGGTCCTAGAGTTAATAAAACAAAAAAACGAATATAGTTTCGTGCGCAGTGTCATTTACATTTCACCAGGTTAAAATAATATCTCAAGCTTTATTCTTGATTTATTTTTAACACATTAACCTCAAAACCTTTTCAGTTTTCATTTTCTGCTAATTGTATGGTGTAGCGATATGATGACATCACCCAAAATACTATCAAACACTCCAGCGCAGCTCCATTCTTCGCGAAAGGTGGATAAAAAGGCACACAGGAAACAAAAACCTCGAAAAATGATACACGACCTGCCAAATGCTGGCCGAATCACAGAGATGCCGATTCGCACGGCACTAATATGATCACAGGACCTCGGTGTTCGGCGAAATATGGTAGGTCATCTGCGGGGGAATTTTTACTTTACAAATTACAGACAGGGCCGAATCGCACGGGATTAAGATCACAGACAACCTCCGCAATTATTACAAATGACTGGAGGTCACCAGGTAATAGTGCGACTAGGCTTTTTGTTTTCAGGTCGGCACGAAATTGATTTTTTGATGAAAGCATTCCAGGATTTTTCTCCATATAATGGACTTCAGTGGAGATCAACAGGTTTAAGGTCTAAAGTGCAGCTTTAAAGAGCTCTACACGATCCCAGCCGAGGAATAAGAGTCTCATCTAGCGAAACAATCAATCATTTACTAAAAAATAATTTACTTTTAACTACAAATGCTAGTCTTGCACTTCGGCTTCTCACATTACGTAGTCACGTTGGAAGGGAAACTGCAATTAGGACCTTCAGTCCATTACACGGAGGAAAAACCCTGGAATGCTTTCCTGAAAAACCTTCATTTCTTTACGACTGACGACCGAAAGACATGAACATCTCGAACGACACGAGGGCGAGTAAACGATCAGGAATTGTTTTACTCTGGAAGTGAACGAATCCTTTAATGCGGATTCATTCATACGCATCAAGACTGCAAACCTTCTTATGTTTCTTGCCCAGCAGACTGAGCTCCAGGTTAATGTGGTTGAACTCCCGGCGAAGAACTCCTCGGGGCCCCTTCACAACAACTGTGCGGCCCTTGAGGGTCACATCGACTGCAAGGAACCAAGACACAAATTTAGTAAAAGTGAAAGCATGGAGAAATAAGAAACGTGTGTGAATGCTTAAGAAGTCAAGTGTGACTCCAACACACCGTTGTTGGGGATGTCCACCGTCTGGTTACTGAGAATGGTCTTCATTCTGAAGGAGAGCAGCACAGAAGCACAGAACAGAGATGTTACATCACATATTGTTCACTTATCTTCATTTAGAAATCTAGAAACCTGAGCCCAGTGCAAACCCGGCCAGCTACACTCTGACAGCAATGTCAACTTATGTTTATTTGAACATTATTAATCGCATAACGAGACAAGAGTGTCTTAATATCAATGTGTTTATATCTAAATGAGTGAACACGGCCTGCAAGCCCGGCTAATAGATAAACACTGAGCACACACACTGCGGTTATCAAACAACATCGGGCTTTCTGCGCTAATACCAGCACAGATATTCTCACGGACAAGTAAACAAAGTCTTGGGACGCTAAGCAAACCCAACGGATTTGACGCTAGTGCGGATTGTAGTAGATTAAAACACACAAGAACAGGACGCGCCATGTTCTTACCTCGCCGATTAAAGAGGAAAGGGAGGCGGAAGGACGTCATGACGTAAATGTAAGCAGCACGTTTTGCGTCATCGCCAAGGCACGACCGAGCGATTACAGATACTGAGAACCGATTTAGTAAAGCGTGTTGTAACTGTCATAACAATTATTATATATGTTAAATGTTAAATTGACATATCTTTCTTTTTATGTAGGAAAATGTGTCACATGCACGTTTGTCACGATGTCTTTGTCATAAACGTGCAGGGTGAGTTAATCGATGTCAGAGCGATTGATGAGGGGACGATATTCGTCTAAATGCTTTGAGGGTTTAGTGTAACTGGTTTCTTTGTATGACTGATTGTACAAACATAGAATGCCAAATAGTTTAGTGTGCAGGCCAGCGCAAAGTCACTGCAATCTTAACAGTCTAATATATGCATGTGTTTAGCTTGGGGTTAAAGCATGCTTAAACTTTGAGCTTGGGGACTGGACTATGTAGTCCTCACATTAGTGGCCAGAGATGGTGAGGAAACATAAAAACACTAGCAAACCAAACATTAAAGACTCTGAAATGCCATGCACACGTGTGACCCTGCACCACAAAACCAGTCAAAGGGTCAAGGTTTCCAAATTGAGATGTATACATCATCTGAAAGCTGAATAAATAAGTTTCCATTGATGTATGGTTTGTTAGGAAAGGACCATATTTGGCTGAGATACAACTATTTGAGAATCTGGAATCTGAGGGTGCAAAAAAATCTAAATATTGAGAAAATCATCTTTAAAGTTGTTCAAATGAAGTTCTTAGCAATGCATATTACTAATCAAACATTAAGTTTTGATACATTTACGGAAAGAAATTTACAAAATAAATGATTTAGTATGTCAAATACTAAAACATTCTGAAATTCATGTTCATTTTTCAATTCAACTTTTCACACAATTTGACATGCTAATACTATAATTATTCACTAGGGTCTTAGACGTTTGGACCCCATTACTGAAGGGATTTGTTACAAGACTGTGTTCCTGCCCCACTACTGAATAAATAAAAATCTGTCGTGATGGCTTGAATGGAGGTAAAATAACAGCATAGTCATGCTTCTCTTCTGAAACAATCCCCACGCAGATGCATGACATACCTCACTAGTCTCAGATAAAGGTCATGTGTGGCACAGGCAAAATGCTTGCAATGACACTACATGTCGGACCTCCGACATACCCAGCGCCTATACAGCAAATCTTTTTAATCTGAAACATCTGAGCAGAGACACAGATGGAATGGAGGTGCATCAGACTATGTGAATTATGAAAGGCCTTCATCCTCTTTCACAGGGATCCAGGGCCTCGTGAGGTGGGTAATAACTCATTACATGTAATCTTGATTATGTAATCAGATTCCCAAAAATTAAGTACTTTTAATTAGATTATATTGCATTTTAAAATACTCGTAATCAGGCTACAGTTACTTTTTTAATGATTACATGATTACATATTATCAAGATAATAGCCATAAATTATTTATAATTTATTGATTCTCCCCAATTCTTCTTTTCATCTATTAAACGTTCCTTTTTAAATAAGCTTACCACTTATATTTATTCAGAAAGTCTTCCAGTTTTGTGGACATTCATGAGTCAGGTTATAATTACACAGAAAACTGAGAGGCCACGCAGCGTCTGACCACTGGATTTACAAAAATCTGCTGATGAACACATTAATGTTTATTTGAATTATCACTTTATTTAACCATGTGTTAGTAAGTCTTTGGAAGGCTTTTGACTTTAAAACACATTAAAATGCACAAATTCACGTTATTCTTATTTGAGTAATGCCAGGGATTCCCAAACTTTTGTGCAAGATTAACTCTTTCATCGAATATATTTTCTTGAAGTAATTTAAATAAATATTTTAATAATTAAGTATCACATTTGCATGTTCACGGTTCTCTGACGTTGGTTAATATTCACATGACAGGCATGATATATGCAGATAGATAACCATATAACATATTTCATTTTTGTAGTCAGCATTTTATTTTGATGTTCTTTTTAAATTATTTATTTTAATGATTTATGAACCCCCTGCATTTCCTTTACGAACCCCAGTTTGGGAAACCATGACATAATATAATGTTTAATGCACTTCATACTGTTGATAACAACAAATGGAATATATTTTCTATCTCTCTGCATTGTGATATCGATATGGTACAAGATCCTTTTTAAATCAATGTGATAAACGAGTTGGGTATAAAGTAATCAAAAAGTAGTCCAACTATATTAACTAAAATGTGTAGTGTAATGGATTTCGTTACTAACTACAATTTTTGTCATGAAATTTGGAATCAGTAAAGGATTACAATTTGTAACCAAGTATCTAATCTTGTTGTAATCTAAGTAATCTCCAGCTATGCCATGGAGCTTCAAGTTAGTGAAAAAAATAAATAAGAAAAAAATTCTATATATCATTTAAAAAAAAAAAAAAAAAAAGTAGGGATGAAAAAGTTTGATCCTTGCGAGTTCGGTTCTTTGATCAGTTCATTCCAAAATGCAATCAGAGATTCTTTATATAAATAAAAATGTTATAAATTAAGCAATCTCTTAATAATACTATTAAAAATAAATCCTAAAATCCACTCTCACGAGTATGTTAAATAATAAAGAAAAATAAACTGTTTTTAAATGAAGTATAATATAAATGTTAGCCATCAAGTGCATGACTAATGAATATATAGCCATGAATAAGATGATACACTTTAAAAATAAAAGAGAACGCAAATTTTGTGTTCGCAAAAAAAGTTTATAACTGTTGCCTGTTGATGCTGCTTTTAACATAACGTTAACGTTACATGTAAAATGTCATTAAATGATTTATAATGTGATTTGTGATGTTCTATGAATACAGGAACTTTTTCAGCTTTTATAACTGAACTGTTTTTCCATTTATAGACTTGTGTAAATGTTCTGTACTATAGCTTCAATCACAAAATTGAAAAGTTCAATTAGACATACATAAAGAATTCAATAGCTTTAATACAGACTTACCTCGTCTCACGGTCAAGTTCTTCAGTTAAAACGCTCTTCTGCGCGAAGGTTCCTCCGTCTGAGGTGCCTTGTTCCCAAATGAATAAAACTATTATATCCTATATATATACAACCACACACACACACTCTCTCTCTCAACCCACACACACACACTCACACACACACAAACACACACACACTCTCGCTCTCTCTATCACACACACCCACTTCACACACACACACCACACACACACTCACACACACCACACACACTCTCTCTCTCTCACACACTCACACACACACACACACACACACACACACACACACACATTCTCTCTCTCTCACACACACACACTCACACACACAAAGTCTCTCTCTCACACACACAACACACACACTCTCTCTCTCTCACACAAACACAAACACACACACACAAAAAAAAACACACACACACACACACACGCTCTCTCTCTCACACACACACACACACACACACACACACACACACACACACACACACACACTCACTCACTCACTCACTCACACACACACTCACACACACTCACACACACACACACAGTTACAAGTTTTTTTATTAGCTAGATAACTAGTAAAACTACACATTCTGAACAATTATTGTTTTAAGCAGTGTATTATTAGTCATTATGCTACACTCTAAGAAAATAAATCACATGTTTTTACCTGCATTTTAAATTAGGCATTGTATTTTGTGTTTTCGGGTTACAACGGATAATGTCCTGGAAAATTACTAAAACCTACCTTTGCCATTTTTCTAGATATTTTTCTTACAGTGTACTAACTGATCAACAATCACATGTACAAGCTACTAACAAGGTGTATCATAAATGAACAATTATTAAATTATTATTGTTATTATCAAATTGAACAACTGCAAACAGCAATAACTTAATTCATGTAATGTGTGTACTTCTAGGCATCTTTGGTTTCCTCTTTTTGTGAAATTTAGATGGAAAATTTGTGCCTTTTTATTGTTTGAGTCACTTATCAAAAGTTGCTAAAAGTAGCCAAATAAAATGTAAAAATAGCTAAATTTGTTGCTAGGTGCTTTTGGAAGAAAAAGTTGCTAGGGTAGTCTGAAAAGTTGCTAAATTTAGCAACAAAATTGCTAAGTTGGCAACACTGTACTTCGGTTTGAATGTTAATGTAAATATGGCAAAACTGATTACTGGGACTTCTCATTTGACGTGAAACATCATCAGAGGAAAGCATTAGTGGTCCTTTTGACGCAGAAATGTTGAACAATTCTAATTAGAAAGCTATGAAAGAGACTAACCACTACACCAACAAATATCCCCATTCCCACATTTAACAAAACAAAGACACGATGGGATGCTATAGATCATATTTATTTGTAGTAACCAAAAGTGCATAGATGAAGCCCTTTCTCATCGAGCAGTTTTATTAGAACAGTGTACATCACGCCCTGAAATCCACACCGACACCTTCACTGATCTACCCAGAAATATTTAGTCCAACCAATTAATACATTCTAACATTCTCCCAGAACTGAAGAGACGGGAAGTTTAAGTTACACCACACTTGAAGACTTTACATCCTATCTTTGGTGTTTTTCTGGAGCTTTGCTGTCTTTACACAGTTGTGAAGGTGCCAGAACGAAAGTGCTACAGTTTTGCCTTTAAGCTTATCCTAAAGAGAATCTCACTCTTTGCAAATATTACCAAAATTGCAACGCCAAAGCTTATTTTGAAAGCCACTGTTTCTGAAATTTGACAGCTATAAGTGTTGTAGTTCGTACAGCTACATAATGATTCCTGAGCAAATGCAAACAACTCGGTTAAGAATGGCATTTAGCTGGCTGTACTAGCAATTGTTTTAGTGATTTTTGTACATAAAGAGTAAACAGACTGTCATCGAGTCTTCGGGGTGGAGAGGTCTGCTTTAGATCAGCTGTGGTCAACAGATCCCAGACCATGACAACATTCACAAAGCCACGACTACAATGATAACACCCAAGTAAAAACTGGAATACGCCCATTTCATTATTGCACAACATTTTGATTTAAAGGGATAGTTCACCTTCAGTTGAAAAAAAAAAAAACATATGCAAGACAATGGGGACCAGCAACGGAAGGTGAACTGTCCCTTTAAAAAGTGGTCTCGGTCGGCCTCAAATGTGTGAATCGTTTCAATTACATCAGTGTTTAGAATGAGCTGTCTGTGAAGTCATCATAGCTTCAGGACAAGAACATTATCCTCTTCACCTACGTCTACTCAAAAATAACCCGAATATCTTAACGAAACCAGATTTCTATGTAACCTTGTGTCTAGATCACAATAGGCAAGTGTCATTACACAGGCTTATGTGTCATTTTAACACTTGCTAAATGCCTAATAATGCTTTATAGTGAAAATATAGTAAGAAGTAAAAAATCGGAAAACTTTAGACTCTAACAATTTCACCTTTTCTCAACTTTTTTTTTTGAAATATAACACAAACTGTACAAACACCTTGTTATCCAAGAGTCTGTGTAGATCAGGCCCCCTCCCTATTGGACTAAAGAATCTGAAATGTGAAGCACTGACAGATGATTAAGGAAACTAAGGAGTTATATTAGTCACAGTAGATGATCAGGTGGAAGCTGGAGTAAAAGATCCGTGAGAAAGCTCTAGTCCACAGGAGGTGCTGGTGGCTCTCTGCCATGATTCTAAATCAGAAGAAAAGAATTCCATCCAATGACTACAAGAACTCCAATTCAGTGATTCATGTGAACTGACAGTGTGTATGAAGAGATACAAAGCCCATAATATACATTGAATGTTTTGCTGATGGTTAAAACCTATTAAAGATGTACATGCGTTGCTACACTTTCTGATTACTGTTATTTCACTGTGGAGGTGAGTTTGATGATCATTTATACACTACCGGTCAAAAGCTTGGAATAATTGAGATTTCATCTTTTTTGTAAGTCTCTTGCTCATCAAGGCTGCATCTATTTGACGAAAAAACAGTAAAAAGAAAACAGTAATATTGTGAAATATTACCATTTAAAATAACTGCTCATTATTATTGGTACTGAATTATTAATTAAGTTATTATATTTATTATTGATCATGTTGAAACAGTTTTTGTGCCCTTAATAATTTTGTAAAAATTATTTTAATAAAATAGTATATATATACACACCATATATATATATATAATAATATATCTATATATATTATATAAGAATATTAAGAGAATAGGGTATATTATACATGTCAATTTTGATCAATTTCATGTCTGCTTGCTGAATAAAAGTATTAATTTTTCCCTTACCACAAACTTAAATGGTAGTGTATCACAATTACACACAATATTATGCAGCAAAAACTGATTTCAAAATTGAAATAATCAGAAATGTTTCGTGAGCAGTTAAACAGATATTTTAGAATGATTTTTGAAGATCACGTGACACTGAAGCACGAAGTAATGATGCTGAAAATTCAACTTTGATCACAGAAATAAATTACATTTTATCAGATATTCAAAAATAAAAGTTATTTTAAATTATATAAGAATATTTCACAGTATTTCTGCATTTACTGTGCCTTTAACTAAATAAATGCAGCTTTGGTGAGCATAAGAAAATGCATTAAAATGTTTGACAATGTTATGCAAGTGATAACTGACACAGTTGATTATGAGGGAGTTTGTCCGTCATGACTTACACCATGGGGACCGGAGGGCTTGCTGCTTGCTGAAGGGCCCCTCAAGCTGGCTGGGCGGATCAGAAAGAGCACGAGAGCTAGCACAAGCCATCCCATAATGATCATGGGTAGAGTGATGTCCCCTTCTACTGAGGAGTTGGGGCCTGGCACTGCACACACACAAGACTCACAAGTTAGAAAAGAACACACAATATGTGCCATAGTGCGATATGCTTTAGTTTTGCACAGACAGACTCACTCTCCTGAAGGCACTCTGTGTCTGTACAGTAGGACTGGGACTGTCTCAGCTTGGAAATGAATCACAAAGAAAATATTTCATCAAACGGCTGATCAAAAAAACATACTACAGGTACATCTCAAAAAATTTTAATATCATGAAAAAGGTCAATATTTTTTGTCACTCATTTCAGAAAGTGAAACCCATATATTATATAGATTCATTACACAATGAAATATTTGAAGCCTTTATTTCTTGAAATTTTGATGATTATGGCTTACAGATAATGAAAATCCAAAATTCAGTGTCTCAGAAAATTAGAATATTGCATAAGCTCAATAAAAAAAAAGGATATTTTACACAGAAATGTCAGGTTTCTGAAAAATGTGTTTATTTCTATGTACTCAATACTTGGTTGGGCCTCCTTTTGCATGAATTACTGCATCAGTGTGGCGTGGCATGGAGACAATCAGCCTGTGGCACTGCTGAGGTGTAATGGAAGCCCAGGTTGCTTTGATAGCAGCCTTCAGCTCATCTGCATTGTTGGGTCTGGTGTCTCTCATCTTCCTCTCGACAATACCCCATAAATTTTTCTATGGGGTTCAGGTCTGGTGAGTTTGCTGGCCAATAAAGCACGCCAACACCATGGTCATTTAAACAACTTTTGGCAGTGTGGGCAGGTGCCAAAACCTGCTGGAAAATGAAATCAGCATCTCCATAAAGCTTGTAAGCAGAAGGAAGCATGAAGTGCTCTAAAATGTCCTGGTAGATGGCTGCGTTGACTGTGGACTTCAGAAAACACAGTGGACCAACACCAGCAGATGACATGGCAGCCCCAATCATCACTGACTGTGGAAACTTCACAATGGACTTCAAGCAACATGGTTTCTGTAACTCTCCACTCTTCCTCCAGACTCTGAGACCTTGATTTCCAAATTAAATGCTAAATTTACTTTCATCTGAAAAGACGACTTTGGACCACTGAGCAACAGTCCAGTTATTTTTTCTCCACAGCCCAGGTAAGACGCTTGTGACGTTGTCTCTGGTTCAGGAGTGGCTTAACACGAGGAATGCGACATTTGTAGCCCATGTCTAGGATTCATCTGTGCGTAGTGGCTCTTGATGCGCTGACGCCAGCCTCAGTCCACTCATTGTGAAGCTCCCCCAAATTCTTGCTCGTGCACCTTTTCCTACCACACTTTTTCCTTCCACTCAAACTTTCTATGAATATGCTTGGATACAACACTCTGTGAACAACTAGCTTCTTTAGAAATGACATTTGTGGCTTACCTTCCTTGTGGAGGGTGTCAATGACTTCTGTAAAGTCAGCAGTCTTCCCCATGATTGTGTAGCCTACTGACCCATACTGAGAGACCATTTAAAGGCTCAGGAAACCTTTGCAGGTGTTTTGAGGTAATTAGCTGATTAGGGTGTGACACCATGACTTTCCAATATTGAACTTTTTCACAATATTCTAATTTTCTGAGACACTGAATTTTGGGTTTTCATTATCTGTAAGCCATAATCATCAACATTTCAAGAAATAAATGCTTGAAATATTTCACTCTATGTGTAAAGAATCTATATAATATATGGGTTTCACTTTCTGAAATGAGTGACAAAAAAATATTGACCTTTTTCATGATATTCTAATTTTTTGAGATGTACCTGTAATGGTATGAAAATGACAACTAGATGTGTATGGATGTGGGATTCTGCCTTGAAGCAATTTTAGAACAAAAACGAATGCTTCTATATTACACTAATTCATAAAACATTTATTAATTTTTAATTTAATTTGAAACAATAAATGTGTGTGTCCCTCTGCAAAATGCCAGTTTCATTCATATTATATAGATATACTGTATATATAGATAGATATATAGATATCATATAAGTATTTTTTGATATCCCCCAAAAAAGCATCATATGTGTTGTCACGGGCAAAAAACGATGGTATTTCAATGATGGCCCACAAATATTTAAAAAGCTAAAACCAAACGTTAGTCATTTCGCTAAACTAGTGAACCAGAGACGCACACTGGCGCACTTAATGGCCATTGTATTTAATTACAAAAGCAAAATATCGACACTAGTGCATTTAATGTTAACAAGGTATAGGGCATTTTCCACACTCTCGTAAAGTGGATATTCTTTTATAAAAAATATTTAATAAGATTGGAACTTGCCTAGATGCTGTTGGTCCTGAATATGCAGTTCCGGTGTATGAATATAGACAATATCTATTAAAAACTACAAACAACTGAAACACACAAGCCCTGTCAGACCAGCACGCTTCCATATGAAATTAATTAAGTGAAATTAAATGCCTTTATACACAGTTATAAAACAAACATTTTGGCAATTATTTATTAGTATCATAGCTTCATTAGCCAGTGTGAAATTCATTCAATTATAACTCTTTATTATATAAAAAAAACCCAAATTTTTTTAAAACATCAAAGGTTTTTTTTTTTTTTAAGATGCTTTGTACAATTCTTTTATATGCCTTAAAACTAATTAATTGCGGTTTAATTGCAAAGTAATTTTAGTTCAGGGTTGTTTATAGGAATTATAAAAGATATTATTTTAAATGTAAAGACTACTACCGTCAAAACAATCTAAAATACAAATATATATATCTAATATATATTATTATATAATATATATATATATATATATATATATATATATATATAATATATATATCACAATATATGATAACCAATATTGGACAAAAAAAGAAAGAGAAATCCAAGGACAGGGTCTGTCTAAATCAGTTATTACATTTTCAAGTTTTATATAAAATGTATAAGATTAATTTCTATTTGCACATCCGAAGTAAGCAAACGCAAGTATGTTATTTTTAATATAATATTACTCACCAGGCTGATGAGTCTCCTCATGGCATGTTCATGAGAGCAGATGCACTCACAGGGGTCATAACCTCCCTCTGCCCTCTCCTAATAAAACGGAGGCATTCACACATCGACAGATCACAAGCCTCTAATAAAACAATAATAATACCTATTTTAAACCACACACAGAGACATCAAAAAACGAATGGGTTATGGGAAATTATGATGGCTAGGATGTCAGGTGACTCACATTTGAATCAAATAAACACAAGTGTGGCCAGGCCTACTTTAAACAACACCAATGGACTGCATATAAAGTTATTGATCTAGAGCAAAAAGTGTATGTTATTTATCTGGTTTCTCCTCTCCCGAGCATCATCTGCAGTGGTGCATATAAATGTTTCTATGAGTAAAGGTATGTGAAAAAATAAAAATCTGTTTGGTGGACATTAAACGGGGGGGGGGGGGGGGGGGGGGGGGGGGGAGTGCAAGAGCACCAAAAGTTGTTCATTGCATTTCGGTGCGGATTTTGTTTCAGTTTCGTATTGGCCCAAGTCACAGGACAAAGAGTAAAATGATCCTTTACTTAAGTTTGAATTTATATTACACAAATTGAAATCAACTTCTAAAGTGTGTGCACTGTGAGTCAATTCCTAAATGGAAAATACTGCAGTACAAATTGCCATTCCTAAATATATTTGTTTGCCACAGCAATTATAGGTCCACCACTATCTAGACAAACTAAAGCTTTCAAAACAGGTTTGTTCCGTGTGCATTATTTAAAGCATGACTGAATAGCTATAGAAACCTGTAAACAAATGCATGTAGCCCCTGGAAGAAGGAAGCCTACTCAAAACCATACTTATTTTCCACAAAATAATACGAATGAATTAATAAACGTTTGATGCAACTGGCTTGGTTTATCAGATAAGCTACGTTTCGTTGCTTCCTCTTACTCAACCACTGTCTGTTTAAACACTAACAACTTATAAACCACTAAAAATCTATTTGAAGTATTATGCAATAAACAAAGAATAAAAAGTTATGTTTGTAAGGCAAAAAAGCAGTTTTCACTAGGCTATTATTAGCGTCTTTAAAGAATGTTTGTGTACTCATTAAAGCAGTGTAATTATTTTAACAGAGACAGCATTTAAGACAAAAATAAGACGAGAGTTTTACCCCAGTGCAAAACAAAGCAGATCTGGATACAGATGTCTTACCGATGATTCTTCAACTCACTCGAAGAGATTGAAAAGCATTCGCTTCAAACCAGGAATGTGAATACTGACCCCTGAGAGTCTCCAGATCCAGTGCAAACGCTCCCTGTGTGCACTGTTGTGTGGCCCCGGGCCCCAGCTCCGGCTGATGTTCCGGCTGTGTTTTGATAAAGATCGGGGAAGCACATTTAGGAATGTTACTAAGGCGAAGGCTTAGCTCATGAATATTAAGTAGCTTGCGCTGACGTTGTTTGTATCCGTCCTGCGGCGTCCAATCGCTCAGCCTAATTAATATCCAAGAGGAAACCTTTCAGCAAATCAGCAAGGCCGACCGGCCGGAAGTATTAATATGCATGAGGTAAGCCTTTCCCGTAGCAGGATTCGTACAGTCGTGCTGTGGAGTTAACCGATGAGAGCCACGTCTCTACATGTGGCATATTTTGGGAAGCACTGAATAGCCGTTACTTTTCTCACCGTTCGCAGAGCGCATCATCTATTCATTGGTTATCGCATTATCGAGTGTAAATAACGCAATGCATATTTGCAGTGTAGCTACATCAGTCACAGGAGTGTGTCTGTGTGGATGAAGTGTGATGAAGAAAAGGCAAGCTCAAGCTCATCATCATCACTCAGCCCCGTTTAAACTGCATTAAGGGTTGTGCAAATAGCAATCAACAGTAATTTTGGAAAATATTTACAAAAATAATGCAGGCTACAGTAACATGAAGACTCAGCAGCCTAATCAGTCTTACCAGAATTTAGAGAGCCGGGCCTGTTCGTGACCATTACTGAACATCTGAACATAAACAACCAAAACACTGATTATATACTGTACATACTGTACTGTACATGCATTAAATGATTATTTAATGTTTTTTACAATTTAATATGTCTGTATGTATATATATATATATTAAAAAGTGCAAGACAGACAGGCAGCAGCTAGTGAGGCTGGGAAAATACACATCCAGCACCCGTACGATCAGCACTGGAGCTCCTCAGGGTTGTGTTCTCTCCCCACTGCTCTTCTCCCTCTACACCAACGACTGCACCTCTAAAGACCCATCTGTCAAGCTCCTAAAGTTCGCAGACGACACTACAGTCATCAGCCTCATCAAGGACGGAGACGAGTCTGCTTACAGAAAGGAGGTCGAGCAGCTGGCTGTCTGGTGCAGTCTCAACCACCTGGAGCTCAACACGCTCAAAACTATGTAGATGACTGTGGATTTCAGGAGAAACCCCCCCTGCACTCCCCCCACTCACCAACATGGACAGCACTGTGACTGCAGTGGAGTCACTCAGGTTCCTGGGCACCACAATCTCTCAGGACCTGAAGTGGGACACTCACATTGAATCCATTGTGAAAAAGGCCCAGCAGAGGCTGTACTTCCTTCGCAAGCTGAGGAAGTTCAACCTGCCACAGGAGCTGATGAAACAGTTCTACTCCGCCATCATTGAATCCATCCTCTGCACTTCAATAACTGTATGGTTCAGCTCAGCTACCAAATCTGACCTCAGAAGACTACAGAGGGTAGTCCGGACTGCTGAGCGAATCATTGGTACAACCCTCCCTTCTCTCCAAGAACTGAACTTATCCAGAGTGAGCAAAAGGGCTAACAAAATCACTCTGGACCCCTCACATCCAGACCCCTCACATCCAGCACATTCCCTCTTTGAACTGTTGCCATCTGGTCGCCGCTACAGAGCACTGAGCACCAGAACAACCAGACACAGGAACAGTTTCTATCCTCAGGCAATCCATCTCATGAACACAACAATAACTGTGGAACACACACTATAATACACTCATATACTTATTTATCTAACACACACACTCAGTCTACATTTCAATTTGCACATAATATACCTGTACATACAACTGTCTATTGTTATACCTGTACATACAATTGTCGATTTGTATATTTTTATTCCTTATTTACTTGTTCTTTTTTTATTTTTATTATCTGTGTTTTTGTTATGCCACTGTCATTCTGTTACACTGTGGAACAACTGTCACGAAAACAAATTCCTCGTACGTGTAAACATACCTGGCAATAAAACTCATTCTGATTCTGATATCCTGTAAAATAATAGACTTATTTAATAAAAGATGCTTTATTTTACATGGTGCGGGCGGGCCATCATGTCAAAGACACATAAACTACTGAAAAGATACTGAAAATGAATCATGGCTGATTGCAAACAATGCATTTCTATGGAATTGCACAGGAAGGCTTTGTGAAAATCAGAAAATGTGTTGCATCGAACATAGAAAACTACATATTGTGTAAACTGAAAGCAATCTCTTGAGTTCTTTGTGACCTGCTGAATGCACTTGGATTATGAATTAATTCATGTCCCCTTTAAATACAAATTAAAACTCTTTTTATATGCAGTGATGTTGAAAGTAATTTTGTAGGAGGAATTTGCACTTTTGACCTCTGCTGTTTACTTTAATGTCACCCCAACACATCTAACCAACCAATTACATGTCTTATGATATTGACATGTTTTTATTATTATTATTATTTTAACATAGAATGCTACATGACATGCAGCCACTTGTAGTGCACTTTGCACCAAAACAAGATGATTAAATGATTGTGAATAAGTGAGAGAGAAGGAGAAAAGCAATTATAGACTATAGTTTTTTTTTTTTTTTTTTTTTTTTTTTTTTTTTTTTTTTTTTTTGTTTTAATGGTTGGTCTATCACTTTTGACAGGATTTTGTTTTATTAGACTGAGATTTATTGTATAATGCTTTCTGGAAACCGCTATACAACTCTCTCTGTTGTATATATTTGGTGTAATGCATTGTTTGACAGTCCAAATCCATGATGAATACAGAATTATGAATTCTGAATTATTAGAATTACAAACATTAATTATTTACTTTAAAGCCAGACATTTCACAGTGAGCTTAATCTCTCAAATGCAGCATGTTTGGCAGCAATTTGAATTAAATAGCTAAAAAATTCTAAATTAAGATTAATATTTACAATTACACCAGTTACAACATTCACATATCATTTACAGGGTCTCAAAAGATCAATACAAATATTCATGTTAAGTGAGAATTCTTCTCGCTTAGATTTTTTTAATAAATTTTTTTTGAATCATGTGGATGTTGGATATCAAAATAAAATCCCCTAAAGACACAGAGAAGACACATTTATGGTCACAGCCAGAGATTTCTCACAATGCTGTTCCAAACTTCATCAATGATGGTGTCAACATTTTGTAATAAGTTGTTAATCTGATAATAAAGTTAAGAAATATAATCCATTAGATACACTGCTGTTTAAACGTTTGGGCTCTGTAAAAAATTTGTTATTGTTATCGAAATAATTTTTTTTTAATGGTCACCAACCTGCATTTATTTGATCAAAAACACAGTAAAAACAGAAATACTGTGAAATATTTTTAGAATTTAACATTACTATTTTAACCTCTCTTCTATTTAAAAAAAAAAAATTACTCCAGTCTTCAGTGTCACATGATCTTCAGAATTCATGCTAATATGCTGCTCAAGAAACATTTCTGATTAATTATTAACAATGCTGAAAACAGCCGTGATGCTTAATATTTTTGTGGAAACATATTTTTCAGGATTCTTTGATGAATAAAGCATTTATTTGAAATATATATTTTTTTAAACAAAAAAAAATGTTTGAGTGTGTATGTATGTGTATATATAAGACTATAATATATATGTGTGTGTTATATGTGTATACAGTGTTGGGGGAGAAAGTTATTTTAAAAGTAATGCATTACAATATTCCAATATTCCATAAAAAGTAACTAATTGCATTACTCAGTTACTTTTTATGCAAGTAATGCATTACGTTACTTTTGCATAACTTTTTAAATCTGGACAGGGTTTGCTTGTTTGTTTTTAAAATAAAAAAGTTATATTTGTGGCAAATATAAAAGCCTTTTCACACAAAGTGAATGAATGCGCCTCAGGCTGAAGGGGAAGTACAGTAGAATGCAGAAGAAGACATATCAACACACTTCAGCAATAAACAAAGACACACAAATGTTTGTCTAGAGTAATTTGTGCTTATTATTACGGTTGAACCGGATCATCGAAGGTCAGAAGCAAAGACATTGGTTTATAGAATGGGATTAAATACATAAATGATATTTGTATCAGAAGCACGCTTATAAGTGGACAGCACCACGCCATAGATATGGTCGGCACGCGCTCGGCTGCTTAACTTCTTCACCTGCTTCATGAGAGAGGAGAGAGAGAGAAGAGAGAGAGAGGTTTACGGTTTCTATGATAAAGAAATCTTTTGATTGTTGTAATCTGAAAGCATAAATACGGCTCTTAACATCCACCAAGCCATGTCCTCCCTCGCAAACTGGCAAAAAAATCACTGATGCTCGGACCCAGTGTTCACCACTCCAGAAGAAATTAACCAATTTCCTCTGTATTTCGCATATAGTGTGCTCAGGTGGATCAAAGACTATACATTTGTGCCACAGTGTAGAAGCTGCCAGGTTATTAGCGACCAGAACTCTTCCTCTGTATGACAACTGTGGTAATAGCCATTCCCACTTAGACAATTGGGCAGACACCTTATCCAGCATACCCTCCCAATTCTTCATCTGATATTGAGCATTACCTATAAAAACACCTAAAACTTTAATGCCTTCCCTTTCCCATCTCAAACCACCTGGAAGTTTTGGATATCCTACCTCATCCCACTGACCCATAATGTAACCCTCACTTTTCTCCCAATTTACTTTAGTAGTAGATGCTTTTTCATAAAGCTTAATATTCTTATTTAAACTTTTAATATCTTCTTGCCTTGTGATAAACACTGTTATATCATCTGCATAAGCGAATAAAACCAGTTTTACACTTTCACGTCCATTTTGAAATGCTACACCTTTTAAATCTTTTTTCAGTCTAAGCAATAAAGGTTCAATCATTAAGCTATATAACTGCTCAGATAATGGACAGCCTTGTCTGATCCCTCTACCAATAGGTACTGGAGCACTAAGACCCCCACCAGCCTTTACCATGATAAATACATTAGAATACAACAGTTTTACATATGATAAAAAAGCTTCACCAAAACCAAAATGTTTTAAAACATTAAAAAGATACCCATGATCCACCCTGTCAAATGCCTTTTCTTGGTCTAATGATAAAATACCAAGATTACTATTATTAAGGTGGCTATAATCAACTAAATCCCGTAACACAAAAATATTATCTATAATCGACCTATCTGGGACACAATACGTTTGATCTTTCTCAATCAAAAACTGTAAACAATGTTTAATTCTATTCGCCAGGCATTTTGACAGTATCTTATAGTCCAGACATAATAAGGACACTGGTCTCCAGTTTTTCAATAAACATAAATCCCCCTTTTTTGGTAACAATGAGAGGACTGCACGTCGACAACTTAAAGGGAGTGACTCTTCTTTAAAACAACTTAAAAATACTTCATATAAATCCATTCCAATTACATTCCAAAATTGTTGATAAAATTCAGCTGGCAGTCCATCTATCCCTGGAGACCGGCCAGAGGACAACTGCTGCATCGCCTCTGTGAGTTCCTTAAAAGTGATGCCATTGTCCAGCAATTCTTTCTGTTCATTTTCTAACTTTGGTAAATCATAGAGTAATTCCTCAGTACTCTTAGAGTCACATGATTCTTTACTATATAATGTTGCGTAAAAATCTACTGCCATTTTTCGTATTTCCACTGGATCAGAAGTTATAGTTCCATTTGCACGCCGAAGATGATACATCTGTTTCTGTTGAACATTTTTCTTTTCTAAATTAAAAAAATAGGAACTAGGAGCATCCATATCTTTAATGGAACAAAACTTTGCTCTTATCATTGCTCCCTTTGTCCGCTCCTGTAAGAAAGATCCAAGTTCCATTCTCTTCTTTTTCAAAAAGTCCTTCTGCACAGTTCCAGGGTTATCCATAAGTTATTTTTCTAACTGCACAATGTCTTTTTCCAGTCTTTGTATTGTTACTTTAATTTGAGATGAAGAATTCAAAGTATAATTCTGACAAAAAACTCGTATTTGTGCTTTACCCACCTCCCACCACTGACTAAGATTGTCAAAAGAACTCTTTTTCATTTTCCATTCATTCCACAACAATTTAAACCTTTCACAGAACAAAACATCTTGTAACAGCTTTACATTAAAATGCCAATAATATGTACATCTCAACAATTCTCTCATGTTAAGGTCTAAACCAACCATACGATGATCCGAAAAAGCATTAGGAGAATGAAAAACATTCATAACTCTATTATTCCATGTTTTTCCAAGATAAAACCGATCCAATCTAGCCCCACAGACCATATTATCAGTCACTTTAACCCATGTATACTGTCTTTCCCCTTTATTCCTTACTCTCCATACATCTACCAACCCATTTTTGTTGATTATTTTAGATAATACTAAACTAGATTGATTATGAGGTTCTTCACCACTTCGATCAACAGTAAAATCTGTTGTACAGTTCCAGTCTCCCCCAAGAATAATACATACACCATCATCAACCTTTTTTAAAAAATCATTCAATTTCATAAAAAACCTCACCCTCTCTGACCCATTATTCGGGGCATATACATTAACAAAAGCAAACAAAAAACCTCCAATCTCTACCTTTGCTAATAAAATCCTACCTTTCTCAATTTCCTCCACAATTAAAATATTAACATTTATGTTTTTTGAAAATAAAATAGCAACCCCCGCACTATTATTTGAACCATGACACATAACAAGCTTTCCGCCCCACCACATACCCCATTCTACTTCATTATTATTATCAGTATGTGTTTCCTGTAAAAAGGTAACATTAATCTGTTTTATTTTTAAAAATTCTGAAACCACTGCCAATTTCTTCCCATCTCTACCCCCATTCATATTTAATGAGCCAACTCTCAGACGCTCCATAAAAAAAAACTGAAATAGAAGGGATAGAGACAGAACCAGAAACCAAAAAAGCAGAGATACCCTGTGCAGCTTAATCATTGCTTTACTTATATGAAGTACGAGATTTACCCTGACGTAATTTCGTTAAAATTTTCTTCAAACGAAATCTCTTCTTCTTACTTAGCTCATCATAGCTTACAGTTTTCTGTAGCAACATGGCCGAAGCAATAAATTTATCCACATCTGGGAAAAAATCATTGACTTCAACCACTTTCCCAAAAGTTACATCCAAGAAATCATTTATTTCCTGCAATGTATACACATCACTCAAAACTTGGGAACCAATTTCAGAAATATCAGAACAGGCATCATCATCATCCTCCATCTCATTGTCATTACTCATTTCAAAGCCCTGTGATGTTTCAGGTTGTTGCTCAATTCCGTTCCCACCAACCACACCAATCACTACTTCTGCAGCTACTCCACCTACTCCTGCTGTGACTGCATCTTCCTCATCCCTCACCATCCCATCAGTATTCTTGTTCTGGTTTACAGTAACCATAGGCCCATCACTATGCCTCACATTTTCAGCACCGGCAACACCACTATCATGCACTTCATTAACAGCCCGAGGTTGCACTTCCCCGACATTTGAACCGTTATCACGATCTCCATCATCAACACGCTGTTGTGTATTCTCACTATTCTGAACCTTATGTGGACATGCAACCTTCTTGTGCCCAATGTCTCCACATTCGTAACATTTCATACTTCCAGTACTCGCATATACTAAAAAAGATTTCCCTTCATGCCACAATCTGAAAGAAACATTCAACTCTGGATCATTCAGAAACATAAACACTTGTCTTCTGAATGATAACACGTGCTTCAAGGCCTCATTTTTACACCCAAGAGAAATCATTTTAATTGGACTAGCAAACTTTCCATAATTCGCAAGAGCTCGTTCAATTTCACCGTTCTTAATGAAAGGCGGCACGTTTGATATCGTTACTCTGGTAGTTGGTGTAACCAGCGGTGAAACGGTAATATAAGCGCCACTTGCCTCAACACCGGTGCTTATCAAATGATTAACCAAGC